>OX621173.1:763581-1363581 GCA_951640195.1 Porpolomopsis calyptriformis
GAAAGGGGTGTTCGGCTACGCCGGTCCTTCGAGTCCGCTTGAACATCATCCCGAGCAAGGAGTAGCTTTGCGATGGCATCACGCCCCCTCTCAGCTGCATATGAAAGGGGTGTTCGATCATTCGAGTCCTTCGAGTCTGCTTGAACATCATCCCGAGCAAGCAGCAGCTTTGCGATGGGATCACGCCCCCTCTCAGCTGCATAT
This sequence comes from Porpolomopsis calyptriformis, assembly GCA_951640195.1. NCBI lineage: Eukaryota > Fungi > Basidiomycota > Agaricomycetes > Agaricales > Hygrophoraceae > Porpolomopsis > Porpolomopsis calyptriformis. Next base: position 763,786 of record OX621173.1, read on the forward strand.
GAAAGGGGTGTTCGACCATTCGAGTCCTTCGAGTCTGCTTGAACATCATCCCGAGCAAGCACCAGCTTTGCGATGGCATCACGCCCCGTCTCAGCTGCGTATGAAAGAGGAGTTCGACCATTCCAGCCCTTCGAGTCTGCTTGAACATCATCCTGACCAAGCAGCAGTGCTACAATGGCATCATGCCCACTGGCTGCATACGAAAGGGGTGATCGACCATACGAGTCCTTCGAGTCCGCTTGAACATCATCCCGACCAAGCAGCAGGCTTATGATGGCATCATGCCCATTCTCAGCTGCATACGAAAGGGGTGTTCGACCATTCGAGTCCTTCCAGTCTGCTTGAACATCATCCCGACCAAGTAGCAGCTCCACGACAACATCATACCCATGCTGAGCTGCACGTGAAAGGGGCGTTCGACCATGCCTGTACCTCGAGTCTGCTCGAACGTCATCCCGAGCAAGCAGCAGTTTTATGACGACATCATACCCATTTTCAGCTGCATATGAAAGGGGTGTTCGACCATTCGAGTCCTTCGAGTCTGCTTGAACATCATCCCGAGCAAGCAGCAGCTTTGCGATGGCATCACGCCCCGTCTCAGCTGCGTATGAAAGGGGAGTTCGACCATTCCAGCCCTTCGAGTCTGCTTGAACATCATCCTGACCAAGCAGCAGTGCTACAATGGCATCATGCCCACTGGCTGCATACGAAAGGGGTGATCGACCATACGAGTCCTTCGAGTCCGCTTGAACATCATCCCGACCAAGCAGCAGGCTCATGATGGCATCATGCCCATTCTCAGCTGCATATGAAAGGGGTGTTCGATTATACGAGTCCTTCCGGTCTGCTTGAACATCATCCTGACCAAGCAGCAGTGATACAATGGCATCATGCCCATTCCAAGCTGCATACAAAAGGGCAGTTCGACCATCCGAGTCTTTCGAGTCCGCTTGAACATCATCCCGAGAAAGCAGCAGTTGTACAATGGCATCATGCCCACCACTGGCTGCATACGAAAGGGGTGTTCGACCATACTCGTCCTTCGAGTCCGCTTGAACGTCATCCCGAGCAAGCAGCAGGCTCACGATGGCATCATGCCCACGACCAGCTGCTTCCAAAAGGGGTGTTTGACCATCCGAGTCCTTCAAGTTCGGTTGAAGATCACCCCGAGCAAGCAGCAGGCTCACGATGACACCATAACCACCACTCACTGCATACGAAAGGGATGTTCGACCATACGGGTCCTTCGAGTTCACTTGAACATCATCCCGAGTAAGCAGCAGCTTTACAATGGCAACGTGCCCATCCTCAGCTGCATACAAAAGGGGTGTTCGACCATATGAGTCCATCGAGCCCGCCCGAACATCATCCCGAGCAAGCAGCATCTCTGTGACAGCATCATGCCCATTCTCAGCTGCATACGAAAGAGGACTTCGACCATGGGTGTCTGCCTTGTCTGGATCCACCTGACTGTCAAGTTCGCCGCGGACAATATCCACCAACCCCCAGTAAGCAGGAATATGGACGTTCGAAAAATCTCTGGGAAAATACCAATGCCATTTGTCGTCATCCAACATAACTTGACTGGCACATGCAACTTTGGATGAATTCCCAAGGAAACCCATGGCCAAGTTTATGATACTCTTTTGGTGTCGACGTGCATGAAGGCCCCAGTTCCGTGCTGCATAATGAAGAAGAGGGTTGTCTTTCAAGAGGGATTTGAACTCGGCCTTGTCATTGCAGTAGCCACGAGCAAATATGTGAAATGAAAGATACGTGAGACATGTTGCTGCAATTGATGCCTCAGCATTCGGAAATCGAGATTCTCGTTGAGTCTCAAAATACTCCTGAGTCGTGTAGTCTGCATAGAATCCATATTGAACATAATAAAAGATCAATGATTGTTCTACTCACGAGCAAGGCGCACGACGTTCTCTTGCTCGTCAATCACAACAAGTCCCGCACACACAGAAGTCAGCTTCGCTTTAAAGACGAGAGCTCGATCGTTTATCGCTGTCATGTTGGGTGAGACAGAAACCGCATATCGAAGCTCTTCAACAGACAATGGTCGGGTCGCATATACAATCCATGACAGGACCCGTATCGCCAAGTCTCTTGTGCTCGTTTGTTGTTCGATTCGTTCCATAGCTTCGTCGTAAATTTTACCTATCTCATCTGGAAGATTATTCAGGACATGGACCACAGCTTCTTCGTTATCCTGTTCTGAAAGTGCGTTCATATGCAAGCGCGCTAATAAAAACCTTCCCACGAGGTCAAATGAGAAGTATTCATAGATTGGAGATGCTCACATGCCCCTGGCGCTGTCAACAATTCGTTCCGCGGCAACAGCTTGTAAATGGACCAAATGCGGAAAATCAGCAAGCTGATTTTGGACATATTTTGCTATGTCTTCATCAGTCGCAAGAATACGGAGCCGCTGTGCATCGCGAAAGTGCTGTTCGATCAAAGGAAGGTCGCGCGACGTCACCATCAACTTGATGCATCCAGAGAGAGATCGGAGAGCCTTTAACAGGTTTATCCTACATTTGTTGTTCTCGGAACATTCGTCCAGGGCATCCACTACAACGAATACTTTGGCATATGTCTTGATTTCCACCTCCAACACGTTGATGAGTTCATCGAGCGTGGGGGATGTATTTTTGACTTTGTGACGATCATGACACGACTTGATGTTCTTAGATATTGAAGGACGATCTTGGACGATCTGCTTGAGTAGACTTGCGATAAGGTTGGTGGCTGTCTGCGTGGTCTGCTCTTTGTAGTTGCAGTATATGAATACGATCCCCACATTTTCGCCTTGGAAGAACGTTTGGAGATGGTCTACAACAGCGGATCTAAATAGAAGCTGCGATTAGTCTTGAGTCGAGGATCGACGCAGACAATGCCATTACGCAATAATCGTTTTCCCTGCGCCAGCTGTACGAACAATTATCAATGGAGTTGGAGTCACAGAGATAGATACATCATACGATTTCCGGGACACCATAATGTCTGCGATGTTCCATCACGCCAATCCAGGAATATTGGAGATTCAAGCAGCCAATTTCCCGTCCCTGGTTCATGGATCTCGAAAAATTGGCTCTGTGACGCATGGAAGTTGAGAGGGGATAACCAGAGTGCTATGTTGTGATGCTCTGAATCTTGTCATTTAATTCATAGGTTCGAAAATTGAAGCCTGATCACTCACCATTATCGCAACTGGAGTTGAAATGATTGATAAACTGATCTCGAGCAACGATGTTGACTCTTTGGTTGTTATCGAGGCTAATATTTTGTGCGTGAATCATAGGACGAGGGATGCCGGCCATTCTTTCGGTGGTGAGAGTTGATGGATTGATAAGAGGTCTTGAACTCAAATCGTCAGTTGCAACTGAGCGCGTACACACACAAGTCACTCCGACCTCACATTAGCTGAGACTCAGAGCGTTTGCCATTGTATACACTTTCACTTTTAAAACAAAAACCTCTCAAAGGTCAGCACCCTCCTATCTTCCGATTCCCGAGACCAAGACTAGGTACTAACCATCAACTCGGCCTTGGTTCAAACAGGCCGCAATGTGTCAGTCGATGTCCGGAACTATTGTGCCCACAGAATGCGGTCAATGAGCGTCCAGCAGTCTCATCTAGCACCTCTACCCGCGGCTGCTTGCCCTGCACGGCCTCGACGACCAAGTTGCTTTGCCTGATGCGATGACTGGCCAGATCACGATTTGGCTGGCCATTATGCGGAATATGCACGTTTATATGGAACCAAACGGTATCTATCTTATAGGTAAAAACAGGCGAGCGAGCAAGCGAACCTACAGTCCTTGGATTTTTGGTTTTCTCACAGGAGACTTTACAGATAATGAGGAGGTCATGATCCTTTGGATCGGGTCTGGTGTCCCTCACAGCTCTTAAAGGACCTTTGGATGTAGACGAAGTTATGAATGTCAACCTCCACCTCGTGAGTATAATTTTAACCCCTCAAATATTTCTATCTCTGATCCTGTATGTACGTTGGAAAAAAAAGAGTCAACTTCCTGTTTTACCAACACAATTCTCGACTCAAGTACGAAACGTTCTCACACACCAACACACGCAACGCGGTTGATCACTTAAGCTACTCATCGCACGCCAAAATCTCGACGCTACCGAAGTAGGATTCAGCGACATGCTCGTCGAGGATCAGAACAACGCAACGGTATCTTATATCGATTGTAAGTTTCTCCAATCTACTTTCACTGCCAAGCTGTGGTCCTCATTGTCTCTTCTTTCTTTTAGACCTGACCGTTATTCATAAACAAATTACTCATGCTGTGAGTGGGCTATAGCCTTTCTCCTTATTATGCATGCCCCTTTCGCTGATAATTCATTTGTTTCGGATAATCTCGTTAGCTCGAGAAGGGTGGATATCTTCCGACCTCCTCATCCCTCTGAGGTTCACCTTGGTAGCCACCGTCTTTGTTCCAGCAGACGTCCGTCGAAAAAAAGTCTTTCTTTAGGACGGTTCTGCGACTGCGACAGGTTTTTATTTGAAGCTTGTTCGTCTCGGATGATAACTGTTCTCGTACTTGTGTATTCTTATCCGATGCGGTTTTTACTTTCATACTGAGTACGCTGCTGCTGCTGATTCAAGTGTCCGCGAAAAATCCAACACCTTCAACGATTTATTAGCTTTGCCACCCTCGGAATTTTGTCCCCTTCGTCCTGCTTCTATGGCAACGCTCGTGTCAAATGTTGGCTTTGAAGGCGACATAACACAAAGCTGACTTGAGCGCCTCGGAGACCATTCTGCTCGAAGTCATCAGATAAAATGTCGCGGGTGAGTGAATATATATACAAGCCGCTATTCCAAAATTTCACGCTGGAGTATCATCTCGAGCGTGGGGTCTCGTCATCGAGCTTAGATGATAGGCAGTTGAATTGTCGGTCTTGAGTGCTGTAAATGATGAATGACATGTTTAGGGGATCTGTGTGTAACAGGCCTTGGTGGTCAGGGACCTATCCTGCAGCTGATATACGATAGGAGCTGCATAAGTTGCTTTTTATAGACTGTAGATTCTTCTCGGCGCAGGGGTTTCTAAGCATGTTGCAACATAGGTAGTGTCCATACCGCGTGTCTTTCCAGATTATATTGTGGAGGCGATAGAGAGTTCACGAGCCAACATACTTATTCGGAGCTGCATAGAACAGGGCGGTTGACAAGTGATCATCATGGTCTATCAAGCGTGCTTGAATGTCAGGTATGAGCAATGATACCCATTGTGAGTTGCTTACCAAAGGAGGAGAATGATTGAATATCATCGGGGGCAAGCGGGAGGCTCACAATGGCGTTATGCCCAGTAGGGTTGTTCGACTATCCGAATCGGTTGAGTCCGCTTGAACATCATGCCGAGCGAACAGCAGCTTCACGATGGCATCACGCTGATTCTCAGTTGCATAAGAAAGGGGAGTTCGACCATGCATGTCCTTCGAATCCACTTGAACGTCCCGAGAAAGCAGCAGCTTTGCGATTGCATCACGCCCCCTCTCAGCTGTATATGAAAGAGGTGTTCGACCATTCGAGTCCTTTGAGTCGGCTTGAACATGATCCCGACCAAGCAGCAGCTTTGCGATGGCATCACGCCCTGTCTCAGCTGCATATGAAAGGGGTGTTCGACCATTCGAGTCCTTCGAGTCGGCTTGAACATGATCCCGAGCAAGCAGCAGCTTTGCAATGGCATCACGCCCCCTCTGAGCTGCATACGAAAGGGGTGTTCGATCATTCGAGTCCTTCGAGTCTGCTTGAACATCATCCCGAGCAAGTAGCAGCCCCACGACAATATCATGCCCATTCCAGGCTGCATATGAAAGGGGTGTTCGACTATTCAAGTCCTTCGAGTCTGCTTGAACATCATCCCGACCAAGCAGCAGCTTTGCGATGGCGTCGCCCCCGTTCTCAGCTGCATATGAAAGGGGTGTTCGACCATTCGAGTCCTTCGAGTCTGCTTGAGTATGATCCCGAGCAAGCAGCAGGCTCACGATGGCATCGTGCCCATTCTCAGCTGCATATGAAAGGGGTGTTCGACCATTCAAGTCCTTCGAGTCTGCTTGAGTATGATCCCGAGCAAGCAGCAGGCTCACGATGGCATCATGCCCATTCTCAGCTGCATACGAAAGGGGTGCTCGACCATTCGAGTCCTTCGAGTCTGCTTGAGCATCATCCCGACCAAGCAGCAGCTTTGCGATGGCATCACCCCCGTTCTCAGCTGCGTATGAAAGGGGTTTCCGACCATACGAGTCTTTCGAGTCCACTTGAACATCATGCCGACCAAGCAGCAGTGTTACAATGGCATCATGCCCACGACTGGCCGCATACGAAAGGGGTGATCGACCATACGAGTCCTTCGAGTCTGCTTGAACATCATCCCGACCAAGCAGCAGTTGTACAATGGCATCATGCCCACCACTGGCTGCATAGGAAAGGGGTGATCGACCATTCGAGTCCTTCGAGTCCGCTTGAACATCATCCCTACCAAGCAGCAGGCTCACGATGGAATCATGCCCATTCTTAGCTGCATACGAAAGGGGTGATCGACCATACAAGTCCTTCGAGTCCGCTTGAACATCATACCGAGCCAGCAGCAGGTTCACGATGGCATCATGCCCACAACCGGCTGCTTCCAAAAAGGGTGTTTGACCATCCAAGTCCTTCAAGTCGGCTTGAAGATCATCCCGAGCAAGCAGCAGGCTCACGATGACATCATGCCCACCACTCGCTGCATACGAAAGGGATGTTCGACCATACGTGTCCTTCGAGTTCACTTGAACATCATCCCGAGTAAGCAGCAGCTTTACAATGGCAACATGCCCATCCTCAGCTGCGTACAAAAGGGGCGTTCGACCATACACGTCCTTCGAGCCCGCCCGAACATCATCCCGAGCAAGCAGCATCTTTACGACAGCATCATGCCCCTTATCAACTGCATACGAAAGAGGGGTTCGACCACGGCTGTCTGCCTTGTCTGGATCCACCTGACTTTGAAGTTCGCAGCGGACAATATCCACCAACCCCCAGTAAGCAGGAATATGGACGTTTGAAAAATCTCTCCGAAAATGCAAATGCCAATTGTCGTCATCCAACATAACTTGACTAGCACATGCAACTTTGGATGAATTCCCAAGGAAACCCATGGCCAAGTTTATGATACTCTTTTGGTGTCCACGTGCATGAAGGCCCCAGTTCCGTGCTGCATAATGAAGAAGAGGGTTGTCTTTCAAGAGGGATCTGAACTCGGCGTCGTCATTGGAGTAGCCACGAGCAAATACATCAAATGAAAGATACGTGAGACATGTTGCTGCAATTGATGCCTCAGCGTTCGGAAATCGAGATTCTCGTTGATTCTCAAAATACTCCTGAGTCGTGTAGTCTGCATAGAATCCATATTGAACATAATAAAAGATCAATGATTGTTCTACTCACGAGCGAGGCGCACGACGTTCTCTTGCTCGTCAATCACAACAAGTCCCGCACACACAGAAGTCAGCTTCGCTTTAAAGACGAGAGCTCGATCGTTTATCGCTGTCATGTTTGGTGAAACAGAAACAGCATATCGAAGCTCTTCAACGGACAATGGTCGGGTCGCATATACAATCCATGACAGGACCCGTATCGCCAAGTCTCTTGTGCTCGTTTGTTGTTCGATTCGTTCCATAGCTTCGTCGTAAATTTTACCTATCTCATCCGGAAGATTATTCAGGACATGGACCACAGCTTCTTCGTTATCCTGTTCTGAAAGTGCGTTCATATGCAAGCGCGCTAATAAAAACCTTACCACAAGGTCAAATGAGAAATATTCATAGATTGGAGATGCTCACATGCCCCTGGCGCTGTCAATAATTCGCTCCACGGCAACAGCTTGTAAATGGACCAAATGCGGAAAATCAGCAAGTTGATTTTGGACATATTTTGCTATGTCTTCATCAGTCGCAAGAATACGGAGCCGCCGTGCATCGCGAAAGTGCTGTTCGATCAATGGAAGGTCGCGCGACGTCACCATCAACTTGACGCATTTAGAGAGAGATCGGAGAGCCTTTAACAGGTTTATCCTACATTTGTTGTTCTCGGAACATTCGTCCAGGGCATCCACTACAACGAATACTTTGGCATATGTCTTGATTTCCACCTCCAACATGTTGATGAGTTCATCGAGTGTGGGGGATGTATTTTTGACTTTGTGACGATCATGAAATGACTTGATGGCGTCAGATATCGAAGGACGATCTTGGACCATCTGCTTGAGTAGACTTGCGATAAGACTGGTGGCTGTCTGCGTGATGTACTCTCTGTAGTTGCAGTATATGAATACTATCCCCACATTTTCGCCTTGGAAGAAGGTTTGGAGATGGTCTACAACGACCGATCTAAATAGAAGCCGCGATTAGTCTTGAGTCAAGGATCAACGCAGACAATGCTATTACGCAATAATCGTTTTTCCTGCGCCAGCTGTACGAACAATTATCAATGGAGTTGGATTCACAGAGATAGATAAATCGTACGATTTCCGGGACACCATAATGTCTGCGATGTTCCGTCACGCCAATCCAGGAATATTGGAGATTCAAGCAGCCAATTTCCCGTCCCTGGTTCATGGATCTCGAAAAATTGGCTCTGTGATGCGTGGAAGTTGAGAGGGGATAACCAGAGTGCTATGTTGTGATGCTCTGAGTCTTGTCATTTAATAATTCATAGGTTCGAAAATTGAAGCCTGATCACTCACCATTATCGTAACTGGAGTTGAAATTATTGATAGTCTGATCTCCGGAAACGATGTTGACTCTTTGGTTGTTGTCGAGGCTAATATTTTTTGCGTGAATCATTGGGCGAGGGATGCTGGCCATTCTTTCGGTGGTGAGAGCTTGATAGGTCGATAAGATCATGAACTCAAATCACCTTCTTGGTCATAGCGATTACGGAAGACGCCTCGGGCGATCGTCAAGTTGCAGATTATTGAGCATTGCGACAGTCATGATACCACTCACAATCTTTTTGTCCACTCCAAGCTCACATTAGCTGAGAGTCAGAGCGTTGTCATTGTCCAAAGGTCAGCACCTTTCTATCTTCCGATCCCCGAGACCAAGACTGGTACTAACCATCAACTCGACCTTGGTTCAAACAGGCCGCAATGTGTCAGTCGATCTCCGGAACTATTACTCCCACAGGATGCAGTCAATGAGCTTCCGCAGCCTCATCCGGCACCCCCACCCATGGCTGCTCACTCTCCATCACCTCTCCGACGATTGGCCAGATCACAAATTGGTCGGTCATTATGCAGGATGTGCACGTTTATATGGAACCAAACGGTATCTACCTTATAGGTGAGAGCAAGCGAGCGGATGAGTGAATCTACATTCCCGTCACTTCCCTCTCCCCCAAAGTCATTCGTTTTTTTTTTCTTACCACTTTGCAGATAATGAGGAAGTTATGATACCTTGGATTGGATCTGGTGTCTCCTCACAGCTCTTGGCGGACCTTCTGGATGGAGACGAAACTATGAATATCAACCCCCACCTTGTGGGTATTTTTTAACCCTTCGTGTTTATTATATTTTGACCTCTGATTCCATATGTATGTTCGTGTCGATTCAACAAAAAAAGAGCCAATTGCCCAGTTTACCAATTGTTCTCAAGTACGAAACATTCTTGGACACCGACGCACGCAGCGCAGTTGATCACTCAAACTGCTCATCGCACGCCAAAATCTCAACGCTGCCCAAGTAGAATTCAGCGGAATGCTCGTCGAAGTTCAGAACAGTGAAACGGTCTTGTTTTGATTATATGCTTTCCCAATGTACTTTCACCGCTAAGCTGTTGTTTCTTTTAGACCCGGCTGTTATCCCTAAACAAATTAGTCACGCCGTGAGTGAGTTGTAGCCCTTGATCTTGTCGTGCGTGTTCCTTTCGCTGATAATTCATTTATTTGGAATAATCTCGTTAGCTCGAGACGGGAGGATATCTTCCAACCTCCTCATCCTTCCAAGGTTCACCTAGGTAGCTGGCACCTACCCACATGTACTATCACCTGTAATGTCTAATGCAGTGTATTTAAATTTGCATAATGGATGCGTCGAAGAACTTCTCTGGCTACAGGCAGACTCAAGCAGAATTGCCAGGGAACTTGGATTGCATCAGTCACCTTATGGGAAAGCTGTATTGTACATCAATTTGCCCAGGTGATGATCCGATCGAGGAGAGATAAGAAATAATGTATGAGTGAATTCTTTGGATCCATAATGATCACAGAATGAGGAGTGTTAGGAAAGACGACAGTTACACGGACCTATCCTGCAGCTGATAGACGATAGTTGTTGCATAATGCGAAGGGGTGGCTTCATGATGGTACCATGCTCATTCTGAGCATACTAAAGGAGGGTTCGACCATGCCGAGCTTTCAAGTCGGGTGGAACATCACCCTGAACAAGCATGTAAAGAGGGCGCTCGAGCGCCTGAGTCCTTCGAGTCCACTTGAACGACATCCCGAGCAAGCAGCAGGCTTACGACGGTATCATAACCATTCTCAGCTGCATAAAAAAGGGGCGGTCGACCATCCGAGTCCTTCCGGTCGGCTTAGACGTCATCCCGATCAAGCAGCAGCTTTATGATGGTATCATACCCATTGCAAGCTGCATAAAAAAGAGGGGTTCGACCATGTGAGTCCTCCGAGTCTGCTTGAACATCATCCCGAGCAAGTAGCAGCTTTACGATGGCAGTGTGCCCCCTCTGAACTGCATATGAAAGAGGAGTTTGATTATACACGTCCTTCGAGGCCGCTTGGACATCATCGCGAGCAAGCAGCAGCTTTACGACATCACCATAGCCACTCTCAGCTGCATATGAAAGCGGAGTTCGACCATCGGTGTCCTTCGAGTCCGCTTGAACGTCATCCCGAGCAAGCAGCAGCTTTACGATGGCATCATGCCCATTGCAAGCTGCATACAAAAGAGGGGTTTGATTATACGAGTCCTTCGAGTCTGCTCGAACGTCATCTCGAGCAAGCAGCAGCGTTACGATGGCACCATAGCAATTCCCAGCTGCATACGAAAGGGGAGTTCGACCATCCAAGTCCTTTGAGTCCGCTTGAACATCATTTCGAGAAAACAGCAGCTCTACGACGGCATCATATCCCCTCCTAGCTGCATAGAAAAGAGGGGTATGATTATACGAGTCCTTTGAATTAGTTTGAACGTCATCCCGAGCAAGCAGCAGCTTCACAATGGCACTATGCCCATTCTTAGCTGCATACGCAAGGGGCGTTCGACCATCCGAGTCCTTCCGGTCGGCTTGAACATCATCCCGAGCAAGCAGAAGGTTCACGATGGCATCATGCCCACTCCTGGTTGCATATGAAAGGGGAGTTCGACCCCCCAAGTCTTTCCTGTCCGGTTGAACGTCACCCCGGGCTAGCAGCAGTCTCACGATGGCATCATGCCCATTCTGAGCCGCATACGAAAGGGGTGTTCGATTATACGAGTCCTTCGAGTCTGCTTGAACATCATCCTGAGCTAGAAACAGCTTTACGATGGCATCATGCCCATTCTCAGCTGCGTACGAAAGGGGTGTTCGACGAGACCAGTCTTTCGAGTCCGATTGAACATCATCCCGAGCGAGCAGCAGGTTGACGGCGGCATCATGCCCACTCCGAGCTGCAAACAAAAGAGGGGTTTGATTATGGCGGTCCTTGAAGTCCGCTTGAACGTCATCCCGAGTAAGGATCAGGTTTATGATGCCATCATAACCACTCTCAGCTGCATACGAAAGGGGTGTTCGACCACCCAAGTCTTCCCGGTCCGGTTGAACGTCATCCCGGGCTAGCAGTAACTTTACGATGGCATCCTGCCCATTCTCAGCTGCATACGACAGGGGTGTTTGACCATACAAATCCTTTGAGTCCGCTTCAACATCGTCATCAGCTAGCAGCAACTTCATGGTGGAATGATACCCTCTCCGAGCTGCATACAAAAGGGGTGTTCGACAATACCAGTCCTTCGAGTCCGATTGAACGTCATCCCGGGCTAGCAGCAACTTCACGATAGCATCCTGTCCATTCTGAGCCGCATACGAAAGGGGTGTTTGACCATGCGAGTCCTTCAAGTCCGTTTGAACGTCATCCCAGGCAAGCAACAGCTTTACGATGGCACTGTGCCCATTCTCAGCTGCATATGAAAGGGGAGTTCGACCATCCTCGTCCATCGAGTCTGCTTGAACATCATCGCGAGCAAGCAGCAGCTTTACGACAGCACCATGCCCTCTTGCTGCTGCATATGAAAGAGGGGCTCGGCCATTGCTGTCAACCCCGTCCGCTTCCCCTTCATTGTCAACCTCACCTCGAACAACCTCATCCAAGCCCCAGTAAGCGGCCATATGGATACTTGAAAATTCTCTTGGAAAATACTGACTCAGAATTTGGAACTCCACCAACAGAACTTGACTGGCACATGCAACTTTCGGTCCATCCCCAAGGAAACCCATTGCCAAGTTTAAGATACTTTTTTGATGTCGACGTGCGTGAAAGCCCCAGTTCCGTGCTGCATAATCAAGAAAAGGGTTGTCTTTCAAGAGGGATTCGAACTCGGCGTCGTTATTGGAGTAGCCACGCGCAAATACATCAAATGAAAGATACGTGAGACATGTTGCTGCAATTTCAACCTCGGCGTTCGGAAATCGAGATTCCCGTTGATTTTCAAAATATTGCTGAGTCGTGTAGTCTGTATAGAATTCACATCGATTATATTAATGTACCAATGGTTGTTCTACTCACGAGCGAGGCGTACAGTGTTCTCTTGCTCATCAACCACAACTAGTCCTGCACATACAGAAGTCAACTTCGTTCTGAAGACTAGAGCTCGATCGTTCATCTTCGTCATGTTGGGTGAAACAGCAAGAGCATGTCGAAGCTCTTCAACGGACAATGGTCGCGTCGCATATACAATCCATGACAGAACTCGTATTGCCAAGTTTTTCGTGTTCGTTTGCTGTCCGATCCGTTCCATAGCTTCGTCGTAAATTTGATCTATCTCGTCTGGAAGGTTATCCAGGGCGTAAAGCACAGCTTCTTCGTTATCCTGGTTCAGAAGTGCGTTTATATGTAAGCGTGCTAGTAAAAACCTTGCCACGAAGTCAAACGCAAAACATTATTAAACCTATTGGAGATGCTCACATGCCCCTGGCACTGTCAACAATTCGTTTTGTGGCAACGTCTTGCAGATCAACCAGATCCAGCAAATCAGCAAGGTGGTTTTGGACGAATTTTGTTATATCCCCATCAGTAGCACGAACATAGATCCGCCGTGCATCGCGAAAGTACTGTTCGATCGAAGGAAGATCGCGCGACGTGACTATCAGGTTGATAGATCTGGAGAGAGACCGGAGAGCCTTCAAGAAGTTTGTTCGACATCCGTTGTTCTCGGAACATTCGTCCAGCGCATCCACCACAATGAATACTTTGGTGTATGTCTTGATTTCTATCTCCAATGCCTTGATAAATTCATCAAGCGTGGGCGAAGTACTTTGATTTTTGTGGAGATCATGAAATGACTTGATGGTGTCAGATATCGAGGAACGATCTTGGACGAACTGCTTGAGTAGACTTGCGATAAGGTTGGTGGCTGTTTGCGTGGTCTGCTCTTTGTAGTTGCAGTAAATGCATGCGATCCCGACATCCTCGTCTTGGAAGAACGTTTGGAGATGGTCTACAACGACCGATCTAAAGGGCAGCCACAGTTAGCATTGAATCGATGAACAACGTAGAGAATGTTATTACGCAAGGATTGTTTTTCCCGCGCCAGCTGCAAGGTAAATTATCAATGGAGTTGGAGTCACAGAGATGGATAAATCTTACGATTTCCGGGACACCATAATGTCTGCGATGTTCCGTCACGCCAATTCAGGAATGTTGGGGATTCGAGCAGCCAGTTCCCTGTGCCATCTTCATGGATCTGTAGAAATTGGCTCTGTGATGCCTTGAAGTTGAGGGGGGATAGCCAGAGTGCGATGTTGCAACGCTCTGAGTCTTATCGATTAATTCATAGATTGTGAATTGAAAGCTGATAACTTGCCATCTTCGTAACTGGAGTTGAAATTATTGATAATCTGATCCCGGGCAACGATGTTAACAACTTGGTTGTTGTCGAAGCTAAGATTTTGTGCGTTAATCATCGAACGAGTGTTGCTGGCCATTCGGTGGTGAGAGTTGGTAGACAGACGGAGCAGTGCCTCATGAACTCAAAACCATCTGGTCAAGTTTTCCCACAGTGAAACCTGTAAGAGGGGATGTAAAATCGATGCGAAGGCCAACGACCCTCTCGCCCACCACCCAAGCGAGTGGATAGCACCTCGTCGCCCCACCGACGATGAGGACGTGGTAGTGAATATTGCACATGGTGTGATAACGTTAAGACTGGGACGACTCAAGACCACGATCGCTCAGTAAACTCCGCCACCATGGTGGCTGTGCACTAATCCAACGCCAACGCCTTAATGGCACCAAGCTCTGAAGACGAGGTTAACCCGTACGAACTGCTCGGTCTCAACACCGAATCCACAGAGCAAGAAATTCGCACTGCATACCGCCAACGCTCGTTGAAAGTCCATCCAGATAGAGTGCGCAAAGGGAACCCTCGATTGACATCGAATTTAAATTGATAATTCCTACTAGAACAGAAACAATCCTGATGCTGGTATGTTCTCTCTTTGACATCTCAGAAGTTTTGAAGACTGGGTTATCTTCTCAGCTCGCAAATTCCACGAACTCAACCAGGCGTACGAGTTGCTCGTCGACCCTTTGCGTCGGCTAGCCTTGGATGCGAAGATCCGGTTAAGGGAAGCTCAGAAGGCGCGGTTTGGAAAGTATGACGCGAAACGAAAGGCGCTTGTGGAGGAGCTGCAGGAGAGAGAACGTGTCTCCAAGAAGGCTAGGAATGAACGGCAGAAGGAAGAGGCTGAGCAGTTGCAGGAGATGGAGAGGATCAAAGCAGAGGGAAGACGGATGAGGGAGGAGAAGGAACGAGAAATTCTGAAAGCCGAGGAAGAGATGCGGAAGGGTGAGGAAGAGCGCGAGAGAGAGATGATTCCTCCTGCTCTAGGCAAGTATCTACCGATTCTTTCAAAAACTCATATTCACATTTCGTTCGTCTCTAGGAATACACGACACGACCGTCCGCCTGAAATATACACTCGCCGCACATCCAACATTAACTACACCAGCCGCTCTTTCCACCCTCTTGTCCCCTTTCGGTGAAACAGATGCATCATCCATCGTTCTCTCTCTCAAACCACCGAAAAAGACTCCCAACAAACCACCCAAACGCGGAACCGCCCTAGTACCATTCAAGAAGATCGGTGATGCCTTAAACGCGGTATCCGCCAGTGGGCGGTCAGAATGCGGGTTGGAAGGAATAGAAGTTGAGTGGGCAGAGGGGAAGGAACCGCGTATCTTGGAATGGTTGAGAAAACTGGGCAAGTTGGAGCCCCCAACATCATTGTCCAAGACTATTCCGCTCGCTAAGACTACTCCATTGCAAGCTGAGACCAAGATGGAGTCCTCGTTACCCTTTTCGACCTTTCCAGAATCATTCGTGCGTCAAGTCTCCTTCACTTGCACCTATTGTTTATCTCACTGATTTTCTTACTGTCAAAAAGCCTACTCCGTCGACAACACAGAGAAGCGCTGTCGGTGTCGATTACGAATCGTTGACGCTGTTGAGGATGAGGCAGGCTGAGAGGGAGAAGCTAGAGAGAGAAATTCGTGAACAGGACATGTAGGCACTGCTTAAATCAGTGACCGAAATGTGAATATAGCCTGAGCGTTTCTAGACCCTTGCAATGTACAGTACACTACCATGCCGCACTCACCACTCTAATTCGCAAGGAGATTGATCTTAAAACCATACGCAAGCATAAAACCTAATTGCATACAAGACGTGTATGAAAAGAACAGAAGAAGAAAAGAAAAAAAGTCATTTGCATGAATCGAACGGTGTTTAATGATGACCATAGATAGAACGAAGAGGTGAGAGAAAGAAAAAGAGCCCCCAAGCATAAAAACACAATCAAGATCATGTCGGCACCGTTTTAGTAGATCGTCGCGAACCAAATCGAGATTTCCCATCATCCCGTCGTCCCCAGGAGAAAATACCACCACCACCTCCCCCCTCATGGGAATGTGAACTTTCGCGGGATCGGAAAGACCACGCCGAGGGTGACACGGGTCGAGCTTGTTCCGGCAGGCCTTCCGCATTGATGTTGTGGGATTGCCCGAGCGGTTGATGGTGGTGATGGTGATAACCGACAGTATGGAGCCCGTCACAACAAGCACGCACGTTTTCCAGCCCTTCAAACCCCTCGTCCAATTTCGAGTCAACGTGAAGCTCAAAGTCAAGATCATCGTCATTCAGACCCTTGATGTGCTCAAACGATTTCGTCGGGCTATAGGGGCTCTCAGGTCCAGCCCAGCGCAGGTATTCAGCAGCAGGAGTCCCTGAGCGCTTGCCCAGAGAGCCACCGACAGAAAGCTGCGAACGATTGCGACCGCGCGGAGTGGTATTCCACGTGGTCCCATTCCTAGCGCTCCCGAAACTTCGTTGACTCCTTGGGCTGGATTGCACCCGAGGACGATGGGAATCCTCTGAAACAGGGCCGTGCACAGATACAGGACTTTCGGGAACTTTGGTCGCATTACCAGGTGATGTTACTGGCAAAGCGTTCGGACGAGCCAAAAGATATTGGAGTGCCTGGATAACGGGATGTTTAACATCATAAAATCACATGAATCCGCACATGATCGATGTCTATACGTACATTTAGCCAGATGTCATGCCTTTCCTTCGTGGGAGCAGTAAACTTCATCTCTCGTTGCGGTGTCGACACTACAACACTGTACCCGCAAATTCCGGGAGGCATAGGGTTTGGATCAAGAACGGAACGGACTCCGTCGATGTAAGCTATACAAAACCCATTCGCGGTCAATATACAAGATAAAACAAAAGCAAGCGTATAAGCTCGTACCGCTTTTCGCACTAGATTCGGAGACGTTCGATGACCCGGGGTCAGCCGAGCTCCAATACAATGTCTTGGTATAAGGATGCACCCAAACGAATCGCTTGTGTCTCCTCTCACCATGCCCTTTCCCGATCGCTCGGCGAGTGTACTTGTACAAGAACTCACCAATCATGGTCTGCGTAATAGAATGGATAACGGCAGGATCTGTTGAGGTGGCACTATTGGCGGTCATATCTGCAGTCTTGTTCGGAGTAACAGGGGAATCAGGCTGGGTATCTCGTCTATTCTGTTCCTGATTCTGGTATAATTGATGTTCAGACGATATCGAAGAGCGGTCCGATGCTAGTGACGTATTTGAACGCCCCCTCCTTCCCCTCTGCCCGGCGCCAAGTGCAGGGGGCAGAGTACTTTGAGAGGGCACAAGGATTGAAGCGTATCCTGCTGCATTCGCAGCTGACCTGAAACTGCTCGTAGACGGGAGTTGACGTATGTTGGATTGGGGGGGCATGCTTGAACCATGCTGTCTTCCATGGGGTGCCCTCGAGTTGCTAGGTGTCGTAGCGCGATGTATGAGTTCTGGTGGCGGGGGAGAAGAGGGCCTAGGAGGTGGTTTAATCTTCCTCTCAGGAATGAAGTTCGGCGGTGGCATGCTTGAAGGTGGCGGAGGCGCACGTGGAGGAGGGGGAAGGATCATCATCGGGGGCTTGGTCTTGTCTACCACGGTAAGGGTGTTAGAGACAGCGGGAGGCATGGTACCAGACGGAACACGCGAGCGACTAGAAGCCTCATCTGTAGCTGAAGAAACCGCCGACTCAATAGACCGTGGTCTATCTGCTTGAGAAGAGCGCGGGCGGGCGCCAAAGGTGGCCATGGAGTCTCGCATGACGGTCGATGGAGCAGGTACAATGATCGGAATAGGCGTGGGCGCGGCACCCGTCGTGAGTGAAGGCGAGATAAACTGGAACTGTTGGATGCCGGTCCCAACACGATATAGACCAAACCCGGGTGAGGGTACCGGGGCCAGGGGCGGGGTCACAGCGGGTGTGGGTGGTGTCCATTCATCAGTTTGGATGCACATATCTTTCGTCACCGGCTTGGGTACCTCGGCCAAAACTTCTTTAGATGCGTGCGACACGGCAGGTTTAGGTGCGTAGAATGAAGAAGGGCGACGCTGAGAAAGCGAAGCAGTACCAGATGGTGGCATCCGCGAGGCCTTGATGCTCTCGTCGTCTTCAGACTCAGAAAAGTCGTTATCGGTCACGGTAGCGAGCGAGTGGAAGTCGTCAACGGACTCGGATGGTGTCGACATTCGAATACTTTGAGGTGCGTCGTGGTACTCTTCACTATCGGTTTCCGTGTCCGCAGACGATTCGACTCCCACGCGTTGCTCACGCGCCTCTGCAGCCAAGAACCTTCGTGCAGGAGTGATGGTCGTCTCCTCACTATTATCGCCAGTGGTCAACATGGACAAATCGTAGTGGGTGATTGGTGCCCCACGAATGGTATCCATGCTACGTATACGTGACCGCCTGTTCACCTCTTCCGCAATAGACGGTAATTCGCCAGCGTCTGGGAAGGATACCATAGTCTGGATATCGGCATCCGCCTTCGCAACGCTCCTCAGCACCGGTGGTGAATCAGTTGTCTGCGTGTCAATGTCGACAGTGTCCACGATGGTCGTCTGTACTTCAACTTGCACCATCACAGGGGAAGGCGCAGGCTCTTCCATTTCAGTATTGATGCCAGCCGAAACAAGAACTGGGCGCTCCTCGACGTGCTCATGTTGAACGGCCACCTCCGAACGTCGAACAACGGGCTGCTCGTCCGTTTGCACACCACCTTCGCAGGTCACCACAGCTGGTGCTGCCGCAACCTCAATCCGGGATTCAACTTCTGGTTCAGGCTCTGGTTCGGCCTGGACACCCTTCTCGACCACAGTTACAGGCGTTACCTGAACAGGAGGAGGCACTGGCGCGACAGGCGCCACCACCACCTCTTCAAACTCGGTCTGACAACCAAACTCCTCCGTCTCCTTCGGGAACACATCCTCCGCCAACAGCTCGTTTGCAATCGACGATGCCATGCCCATCCCAAGCCCAAGCTCAGCCGACAGCGCCTCAGGTTGGCCAACCAAAGACGCAGGTCTCATCTCCTGATGCGCCGCCCCCCTCCGTCGCCCCATCGTTCCACCACGCGAAGCCCCGGCAATGACAGATTGACGCAACGGGCTGTGGGTATACGGCGAAGACCCAATGGAGGGCGCACGGTGAAGCACGTTGGCAAACGCGGGATCCATCCCATCGACGCTGGTGCGATTCGATGTGACCGAAAGCGGCGACGGCGATGGCGACGGGGATCGTTGAACTGGTTCGGTAGAATCATCCTCTTGCACTTCTCCTCCATCCTTCGAACCTTCTTCATCCTCTGCCTCGTAAAATTTGATCGGGATAGGGGGAACAGGTGGGGGCGGAGAATCGGCATCGACCTGTTCACCTTCATAGTTGTACTCGGAAGACGGTGTGTCCTGGGCCCTAGCTAGGCGCTGTGCCAACGTAAGTGTTGTCCTACTTCCACCTCTCCCTTTACCTCCAGAACGGGGGGGCGCCACGCGACGCTTAGGCTTGGTCGAAGGAGGATCCACATCCTCGTAATCAATATCACCTTGCTCATCTTCCTCCTCGCCCAAACCCAGACCAGGAGACGAATCGAGTCGTCGGCGTTGACCGATTCTGAGCTCCTTCTCCCTCTGCAACGTGCCCTTGAGTGTGCCGATCTGTCTCTGGGCATGAGCGAGCCGTTGCTGCAGTGCCTCGATCTCATTGCTCGGATGGTTCGATGCCAGAACAGGCCGGGAGGGAGACGCATCGGGAGATGCATCCGCAAGGTCACCAAACGCGTCAGAGGGAAACAATCCTGGCGTATCCATCCTCTTACGGTTGGTGGAGGCAGGAGCAACGAAAACATCATCCTCGTCCGCAGCTGGCGTCCGGGGGTCAACGGGGAGTCCATTGGGCGTGAGCGGTGAGCCAAACCGTGGCAGTCGTTTCGCCCGGGCAGCCTCCGTCTTGAGCGCATCGACGGCTTGTTGGAGATCCGACTTGTCACGTTGGAGACCGGCAGCGTGTTTTCGAGCGTGTGCGACGTCAGTTTCATGCTTCGCTTTCATATCCTCTAGGGTATTTTTCAGTCGTTCGGCCTCGTTTTTGTGCTGGTCTCCGGCATCGCGTGAGGCAGCTAGCAGTTTTGTAAGCCGTTTGTGTTCGGTTTCAAGACGTTGGGTATTTCCTTGTGATTCCGATAGCTGGCTGCGAAGATCTTGCAAGGTGACTTCCAAATTCCAATTTTCTTCTTTGAATTTATCTGTGCGGGAAGCGAACGGATGAGTAAGAAGGGTGGCAGCCACCAAGAGCTGCCCCCACCTGCGCTCTGTTCTTGTTGTCGCAAGGCAGTCCGAAGGCCCTCAACCGACTTTTCCAGGTCATCTTTTTCCTCCTTCATATCCTGGATGGCCTTGTCGCGCTCAGCCAGCAGACTCTGCAGGCGGCGGACCTCAGTCAGCAGTCCACTCCCAATCTCGAACGCGAATTCTGCAGAGAAGTGTCACGGTCATGCAAAATGGGGGAAAGGCGAGAGATGCTCACCAACATCGTCAGCTCGATGAGCCGCATTTTTCGCGCGCCTGGATTGAGCAGCTGAGGTACCAGCGGAAGGTTTTGATCTATCCGGTTCTTCACGGGGAAAATCCGGGAAGGGTATCGTAGGGGAAGGTTGCATTCCGTTGACGAAACGCTCCTAAGAAAGAAACATAATCAGATCGATGCCCAGGCCAAAAACAAAAAGACGAGTTGAATATGAGGGGCACACCATAATAACGCTGCCTTGAGCAACAAATGCCACAGCCCATCCTTCAGAAACAAAAAGAAGAAGAAGAAAAAAAAGGCAAAGAAGTAACCATAGACGTAACAAAAAACGAAAAAGTCCACTCAAACACCCACCTTCCCCGGCCCAAACGCGCTCGACAACACCGAGTTCTCGGTATCCCAGCCCTCAATTGTCTCCGCAAGCTCCCGATACCTCTCCCTGGCCTCCTCATCCATCCCCCCCTCTCCGCCCCCGACCCCCCCCGCGTCCTCCTCCTCCTCGCCCGGCTTATAAACGTCCATCTCCTGCAGCTGCCGGATCCGCTCCTCGAGCTCCACGCGCTGCGCAAGGACACGCTGGCCGAGCGTCGCGGCCTGCTGCAGCTGGCGCTCCTTGCTGTCGAGCAAGTTCTGCAGGTGCTGCTTCATCTCGCCCGCAGAGGAGGAAGAGAGGGCGGGGGTGGCTGTCATCGTCGCGGTGGCACCGGCAGCAGCTGTCGCACCGGTCGTCGCCGTGATCGTCGCGGGAGGAGGCATATGGTGTGAGGGATAATCTTGCAGAGCTCTTTCAGACTCTGGGATGGACATTATATCTAGAAAGAAGAAGAAACGAGCACGGTCAATGGGAGATAGGCTACAGAGTTACGGTCGGAGTGCTGACGACCGCTTGGAATGAAGGTGAGTAGCGGTTTCTGAACCAAACCTACTTTGGTTGAGGTCGATTCCCACGGTCCTTATTTGTGTGGTAACGTCTCAAAAAGGGAATTTATAAGCACGGTTCATTCGTTGTGGCATCAAACGAGCTGGTATTTTTACTGTACAGGGATGATATGACCGTTGACCATGCTAGCAAAAGAACACTTTGAAACAGGTGGTACATATGGCGAAAAGATCGAAAGGAAAGAAACAGATGAAATCAAACGAAATCGAAGGAAGGAGGCGGGACTAAGCATGGTGTGAATGAAGAAGTGGAGGTAAAAGGTAAAAAAAGAGAGAAAAAATAAGAGAGAGAGCAAGAAAGGAACGAAAAGGCAGTGTGACTTGGCTCAAACACTTTTTCTCTTGAAAAAAGCTCACACTCACATCATCTCGAGTCCTTCCAGAGGTCATGGTCGCAGCGTGTCTAGAACGACCGCCCCGGTGGCGTATGTGTACGTAGGGACCATCGATTTCCGAGTTTCAGACACACTTCACCGACCTGATGCCACGCCCTCTCTCTCTCTCTCCGCACACCTCCATTTCCAGATCTACCACCAGTGCCACCCGTCTCAACCCCCCACCACCACTACAACGCTGGTGGACACGCGGCAGGCCGCGCCATGAAAACCGACCCTGATGCAGCATCCGTCGGAGTGACAGGCACAGACAGTGCCACCACCCGATCCCTCTCCCCCGACCACCCCACCGCTGCCGCTCCCAAACCCACACGGGGGTGCATCGCCGTCGGAGTCGTCGCCGCCGACACCGACACCGACATCGACACCACGCTCGGTGTCCACGAGTTCCGGTGAAAGCTCTTCTTCTTCCGCACACTAACCTCGTACGCAGCCCTAATCGCGCTCGTCGCCCCGTTCACAGCGCCGCCGCCGGTCGACGGCGGTCTATGCAACGACCCCACCTCTGATCGAGGCGAAAACACAAACGACTCGACCGGCGACACGGGATCCGCCAAAGGTGAGTACATCATATTGACAGTAGGCGACGTCGCCTCGTGTTGAGGCGTCCCGCCAGACAACTGGGAGTCGGAAGAGACATCCGACGACGACGAAGAGCCTTCTGAGCGACTGTACAAAGGTCGATTCCATGTAACCGGCGCCTCAGAGGACAAATGACAAGAGGACGGCAACGTCAATGGAAAGGCAGTCATATAATCCTCCGGTCCAAGTAGAGCAGAAGGGCCGACGACCTTTCTGTCGTCATCAACGAAACCACCACCCTTGACCATTACCGTCAATTCTGTGCAGCGACGTTCCCACAGTTGCAGGTTGGCCGCACACTGCCGCGAGAACAACCCCATTTCTAGAAACAAAGTTCAACTGCGCAAAGAAACAACAACCACCGAAAGACTTACCAGGGATCGCCCGGGAGGTCAACTCGAGTAAGGGCTTCACAAAGGTTTTGATGAAAAACACTTGACTCTTGGCTTCAGTAAGGGCATCATCTGGTGGCTGAACTGTGGGTGGTAAGTGGAAATGCTTTTCCAAAGACGCCTGAGCCGACCACTCTTCCATCAAAGCCGAAACCCAATACTGCGAAACCCAATGGGGTCGACTCTAGAAGCAAACATCAACCAACGTTCACAGAAGGGGACGACAAGGCAAGCGTACCGGATTGCTGATATCAGCACACTTGATGAGCGCTTGACAGACCAACACCTTTTTCTCAATAAGGGAGTATCCGTCACCGCCACCGTCGATCAAGGCTTTAAACCTGTCCATAAACTGGACATGGACACTCAGGTCCGTCGCGAGCACGCTCTCTGAGAGCAACTTGCGGAACTGCGCCCTGACTTCGGATCGTTCGAGAAGATGGGTCATCCCATTGCTACGCATGGCGTAGAGCAACAGCATACAATGCATCTGCTCCAGGGCCGACTTGTCGTCGTATACGGCGGAAAGCGCCGTCTTGGCGTTTTTCTTCAAAGAAGTGAGGGCAAGGAGGATTGAAAAGGCAAGGCGGCTTACCATAAACATGTTGGTGAATCCAGGGTGGCCGACATCATGGCCGATAGCGGCGATGTAGATGGTGAACAAGTCGACGTTGGAAAGACAGGAGATCAAGGCATGATCGGTGTCATCCTTGTCTGGTCGCCATAGTCGGTCATCGGGATCGAGAAGTATGGAGACGGAGGGGACCATCCCGGCGGAACACAAGAAGGTGTGGGTAGCTTGCAAGACGTCCAAGGCATGTTGAAAGTTGTGATAGGAATTCTTTGATCGGTAGATTTGACGGAGGTGACGCAAGAAGGGAGATATTCGGTCTTGAGAGAAGAGAGGGCATTAGAAGGGGAGAGGTTGATAAGATGAAATGAATACCAAGGGAAACGCCGACCTCGTCCTTCATACCCTCGATGCGATAGAGCACCTCAAAAAGGATGAGAGCACAAGACAGGACCTCCTCCTCCGGCAGCTTGTGAGGCTCGAAATTCCAACAGTCAAGAGAAGCAATGAGGCGGTGACGGGTCTCCCAGGGCAATTCGACCGGGGTGCTACTGCGGTGTCGTGAGGCAACGGTGGTAAAAAAAATCAGAAAGAGAGCGACGTACGACTCGGCATGATGCTCGTTTACGGCCAAGAGAGTATGGGTGTGCATATCACTCAAAAGTTCAGCATATTTCGGACTGGGAGAGAAGCGTGGGTATCATCGAGAAATGAAAGAGAGCGGGAGATGGTGCTCACCCCGAGGTGCTGATCTCACCCTCCTCCCAGCCGCCCCAGCCATGACCGAGGCCGTTGTTCTCCAAGGCAAGAGAGAGACCGCCGATGTCCACACTCCTGCGTCTTCCGCCGTGACCGAGAGAGATTTCTTGAGTAAGCATGATCATGCCAGGGGAGAGGCGGAGGGGGGGTGATGATCCAAGAGTAAGAACGAGAAGCAAAAGGTGGATATGTGATTGATGAGGTGGTCGAGCTTAGAAGTAAGTATGGCAGTGGGAGGGGATTCTCGGTCGCGTGGTTGATAGGCAGCAGCGTTGCGCTCGTGGCTCCCACGTGGTCAGTGGCAGAGAGCCAAGTCGAATTGAATTGCAGTGCCAAGTCGAATTGCAGTGCTTATAACCGTCGGTCGGCTATGCCGTAAACCGGCGAGTCACATGATATAATAACAAACGACGGACCGAATCAAGTACGACTGACAAGGACGTGCTCTCGAGGAAACAACACTTTCTGGCCCACTTAGAGCTCCGTTAGACTTTTGGCACCTTGTCATTTCAACAATCACCTTTTTGATCATGCCCTAGTCCTTTTGAGTCATCTCACGCTACCGCCACCGTCGGAACGGCTTTTCCCGATTTCTGGCTCCGAACGGATTACAACCCAGTAAAAATACCGTACGCGTCCATACTTATATACTGAGCGATGCATACAAACCAAGCAATAAAGCACAAAAACGCATGCAAAAAAACATAAAACGTGACCCCCCCCAAGTTACATCAGAAACGGAGCTTGAACGTTGGCAGCAGGCATAGACCATCGACGAGCATTACTCAAGAAAGAAGGCAGTCCTGAGAGTGCATGTGTCTATAACATCATCAGTACCCCAACCCGAAAACAGCGAATTCAACCTACATCAGCTGAGTCAACCACACTCGATCCGTACCCCGAGTTCGTCGTCTGACCGACATAAACCCCACCCCCAGACTCCGGCTGTCGCAAACGCATCCTGTTCATCTCAACCGAGTGGTTTCGGATCGTTGGACAATACGAACCCCTCGGCACCACCTCTTCTTGATCCGACTGTGGGCTCCGACGGGAATACGGATGCGAAGCTGCTGCCCAGCCACGAGTCAACCCATGAGATAATAACCATCATCGAAAAACTCACTACGCAAGGACCGTCTCGAAGGTAACTCGGGTGTCACAGACGCGGAGGTCGCCACGCTATATTCCTGAAAACATGCCGCATAATCCAAATCCCAATTAGGCAGCTTTGTCTGCGACGTCGTCTCAAACACCGTCGGCGGGCTACAACCACCACCACCACCACCACAATTCTCCCACCTGCACTCACTTTCGGGTCCAACGACCTCCCCATCAAACACGCCCCTCTTCCCCGCCCCATCCTCCCTCTCTCCAAACGGCTCCGGCTCCGGCTCCGGCTCCGGCTCCACCCCCTCCGACGCCCCATCCTCCAGCTCAAGCTGGAACTCAAACACCAACGGCTCCTCCGTCAGCGGGCCCGCCTCCCCCGGGTACTCCGACGCCAGCGGCACCGCCCCGCGCCCCGCGCTGTGCATCGCAAACGGGTTGATCCTGAACACCGACATCATCGGGCGCATCTCCGCCGACGCCTGTGTCGCGCGCAATGGCACCTCTGTCGGCGGGGCGAGCATCGCGTCCGGCATCGTCGGTAGCTCCATGATGAACCGATCCTCCGTTTCCTCGGGCTCGAGTTTCACCGAGGCGGCAGGACAGGGTGTGCTCGCCTTCGGTTGGGCTCCAGCCGGCTGATCAGAATGACATGGGGTGGGCAGCTCTGGTTCTGCTTCCGGTTCGTCGATCGTGTAGAGGGCGCCATTGCCCCATGGGTATTGTTCGTTATCGTTGAATTCAGAAGCACCAGAGGAAGAGGGGGAGATTTCGCAGTTATAAGAGGGAGACAATGTTGGTGATGAAGATGAAGATGAGGATGGGGATGATGATTGAGATATGATCGTTCGCTGAGATGATTCGGGGTATTCGTGTAAGGATGAGAAGCGAGAGCTCGATTGCATCGTTGGATCGATGCTATAATCGCCCGGACGGTACGACGAAGATCCTTCATGGGGGTGGTGCCAGGCTGGCGTGAAAGCCGTGCCAGTGTTCGCTATCACTTGGTTATTCCAGTAGTACGGCGAGGGCAGAAGGGATTCTGTGCCCACGAAAATGTTCGGGTTCGGGGTGTTGGGCGGTTTAGTGGGGAAAGATGGCCATTGGGATCCTTGGATGTGCAGGTTCTGGTAGTACTCTCGCTCTGTGGGCGGTAAATGAGACCTATCGGCCATCATAGGAAAGAGGGCCATCATTTCAGAGCCACCACCCTGGAAAAAGAAATCGCTTTATAGAATCAATCCCGCGAACCTAGGAAGAAAATTGGATTACCGCGAATATCGCTTGGAAGAGCAGAGAGTGGGATGAGGGAGAGTGATGCGGGTATGAAGATGAAAGACAGTTACAAACTATAACAGCTCGGGGAGGCAAGGCGTTAACGTCGGGGGAGTGTGAAGTCTAAAGTTGAGATGAAACTTTGACGGAGGGAAGATTCGAGATAAGGGGAAGACGGGGGTATTTGAAGGCAAGGGTAGAGTAAGCAGAATGTTATGAAACGGTTTTGGAAGTGGGTGGAAGACTCGGGGAGATGGAAGGTGAAGGGAACGATTGAACGTTCGGTTGAATGAGCATCTGGAAGAAGAGGATTGAGAGCGGGTGATGTAAGAGGACACCGGGCGGTTCATATGAAACGGCGAAATGAAATAAATAAATAAAAATATTAGACGTACTGTGCTTGAATGCAGTGGACTTGAGGCCGAGGATCAAAAGAACAAGGTATGATGGGTACCGATGAACTGATAGGATTCAAGTTCAAAAATGGGTTTCATTTCGCCCGGATACATCCAGATTATTTACCTTGCAAGGTAACAAGCTTCGCGATGAGATCCGCACGCCACCTTTCCACCCCACCGTGAATTCTCCCATGGTTATCCTAGATAGAAAGTGAAGAAAAGAGTGAAGAAGAAAAAAAAAAAAAACATCCATACAGGCAGCACGAGGAACCAGTCAAGAGCACGTTGGGTGTGTTCTAGAGAAGATAAGTACGCGTCGCGGTCATTCCTAGGGAAAGATAATTACTCTCGTAAAAGGCACAAATCTAATCAGGTACTTACTGATCTTATCGATCCGGAGAGAAATAGAGTGTCGTTCGCTGGTCGACATGCCTCCCCGACTTGTTTAAATAACTCGTCGCCATTCAACCCAACAGATTCGTTTCACGCTCCCCAGCGCGCGTCAAAGAGGTCTAGACGAGGTGCAAACTCATTGGTCACCAACAGACGGACGATCGCTCTCACGGTGGCTTGACACGTTCCCAGCGGCCAACAGCCAACACGCCGACTGGGGACCCAGAACCCAGGGCATCCCCCGCAATAAACTACACTACACACGCCACGCCAAAGATAATCTAGGCTTACGGGTTGCGACCCCTGTATAAGTACGAGATTCAAGATAAGGACATCACCCTACGCACTACCTTTCGAATTAGACTATCCCCGACCACCGACTTCATTGCACCCGTTGGCACGCGTCAATGCGTTTCCAGCAACCATAAAATGGCGAAGATCTCTTCGATTATCCTGATCTTGCACATCTCCGCCTGAGCCCAACATAACATCTGCATACGCGAGAAAAATTAGCTTGCATGGTTTCCCCGTCTCGCTCCTTTGATCTTGGTGAGCTTCGCCTCCTTCCCCGAGTCCCAAGAAGCACAGGTGAACGTTGACCTCCAACGCAGCTGTCACTCTGCCAGCACGCTCTGGAAAACTCCGCGCGTGTCCCATGCTCCATGTCGGCTAGGGATCTGATCCCTCACCATCGATAAATCGATGCGTAGCACGTCACCCATTTGTCTATTCTCCAAGCATCGCACTGGATCTCCCAGCCAGCCAACCAACCCCCCCACCTCCCCCGACCGAATGATTGACACGTATGAGAACCACCGGGACTTCGAGAGTCGCAACAGCGAATAAGCCATCGCTTCTTCAGCAGCTTCTACGACATCCACCCGTATGTATCCAACACGTGCAGAGAACCTCTGCGAAGCTTCTTGGCTCGGAGCTAACAATTTATGAAACCGGTTTTTTGTACCTGACGGACCGCCACCTCATTTATTCAAGTCTTTGAACAGGCCCCCCTCTGCATGGACTAAACGGAAGGAATATCTTAAATATTATTATTCCCTAACTGCCCCCATGGTGCCATTCACCCCGATCATCCCCATCACCCCCCCTTTGCACTTTTGCAGGGCGAGGACCACATGTATGCACATCCTATTAAAATTCACCAGCGATCGGCAGCATCCACCTAGCGAGAAATATGCCGGGAGAACACGCTCCTGTCCGGCCCAACCAACATCCGCGGCTAAACGCACTGCAGCGCAGGGTGAGTTGGGGGGAGCGGAGGAGGAGGGGGGCGGGGTGATCTTGACCGAGAAACGTGTTCAACATTCACACGTGGATTCCCTGGACATGACAAGGGCCTCTCTAGCGGCGGAATCCTGGGCCCGGTGCGTCGACGATGATTCATCGTGGCTGAGTTCCGAAGTCAGCCGGCGGCCAGTCGGCGGCAGGGTCTGCATTTATGGTGTGTACATACATATCATACCACTGCTTTCTGTGCCTATGTCACATAAATGATTCATCAATACAATATCAAGGGATCAGATCGATGCTTGGCGTCACGTACCCAGCAGCCTCTTGTTCCTTCAAACTTTTTTTCTTTTTCTCTTTCTCTTTTCGTGAACGGTGGTTATACAACGTTTGGTTATGTATAATTGTATGAACGCCTGAACCTTCCCAAGTACCCGAGTCCGAATAGCGGCAAATCGCGTCGGCTTTTGCGTTCTACTAGAACGCGGTGAGTTTTGGTTGGCTCATATTTAACACATGCCCTTGGAAACGTCCTATATATTCCTGCGCTGTACACTGATGTTCCGGAAGGCAACGACGGAAGAAGTGTGCGTTCAACTTGGCGGGTCCCCTCGGCGGGGCTAAACAGTCCACCGACGGCAAGGGAAAGAAAAAAGAAAACTATCGTGCCTGAGAATCTGTCCTGTATGTTTGAATCCGTTATGAAATCGGACGGGGGAGTGTTGACGTTATGGCCGAATAGATTGGAAAATTCAATGTCCAGTACCGCCGTGGTGGAAATTAACGATATCAACGCGTGTAACCTGATCGCAAACAACCTTCATTCAAAAGTCTCTCTCTGCGCTATAACGTACGTTTATTAATAAAAATCCGGTGAATGTTGGTATCGTGTCCCATCAAAAGCTGCGCCGACACCCTGGACAGGGTCTCCTGCGTATAACCACAAGTCCCCCTCCCCTGACTCAGGGTCGGGCAACTCCAGGGACTCGATAGTCAACAGCCAACGAGTGCTACGCGCTGGGTTGATGTCGACACGAATTAATATTTCATCATCATTTATGAACGTGTCATACGGCGTCAAGAGGGCCGTGCGCGCGACGCGGACAATACATGGCGGCCGGCACCATTATTACAGCTCCTGATGGTCCGGCTGAGCGGATTTTCGTGCGGACACACGGTCTATATATACACGCACCTTACACAAGCATGTATATGCATGGTGAATGATGATGCACCGGACGGATTATGTCCGAGGGGACGACACACGGTGCATGATGGCACAAAGTTCCGAAAGGAAGGGTGTCGAGTGGATAAAAAGAAGCCAGCCGACGTGAGGGACGCTTTGACTGAAGTACTTTTTTTGCGTCGACTTTGGAGTGCGATTCCTGCAAAGCAGCTGTCGACGCGTGATATGTATAGTGTGTCTCGATGATGAATCACCTGAATGTGCCAAGGTGTGGGTCAGAAGGAGGAAGATGTGGGGAGTATGTACTGGTACCGAAATTCAAGTACCCTCTTTCACAGTTTCTTACGCGCAACTGGGTCCAACGTTGACCATCATGTCTGGCCTCAAACCTGGATGGCCTAGCTGTGCATACTTTCAAAGTTGACCAGGTCGTGCCTAGTGCAGTGGTGAGTAGTCAGTAAAAGGAAATCTGGGCGCTTGCCATCGCACTGCCGCACTGCCGCCATCATGGCGTTACACTGCTCATCACCTCCATCATGGTAGACAGCTCGTCAGCCCCAGGTGACATGAGCATCCTCGTCGAACACGGCACATTGAACCTTGTTGGGGGTAATCTAATGCATGTTATGCAAGGTCTGCATCAGCTTCATTCAGATCTGAGAGCAGCCGCCTCGAGCCACTCAATCTTCCACCACTGACTTTCATCAATTATCCCAGACTCAGGTCAAGCGAGCCCCCAACCTCTATCACCGCAACCCGGTAACCATGCACCTCTCGATCTACTTTCCATCCACTTTACCGGTCGAACGAAGGAGTTGGAATTGTTGCAGAAAATATTCAGCAAACCCCAGGGCAAGAGACCCAGCCGTTGTGCTGTCTATGGAATGCCAGGCTTAGGGAAGACTCAATTGATGCTGCGCTACGCTAAGGTATCATTCGATCAGCGACAATATTCGCACATCTTTTGGATATCAGCTACTAGTGTCGATAAGCTGAATCAAGGCATTGCGGGAATTCTCGATCTTGTTGGATTTCGAGATCATTACCATCACGATCAGAGAGCGAAACTCACCACCGCCCGACTTTGGCTAGAAGGGACTTCAACCAATTGGCTACTCATCTTGGACAACGTCGACAGGACTACTTTCGATTTCCTTCGGGAGCACCTCCCTCGCGAAAATAATCAAGGCCATGTCCTTTTCACTACGCGAACAGCCGATGTCGCTGAAGCCCTAGCCAACGCCGCGGGGGAAAAAAACCCAACGCTTCGCCTTCAGGCTCTAGACCTACGAGATACAGCAAACCTTTTCTTCGAAGATGCAGGGATAATTTCGGAGAACGTAGCGCCTTCTGATATAGCCCAAGCGGAAGCCTTGGTGAAATGCGTTGGTTGTCTACCTCTTGCCGTTGTTCAGGCGGCGTCGTTCAAGAAACAAACCCACACCCCTCTGGACGAGATGTTGCGATTATACAAAGGAAAGGAACGGATAGAGGCACGTCCATATCTACGAAATACTGTACATTCCACATTGAACCTGACCGTTTTTTTATTGTCGCAGGCAATTCGATGGGAAAATGACTTATCACCTTACGAGGAAAGATCGGTAGCAGCTACATTCACCCGCCTATTGGCTCAACTGAATTTAAAATCTCGCGATGCCAGCAATCTCCTCAAAGTTCTTTCATTTTACGATCCAGAAAGTATACCGCTAGAGATATTCGAGTGGTTACGCAGAAGGGACGAGTCACCGCACACTCTACTTCAACCAGCATCTACCATATCTCAAGAAATCTCTTCGTTGATCGCCCTCATCCTGTCGCCAATCCAAGTCAAAACAGCCATACAAAAGCTCCAACAATTATCTTTGGTCGAACGGCGAACGAGTATCGGAGAACCGTTATTGATGCACGATTTAATCCAATTCATGACGCAGGAGGGTGCAAAGAAGGAAGAAACTTACCGAAACTGGCTCGAATTGTCAGTGCTGCTCGTCTGCGGTGCGTTCGGAGACATCAAGGATCCTGCGTTGCCAGACCGATGGGACGATTGCGAGAAGTTCCTTCCACATTTACGATCCTTGAATCAAAGATGGAATGACGTACGCGATACGAGCCTTGAGCTAGCCCAGGCCAACGTGAAGGTTGCGGGATATTTGTTGAGTCGTGGAAGATACGACGAGGCTGAGAAAATGCTGAGGCAAGCTTTAAAGAGTATGGAAAACCTTCTAGGAGACGACCACCTGGATACGCTTTCGTGTGTGAGCGTCCTTGCGAATGCATGTCGCTTGCAATCTCGGTTCAACGAGTCCGAGACTCTACACAGGCGGGCCTGGGTTGGCAGAGAGAAACAGCTTGGTGCCGACCATCTCGACACACTCTGGTCGATGAGCGCCCTTGCAGCTGTGTACCGATTGCAAGGACAGCTTGGCGATGCAGAGAGATTACAAGATCAAGTTGTGGTTGGTAGAGAGAGGCGGCTCGGTGCGAGCCATCTTGATACACTTTGGTCGATGAGCAGACTTGCAAGCGTTTATCGATTACAAGGGAGATTTGATCAGGCTGAAAAGCTACACCAGCAGGCCTTGGACGGTAGAGAGCGGCAGCTTGGTCCTGATCATCCTGATACGGTTTGGTCCATGGGTGCGCTTGCGAATGTATACCGATCACAGCGACGGCTTGATGAGGCCGAGGAACTACTCAAGCGTGTCTTGGACACCAGACAGAAGCAGCTGGGTGCTGACCACCCCAACACGCTCTGGTCAATGAGCACCCTTGCGAACGTTTATCGATGGCAGGGGAGGTTTAATGAGGCTGAGGCACTACACCAGCAAGCCTTTGATGGTAGAGAAAAGCAGTTGGGTGTCGATAACCCTGACACGCTCTGGTCTATGGGTGCTCTCGCAGATGTGTATCTATTGCAAGGGCGGCCTCACGAAGCCGAGGAACGACACAAACGGGCGTTGGAAGATATGAGGACACAGCTGGGCGTCGATCATCCCAATACACACTGTTTGATGGGCAGCCTTGCGGCCGCGTACGAGTTGCAAGGCAAGCTCAAAGAGGCTGAGGAGCTCTACGAGAGAGCGTTGATGGGTAGGCAGAAGCAGTTAGGGGCCAATCACTTCAAGACTCTCGCGTCTATGGCTAGTCTGGCGAATGTGTACAAATCCCAAGGGCGGTTTTGCGAGGCTGAGAAACTTTACAAGGATGCCCTAGCCGGTAGGGAGGAACATCTGGGCGCTGACCATCCCGATACACTCTCGTCAGTGAACTCGCTTGCCAATATGTATCGATTGCAAGGACGATTCATTGAAGCCGAGGAATTGGATAAGGCTTAGATAGGTCGTCAAGTTCAGGTCATCTGATGCGCAACTGATAGAGATCGACTTTACCAGTGTCCCAGTTGCTGTAGAAGGTGCTGCATGCTGGATACACATGCCAGAGATAGTGTGTCATCGCGAGCATGCAAACAGACAAGACTTCGCTTACGCCAACCGAGCTGTTTTTCTGGTATAGCGGGAGCGAAGAGTTTGAGATTTGGCAGGAAATGGAAGAACGAATTCGAGGGATATACACCATTTACATACGGTAGCCTTTATAGTACTGGAGCGTTAAGATCACTCTAATCTGAGCAACCGGGTGCTTATCTGGGATCGCATCCAACCATCATCATAGCCAGCGGCGCACTGACTCTCACTGATTTCAGTATTCGCGTATGGTACATTGAACATTGTTTCGGGTAATCAAATGAATCCTTTGCCAGTTCAGTATCGGGGCAGTGGATTTTCCGAGATGATGAATAACTTTCAGTTCCATGCCTAATGACTGAAGATCGACTTTTTCATTTTCTAGCATTTGGGTAAGGTTTGTGATCTGGGTGGGACTTCTTGGAGGTCCTCTTCTCTCATTTGGAATTTGCAAACTCGTCTTTCGTCGCATGAGGGAAACAGTGTATTGTATTCACCGCACACAGAAGTTATTATTAACCTCATTGTGAATCTGGCAGATGTGTGGGTTCAATCATCGTGTGTGGCGGTTTCCCTGGTGTATATGATAATAGCCAGACATCGACGGAATCAAAGATTACATCCCATTTGGCGCAGAAATCATGTTTGCATTTGGACACCGACTTGCACAAAATGCATGTCAATGTCCCTGATGGGGAGGGATGATGACTTGAGAAAGGTATGGCTGTCCGGGACGGGGACGGAGGGTTTTGTAAAAGGTTACCACCAATGGCCCACCCGGATAGCGGGCGGCCTTGGCACTTAGAGCGCGACTGGCGGGACCTGTGGATGGAAGGTTTCGATAGAAAGCGAGCACCTCCGCATTGATGTTCATCCTGTCCTCCATGCTAAGACCCTTATCGACACGGACTATAAGGGGCTATATAGAATTAAGTATTAGTAAGAACCTGCAAAAGACGAAGGTATAGACCCTACCCGGCCCGGACGCGGAATGAGGACCCTACCCAGGGAATTCTCAGGCGTTTGGTCACCACCACGGAAATACTCGACAGTCATGGGCTTAGAGTTGTGAATGATTCGTGCAGAAGTAGCGGGGTACGCGGGGTGATTTTCAAGAAGCTGTGAATGATGAGCTACTACTATCGGTCCCAAATACTTCATGTTCGTGGAGTCGACGCGTGAATCCTCAGTGGATGAAACAACGAAGGATCCACGATTCTGTATAGAAACAAGTATTGGTAAGAACATTATAAAAGGCTTAGACAGTGAGTACATAGAATGGAGTGGTGGTGGGGTGGTGGGGCAGTGATGCAGCGGTGGCGACTGCAAGACTGGCTAGGATGGCGAGAAGAGGACGGAAAATGCGCATTGTGATTGAAGACTGTGTCGAGACAGGTCAGTTGCATGACTGGGGCCAGAGCAGCAATGAACATTTCCTTACCGCAGTCTTGATGAAGGGCGGAGACCAGCTCTGAGAGAACGTGGGTGAAAATCAAGCAGACTATAATAAAATGATCAGACAAATTTACGGATGGGATGGCGTTCCTTTGGGCTGTACTGCACCCAATAATTTGATTTGTGGAATTCAAGCCAGATTCCCGAGTGTAATTTCAGCGTCAGGAGTTGTATTGGAGGGAGGCGCAATCATCATCCTGAGGCTAGCCCAGCATCGGGAAGCCGTTGGGGGGGGGGAGCAGTTTGAGAAAGTGTCGGGGGTGGGTCGTAATCTTGTCGCTAGGCGAAGCGCAATAGAACTGGCAATTTGATATCTGACAAGTAATAAAAGCGCAATTTCCAAACCTTCGTATCCAAGCGATGTCCTGGATGATGCCTCCCAACGGGAGCTTTGTATTGGCACCGTTTGATTGACAAGATCTCTCAGGGAATCACAGTCCGAAGCAGGAGCAGCAGGGTGGGGGGAATGAGATGAAGGTGAGAGTGAAAGGTGCTCATTCAGGCTCGTCAACACCCTCACCACCAGTTTCCTTAGCCATTTTCTTCGTTCCTTTTTAGAAACATAATTATTTATTATATGTTCCACAGCCTGGACAATGAGATCACATTCGGTGCAGAAATCATGTGGTGTCGACCAAGAGGATTGTCTTCGCTTGCTGACATCGCCGTCGTCGAGGAATGTCTGTACACAATCGTCGCCAGGATAGTCGCACGAGAGAAGGGTAAATTTAAATTAAATAAAATAAAAACTTGACATAGGCTTGGTACGGTGTGACGGGGAACAAGTGGCGGTGATACCTCCTGGCGAGGTGGGGGGCAGCGGATCGGGCAGTCGGTGGGCACATCGCACACCTTAGCCAGCAGCGCCGGTAGAGGAAGCCCTCGGACTTGGGTTTGAAATGGCACATGCACGGGCTCGCAGGCGATCCATCTGGGAGGCGCATTGGGAAGCCCATCATGAGATCGGTGCGTGCCGCCGCTATAATCGAGGAGGAGGAAGGAACGGGGTGGTGGTGGGACGGGTTCGAATAGGTCTTTATGAACTTCATTCAATGTAACCTTGAATCAACCTATTAAAGTGAAGAGGAATAAGATAAGGAGAAAGTAAGTCGAAGGTGATACTTGCCACCTGTTTTGTCGCGAGGGCGATAGTTGAGACGTTGTTGTTGTGTTTTATGCAAGAGTTGTGTGTTTGGTGAATGTTCCTCAGATCGCATGTGGTTAGTGAACCGAAAACGATGAGGATAAGTGGTGGTATATTTGTGAGCAAGATGTATGTACTTCACGATACCAATAGCCTAATCGATCGCGTTTTGTAGGCTGGGGTCGCCTGTAGGATCGAGTTTGTGTATAGCATTCGACACGTCGTGAGGGTTACCTGGATTTTGTTACCGTTGTAACAACCAAAGCGCAAGAAAAGAAAAGAGATACCTGATATTTCACCGATACATTCACCGATACTGGCTCTTATAGCGATCCGGCCAAGGGGTTCTGGTCGAACTATTGGGTGTTGAAATCGCGAAAGTGGAAAGGGTGAGGTCGAAACGGCTGGGACGATCCATCATGGAAGAGGAGAGGTCGAGGATGCGGATGAGTGCGCTGAATGGCGATAGCAGCTGGTCAGGCGGTCCATCCAATTTGGAGACTGCAGCTTCATCTTCTTGTCTGTCGTCCGATGAATGCCGGAAGGCAGTAGATGAAGAAGTGGGAATACAACTTGGGAAGATGAACGAGGGAAGTGCGGACTTGGTATGTCAGCATAATTTTGAGCGAAGTCTGGGTCTATTACGACTAATGCTAATCTGCGTTATCGCAGTCATTCTCCATGTCTCTCACTTTGTCTCCTACTGCTTGTTCCCCCATTCAGGCAACCGGACAGTTTGAGGTGCAGGCTTCACTTCGGCAGGGATGGTGAACGTGCGAATGTGATGCTCGGGAGTGGTGTTCAAGTCATTGTAAAAGGATACCAATGATGGCCTATATGGACCGTGGCTGATAACCTTGACACTTTTAGCGTGACCAGCGAGGTCATGTTGGTGATAGAGCTCCATTACTTTCTCCATAACGATTCTCTTGTCTTCAGGTTCAACGGTTTCATAGAACTGGGGATGCAATCTAAGGGACTATACAAAAATAAATATTGGTAAGAATGTGGCAAAACATGATGTATGGACTCTACCTTGTCTAAAGGGGATTGCCCATGAATGATGTCTTCACCCAGGGAATTCGATGGCTGTGGTTCGCGACGTTGGTCAAAAAACTCAACATGCAGGTGCCCAGAGCCATGGATAGTGATAAGTCTTGCAGAAGCAGCATGGCGCGAGGGGTGGCCAACAGGAAGCTCTGAATGAAAATGCCTTATGCTATCTCTCACACCAGCTGTGTTTTCATCGTTGATGCCTGAACTACTATAGGCAGTGACTTTAAGTTTCTGTATAGAAATGAGTATTGGCAGGAACATCACAAAAGGTTTAGACTGTGAGTACCTGGGGTGGTGGTGGTGGGGTGGTGGGGTGGGGTAGTGACGCAGCAGTGGCAACTGCAAGACTGCCTAGGATGGCTAGAAGGAGATGGAAAAAGTGCATTGTGATTGAAGACTGTCGAGACAGGTCAGTTGCCTGACTGGGGCCAGGGTGGTAATGAAAACGTCCTTACCGCAGTCTTGATGAAGGGCGGAGACCAGCTCTGAGAAAACGAGGGCAAAAATCAAGCAGACTTTATAGTGATCAAATGATCAGACAAATTCCCGCTACATGTTCCTTCAAAATACCATTTTGTTTTTGTGAATTTTACTTGCACCGGTAGCGGGCATTGCCATGTATGTGGCCCTACCAGCTTTATTTGATATCTGACAGTAAGGAAGGCACAATTTCCAAACCTCCTGGTATCCAAGTGTCATCCTGGATGATGCCTCCCAATGGAAGTTTCACGTTGGTACAAGTCGTTCCCCTTCAAGACCTCTAGCGTGACAGGTGGGGAATGAGCAGAAGGTGAGGGTGAAAGCCCTCATGTTCCAAGTGCGTGGATACAAGGCACTTGCTGGCGTTGATTGAGAGCGGTAGTTGGAATAAAAGCTTTCGTCAAGACATCTCACCACGCGCTTTCTTTTTTAAATTTATTACTCCACAGCCTGGACAACAATGAAAGAGGTCGTGCAGAAATCATGTGGTAATGACCTAAAGGACTGATGTCGCCGTTGTCATCGTCGGCTTCATAAATGTCCATGCACAATCATGGGGCAGCGTTGTCGTCGCCGCCATTATTTCCCAGGATAGTTGCACTAGAGAAAGGTAAATAAAAAAACAATGCGACCTACTCACACGGCTCAGCACAGTTTGATGGGGAACAGGTGGTGATACCTCCTGGCAAGGTGGGGCAAGCTGACGGTCATCAGGCCACAGATCGGGCAGTCGGTGGGCACATCGCACCTCGGCCGGCAGCGGCGGCAGAGGAAGCCCTCGGACTTGAGGATGGAATGGCGCATGCACAGGCTCGCAGATGAGCCATCTGGGAGGCACGTTAGGAAGCCCATCACCAGGAGATTGGCGGGTGCCGCTGCTGTAGCTGAGGAGGGAACGGGGTGGTAGAGATGGGTGTATGAGAGTGTGGTGTGCGGGATTGGGCTTGTTGTACTGAGTGAGACAAGTTCGAATAGATCTTTAATGCGACCTTCGTTCGATGCTACCCTGAATCGACCTATTAAAGTGGAGAGGGATGAGAAGAAGGAAACCAAGTCAAAGGTAATACTTTCCTTGTTGCAAAGGCTACGACAGACTCTCATTTCTGCTGCGAGGGCGACGATTGAGATCCATTTTTTGTGTTTTATGGATGTTGCCTGGATTGCATGTGGTTGGTGAACTAAAAATGATGAAGATTTCACAGAAGGGGTGGGTAGGTGATGGTATATTTGTGAGATATATGTACTTCACGATACCTTTTCCCATATCGATCGATTCGTAGACTGGGGTCGCAGAGTTTGTGTCATTCTACACGTCATTGTTACTGTTGTGCAGCCAAAGAGAAAGAAAAGAAAAGAGATACCTGATATTTCACCGATACGTTCACCGATACTGGCTCTTATAGCGATCTGCTAAGGGGTTCTGGTCAAACTACTTGGTGTTGAAATCGTGAACGTGGAAAGGGTGAGGTCGAAACGGGTGGCTTCATCTTCTTGTCCGTCGTCCGATGGATGCGTGTATGCTTGTTATTGAGTTGGGAAGGCAGTAGATGAAGAAGTGGGAATACCACCTATGAACGAGGGAAGCGCGGACTTGGTCGGCACAAAAATAGCATTCAGCATAGGTTGCCGAACTATGACTTTGAGCAGTGAGGTGTGGTTTCAACCAAGCCAGTCTGGCTTTCCATATAACTGGGTCGTATTTCGACTAAGCTTTTCGGGTTGTGCTAATCTGCGTTTTTGCGGTGATTTCCATGTCTCTCACTTTGTCTCCTACTGCTTGTTCCCCCATTCAGGCCACCGGACAGTTTGAACAGGCTTCACTTCGGCAGGGATGAGGTGCGTACTAATGTGATGCTCGGGAGTGGGATCCAAGTGATCATAAAAGGATACCAATGATTGCGTATTCGGACCGTGGCTGATAACCTTGGCACTTTTAGCGTAACCAGCGAGGCCATGGTGTTGATGGAGATCCATTACTTTCCCCATAACGATTCTCTTGCCTTCCAATTTAACGTTTTTATTGAACTGGGGATGCAATCTAAGGGACTATACAAAAATAAATATTGGTAAGAATGTGGCAAAACATGATGTATGGACTCTACCTTGTCTGAAGGGGATTCCCCATGAACGAGGACTTCACCCAGGGAAGTCGATGGCTCTTGTACCTCAGGGTGACCGAAAAGCTCAACATGCATGTTCCCAGACTTATGGAGATTGACAAGTCTCGCAGAAGCAGCATGGCGCGAGGGGTGGTCATCAGGAAGCTTCGAATGAAAAAGCCTTATGCCATCTCTCGCATCAGCTTGGTTTTCATTATTGACGCCTGAATCAGCAAAGGCTGTGACTTTAAGGTTCTGTATAGAAATGAGTATTGACAGGAACATCACAAAAGGTTTAGACTGTGAGTACCTGGGGTGGTGGTGGTGGGGTGGTGGGGCGGGGTAGTGACGCAGCAGTGGCAACTGCAAGACTGGCTAGGATGGCTAGAAGGAGACGGAAAAAGTGCATTGTGATTGAAGACTGTCGAGACAGGTCAGTTGCCTGACTGGGGCCAGGGTGGTAATGAAAACGTCCATACCGCAGTCTTGGTGGAGGGGGCGGAGACCAGCTCTGAGAGAACGAGGGCAAAAATCAAGCAGACTTTATAGTGATAAAATGATCAGACAAATTCATAGATGGCGTTCCATACCAGGTTGAGTGTAATCTCAGCGGCATCAGGGGTTGTATTGGAGGAGTGCAATCAGCATCGGAGCAGTTTGAGAAAGTGTCAGGTGGTGAATCATAATCTTGTCGTCAGGGAAAGTGAAACGGAACTTGCTGCAATTTGATAGGC
The DNA here is from genome assembly GCA_951640195.1 of Porpolomopsis calyptriformis. NCBI lineage: Eukaryota > Fungi > Basidiomycota > Agaricomycetes > Agaricales > Hygrophoraceae > Porpolomopsis > Porpolomopsis calyptriformis. The sequence goes on from OX621173.1 coordinate 804,141, forward strand.
ACAATTTCCAAACCACCTGTATCCAAGCGTCATCCTGGATGAGATCTTGCCAATCAACTTGTACCAACGTGAAAGGGAAGCGTCTCGGGGAATTACAGCGCACACGGGAACGCCTCCCAATGGAAGTTTCACGTTGGTACAAGTCGTTCCCCTTCAAGACCTCTAGCGTCACAGGTGGGGGGAATGAGCAGAAGGTGAGGGTGAAAGCCCTCATGTTCCAAGTGCGTGGATACAAGGCACTTGCTGGCATTGATTGAGAGCGGTAGTTGGAATAAAAGCTTTCGTCAAGACATCTCACCACGCACTTTCTTTTTTAAATTTATTACTCCACAGCCTGGACAACAATGAAAGAGGTCGTGCACAAATCATGTGGTAATGACCTAAAGGACTGAGGTCTTCGCTTGCTGACGTCGCCATTGTCATCGTCGGCTTCATAAATGTCCGTGCACAATCGTGGGGCAGCGTTGTCGTCGTCGCCATTATTTCCCAGGATAGTTGCACTAGAGAAAGGTAAATAAAAAAACAATGCGACCTACTCACACGGCTCAGTACAGTTTGATGGGGAACAGGTGGTGATACCTCCTGGCAAGGTGGGGCAAGCTGACGATCATCAGGCCACAGATCGGGCAGTCGGTGGGCACATCGCACCTTGGCCGGCAGCGCCGGCAGAGGAAGCCCTCGGATTTGAGCATGGAATGGCGCATGCACAGGTTCGCAGATGAGCCATCTGGGAGGCACGTTAGGAAGCCCATCACCACGAGATTGGCGGGTGCCGCATGAGAGTGTGGTGTGCGGGATTGGGCTTGTTGTACTGAGTGAGACAAGTTCGAATAGATCTTTAATGCGACCTTCGTTCAATGCTACCCTGAATCGACCTATTAAAGTGGAGAGGGATGAGATGAAGGAAACCAAGTCAAAGGTAATACTTTCCACTTGTTTTGTCGCAAAGGCTACGACAGACTCTCATTTCTGCTGCGAGGGCGACGATTGAGATGCATTTTTTGTATTTTATGCAAGAGTCGAGTGTTTGGTAGATGTTGCCTGGAGATAGATGTACTTCACGATACCCTTTTCCATATCGATCGATTCGTAGACTGGGGTCGCAGAGTTTGTGTCATTCTACACGTCATTGTTACTGTTGTACAGCCAAAGAGAAAGAAAAGAAAAGAGATACCTGATATTTCACCGATACGTTCACCGATACTGGCTCTTATAGCGATCTGCTAAGGGGTTCTGGTCAAACTACTTGGTGTTGAAATCGTGAACGTGGAAAGGGTGAGGTCGAAACGGGTGGCTTCATCTTCTTGTCCGTCGTCCGATGAATGCGTGTATGCTTGTTATTGAGTTGGGAAGGCAGTAGATGAAGAAGTGGGAATACCACCTGGGATGATGAACGAGGGAAGCGCGGACTTGGTCGGCACAAAAATAGCATTCAGCATAGGTTGCCGAACTATGACTTTGAGCAGTGAGGTGTGGTTTCAACCAAGCCAGTCTGGCTTTCCATATAACTGGGTCGTATTTCGACTAAGCTTTTCGGGTTGTGCTAATCTGCGTTATCGCAGTCATTCTCCATGTCTCTCACTTTGTCTCCTACTGCTTGTTCCCCCATTCAGGCAACCGGACAGTTTGAAGTGCAGGCTTCACTTCGGCAGGGATGAGGTGCGTACTAATGTGATGCTCGGGAGTGGGATCCAAGTGATCATAAAAGGATACCAATGTTTGCTTATTCGGACCGCGGCTGATAACCTTGGCACTTTTAGCGTGACCAGCGAGGCCATGGTGTTGATGGAGATCCATTACTTTCCCCATAACGATTCTCTTGTCTTCAAATTCAACGTTTTTATCGAACTGGGGATGCAATCTAAGGGACTATACAAAAATAAATATTGGTAAGAATGTGGCAAAACATGATGTATGGACTCTACCTTGTCTGGGGATCCCCCATGAATGAGGTCTTCACCCAGGGAAGTCGATGGCCCCCGTACGTGAGGGTGATTGAAAAACTCAACATGCATGTCCCCAGACTTATGGAGATTGACAAGTCTCGCAGAAGCAGCATGGCGCGAGGGGTGGTCATCAGGAAGCTTCGAATGAAAATGCCTTATGCTGTTTGACAAACCAGCTACGTTTTCATTATTGATGCCTGAATCAGCAAAGGCTGTGACTTCAAGGTCCTGTATAGAAATGAGTATTGACAGGAACATCACAAAAGGTTTAGACTGTGAGTACCTGGGGTGGTGGTGGTGGGGTGGTGGGGCGGGGTAGTGACGCAGCAGTGGCAACTGCAAGACTGGCTAGGATGGCTAGAAGGAGACGGAAAAAGTGCATTGTGATTGAAGACTGTCGAGACAGGTCAGTTGCCTGACTGGGGCCAGGGTGGTAATGAAAACGTCCATACCGCAGTCTTGGTGGAGGGGGCGGAGACCAGCTCTGAGAGAACGAGGGCAAAAATCAAGCAGACTTTATAGTGATAAAATGATCAGACAAATTCATAGATGGCGTTCCATACCAGGTTGAGTGTAATCTCAGCGGCATCAGGGGTTGTATTGGAGGAGTGCAATCAGCATCGGAGCAGTTTGAGAAAGTGTCAGGTGGTGAATCATAATCTTGTCGTCAGGGAAAGTGAAACGGAACTTGCTGCAATTTGATAGGCACAATTTCCAAACCACCTGTATCCAAGCGTCATCCTGGATGAGATCTTGCCAATCAACTTGTACCAACATGAAAGGGAAGCGTCTCGGGGAATTACAGCGCACACGGGAACGCCTCCCAATGGAAGTTTCACGTTGGTACAAGTTGTTCCCCTTCAAGACCTCTAGCGTCACAGGTGGGGGGAATGAGCAGAAGGTGAGGGTGAAAGCCCTCATGTTCCAAGTGCGTGGATACAAGGCACTTGCTGGCGTTGATTGAGAGTGGTAGTTGGAATAAAAGCTTTCGTCAAGACATCTCACCACGCGCTTTCTTTTTTAAATTTATTACTCCACAGCCTGGACAACAATGAAAGACATCGTGCAGAAATCATGTGGTAATGACCTAAAGGACTGATGTCGCCGTTGTCATCATCGGCTTCATAAATGTCCGTGCACAATCGTGGGGCAGCGTTGTCGTCGTCGCCATTATTTCCCAGGATAGTTGCACTAGAGAAAGGTAAATAAAAAAACAATGCGACCTACTCACACGGCTCGGTACAGTTTGATGGGGAACAGGTGGTGATACCTCCTGGCAAGGTGGGGCAAGCTGACGGTCATCAGGCCACAGATCGGGCAGTCGGTGGGCACATCGCACCTTGGCCGGCAGCGCCGGCAGAGGAAGCCCTCGGACTTGAGCGTGGAATGGCGCATGCACAGGCTCGCAGATGAGCCATCTGGGAGGCACGTTAGGAAGCCCATCACCAGGAGATTGGCGGGTGCCGCTGCTGCAGCTGAGGAGGGAACGGGGTGGTAGAGATGGGCCTAAATCAGGAGAGGATTTGATTTTAAGGGGCTGTATAGAAATGGGCGTTGGTAAGAACATCGCAAAAGGTTTAGAGAGTGTGTACCCATGGTGACACTGATGAGGCAGCTGTAACTGCAAGACTGGCCAGGATGGCCAGAAGAGGAGGGAAAAAGTGCATAGTGATTGAAGACTGTCGAGACAGGTCAGTTGCCTGACTGGGGCCAGGGTAGTAATGAAAACATCCTTACCGCAGTCTTGATGAAGAGGGAGGAGACCAGCTCGAGAGACTGCCGGTGAAAATCAGGCTCGATTTATAGTGATAAATTGATCGAAGACATTTACTGTCCAGCTGCTTGGGGCCATGCTGCAGCATCTCCATTAGGCTATGCCAATGATTCAGGAACTGTTGTACGACCAGATTCCTCAGTGTAGTTTTGGCGTCAGGGGTTGTATTAGGGGGGAAAGGGGGGCATCATCCTTAGGCCAACCTAGCATCGGGAAGTTGACGGAGCAGCTTGAGAAAGTGTGTCAGGGGCCAGTCGTAATCCTGTGGCCAGGCGAAGCAAAGGCCTCCTGAGGAGTGATGAAAGCGCAATTTCCAAACCTCCGTATCAAGTGCTGTCCTGCCTCCCAGCGGGAATTTTACAGTGCTTAGGAGGGTGGGGGGAATGAGACGAAGGTGAGTGAAAGATCCTCATTCTTGCTCGAACTGTGAATCGCTGGCATTGACCCAGAGTGCAAGACATTGAGAGATGTCTTACCGGACACCCTCACCACCCACTTTCTATAATTTATGACTTTTCACAGCCGGGACAACAATGAAAGACATTACAAATGACCAGATCAGTAGAAATCATGTGGTATCGACCGAGGACTGATGTCTTCGTTTGTTGATGTCAGGCTTTCTGCTGCAAGGGCGTGCGGTTTTGTGTTTTATGCAAGAGTCGAGTGTTTAGTAGATGTTGCCTAGATCGCGTGCGGTTAGTGAACCGAAAGCGATGAGGATTTCATGGGAGGAGTGAGTGGTGGTATTATTCGTGAGCAAGATATATGAAATTCACGATACCTCTAGCCATATCGATCGCGTTTTGTAGGCTGGGGTCACCTGTAGGATCGAGTTTGTGTATAGCATTTGACACGTCATGCAGGTTACCTGAATTTTGTTACTGCAGTACAAACTAATCGCAAGAAAAGAAAAGAAATACCTGATATTTCACCGATACGTTCACCGATACTGGCTCTCATAGCGATCTGGCCAAGGGGTTCTAGTCGAACTACTGGGTGTTGAAATCGCGAACGTGGAAAGGTGAGGTCAAAAGGTGGGACGATCCATCATGGAAGAGGAGAGGATGAGTGCGCTGAATGGCGAGCTTCCTGGACCAGTGGCGGGAGTCCATCCAATTTGCCGTGTATGCTTGTTACTTATCTGGAATTTTCCTCATCATGGCTAGCTCACTGACTCCTACTGATTTCAGTATTCAGGTAGACTATGGCACGTTAAACATTGTTTCGGGTAATCAAATGAATGTTTTGCCAGGTCAGTGTCCAGTTTATTTGGGAGATGAAATAACCATTTTCCGTTGACTTTCATCAACCACACTAGACTCAGACCAAGCAAGCCCCCAACCTCTATCACCACAACCCAGTAACCATGCTCCCCTCGATCTGCTTTCCATCCACTTTACCGGTCGAACGAAAGAGTTGAAGTTCTTGCAGGAAGCATTGAGCATGTCCCGGAGCGATAGACCCAGCCGTTGTGTTGTCTATGGAATGCCAGGCTTAGGGAAGACTCAATTGATGCTGCGCTACGCTGAGGTATCATTCGATCAGCGACAATATTCGCACATCTTTTGGATATCAGCTACCAGTGTCGATAAGCTGAATCAAGGCATTGCGGGAATTCTCGATCTTGTTGGATATCGAGATCATTACCATCACGATCAGAGAGCGAAACTCACTGCCGCCCGACTTTGGCTAGAAGGGACTTCAACCAATTGGCTACTCATCTTGGACAATGTGGACAGGACTACTCTCGATTTCCTTCGGGAGCACCTCCCTCGCAAAAATAGACAAGGCCATGTCCTTTTCACTACGCGAACAGCCGATGTCGCTGAAGCCCTAGCCAATGCCGCAGGGGAACAACACCCAACGTTTCGCCTTCAGGCTCTAGACCTACGAGATACAGCAAATCTTTTCTTTGAAGCTGCAGGGATAAATTCGAGAACGTAGCGCCTTCTGATATAGCCCAGGCGGAAGTCTTGGTGAAATGCGTTGGCTGTCTACCTCTTGCCGTTGTTCAGACGGCATCATTCATGAGAAACTAGTTTAACGGAAATGTTGGAATTATACAAAGGAGATAGATGTATGTGCTCATGTATATACTAGCCTGAGTGTTAGACATTGGCACGCAGAAATCATATTTGCATTCCGGACAGCAACTTGCATGGATGCATGTCAACTACCAACCTTCACCCTTCCTAGATGTGCAAATTGGCCTAAATGATGCGAGTACCGAGAAAGTCTCCTTGTTTGAGAGTGGGATCACGGTGTTTGTAAAAGTGTACCACCATGGGGCCATCTGGACGAGTGATAGCGACTTTGGCACTCTCGGCTTGCCTAATGGGGTCGGATTGAGGTAGTTTGTTACAATAATCTAGTATCTTGGCTGCCATGTTCAACCTGTGCTCTTTTCCGGCTGTTTCCTCGTGGTCGAAATGGAGTTGGATGGGGAACTATATATTGATAAGAATATGGCAAAAAAAGGATGAATGTATGGACTCTACCCCGTTCGGATCCCAATTCCTAAGAAGGTGCACTCTCTCTTGCATTTTGTCACCATTGTAAAACTCGATCTCCAGGTGTCCCTCTGGATACTTTCTGACGATTTGTGCTTCTGCGGAAGGAGCAGAGCGCAAGGGGTCCCCAAGAGGACGGGTTGAATGATACAAATGTACTTTCGTTAGATCAGTGAATCTGATGCCTACATCAGGAGGGAATTTGGTTTTAAGGGGCTGTATAGAAATGGGCGTTGGTAAGAACATCGCAAAAGGTTTAGAGTGTGTGTACCCATGGTGACGATGATGAGGCAGCTGTAACTGCAAGACTGGCCAGGATGGCCAGAAGAGGAGGGAAAAAGTGCATAGTGATTGAAGACTGTCGAGACAGGTCAGTTGCCTGACTGGGGCCAGGGTGGTAATGAAAACATCCTTACCGCAGTCTTGATGAAGAGGGAGGAGACCAGCTAGAGAGACTGCCGGTGAAAATCAGGCTCGATTTATAGTGATAAATTGATCGAAGACATTTACTGTCCAGCTGCTTGGGGCCATGCTGCAGCATCTCCATTAGGCTATGCCAATGATTCAGGAACTGATGTACGACCAGATTCCTCAGTGTAGTTTTGGCGTCAGGGGTTATATTAGGGGGGAAAGGGGGGCATCATCCTTAGGCCAACCTAGCATCAGGAAGTTGACGGAGCAGCTTGAGAAAGTGTGTCAGGGGCCAGTCGTAATCCTGTGGCCAGGCGAAGCAAAGGCCTCCTGACAAGTGATGAAAGCGCAATTTCCAAACCTCCGTATCCAAGTGCTGTCCTGCCTCCCAGCGGGAATTTTACAGTGCTTAGGAGGTTGGGGGGAATGAGACGAAGGTGAGTGAAAGGTTCTCATTCTTGCTCGAACTGTGTGCATTGACCCAGAGTGCAAGGCATTGAGAGATGTCTTACCGGACACCCTCACCACCCACTTTCTATAATTTATGACTTTTCACAGCCGGGACAACAATGAAAGACATTACAAATGACCAGATCAGTAGAAATCATGTGGTATCGACCGAGGACTGAGGTCTTCGTTTGCTGATGTCAGGCTTTCTGCTGCAAGGGCGTGCGGTTTTGTGTTTTATGCAAGAGTCGAGTGTTTAGTAGATGTTGCCTAGATCGCGTGCGGTTAGTGAACCGAAAGCGATGAGGATTTCATGGGAGGAGTGAGTGGTGGTATTATTCGTGAGCAAGATATATGAAATTCACGATACCTCTAGCCATATCGATCGCGTTTTGTAGGCTGGGGTCACCTGTAGGATCGAGTTTGTGTATAGCATTTGACACGTCATGCAGGTTACCTGAATTTTGTTACTGCAGTACAAACTAATCGCAAGAAAAGAAAAGAGATACCTGATATTTCACCGATACGTTCACCGATACTGGCTCTCATAGCGATCTGGCCAAGGGGTTCTAGTCGAACTACTGGGTATTGAGATCGCGAACATGGAAAGGTGAGGTCAAAATGGGTGGGACGATCCATCATGGAAGAGGAGAGGATGAGTGCGCTGAATGGCGAGCTTCCTGGACCGGTGGCGGGAGTCCATCCAATTTGCCGGGTATGCTTGTTACTTATCTGGAATTTTCCTCATCATGGCTAGCTCACTGACTCCTACTGATTTCAGTATTCGCGTAGACCATGGCACATTGAACATTGTTTCGGGTAATCAAATGAATCTCTTGCCAGGTCAGTATCTAGTTTGTTCGGGGCAGCGGTTTTCTGAGATGAAATAACTTTTACTTGTTGTCGATGTGCCCACATTGTCTGATTTTCCGTTGACTTTCATCAACCACCCTAGACTCACACCAAGCAAGCCCCCAACCTCTATCACTGCAAACAGGTAACCATGCACCCCTCGATCTGCTTTCCATCCACTTTACCGGACGAGGGAAGGATTTGGAGTTCTTGCAGGAAGCATTGAGCATGTCCCGGAGCGATATACCCAGCCGTTGTGTTGTCTATGGAATGCCAGGCTTAGGGAAGACTCAATTGATGTTACGCTACGCCAAGATATCCTTCGATCAGCAACGATATTCACACATCTTTTGGATATCAGCTACTAGTACCGATAAGCTGAATCAAGGCATTGCGGGAATTCTCGATCTTGTTGGATATCGAGATCACCACCACCACGATCAGAAAGCGAAACTCACTGCCGTCCGACTTTGGCTGGAAGGGACTTTAGTTGACTGGCTACTCATCTTGGACAACGTCAACAGAACTACTCTCGATTTCCTTCGGGAACATCTCCCTCGCAAAAATAAGCGAGGCAATGTCCTTTTCACTACGCGAACGGCAGACATTGCTGAGGCTCTCGTCAACGCGGCAGGGGAACAACACCCAATGCTTCGGCTTCAGGCTCTGGACCTACGAGATACGGCAAACCTTTTCTTCCAAGATGCAGGGATCAATTCGGAGACTGTAACGCCATCTGAGATCGTCCAGGCAGAAGACTTGGTGAAATACGTCGGTTGTTTACCTCTTGCCGTTGTTCAGGCAGCATCGTTCATGAGGCAGACTGAAACTAGTTTAACGGAAATGTTGGAATTATACAAAGGAAAGGAACGAATAGAGGTATGTCTATGCCTATGAAGTGCATTCTACATTGAACTAAATTGTTTCTTGCTTGCCACAGGCAATTCGATGGGGAAATGATTTATCATCTTACGAGGAACAATCGGTAGCAGCTACATTCACCCGCCTATTGGATCAACTGAATTTAGAATCTCGCGATGCCAGCAATCTCCTCAAAGTTCTTTCGTTTTATGATCCAGAAAGTATACCACTCGAGATATTTGATGCAGGAGCTGACCAATGGTTACGCGGAAAGGACGAATCACGGCATACTCCATTTCAACCAGCATCTACCATGTCTCAAGAGATCTCTTCGATGATCACCCTCATCCTCTCTCCAATACAATTCAAGATAGCCATCCAAAAACTCCAACGATTATCTCTGGTCGAACGGCGATTAAGTGTTGAGAAACCCTCGTTATGGATGCACGACTTGGTTCAATTCCTGATGCAGGAGGGCGCAAGGAAGGAAGAAGCTTACAGGGACTGGCTCCAATTGTCAGCTCTACTTGTGTGCGGTGCACTCAGACAAATCGACGACCCCGAATTGCCAGAGCGACGGATTGAATTCGAGAAGTTCCTACCACATTTACGATCATTGAATTCAAGGTGGGATGATGCCCACGATACTCAACTTGAGCTATCTCAAGCAAATGTGAAAATGGCCGTTTATTTGACTAATCGCGGGAGATACGATGAGGCCAAGGAATTGCTGGAACGGGCGTTAGCGACAATGGAAAAGCACCTGAGTGGCAATCATCTGGACATACTTTGGTGTGCGAGCGTCCTTGCGAATGTTTATCGACTGCAAGGGCAGCTTGACAAGGCTGTGACACTTAACAAGCGGGCCTTGGCTGGCAGAGAGACGCAGTTAGGTGCCGATCACCTTGACACGCTCTGGTCTATGAATGCCCTCGCCATTGTGTATCGATTGAAAGGGCGACTTCACGATGCTGAAACACTGCACAAGCAAGCCATGGCCGGTAGAGAGAAGCAGCTTGGTGCCAATCATCCCGATACTCTCTGGTCAATGGGCGACCTTGCAAGTGTGTATCGACGTCAAGGGCGGTTTGACAAGGCTGAAGAATTGCACAAACGGACCTTGGTAATAATGGAGGAGCAGCTGGGCGCTAACCATCCCAACACGCTCTGGTCTATGGGGGCCCTTGCAAATGTGTATCGATTTCAGGGGCGGTTTGATGAGGCTGGAAACCTACTGAAGCAGGTCCTGGAGGGTAGAGAGAAGCAGCTTGGCGCTGATCACCCCGATACGCTTGGGTCTATGGGCGGCCTCGCAAATGTGTATCGACTTCAGGGACGGTTTGAAGAGGCCGAGAAATTATACAAGCTTGTCTTGGTCGGCATGGAAAAACAGTGTGTTGTTGACCATCCCAACATGCTCTGGTTCATGGGTGGCCTTGCCGCAGTGTATGAGTCACAAGGGTGCTCTAAGGAGGCCGAGGAGCTTCACAAGCAAGTACTTGAGGGTAGGGGGAAGCAATTGGGTGTCGATCACCCCAACACACTCTGGTCGATCGCCAATCTTGCGAATGTGTATGGGTCTCAAGGACGGTTTAGTGAGGCTGAAGAATTGCACAAGCAGGCCTTGGCTGGAAGGGAGAAACGTCTAGGTGTTAATCACCCAGACACACTCTCATCAGTAACCTCCCTCGCAAACGTATATCGATTGCAAAAACGATTCAGTGAAGCGGAGGAATTGGAGAGGCGAACCTCAGCAAGTAGGGATATGTTGACGACTTCTAGTCACAAGTAACGGAGACTAACCCCCGCAAGTTGTGCTTATTCTTATTCTTATTCTTATTATTCGATTCATTGTCTTGTCCCCATGCTAGACACTGCACAAACGTCGTATGCTAGCATCATGTTATAATACCCCTCCGTTCTACTATAAATAGCTTATGCACTGTTTCGTGTCTCTTGGCAGGTGCTTGTTGAGTGGGATATGTCCGGTGTGCGGTTGCACTGGTAGACTTGTTGTCACCCTTGGTAGATCTTCTGTGAGTCCGAGGAAGGCACGTGATCACAATGATAGGTGGTACAGACGTAGCGTGGAGATTTCTCCCAGCTTTTGTGCCATCCTTTTTGTCTAGTCGAATGTGAGGGACGAAAGAGAACAAAGAATAGATGTTCATATAGATCCTTGATGGCTCCTCGTACGGAAGTGTTGACCTGAGTGAGTATTCATCCGACAGCGATTAGCATGCTTCCCCTCAGACATTTATTTTTAGCCATTACAATTAGAGTACAGACCAATTATTAAAATATCATCCCCACTCCCATCTTGCGCGCTCCTGCCATACCAGAAAACGTCGGGCGGTGGGCGTCAGTGAAGATTTGCCTTCAGACTTCACCATCACAGACACGCCACCTGGTGTCTCTGGATGCCTGAGAGATCCCTCTCCTTTCGTCGATGCAGACCTTATCAAGCCTGAACGCATTGCAGTCCAAATAGCCCAGGCTTGCTTAAAAGTCCTTTGACGAGTGGACTTGTCTTCGACAAGCAGCCTGCAAAAAAATGTGAACGCCGCGTTTTATTTGATGAAACAGTGAGGATCACAAGACCACCCCTGTGCCGATGTGCACTTGCTATGCCTAACGCGCGAGTGGTTAGCACCAGCTTATACAGCAGCCAGGTTTCATCATGCTTACCACACAAGGTGTGAACCCTGGTTACCTCCCCGTACTTACTAAAAAGCGCTTCTCTAGTTCCTCAGCCTCACCACATCGCCCTTGCAATCGATACACGCTCGCAAGCAGGCTCACTGACGAGAGGGTGTCGGGGTGGCGAGTGCCTAGGTGTTGCTCCCTACCGGCTAACACCTGTTTGTGCAATTCCTCGGCCTTGCCAAGTTGCCCCTGAGACTCGTATATATTTGCGAGGCTGGTCATCGACCACAGTGCGTCGGGATGGTTGACACCTAGCTGCTTCTGCCTACCCTCAAGGACCCGCTCGTGCAGTTCCTGAGACTCCTTGGAGCGTCCTTGTGACTGATACACAGATGCGAGATCGCTCATCAACCATAGCGTGTTGGGATGGTCAGCGCCCAGCAACTTCTCCATACTCGCCCAAGTTCGTTTGTGTAACCCCTCAGCGTCGTCGAACCGCCCCTGCAACCGATACACATTCGCGAGAGCGCCGACTGACCAGAGGGTGTTGGGATGATCTGCACCCAGTTGTTTCTCTCTACTGACCAAAGCCCGTTTGTGTAGTTCCTCAGCCTCGCCAAACCGCTGTTGCAGTCGATACACGTTCGCGAGGGCGCCGATAGACCACAGGGTGTTGGGGTGATCCGGGCCAAGCTGCTTCTCTCGACCTTCCAAGGCCCGCTTGTGTAACTTCTCGGCTTGGTCAAACCGCCTTTGCAATCGATAAACGTTTGCGAGGCCAGCCATTGACCAGAGGGTATCGGGGTGGTCGGGACCAAGCTGCTTCTCTCTGCCGATCATGACTTGCTCTTGCAGTTTCTCAGCGTCATGATATCGCCCTTGTAACCGATACACAATTGCAAGGGCGTTCATAGACCAAAGGGTGTCAAGGTGGTCGACGCCTAGCAGCCTCTCTCTGGCGGCCAAGGTCTGCTCATTCAGTGCTTCAGCCTCCTTAAACCGCCCTTGTGCGCGATACACGGTTGCGAGATCACTCATACACGAAAGCGTCTCTGGGTGATCGACACCCAGCTGGTTCTTCATCCTCTCTAGAGCTCGCTCCTCCAGTTCCTCGGCCTCGTGGTATCTCGCGCGACTTGTCAAATATACCGCGATCCTGACGTTGGCTCGAGTCAACTCGAGGTTCGTATCATGAACGTCATCCCATCTCTGATTCAATGAGCGTAAGTGCGGCACAAACTTTTCGCATTCGGCCCATCGTTGTGGCAATTCAGGATCGTCGATCCGTCCAAACGCGCCGCAGATCAGTAGCACGGATAATTGGAGCCAGTCTCGGTAAGTTTCTTCCCTTCTAGCACCCTCCTGCATCATGAATTGGATTAAATCGTGCATCCACAGCGAAGACTCTTGAACATTCCATCGCCGTTCCACCAGAGATAACTGTTGTAGCTTTTGTATGGCCATCCTGAATTGTATGGGTGAGAGGATGAGGGTGATCAATGAGGAGAATTCGGAAGATATAGAAGTTGCTGGTTGAAATAGAAGCTGTTGTCTACGTAGATACTCTTTCGCTCCTTCGGTAATGATCACTAGTGGGATAGTTTCGGGATCACAAAAGGAAAGAATTTTGAGGAGATTGCTGACATCCCGAGATTCTTGACTCAATTGGTCAAATTGATGAGAGAAGGTAGCCGCCACGGATCGTTCCTGATAAGTCGACAAGTCGTTTTCCCAATAGATGGCCTGCAACCGCGGGCAAAATGTCAGGACCAAAAGTAACACAGATATGAAAAATTTAACCTCAAATTTTCCCTCCTTCTCGTATAATTCCAACATATCGTCAAGGCTCGTCTGCGTTTGCCTCATGAGGGATGCGGCCTGGACAACCGCGAGGGGCAGACAACCGACGCATTTCACCAAATGTTCGGCATGAACTATCTCAGAGGCCGTCATCGTTCTTGGATCGATCCCTGCATCTTGGAAGAAAAGATTGGCCGTTTCGGGTAGGTTCAAGGCTTTCAGTTGGAGCATCGGATGTCGTTCCCCTGCGGCATTGACCAGAGCTTCAGCGACGTCTGCCGTCCGCGTCGTGAACAGAATGTTTCCTCGCCTGTTCCTGCGAGGCAGATGAACGCGAAGGAAGTCGAGGGTCGCCCGGTTGACGTTGTCAAAGACGAGTAACCAATCAGCCGAAGCTCCTTCCAACCACAGACGGGCGGCAGTCAGTTTCGCTTTCTGATCCTGATGATAGCGGTCGTGGTGTTCGACGAGATCGAGAATTCCGGCGATGCCTTGATTAAGCTTATCGACGCCGGTGGCCGATATCCAGAAGATGTGCGAATATCGATCTTGATCGAATGATAGCTTGGCATACCGAAGCATCAGTTGAGTCTTCCCTAGGCCTGGCATTCCATAGACAGCACATCGGCTTGGAATATCGCTCCGGGGTATGCTGAACGAATCCTGCAGAAATTTCAAGTCCTCCCCTCGGCCGGTGAAGTGGATGGAAAGGAGATCGAGGGGAGCATCGTTCACGGATTTCGATGGGACAGGTTGGCGGCTTGCTTGGTCTGAGTCTGTGACAATCGATGAGAGTTAGAAGTAGAAAATGAAGTGATGGGGACGCATCGACAGCCACCGCCCTTCTAGGAGACGAAACATCTTGGGCAGTTATCGTCTCATAGAAAGGTGGTTTGCCGATCTCATCACAGTGGTTTGGTGCGTCTGATCGGGACTGGATACCAACCTTGCGAAAGATTCGATTGATCACGGCCAACAACATTCACAGTGCTGTGGTCTATATGAATCGTGATATCGTTGGGATGCAATGAGCTGCTCGTCATGGCGGATTGATAACGGCGTGGGAGTATTACAAGACGATCAAGCGATATAGCACGCTTCAAGAATTCGTACCAACATTATTGACCTCTCGTCTCTCTTCCACCCCCTTCTCCGAACTCGCACCCTCCGCCTTCTCCTCTACATCATTTCTCAGTCCACCATCCCCGACGGGAGCCTCCACTCGATCGGTATCCTCGATCTTCGACAAAAAGAGCGAGAGCGCGAACGCCACCACAGCCCAAGGTATCAGCGAAATAAAACACCACATCGTCCCCTCTCTAAACGCATTCCTCACCAACCCCTGCAGGTGCGGTGACAAGCTATCAATCCCCTGGAGCGAGTTCAGCCCTCCATGTGACGAAGCCGAAGAGAGAGAGGACAGTTCTGCCGGCGAGAGATCGCCTGCGGTGATGAGTGAGATCAGGTTCGATTTCACTTTGCCGTTCAGTATGGCGGCACATTGGGCCAGGCCGACCGTCCCTCCAAAAGAACGGAACTGAATTTAGCATTAGATCACTCCGTCCGTGGGTCGACAAGGGGAAAAATGGAAACGTACGAAGAGTGTGAGCGCCGTCACCACCGCAACACGTTCGGCGGGCATCACGAAACGGGCTTGTACGGCCAATGGACCCAATTGCAACCCGGTTCCTACACCGGCGACAGCCATGAACCTGAACCGTGCGCGATTATAACGTCAATGCAAGGCAAAAAGATTTGGCCTACCCATTAACTAGACCCTGCTTGTTGACATTCATCCCCATCGCGATGAGTCCAAGGGAAACGCAGATAATTACCCCACCGAGCACAATCGGGTATTTGGGCTATGGAGAGGTTCGGGTTGAGTATGAGAGGGCCGATGAAAAAAAACACCAATATCACCTGTCTCAGAGATTTGATAAGGCGAACGGAAATCAATGATCCTAATCCCTACAAACACCAAGAGATAATAAGTTCAGGTTGGAGCAAACGATGGAAGTTATTCACTGACCATGCCAGGAGCAAAGAAAACAAGCTGCACACCGGCTCTGGTAGGGGACAAGCCGGTCACGATTGTCATGAATATAGCGATGAAGTAGAACATGACGAGCATGACCATGCCCGAGATGAACGACGAGAATTGCACGGCACATATATCGTACGAACGAAACACGGCCAGGGGAACCATCGGGTCCGCCCAAAGGAGCTTTAGCGAGGACGGAGACAGTGAAGTCTCTTGGCGCTCCAGGACGTATTCCCATCCGATGCAAGCTAGGAACAGGAGGGTGCCGACGACAAGGCATACGATGACCCTGACGGTGTTCCAGCCTTCGGTGGATCCCCAGTTGAGGGCGAGGAGGACGAGAATTCCACCGGAGATGAAGAGGGCTGCGCCCAGGCAGTCTACGCGGACGAGATTCCGAAGGAAACCGAGTTTTCCGTTTTCGTCGAATGTTGAGAACGGAAGTCGGTTTGATGGTTGACCCGGTTTGGTTCTCCCGCGGAGGAGGAAGAAACAGAGGACCATGGCGACCACGCAGCAAGGTAGACTGGTTAAGAGGCAGGTTAAATCAGGCGGAAGGACAATAAGGCTGCTCACTTGATTGCGAACACCCATCTGAAGGAGACGCTGACTAGGAGACCACCGATGAGAGGCCCTATGCTATATCCCACCGCGTAGAGGAAGAATAATATGGCAGTTTGGAAGGTATTGTCATTGAGAGAGCTGGAGTCGGATAAAATGATTCGAACCACCTGAAAGAGATAATGATTGGTATAAACTGAGTTGAGATGTTTGCTTGACTTACGGCTAACAAACCGGCAGCGCCTATACCGGCTACCCCCCTGCCCATGATCATCATGATCATATTGGTGGCACCTGTTGATATGGCACTTCCGACTACGAAGAAAGCGAGAGAAATCTGGAGTGCCCATTGACGACCATAGATATCGGCGACGGAGGCGAACAAAGGTAAGAAAACGGTGGAGGTCAGCAGGTAAGCAGTGCCGATATAACTGCGAGGCTGGTTATGCTTGGCTCGATCGTGGGTATATTCTGCACGCACCTTTGAAGGTCGAGTCGGTGGAAAACGGACTGTAGAAAGTAGAATACGGTCACATGGTGGTGCATTCAATGCAGCGCGGGATGCGTACGGCAATGTGAGGTTGGGCGGTAGCCACCACTGCAAGAATGAATGAACATGAGGAAGACCAAAGAGGTTAAAAGTTGACGGCACCTGTGTAATCCAAAGTCTCAAGGAAGATCGGGAATAAAAGAGCGATCATGAGAATCAGCCTCCACCGAAACGAGCTAGGGGCGGCAGTAGGAGGCGGAGGAGGAGGAGGAGCATCACTTGTGGAAGTGACATTGGCCTGGGCGTTCTTTGATTTGAACTTACGACTGATCCAGGTGATGAGCATTTCTGGGGGCTAATCGACGGGGTTGGAACACCTCCTTGGGTTTTTAACTGTGCGGCCGGAACGCGGCAGTGAACCATTTTTTTTTATGCTTTTTTTTGAGCGCGAGGCGGTGGTCGATGGCCGATCTAAAAAGGTCATTCACCGGCTTGCCGAACGCTTCTAAATCAAAATACAACTCTACTATTCCGGAGCATACAACTCAAACTCCCATGGAACAACACTCTGCTGAGGGGCAGATTCACTAAACCATATCCTTCTCAGCCGGCACGTCGCATACACCTTCACATACGATACATGGGAGTAGACACCACCGGGTAGGGCAGTGCGCTGTACATAAACCCTATCTCGCTCGGCATCTTCATCGTCCGCGGCGAGGGCGAGCGAGGAGAATTGGGAAAGGAGTGGGGGGAGATGGAGCGTGACGATCGACCAGGCCGTGAGGGTGTGTGGGGAGAGCGGGGGGAAGCTGAGGGGGAGGTGGAGGAGCGGGAGTGCATTCCGCTCAGCGGGTAGCTTCAGACGCGGTTGTTTCTAAAAGACGGGGTTGGAGGGCAAAAAAAAATGGATGATGTGCGAGACAAAAGTACCTGGAAGGTCGAACATCGAACCACACCCTGTCTGCCCAACTGATCGACCAGGCCAAATTCAAACGACCACTCTCTGCCCATATTTCGTACCTGCATGTTTATCCACGGATGTTTCATCCCCAAATCAGATTCCCTTTCAGACCATGGGGGACATCGGATATAAGTCGTCGGCAAAGTAGGTGATTGGATCTGCAAAACGGTCTGGTCGAGAGAATACCCGACCGAGGGCGGTCGGATCAGCTCAGGAGACGGTGAAGAGTCGTGCAAAAGTCGGATAATGGAATCAGAGCGTAAACCTCGGTCTGTCTGAACCGAGAATATTTCGAGGGGGCCGCTCCCAGTAGACGAAAATAACGAGACCAGACTCGGTTGTGTCGATGTCAAAAACATATCTACTTTTCTAATCGGACATAACGACAAACGGTTTCCTTCAACCTCATCAACACCTCCCTCTGCCGAACAGCGTTCTCCGCCAACCCGAATTTTCCAGTCGCCAGCCCATACAAATACGCAAAGTCAGCCTGTGCAACAAGAGGAAGCCTCGACGACGCCGATTTCTTCTTCCTGTCTTCCATCCTCTCCTTGAATTGTTGCGCAAAGTCCCGCGACACCACCTCAGCCCGCTCCACAACTTCTTGTGGCACTCCCGCCAGGTTCGCGACGTGCGTTCCAAAAGAAGACCTGGCGACGCCCTCCACCAGTTTGAATAGGAACACGAGCTTATAAACGTATACTCGGTCAGAAATGATTTTTTTCTTCTCATTCACCAGAAGAGACGTACATCACGTTTCTCGTCGTCTACAAGCGTAGACATGTGCATATTCCTAATGTTGGGATGGTATGCAAAGTCGTCCGTGAGCGAACCGTAATGGGTGGCAAAGAATGCGAGCGACAACGTATGCGTCGCCAGCTGATGGAGAACAGCCTAAAACCCGGTCAACATTCCCAATATTCACACAAGGAGTTCGACATACCCCAGCAATCGCCATTCCATCCTGAGAAACTCGTCAGTGAGGTTTCAGGAGTCAGCAGAAAATAAACATACAAACGTCGAAGTGCCCCGTCCGAGCTCTGAATTCTCATGTTAGGTATTTTTTTCCGTTAATTAGAACATCACCCACCGTCCAACATCACAAGCGACTTTGGTGTCGCCTCACGTAAAATTTTACAACTGCAGGGACATGTTGAGAGACGTTTTGAATAGTGCAAAAAAAAAGGTACCATTCATCAAGTTCGACTTTGAATGTACTCGAATTGGAGAACATGTTGTCGTACGCACCCATACGAGTGAGGATAGCATCAACCGGACACAATCTATGAAAGAGGAAAGGGTCAGCGCCAGCAGAAGGTGATTTGCGCCACGAACCGGGCCCTCTTCGCAGGGACGAGCATCCCCAATTGAGCCATAATCTAACAATTAATTTCAACAACAATCAAAATATATGAGCAGGGTCGGTACGTACGACACCAACAGCAGTCATTCGCATAACCTAGGGGATGCAAACTATTATGCTGAGTTGTGGTCAAAACGGAAAATCTCACCGTCGACTTTCCACTAAACATAATAACCGTCAGCGCTTGTAAAGCAAAAATCAAAGAGAATGTCGTGCAACTCACGCCATGTTAGGTCCTTAGTCCAGTCCAAGCACGTTTTGGAATCAAAATGCAATGACATCATAAACAAAAACCTCTCACCCGTCAGCAAAGCAATCTTCCCCATATCCCCTCCCAACTGCACATCATTTGGAATAAAATGCCCATTCCTCAGATCCAACGTCGGATGCCTCAACTCCTCAAAATCCACAAATGCCGAGTCCCCCTCGACGATTTCCGGCCTACAAGCAGGATCCCCAATCGCATTCGACGACTTGGCCAAACTGAACAAACAATCCAGTTCCGCAAGCACCCTGATAGCCCGCAACCACACGCTCCGATCCTTGTCAAATTCCTCGAAGAGCCGGTATTTGAATTTCTTGATAGCAGTATTACGGTTTTCTCGCGCTTCTTTGAGACTTCGGATCGTCGACTGGAGAGAAGGCACCAACCAACGCGAGTTGGCCTAAGAAAAAAAAAGTTACAGCAGGAGGTAATACATATCACAAAGTCCTCACCTTGGTCGAACCGCTCTTCGTCCAATTTTTTGGGATGACCTTACAGTCCGCCTTGCTCTGTACCAGATATATCTCCTGTGTAACAGTTCAGTGCTCAACTCGTAAGTCTCATACAATACGGCCTAATGACTACGTACTTTGTTCCCTTGGGCACTGTGCCAATAACTAAGGGGACACCTACGCTGGACGTCAGTGCAATTCAACTCCCAAGAAGTGTACGACCTCACCCTAGCTTTTTCGTAAGTGTCTTCAACTCTTTCTCGAGTGTTTCCTCTAATTCTCGCATCTCGCTCACAATCGCGTCGTACTCTTCATCCATGCCCTCCCGCGGGACCAACTCGTCCGTATCTAAAAAAACGCGTCCGAAACCGAAAGTAAGATGCAAGAGATAGGAGAGAAGGCAAACACACTCGTACCCTTTTCGGAAGGAGGATTTTCATACATCCGCTGGACGTTCTTGATGTTCGGTAGTAAGTCTGGTGCGGATCGAAGCAGTCCAAGAATCGTTTTCGACTCCAAACCCTCAGAGCTGTCAGCTAATTGGCTCAAACCAGTGCTGAGTTTCGTAAAGGACTGCCCGGGATCGTATCCTTATGAGCATAAAAGACAGCCCAAGAGCGGAAATAAACAAGACACACCGTCAGCATCTTCAGAAAGTCTTTAACCTTGCAATTCTTTCCATGAATCCGAGACACGATACGTTCGAGGTCCGGTAAACCTTTGGCGACACCATTAAAGTCGTTCTCGAAGGTTGGGTGGTTCAGCAAATCTTGTACAGCATCCAATCTGCGCAAACCACACAAAAGGGGGGATCAAGCATCTGCCATTTTAAAAGGGACAATAGCGAGATACCGTGCGTTGATATCTGAAACTTCTCTCAAAGGCATGCACAACCAGATACGGAACAGTCGTTTTCCTTGATGGAAAAGCGAGGTCAACAAAGAAAATCTTTCGCATCAGAATATGTCAAACACACCAAAGGGTGTAATACACCGGCTGAGTAACTTCAAAAGGGAACCTTCCTCACTCCCTTCATTGTTTAAAAGAACCTGTCAAATTCCCAATCACATCAGCCCCGAACGAATTTACTAGAAAAAATCATCACACCTCAATATGAGCCAGGGCTTGTCCATCAAGCGTCAAACCCTGGCCTCTTTGCATCGGATGGTAGACATTAAAGTTCTTCATACTCAAAATCTCCTTGTCGATGTTGAGCTGACGGAGATACCTACCCGACCGCAACAAAAAAAACATCATTATTCCGTGCCGCACGAATATATATGTATGCCACGCACCAAATCATAGAGCCCAGTGCTTTGATCGCGCTCTTATGGCCAACCATCTCCCTAATCGAACTCGGCACATTCTCATTCAACAACTCATCATCATCCATGGCTTCTTCTTCCACGGGGTAGAGCTGATTCAACTGCTCTATAGTCTGATCATATCCGAAGCCTTCCACTTCCCGCAAGCCCGTCCAAAGACAAGCAGGAGGGAGTATGATCTTGAGCAGCCGACTGGTCGAGACCGAGAGGGACCCCTACAAAAGTGTCTCCCCGTCAGCTCGCGACCATAACGAACCACCGCTAGCGCTCACTTTTGTAAACAACAACTCCTTCGGCCTCAACTGCCTCATCAGAGTTTCCAACTTGGTCCGACACACATCATCCTCGAAAGCGCTCAAGTTGAATTGTGAAGTCGAACAATCCAAGACACAAATCCCAAAGGTGTTATTCTCATCGGACCCATCTGCTTGTCTCTCTTCGCAGATAGAAATACAATGACCAGCCTGGTCATCGGTGAGTAGCTCGGCATCGATCAGCGTGCCGTTCGTGTACACCTTGTTCAATTCGCTAAAAAAGAGTCAAAGGAGGGAAGGTTGTCATTTCGTCTGCGAGAGAACCTCTTAGGCATGACATACCGTCTCACGATCTTTTCCTTTCCCTTGTCTTCGCTAACCTTCCCTTTTGATTTGGCCGCGGCGAGTCGCATCTCAGCACCAAGCGCCGTCTCTGCTTGATCAACGCGACCCACTTTGTAGCCTGGAGAGTGATCACAGCTTTAGGGTTCAGGTCAATACCAAAAGAAAAGAAACGGACCTTTCGCAAGGAACTTTCTGTTTTTTATATATGCGCAAAACGTTAAGTATTAGATCGAACTTTCGATTGATATAGACAAGTACTTACGCTGCCCAGAAGTTGAACGACATTTCAGGAACTCCAACCTAAAACAGCCACCCGTTCAAGCAAGGAATAATGCATCGACGATGGGAAAGGCATACCATAGACATTTTAACTCTCTGTGTAATCTTCAGGTCAAACTCTCTATGACCAATCCATGCATCCTCTTCATAGAGCTGCAGCATAATCGATTGATCACTGTCAGAAT
Organism: Porpolomopsis calyptriformis; assembly: GCA_951640195.1. NCBI lineage: Eukaryota > Fungi > Basidiomycota > Agaricomycetes > Agaricales > Hygrophoraceae > Porpolomopsis > Porpolomopsis calyptriformis. The sequence continues at coordinate 825,912 of OX621173.1, forward strand.
GATAATGAACGAGACAAAAGCCCACCTCCAAGAATTTTCTATCATGAACGATACTCGGTCATACTTATGCACACTACAGAACTAAGAAAGACGTACCCTTTCTGGAAAAATAAGACCTAGAATCGTCACATTGAAACATCAATAAACAGTTTAACCAGGAAGATGCGAGAACACGCAACGGTATCATAATGGTTTTGTTTGATCTGCAAAAGGCCAGTTCGTCAGCGAATGATCCAGCACAGTAAGATGCTACTTGTCTCACCTCCCAGAACTGGATCAGAACAACCCCTCAGCGAAATCCTTGAAAACCCTCAAGCAAAAAAATCCGCACCTGTTTTTCAAAGGGTGTAAACACGTTCCAGGATTCCTCGGGTATTAGCAGTGTCCTCGGGTCATAATTAGGATCCCCAGGTCTATTCTTGTCTTTCTGAAGCAGTCGTCAGGCGCCATAGGGATACATAAGGACCAAGGTGGGCGGCACTCACATCTTCCGGGTCTTTCAAGAACGCAAACGGCCCCGAGGACTTCTTCTCGCTCTTCTTATCCTGAGCGCGCTGCTCGGCAGCCGTTAAGAAGGAAACGCCACCGGGTGCCGATACACCATCACCAGCCCCTTTGGTCGTCGTCGCTGAAGACTTTTTTGCGCTCACGGACTTTTTCGTCTTGCTGCTCTTAGGCTGATCCGCCCCGACCTCGTCGTCATCGAAATCACTGCCGAGTTCAGCAAACTCTCCGTCACGAGATCGGCGAGACGACGTGGTGAGGTGAGAAGAACGGGAGGAGGATCGTTGGCGGCGAGAGGTAGTCGACTTTAAGTCGTCAAATTCGGAGTCGGAAGGGATGATGAACTCGTCGTCGTCGCCACCGTTAGAAGACGCGTTTGATCCAGCTTTCCGACCTAAGAATGAGAGAGAGGAGAAAAGTCATTTAGCGTGCTGAAATGATGGAAGAACAGGGCTCTTTTTTTTACACGCGGACAAAAGAAAACGTACTCGACTTGGATGGTGGCTTTCTAAATTGGGTTAGTCTTTTAGTGAACGACGCCAGACTTGTATCGGTTGCCCCTTCCATTCCTCCCTCCGAATCTTCGTCTGAATGATAGAGTTCCACTTTTGACTTCTTTGCTCGACCTAAAATATATATATATCCATGATAAGATGATAGAGATCAGGGGACATACCTCGCGCAGGTGAAGACGTCCTATAATTCGAGCGAGTCCTGTTGGATGACACGATCCTAATATCGTCATCTGAATCGTCTATCACTATCTTGCGCTTTCCATGAGTCTAGAAAATCGACCATATTCAGACCGTGGACAAGGATTCTTTTTCGCGCAGTGTCGAGGAAGGAAGGAATACTCACGGGTCGAACGCTGACAGACTTCCCTTCCTCCTCTTCCGCAGACAACATATCCACATCAACAGGATCACTCGTCGGCGGTGTTTCCAACGCGCTGAGACCGGCATCATCAGACGATTTCGAGCTAAACGCGGCTGGCGAGTTGGCGACAGTGAATTTCATATTACGACTATGAGACGCGTCGTCCTCCTGTCCTTTGGGTTCCGGTGTTTTAGGTTCCTGAGGACGCGATTGTCTCGACGCGATTTCGGTTGGTGCGGTCGATTTCGGGTTAGCATTTGTCTGAGCCGTGGTCCTATTGGCGGAAGCTGTTTGGCCGAACCATGACATGAGACTTTTTTGTTTGAGGGCGTCAGCTTGGGTTTTCGACTTTTGAGGTGCCATGAGTGCGAGCGATATCAGTGGTCATAAAAGAAAGAAAAAAAATTTGATAGAAGTACGTATGGTGTTCGCGACAGTGGCGTACACCAGACTTTGACTAGGACTGATTTGGTAACTTTTTTATGTCCCAACGGTGGAAACCTTCACTGACCGTTAATCATTCAGGACAATCTACAACAACTTATATTCGCGCCATATGCAACGCTGTACATGACAAGATCATCCTAACCTTTTGCGTTACCCCTTCTGATGACGAGAAAGGTTGCCGCCACGAGTGTTAATCACAGGCAGACAATCTCGACAGCTAGCCCCAGCTCTGGCACGTACCGTTTCTCGATCCGACAAGAAAACTGTTCTGCTGTGGGACGCAGTCAGTGTGCACATATGAAGGCCCTTAAAACACATTCAAACCCAAGTGGTTCAATATTTGGTTATATCGCAACGGACAATTCAGTCGGACCGAAACCAAGGATATCTTTGCCTAGTAAGAGAAAGATGAAAGTCAGACAAGCTAGTAGGAAAAAGACATTGGCGGACGTTATGGAACAAGATCTGGTGGCCAAGATGGAAGAAAACCGAGAATGGTGGTTACATGTCCTCCCGATGGGTCACTGAAACGACGGCTGTTGAGGACGAATTTGTTATCGAAGCAAGGCCGTCGCATAAACGAGATGACAGCATTGAAGATGAGGAGGATTTTACGGAGGTTGCGTTGGAATTTGCGCAATGTGTAGATCTCGCCTTGGACAATGTGGGGGATAGGAAAGCCTTGCGTTGTCACACCCTGTGCGACCTAGGTAGGCGTGGGGTCAGAATGAGGACAAATTTGGGCTGATCCGATCTCGAGTCCGTCGGTGGTGGCTGTTCGGAAGGTGGGTTCAGGAACAATGGGTCATCGGCAATCTGGTTCTTCGACGGATTTGGGTATTCGAATGAGAGAGACGAAAGGGAGCGGTGGTGAGTGGGTGGAGAGAACGGTGGGCGTTGGAAATGAAAGGAACGGTAAGTGAAGTCGGAAAAGTGCGAAAAGTGTTTTTAATCGCTGTGTCTACGGTAAGACAACTCAAGATGCTGTTGGTTGATCGAGGTTTACTCTATTTGGTGATCAAAAAATGCCTGACACCTATGCCATACTCCAGCGTCTTGTCGTTACAAACAAAAACGTTTCTCAAGAATGCGAGCAGAAAACCTAGAAAAACAGTGTAGAAATATGGTATGAAAAGCAAGAGTCAGAAAACGACAAACATGAGACTTTGGGGGCACTAGAAACCCCTTAACGGCGAGGCTATAAGAAGATGAGCTAGAAAAGCTAGAGGTAACGAAAATAGGAATCCACGCCTGTAAAATCAAGGATGATGACACGACCATCCTTCGTGCCAAAAACACCACGAGCTCTGTTTGCAGCCAAACTCAAAGGTCTGAGAGAAACAGGAACCCAACAAATACGCCGGTTCCGAGTAAGGGAGTGCACCCAGCCGTCCCGTGAGATATAACCAAATATTGGACTAGAAGGGTTTGGGTCGTTGGTAGATAACGATTTCCCGGAGAAGCTACAAGATTCCGCGATTGATTTAACATTGACGTAATGTTCTTCGAGGGTCTTCAGATGGGCACCATTGATTGCGTCCCACAGCTGAACAGTGTTGTCGGTGGATCCAGAAACGATACACGTGCCATCGGGGGAAAATGCGACAGATGTTACCGAAAGGGAATGTCCCTTGAAAGTGTTTAGATGTGCACCGCTGACTGCATCCCACAACCGAACGGTTTGGTCGCGGGATCCTGAAACGATACGCATGCCATCGGGGGAAAATGCGACCGATTCTACCGAATCAGAATGTCCCTTTAAAGTGTTCAGATGTGCACCGCTGACTGCGTCCCACAACCAAACAGTAGTATTGGAGCATCCAGAAAGGATACGCGTGCCATTGGGGGAAAATGAAACCGAATATATTGGGCTGGGATGTCCCTTGAAAGTTTTCAAAAGGGCACCTCTGGCTGCGTCCCACAGGCGAACCGTATTGTCAGAGGATCCAGAAACGACACGCGTGCCATCGGGGGAAAATGTGACCGAATATACAGTATCAGAATGTCCTTTGAAAGTGAGCAGATGTGCACCGCTTCGTGCGTCCCACAGCCGAACAGTATAGTCAGCGGATCCAGAAACGATACGCGAGCCATCGAGGGATAATTCGAGCGAATATACTGAACCAGAATGTCCCTTGAAAGCGTTCAGATGTACACCACTGAGTGCATCCCACGGCCGAAAAGTATTGTTGGAGAATCCAGAAAGGATACGCGTACCGTGAGTGGAAAATGCGAGCGAATGTATCCAGCCGGGTTTTCCCTTGAAATTTTTCAAATGTGCACGTGTACAGTTGACTGCGTCCCATAGCCGAACAGTTCCGTCGTGAGATCCAGAAACGACACGCGTGCCATCGGGGGAAAATGTGACCGAAGAAACCGTCCTAGAATGTCCCTTGAAAGTGTTCAAGTGTGCACCGCTGACTGCATCCCACAGCCAAATAGTTTTGTCGTAGGATCCAGAAACGACACGCGTGCCATCGGGGGAAAATGCAACCGAATTTACCGAATCGGAATGTCCCTTGAAAGTTTTCAGATGAGCACCGCTGACTGCGTCCCACAGCCGAACAGTTGTGTCGTCAGATCCAGAAACGATACGTGTGCCATGAGGGGAAAATGCGACAGATGTCACACGGTTGGAATGTCCATTGAAAGTATTCAGATGTGCACCGCTGACTGCATTCCACAATCGAACAGTTTTGTCGGAGGATCCAGAAACAACACGCGTGTCGTCGGGAGAAAATACGACAGAATTTACCGAATGGGAATGTCCCTTGAAAGTGTTCAGATGTGCGCCGCTCACTGCGTCCCATAGCCGAACAGTTGTGTCGTCAGATCCAGAAACGATACGTATGCCATGAGGGGAAAATGCGACCGATGTTACTGAATCCGAATGTCCTATGAAAGTGTTCAGATGTTCACCGCTGACTGCGTCCCACACCTGGAGAGTATCGTCGTCGGAACCAGAAACGATACGTGTGCAATCGGGCGACAACGCGACCGAATATACCGAACTAGGAGATTCCTTGAAAGTGTTCAGATGTGCACCGCTGATTGCGTCCCACAGACGAACAGTTGTGTCGTCAGAGCCAGAAACGATACGCGTGCAGTCGCGCGAACATGCAACCGACAGTACCCAACCGGAATGTCCTTCTATCGTCCGTATGCATGAATTCCATCTATCATCCAGTCCATTGTACACTCTTATTGGAATGTCCAACTCGGGCCTAAACATCTTCTTGATTAAGGCTTCTTCAGGCGTGAACAGTAACACAGAGTGGTATATTTGAAGCGAACAAGTGCTGATGGCCGGGAAAAATTCAAGGGTAAACCGCTCGCAGTCACGAAGTAAATTCTTCATATCAGTCACATCTTTGCTTGTTTTCTGTGGAACTCGGTCAGTTTGACGCATTGATGAGGGGGAAAAACGAACAGCAATGGCTTGTTGAACGGCATTCAACGCAAGCAAGCCATTTCGAAGGTCTCCCATGAGACTTAGCGCTTCGATCCAATATAGCAGATATTTCGAACAAAATCCTTTCAGCAGTTCAACGAGACTGTCAGACAACATTGCATTTGACAAGTGCCAAGCCCAGTGACGACATGCATACTGCAGTTCCGGCGGAATGCATGTCATGATTCGGACCGGAAGGTTGTCGACTTCGTTATTGAGCATCGATGGGTTTCTTATCCGACACATATCTCGCTTCAGCCCTTTCATAACATCTAGACAGGCATGCGCAAGTAGAGTATGCTGGATTTCGGGGTTAACAACGAATTTCGGATTCCGACATCGGGCTGGGCTAGCTATGAAGTCGAAGAAGGAAGGATGAAGAGTTCGAACCACTTGGCTATTATCATCTGGCACCATGATTATCGAGTGAAGATGACGGAGTGTTTCTTGAACCGTTCCGGGTTGCACACCTAGTAATCGTTCGATAACAAGTGAAGAGAGCGGATCTCGAAGAAAAACAATAGTCCCTAGAATCCTTTTCAGCCGACCAGAAAGACGAGGGGATATCGTGGGCAAAGCATCGTTCAACACCTGACTGTATAACTGATCAAGGCGACAATCCAGTGACAAACGTTCGGTCCCAGGAGTTGCATTAGATAGAAGGCGCGTGAGCTGACCTTTGGGGTCAGAATAACAGTTATCTTCAATGAACAGGACTGAGGTGAATGCGTAGATGAAAAGCCCAGAGGACAACAGTGCCAGGGAATGGATATCTGCTTCGGAAGGCCAATCGTCATTGATACAATAGAACTTTCTCGTCGAAGCGAGTTTTGATGAAAGGTAACGTTTGATATCGCTCTGCACGACCCCGAGTTCAACTTCATGTAAAACGTATCGCTGAGTGACGGGATTCAAGTTGCTTGATTGAAAGATCGTAGTAATGCGACTTTCCGGCCGACTGGTGACCAAAAACTTCAATGGGAAGAGTTCATCGATATGAAGAGCGAGTGACGATAAGATGGCCGAGGTTGTTCCAGTCTCCTTGCACTCGTCAAGTGCATCCATGACAACAAGGCATGGAGAAAAAGAGGTTCCAAGTATACGAAGAGGTTTCACGATAAGTTCTTCAAGTTGATGTGAAGGGTTGGCATTAACGATATCGGGTGTTGAATTTATAACACGAGTAACCTCAGCTCTGAATGAATCACTGAAGTTTCCGAGTTGGTAGGCAATGGTAGTGAAGATTAAACGAGGATTGCTGCATTCCGTGTCATCGCGCGAGCAAAAGAAGCTTGCACCAAGAATGCCATGTTCTTTGCAAGCCTCAGCAACAGTATTAGCAATCGTCGTTTTCCCAGTTCCGGCTGATCCATTGATCCAAAATATACAGTTATTCGCCGCAGGTGCTTCGGGCATTGGCGATTTTCCCTTCACTTTGTGACCGACTTGACTTGAGGAGTTGTCGAAATTGATCCAGCGAACGATCTGATCGAGGATGTCCACCCTCGTGCCTTCCAAACACCGAGCTCGATCTTTAGAGTTGAATGCGGCAAAGGTGGCGTATGGTGGCCGCCCATCTAAAACATCTAAGCCATTTCATCATCTATCAACAAATCAGTCCTCACCTTTCACGTCCAATCTAGTCATTATATTCTGGATGGTATTAAGTAGGCAACTCGTAACAATTAGTGGACCATCAACACAAACCTGATGTCCAATTGTCGTGTTTTGATCAAGTTTCCTGATATCCTCTCGGATCCTGGTGGCATGTCCCTGGGAGTGCGTGAGTGTTAAACCCATTGAGGCAGTGCAAACTTAACACACGTCAAGTGCGAATTCGATGGCGAGGGTAGTCTCTATCTACACCAATCATGCCGCACCAATCCATATTAGACAATGGTGGAAGCCAGCAAGCAAGTAGCCATACCGTAAAGCTTTCGATAGACCATGAGATTGTCTGGATATGATTGCTGATAGATTGTGCATCTTTAGCATGGACAATTAAACGCTTCATGAGATTGCGGGAGGCCATCTTTTGTAATTGTTCCAGCGCCGTGTTTGATGTGCTATAGAAACTAGATGAGACTCATGCAGTTTGATTTGAAGACGACTCACCTAAAGAGACGATCTATGCGATCAATCGCCCCCGAAAATGTCCCTCCATTCCGAGAGTTTTCAAGTACTCGATTAAGACCCTCGATCTGCTCGGAGAGTTTCTCGATATCCTCTGCGTTTTGAGATGTGGTCTGCATCACTCGTCAGAAGACATCAACACAGAAAATTTGTGATCTACCTTGATAACATCCAACACGAATAACAGACCACCTATACCCGTCTGGAGTCTAGGCAATCCAGTGCCGGTAGCCTGTTCGACTATTCGAAGAGTTGTTTGCAGGCCGCTAACAGCGGTAGAACATCCCTCCTTCAACCTTGCTTTGTTATCCGACTTTGATTTAATAGGGTGGAACATTGAAAGAAACTTGGATGGATGTGGGACAAATCAAAGAATGCTACATCAACGAACCGGCCTTTTCTTTGCTTGATTCGGCTGTGTTTGTGAATGTATGGCATCAGCAAAACTACAAAACTATGCCAACGTCAGCTGACTCATGCAAGCTGCCGTCAGGCTGTTATGGCCAGCTATGACAAGGCAAGAAGAGAGTAAAAGACGGGGATGTAATAGCACAGAGGGTGATTCGGGATCACCCTCGGGTTTTTGTACATACAGCACAGCCACGCGGCTGTGTGCTGGCACTAATCTGGTCCGTTATCCCGAGTAAGTCGGAATAAGCGTGATAGTACATAACTACATAATCCGAACAGGCTCCGAGCCGAGCACACTCCCGCTTCCAACCTATAGCCCTGTAAGGCTTGTTATTCCAACACTCCCCCTCAAGCCTTGCTAAGTCCGAGTTCCGAAGCAAAATGCTTGACTTTCGGAGATGGTAGCGCTTTCGTGAGGGTGTCCACAATCATGTCGTCGGTGGGACAGTAGACGAGTCGGAGGGTCCCATTTTCGATAATCCAGTGAATAAAATGGTAGCGGATGTCAATGTGTTTTGTCTGGGTGTGATACTGCAAGTTTTGTGTGAGAGCGATGGCGGATTTGTTGTCGGAGAACAGGGTCATCGCCAGGTTAGTGAATCTGAAAAGTTGGCTTGTTAGCGATCGGAGCCAAATGGCCTCCTTGGCCGCATGCGTTACAGCCACATATTCACTCTCGGTCATGGAAAGCGAGACAATTTCTTGCTTCTTGGTGCTCTAGGAGACGGCTCCGCCGTTTATAAGGAAAGCATATCCCGAGATTGCACGGTGGTCCTCAGCCATGCTTCCATCTGCATCTGCCCACCCAGTGAGCTTCTTTTCGACTCCCCCATAGACCAACCATAGGTCCCTTGTTCCCTTCAGGTATCGGAATACTCATTTTACAGCTTCCCAGTGAGCTTCTCCGGGATCACTTGAGAATCGGGAAAGCGTAGTTACAGCGAACGATATATCCGGTTGGGTTCCGAGTGATGCGTACATCAGCGATCCAACTGCTTCGCGATATGGTATGTTGCGCATTCGGGCGTGTTCAAGGGGTGTCGTAGGGGATTGCGCCTGCGTTAGGCGGGTTTGCGGGTCCATCGGGGTCGATACGGGTTTGTCATCATCAAATCCGAAACGATGCACAATTGAATCAATATAGGCTCGCTGCAACAGTGAGATCGTGCGGGATTGACAGTCGTGGATGACTTCAATTCCCAAGAGCCAATGCAGCTCTCCGAGGTCAGTTATTTCAAGGTGTTTCTGTATCTCTGACTTGAAACTGACGATCAAATCGAGATTCGTTGCCCCAATCGTGCAGTCATCAACATGGACAACTATGATTATCTGGGACTTTTCATTGCGATGGAAGAACACGGCTTCGTCGACATCGCATACAGTGAATCCCATCCAGTTGACAAGGATTCCGACAAGTTTTTGGTACCAGCGGCGGCCCGACTGCTTCAGGCCATAGATTGTTTTGACAAGTTGGCACACTTGGCCATCGGAATTGGGAGCGGAATATCCAGGGGGTTGACGCATGTAGATGCGCTTGTCATTGGTGAGTTCGCCATTCAGATATGCACCTTTGATGTCGATCTGGTGTAGTTCGAGATCAGTCTGCGCGGATATGGCAAGGAAGGTGCGGATTGTCGCTAGCTTGGCGACGGGCGTGAACATATCAAAGTAGTCCACTCTGGGAAGTTGGGAGAATCCTTGCGCGACAAGTTGGGCCTTTCTCCATACAATTTCTCCAGCGGCATTTCGCTTCAGTCGGAAAACCCATTTTGATCTGATGATGTTTGCTTCCGGCGGTGGGTGGTCGATCACCCAAGTTCCTGCTCTTTCGAGCATCTTCAGTTCCTCCGTGATGGCTGATTCCCATTCGGGCCAATCGACAAGTGATTTTGCTTCCGCAAGTGTGCAGGGTTCGATAGCCTCAGTTGCATTTGCCTCTGCTAGCATTCTGGCCTCATTGATTAGATCAGTGGAACTGGTACTGGGTTCCATAGTCGCGTATTCGACTATTGATGCTGTCAGGTCATCTTGGTCATTCGGCATTTGGTTGGCATCGGCTGTATCATGTCCGGTGGTGGTCGGGATTGTTGGCAGTTGTACTCCAGTTGGTACGATTGGGTCTCTTCTTGAGGTGGAAGCGACGCCTCTGCCTGCAATTAGGTCCGCTATATGTTGGCTAGGTTTTCGATCGTGTCGGGGGCGATCGGGGACTTCTATTATCATTCTCGGGGGTGCCGGTGCTGGTTCCGGTGGTGGTGCTGGTTGAGGTTCCGGTGGTGGTGGGGGCATTGGTGGGGGTGCAGGTGTGTCTGCGCGCTGTGGATAAGTCTCAGCAATCTCAGGTAAATCCTCTCCTTCGAGACTTCATTCGACAGTTGCGGCATCTTCGTTCCAATAAACATTCCGTTCAACAGTGACTGAGCGGGTTTCGGGCCAATAGATTCGATATCCGTTGCTTTTCGAGTCAAATCCGATCCATTGTCCTCTCCAAACGCGGCCTCCAAGTTTGTTGCCTGCTTCGATTCTAACCCATATGTGGTTTCCCCATTCCTGTAGCCCTTTAAGGCTCGGTTTCCGACCATACAGTGCTTCATACGGCGTCATGCCGTCGAGAGCCTTTGTTGACGTGCGGTTCATTAGCCAGACAATGTGTCCAGCGGCTTCGGCCCATAGCGATCGCGGAAGTCCACTTGCATAAATGAGCACACGCACCCTCTCAAGGATGGTTCGATTTCGACGTTCCGCTACGCCGTTGTGCTGTGGGGTGTCGTGTACTGTGAGTTTCTGTTTAGTTCCGGCAGCCTCTAGGTGCCTAACAAACGCTTCCAACAGATACTCTCCTCCACGGTCTGAGTGGAGGACCTTGATTTTGGTGTCGTGCTGGGTCTGGGCCCATGCTTCATACTTCCGGTAGGCATCGAACATTTCCGATTTTCTTGCTAACGGGTATAGCCAGGTATGTCGTGTCGCATCATCAGTGAATGAGACGTAGTAGCGTCGCCCTCGGAGTGTTTCAACTGGGGACGGTCCCCACACATCGGTGTGTACTTCGTCTCCGAAGTTCTTGGCGCGCTCACTAACTCTCTCCCTTGCGATGGACTTTCGCGTTGCCTTGGCATATACACAGGCTTCGCAAAACAAAGATTCGCTATCCTTCTTTGGGTCAAGACGTAGTCCGGTGACCAGGCCTTTTTCAATGAGCTTTTGAGCGGCAGTGGGGGATACATGTCCCAGGCGACTGTGCAGGTCCATTACGCCGATGGCGTCTTCGATGGCATTCGCGGATTCGTTTTGCGCATCGTGGGTGACCTTGTATAGTCCTCGGCAGCTTTTGGGGATTCGCCCCACTATATCGCCGTTGCAATTTCATATTATGCAAGTTCTGTGTTTGAAGTCTGTGGAGTATCCGTCTTCATTGAGTCGTCCAATTGATACAAGCGTGTATCCGACAGCGGGTGAGTATAAGACATCCGTGAGTCGTATTTTCGACGTTCGCGATCCATTCGGGATTTCAATAACCATATCGCCCTTGGCGACAGCGTCGAACTTCTGTTTGTTAGCGGCAGAGAGGGTCTTGGGAGGTATTGATGTGAGTCAGTCAAAGTTCCCTCGGTAGGGACTGATGTGCTGGGTTGCACCAGAGTCGTATAACTCGATTGTTAACGTCTCGCTGGCGTTTCCTTCAGCATCGACTGATGCGATCGTGATGGGGTCAGGGTCAACTGGTGTTCCATCCATGATGAAACGAGTGCTCGCATCGGAATTGTCATCGCATGCGAGATCCTGCCCGCGACGGTCAGCATTTACTCGGTTGAACCAATCCATCTCGTATCTATCATTGTAATTCTCCCCCTCATCGTCATCGCCATTCGTGATGATGCCTAGCTCCGGCATGGAGGTGCATCTGTTGTGGGGTGGGTCGGTGTCACGGTTGTAATTTTCCTTCTTTTTCTCTATCTTATCGTATGCAAACCTATCTCTTATCTTGGGATTCCCCCCATCTGTTACCGGGATTCCCCATTACCTTCCCCAGGGATTCCCCTTTACTTTACCTATATGCGGACACATTTCATTTCCGTTATGTTTCAACCCCTTTATGATTCGTCATCGATCATGATGACTCATCCTTATCTCTACCACATGTTATGTCACACTGACTCACACAGATAAGTAGTCAGTATATAAAGAGTACTTCTGTACGTATCAGACCTTAAGTCTGATTCCTCGTTAGCCTACTCATAACAAGGACTTGGAACCATCCTCTATATCTCTTGGGACAGAACACCTGAAGTAAAACGTGTTCCGAACAACCGGTTTATAACAAGAATCAGACTTCCTTCTGGTTCTCTCCCACTTGCTTATCCAAACCTCCCCATCACTGTGATCATCGACATCACCTCTTTACCCCTTACCCACTTCCATCCTGGCTTCTACCGACAACTCAGACGTTGAAGAACACTACGAAGACCCCCTCTCAAGATCGACCTTTTCAGCTACAATTCGAGATCAAGAACCATCCTTTCCTTCAGTCCTTGAAGAAACGTTAGCTACTCCTACTCCTGCTCCTGCCTCTCTAGGACCATGGACTCGATCGAGGACAAGAGGACTCTTCACCCCATCTTCAGCACCAGTAACGAGACCAGTTCATCAGCGAACTGCTACTCCACCAGGACGATATGGTTCCCTTTACTCCCAACTTTCTTCTGCGACATCTACACCAACACCAACAGCTCCAACGACTCCACAACAACCGACATCTACCAATATGTCAGGAACGTCCACTAACGCCCCTACCAACCCCCCTACCATTGACATTGCGACCTTGGTGGCCACTGTTCGCCAACTCGAACAAACCATCACCCAACAACAACAACTGATCGCCCAGCTCCAGCAACAACAACAACCCCAACCTCCTCCACAACCCCAGCAACCCCAACAACCTCTTCTGCCTCAACAACCTGCTCCCCCCTCCATCAAGATTGCCAAACCCGATGAATATGACGGGTCTGCTGCCAAATGTCTCAACTTCATCCAAGCTTGTCATCTAGTCCTTGACGACAGCCAATGGTCTGACAGACAGAAGATCACCTATGTCTTGTCATTTATGAAGATTGGTGTCGCCCAATCATGGGCCCGACAACAAACCCAAGAGTTCAAACGTGCTCAGTGGATCGGAGCCGACTACGAAGATTTCATGGAAGAGCTTGAGGAGTGTTTTGGAGATGTTGACGCGAGAGCGACAGCTCAAGTCAAAATTCAAAAGGTAACCCAAGGACTTTCCACTGTGGACAATTATAATGTACGATTCGGAGCTCTCATGGACGAAACAGGATTTAACGACGACGCGCTCAAAGTTTTCTACCGGAACGGCCTCAACCCCGGAATTCTTGAAAAGATCTATGCCCTTGATCCCATCCCCGCCACCCTCAATGCTTGGAAGCGAAAAGCTTCCGTTTTCGACCGACAATGTCTCGAGCTTGCACTTGAACGTCGTGCCGCTCCCCGGAGCAACTACTACGCTCCCAGGGAGACCGTGGCTCGAACGGCAACCCGAACTCCCTCCTCTGCTCCTATCAAACAGGAGACACCTTCCTCATCATCAATATCGCGCGTTCCGCGAGGCAACTGCTACCGCTGCGGAGAATCAGGTCATTGGGCGAACAAGTGTCCAAATTCCCCTCTCGCCTCTTCTTCGGCAGCGCGTTCATCGAGTAGTGCCCCTGCCGGACAACGACGAGGAAGACCAACCACAGGGCGAGGTCGAGGACGAAATATTCGAGGAATCGAGATGGAACGTGTCGACGAGGTGGTTTCCCTGACTACTGCGGAGGAAACTATTCGAGTGGTGGACAACTGCGGGATCGATCGCTGGCCGAAGGAAAGAAAAGCTCAGCTCATCAAGGAACTAAAAGAACAGGGTTTTTAAAGAGTCCGAACGCTTCGCCTACCGTTACGGACGTATCTACTCAAGAATGTACCACCACTCCATGCAATCTATTTCGAATTCTTGGTACTCTTGAAGAAGGCAATCTTGGACTCATTTTGGACATTTGGATTGAAGCTACCGACACTGGTCGACGTGTCCCGGCCACTGCTCTAGTTGATAGTGGAGCCTCTGGAAATTTCGTGGACGAATCCTTCGCAACTCGCCACAATTTTACTCTAACACGATTGGAAACCCCAATCCCCGTATGGAATGCCGATGGATCTGAAAACCGAGGTGGACCCATCGAGAATGATATTGATATTTGGTTAGAGGCTCCTGGAGGACACAATGAACGGATCCGATTGGAAGTGACCGATCTCGGATCTAAGACGGATATTATCCTCGGATTCCCATGGCTCAAAAAGCACAACCCCAACATCGATTGGAAAGAGGCAACACTGGCTCTGGATAGCAAAGATTTCCCTCTACCACAATGGATAGCGACAGATGCGGAGTCACTGGGAATGGAATCGGTCACGCTGGCCATGAATCGACGCGTATCGAAGTCGGATGAATCCCGAGCCAGCACGGTGGAAGAAGATATGCGAAAGTTTGTACCGGAGGTATACTGGAAAGACTATTCTAGTGTCTTTGCCAAAGAATCCTTCGACCGCCTTCCACCGCATTCGGAATTCGACCACGCCATAGAACTGGATGAAACCTTCAGGCCAGTCAAAGGCGCGAAATACGCAATGTCCCCTCTTGAGATGGATCACTTACACAAATTCATCGACGAAAACCTGTCTACTGGACGAATACGAATTTCCAAATCGAAACAAGTCTCTCCGTTCTTCTTTGGAAAGAAAGCCGAAGAAGTGAACGCTAAAGGTAAGAATGCTGGCTTACGCCCTATCGAGGATTATCGCTACCTCAACGAACACACGGTTCCTGATCATTATCCCCTTCCTCTTCTTCATCAAATACTCCAACGACCTAAACTTCTAACTGCTTCTCTATTCACAGTCATGGATATCCGATGGGGATTCAACAACGTCAGGATCAAAGAAGGCGACGAATGGAAAGCCGCTTTCATCACTGAAGCAGGCGCCTTCGAACCCACCATCATGTTCTTTGGTTTGCGGAACTCACCAGCCACCTTTCAACAGATGATCGACACAAGATTCAAAGAAGTCCTGGACTCTGGAAATGTTTTCATCTATATCGATGACGTGCTTGTTTGTGGAGACGATTTACAAGAATTGCGATGCTGGACCTTCAAGACTCTAGATATCATGAAGAAACACAGACTTTCGTGTAAACCCGTCAAATGCCAGTTCGAGAAGGAAGAAGTCATTTATCTCGGAGTTGTCTTATCCAAAGGACGAATCACCACCAACCCGAAGAAAGTCGACGCTATCATGTCTTGGCCTATTCCGGAAACAGTGAAACAACTCCAATCCTTCTTGGGCAGTGCGAACTTTTGGCGGAGATATATCAAGGATTTCTCCAGAATCGCTACTCCTCTCTATGAACTCTTGCACAATGAGACTGTGTGGGAATGGACTCCTCGGAGACAAGAAGCCTTCGACAACATCAAGTCCCTTCTAACGAACGCGCCCGTCCTTCATATTCCTGATCGCGATCTCCCTTATTGCTTGGAAACCGATGCCTCTATCATTGGAATCGCGGGAATACTCTCTCAGCTTCATGACGGACACTGGAAACCTGTTGGCTATCACTCAAGATCTACCTCCCCTGCCGAAAAGAACTACCCTACCCACGATCTGGAACTCCTGGCGATCATTGATTCCTTTAAACAATGGCGCCACCTCCTCGAAGGAGCAAGACACGATATTCTTATCAGAACGGACAGTTTGGCCTTACGATATTTTTCAAAGAATCTTCGCCTGTCAAATCGCCAAACTCGTTGGTCTGAGTATCTGTCCAGATTCGGGTTCAAGATTGAATACGTTCCAGGGAGGAAGAACAAAGCCGACGGCCTGTCCAGACGCCCAGATTACTTGCCTGGCGTCAAAGCCGACGTGGAGAACGAAGTTCTGATAGCGCGTGACCGATGGATAAATTCAATTGTCAAGTTGTCGAATTCAAGCTTTCTTTCTAGATTACGCTTCAAAATCCCACTCCCACAGAAGATCCAAGATAAACTCGAGGATGCCTCACTCGCTTGGACCCAAGTTGATGGGCTTGTACGCGATGTTGAAGGTCAGATAGTAGTGCCGGAGGAAGTATCTTTGCGCACAGATATTATACGACTGTCCCACGCCTACCCCCATGCTGGCCACCCTGGCATTGAGAAGACGAAGGAACTCGTCCTTCGTAACTTTATTTGGGATGGTGTCTTACAAGACATCACCAACTACGTTCGATCCTGCCCCGCTTGTCAACAAAACAAAAACTTCCCCTCGAAGCCGTCAGGACTACTCCAACCCATACCCCCCTCTACGGAACCATGGAAGGAAATTACCGTCGATCTCATTGTCGAACTCCCCAAGTCACAAGGCTACGATGCTGTAATGGTTGTTGTCGATCGTTTCACCAAACGTGCTCATTTCATTCCAACAACTTCTAATCTTTCATCAGAAGGTGCTGCGAAGCTCTTTCGGAATCACATCTGGAAGCATCATGGATGGCCCCAAAAGGTTATATCCGATCGTGGAGTGCAATTTGCGTCCAAATTCACAGAAGCCCTCAATAACTCCTTAGGAATCATCTCTGGCCTCTCCACTGTGTATCATCCTCAAACAGATGGTCAAACGGAACGCACCAATCAAGAACTCGAAGTTTACCTGCGTTTCTATACCAACTTCATGCAGGACGACTGGTCGGAATGGCTCGCTTCTGCGGAATTTGCCTACAATAATCGGCAACACTCTGCCACTTCACAATCACCATTCTATATGGAATACGGACGTCATCCTCACCTTCCCACAATCATTCCGGATCAAAGCAACGTGCCTGCAGCAAACACCTTCCACAAACGTCTCACACATGCACAGCAAAACGCCGAACGATCCTTATCGAAGACAACGGAGTCAATGAAGAAATACGCCGATCGTAAACGGAAACCTTCACCCTCCTATGAAGAAGGAGATCTGGTCTGGTTGGACACCAAGAACATTAAGACGACACGACCCTCGAAGAAACTCGACAACCGACGGACCGGACCATTCAAGATCCTGAAAAAGATATCGGATCTTGCTTATCTGATCGACATTCCCGGAACATGGAGACTACATCCAGTCTTTCACGTTTCACTCCTGAGACCAAACGTCAGAAATGAATCACTCCACCCTGATGTCATCGACACATCACGACCTCCCCCTGATCTGATCGAAAACGAAGAAGAATACGAGGTTGAATCCATACTGCAACATTCCGGAGCTAAACGACGCCGAAAATATTTGGTCAAATGGAAAGGCTATCCGATCGAAGAAGCCACTTGGGAAGACCGATCAAACATCTTACGACACGCCAAGGAAATTGTGAAGACGTACGAAGACTCAATTCAAACGGCGACTTGATTCTATTCATTCGTTTGTCATCATCTCGTCTGCCAAGAATTGACCTCTATTCTTAGAACCACTCCTTATAAACTGCTGGACGTCTCCACTTCCCTTCAAGATTCAAATTACGCGCCCCTCAACAACGACTCAAGACCACTAAGCCAAAACGTCGCAGAACTGCTCTACCATGCCCGCTACACGGTCTACACAATCCCCCTCCCCTCAAGTCGCCATCAGACGTTCTGGACGAATTCCCTCATCCGCCCTCCGCTCTCCCACTCCTGGTCCCTCTACTTCTGCTTCCTCCCCTCGACAACTGCGTCGACAAGCTCGCGCACGTGCGGAAGATTTCTTCACCGTCCAGACTCCTCCCCCTGAAGACCCCGCCGTCACCATCTCCCACCTCACGGTTCACAGTAACAGCGTCAGCAACTGGAACCATGAACTTCGTCAAGAACGCGAGGTTCTACAAGCCGAGCTCAAAGCGTCGGAGAAGAGCGCACTATTTTGGAAGAATCGTTGGGACCAAAGTGAGTTGAAGGTTTGGGAGCTCCAATGTCAAAAGAAACAAACATGGGTCGATTGCTACGACGTCACCACCCACGCCATCATAGTCAAGCTCATGGAAGAAAGTCGTCGGAGCGAACGTCTTTCTAGAGACGACTTTCTCCGAGCCCAGCGCGATCTTGCGACGACGGAGACGTTAATCGAGTACGGAAAGACAGTCAAATACCCCATCAATGTCGACCTCGAGTACCCGATCGACGACGACAATGACATCGCGACAGTCCGAGCCCCCTCCCCCGTTGAAGCGACTCCGGAAGCCGAACACGCCGCTTCCTCCTCGGTGGCCGTCGAGGCCCCCACCACTGAGGAAATCCCGACTCAGGCCTCGGAAGACGAAACGGCCAACACTGCCCAGGTTTGAAATTCGGGACAAATTTCCTTAAAAGCCGAGGTGTATGTCACGGTCGTAATTTTCCTTCTTTTTCTCTATCTTATCGTATGCAAACCTATCTCTTATCTTGGGATTCCCCCCATCTGTTACCGGGATTCCCCATTACCTTCCCCAGGGATTCCCCAGGGATTCCCCAGGGATTCCCCAGGGATTCCCCAGGGATTCCCCTTTACTTTACCTATATGTGGACACATTTCATTTCCATTATGTTTCAACCCCTTTATGATTCGTCATCGATCATGATGACTCATCCTTATCTCTACCACATGTTATGTCACACTGACTCACACAGATAAGTAGTCAGTATATAAAGAGTACTTCTGTACATATCAGACCTTAAGTCTGATTCCTCGTTAGCCTACTCATAACAAGGACTTGGAACCATCCTCTATATCTCTTGGGACAGAACACCCGAAGTAAAACGCGTTCCGAACAACCGGTTTATAACAGTCGGTTGTTGTTTGCGATTTGTTCAAGGACTTGATGTCAGGTTTGAAAGTGTAACAGGCTTCCGAATTGGAATTGATTGCAGCATTTGCGCTGCCTGAGGGTTTGGGCTTTTGGGGTGCAAGACAGTCCCAGGAAAAGTGCCCCCGCTTGCCACAGTTGTAGCATTTGTCCTTGGGACTGGCCGTTCGCTGTCCCATTCATCTTCCAGGTCGTTTAGAGTCGTTGGGTGCGACTGACATTGCTTCGTCGCCGTCATGACGGTTTCGTTGGTTCTGACCAGGCTTTCATTGTCGCATAGTGACTTGCCTGTCATACTCTTCGGAGATGAGCGCGATAAGCGCATCCGGCTTGATGTCTTGAGAGGTGACATTGGGTTGTTGGGAGGCTAGGAGCCTCGCGGTGCTTACCATACTTGCGGCGAAAGTTGATAGGGAATGCGGAATGGCTGATAGTATCGTTGACGCGTAGTCCTTGTCATCGATCTTGACGTCGACAGCTGCCAGTCGCTCCTTCTTGCTGCACAGTTCCGTTAGGAATTCGCGGACGTTGGCATTTTCTCTGCACTTCGATTGCAGGAAGTCTTGCTGCAGGTCAGTCTTCGCATACGCTCCCTTCTCTGTGTAGTCAGCGATGATAAGTTTCCACATGGCGGCAATGGTTGTCAGCCCCTTGATCTGAAAGATGATCGAATCTGGGATCCGTTGCGTGAGGAGGTACATCGCGGTCGCCTCGTCTTCATCCCACTTGTTGAGCTCAGCCTGTTGATCAGTGGTAACAACACCGGCGTGAACTGGCCTTTGTCCTCCTACAAAATGCCGCCATTTTCGTTTAGCCTTCACAGCAACTTCAAAACGAAATGACCAGATGGCCCAGTTTGAGCTGTCGATTTCGAGCTTCAGGACGTTTGCGGGTAAAGTGTCGCTCGAAAGTGTCGTTGCTTGAGGGGTTGAAGCTGGCGTGGTAGAGGTGGTAGCTGCGATGGTGCCCATAGTGGAATGATGGTAAGTCTAGTAGTAAAGGAAAATATGACTGCAAGTGGTTACGCAGGGCTCATAACCTAAAAGACGGGGATGTAATAGCACAGAGGGTGATTCGGGATCACCCTCGAGTTTTTGTACATACAGCACAGCCACGCGGCTGTGCGCTGGCACTAATCCAGTCCGTTATCCCGAGTAAGTCGGAATAAGCGCGATAGTACATAACTACATAATCCGAACAGGCTCCGAGCCGAGCACACTCCCGCTTCGAACCTATAGCCCTGTAAGGCTTGTTATTCCAACAGAGAGCTGACTGGGAGGGGGCTTACCATAGAGTACCCAAGTGGGACACGTTGCAATAACATCTAAGTTGAAGTCTGAACTGGCGTTGTATTGTATGGGATTGGAAGTTGAGGGCATAAAGACGACATGTAATATGCCAATACAAATACATCTATTCTCCACTAACTTGAGCGTCCAAGACAATACTGCTTTTCAGTACGGAGAACAGGGAGACCGTAAAACTACAAGGGAGCGAACCCCTCAGCACCATAGAGGTCCTCCGCGCCGAAGTCCTCTCCATCCTCTGGTCCCAGCTCTTCCTCAGCCCCATCGTCTCGATCTTCCCTATCAGCATCTTCTTGTCGATATCCATAATCTAGCTCTTCATCTCCGTGGTCCTCTTCTAGGGTGGATCCATTATCTGAAGTAACGTCGTCGTCTTTATTTTGCTCTGGTAACATGTTGCAATGGCTTGTTGCCCTATGCCCAATTCCTTCCCCAAGGAATCTCATGAACATATCACGGTCCACGAACCTAGGAAGTCAAGGATTAGTTGAGTTAAATGTAAAAAAGAACAAAGGACTTACATTCCAACATAGTAGTAGACCCAATCTTCATCGTTTTCATCTTTATGACGAGCAACAGATGGCCCCAAGAGCTAACTGGTCTGTCTGTGGGTGAAAGCTGGAATCAAATGTACAGCTTGAAGTACCTCATTGGGATCCAGAAACCCAAATGCATTAAGGTCATCGGATGGCAGAAAGCCAATCTGATGTAGGCGGCAGGTTTTGAATCCTCCGGGCGCAATCATATCCTGGCTATACCAATGGACCCACAGGAACTCCATCGTTTGACTTTCATGTGAGCACGAATTCTGACCGAGATGTCTGATGTTGACATGAAAGATTCCGATGACTCGAGCATACCAGTATGGGTGTTGCTCAGTGTCATCGATGTCATCCTCATGGGCGAGTACCATGATGTTGGGGTGGGTGCGGGGGTTGATTGAATCTTGTGCTCGGCGCATATCGTAAGTAGTGTAGTTGATGCAAAGGACTTTGTGACGATAAAGGCAGTTGTTGATGAATATAACCTCATCCCGATCTTTGTCCGTGAACGAATGTTCATCCCCATCGTATGGAATGCCAGTGAGACGAGCGAGTAGGTGGTCTTTGAGTTGCGGTACAAAATTCTAAAGACAACAAAACTCAGTAATACATCATCAGCGAAGCAGACAGGAACTTACCTTGAGAGCTGGGTTGTTCCGGTTCTTACTGAGCCATTTAGTGAGATCTTGGTGGTGGTGTTGCGAGTTGGATATGTGATAATGTAGTCAGGGAGAGGTGTAGGGGAGGGGGTCTGTGTCTGCGAATTCTAATGACACCTCCTGACTTTCTTCTTGACTTTCTCGTACTACATGTTCTTGTGCCTTGGAAGATTCTTCATCTTGTCTCATTTTCTGTAAGAGGGCCTCTCGTCGCTGGTGTTTTGTGATTTGAAATGCGAATTTTGTATTTTTGTTCGTTCGAACATAAAAACGTTTGATGCGACAGTGCTCCAACTCACCCTAGAGTAGAAATCAGAGAGGGAATGCTCAAGACATCAGACAACACACCACTTGTGTCATATAATTATCTGTAGGTCCATATCGGCGAATGCTTTCAACATAATCCCCCAGCGCGTGATACTTGTAAGTTGCGAGATTCAATTTTTTGACCTTCACGCCGGATTTGCTCTTCTCTTTCAATGAATTGCTGTAACCTTTCGCTGCAAGTGCAGCCAATTGACGCCCACGAGCAGCTTCTTCTTGCGGGAGCTCAGTGGTCACATATGCTTTGCAGGTAGTTTTCTGAAAGCAGCGGACCGCCGCACCGAGTGTTTTAGTTGCAGACCCGAAAAGAGACAGTGTCTTCTGTGTGTGAAGACGGAGTTTGGCATAAGATTGCCAACGAGCGAGTTCAAATAATACATCGAGAATGATTCCATTATGAGGTGATGGAAGAAGTCCTTCGACAACAGGAATGATACACTGAGTCGAGAGAGATCAATTGATGTAACTTTGAAATAAAAAAAAGGAGGAAACATACCTGTAGAATGTCCTCGAAGTCTCGTGCCGCAAGCTTCTTCATTCCAGATACGTTCATTCCAAAGTGGCGGATAGTATCCCATCCGAATGTTGGAACCATCCGGAACCTGTTAAATGTTTGATCCAATCTTGCATAATGAATAGAATAGAGTTCACCTTTTATTGAAAGTTTGAATCCCGTCATTGCCAGCAGCATAGAGTATTCGGAGCAAATGGAGTAGGATGGCTTTCCATACTCCAAGCTCAAACTCATGCATCAAGTCCGGCACAAACATTGAGTAAAAATTGAAACCGAAACTTGATAGACAGGTGGAGAATGCACTCTATTTTGGTGAGATTCTAAGACAGTTATCAAATGATTCAGAACAACGTACCCTTGTCAGGAGTAAAGACTTCTCATAGAGCAATTTCTCAATCTTCTTGCTTGTCAGACTAAACCCCTTCTCAAAAATCCATTGCCATACCTGAGCAATGGTCTTGCAAAGCCAATTGTCATCTTCACAGGTCTTCTCTCATTGTTGATAGTCAATGGTTGTCCCCATCGCGGGAATCCATTTCTTGCAAGTGAGGCAGCACGGACAGGGACACTGAGCCAGGTATTTAATACACGCAAGGAGAATCCTGCGAAGCACTCAGTAAAATGATGCAGCGTGAAAGAATGATACAACTTACTTCTCTGGGTAATCTGCAGAATAAGTAAAAAATTGCAGGAAGAGTCGACGTCTGACTCCATCACAGCATAGCAATATGATTCCATGTTGATATGCCTGCATAAACTCCTCGTCGAGGAGGAGTAGCCAGATTTGTTGCATCAACTCCCGCTTGCAGAATCTCAAAACTGCAGCTGATACAGGTACCTTGAAGATCGTCTTGTAAAAGTCTTGGAATTCGTCAGGAAGCTAATGAAAAGACGTTGAGCAAGACCATTGATAAAAAAGATACACAATTAAGACTCACGGATGGAATATACGCCAGGTGGTGAGCAGCAAACGAAGTTGGTTTTGTCCGAAAGTACTTTGAGAGGCTCCCAAAGAACACGTATATTGGCTAGAGCAATGCTGTACCAAAGTTTGCAAGGTGGGTTGAATCAGACCAGATCATGATTGGAGCAATGGCGATTTCAAGCTCAGGATTGTCATCAGGTTCTCTTGGCTGGGCACATATTTTCGCATCTTCCTCGATCATTGCATCTGAGTTGTACAATTCAGTGAATATTCATGTTTCTTCTAGACTTGGGTCATGTACGTTTACGTCCTGTTGAGCAGTTGGATCTGATGAGTTCTTGAATAGCTGGAATGGTATCCAGTGGTATTGACGCGCGGTTGTGCTTTGATAGGCTGACTTGATGACTTCTATCAGTCGTCGGTAATATACTCCTTTCACCTCATATACAGGGGCGTCGGCTTCGGACTTGAACTTCTGTTTTTTGTGTGGCAACCTGACTTTGACTGAGCCATGTTGCCAGCCATCATCAACTGAAAAAACGCCTCCAGAGGAATGGGATTTGTCAAGGCGCTCAAGTTCACAAGTGGCCCTGAAGGCACGAAGATCGTTGGGATCAAAATCATCAGCTAGGATTACATTCTGGACTAAATTGTCAAGTCCAGCAGAGGATGTGGTCGCCGATTTGTCGTAAAACCATTTCATGAGCCGGAAGATGGTCACGTTCAGGAAAGGCGCAAAAAAATCGGTTTTGAGTTTTCCCCACCCACAAAGAGGGTTTCCAGATTGTGAGTTTGACATAGGTGATCTGGCATGGGTTGGCGCATCATAGAATGAATCCAGAGTGAGTTCATCTTCAGGATCCATATGGGGTTTAGTAGTGTACCAGCGAAAGACACCAAAATGATTGGGTTCAGTATCGAATGAGGGGATTGTTGGCTCGTTGGTTTCAGGGAGTGTTGAATCATCGCATGGGGGAGTTTCTGATGGTTGATCAGGATGTCGTCTAGGTGGGATACGGGGTGGCGGGCGAGGTAAGTGAGATGGTAAACCAGAAACAGAGGTGGGCAAATAGTCGCGCAGTGCTCAGGGAACTCTGCGCTTGCGCCCTGCTCGGCTGACAGAGACCTGCTCTGGACTGTCGAAATCACAAGTCATAGACGATATATTGACTTCTGGTACATTGTGCGGAAGATCATAGTCCTGCTGTAGTAGCTAATATAAGAATATGAAAATTCTTTGAAATTGTAGTCTACACACCTCATTTAGTTTGACCCGTAATACCTCCCGCTCCTGCACTAAATCCATCTCACATTCTTGACGTAAAATCTTAGAACTTTTCGCCCTCTCAATTTTCTCGCGATTTTTGGAGAGTGATATCGAGGTCAGGGCACGATTCTTCTTGCAGAAGTGTTTGAGGTGGATGGTGAGACCACAGTTGTCCTTGAATGACTGCCGGCAAGCGATGCAGATTAACATAGTGGTAAAGAAAAATAGATGGTAGAACTGCATGCTACCACCAGCAGAGCATAGCTGTAACTGCGATCGTGTACTTCCTAAGGTCACATGAGCATGCCTACCCCAAAAATCCGACCCCATCCCCAACCTCTTAACTTGTCTTTGAATCCCATCCATCATGCCTCACAAATCGAAAGTCACTCCCAAATCCCGCATTCCTTCCCAACCTTCCAACCACCAAACGATCAAAAAGACTTGTGGACGTAAACACCAGTGAATTGTCAGTAATCGTGAATCATCCAGTGACTCGTCTGGCACGGAAAGGGATAAGTCGTAGGTCCTTTACAAAATCTAGGATTCAATTTTCTGTTATACTACACCCTAGGTCTAGCGATGAGGGGGACCAAGATGATGATACACAATCCATGCAAAATGAGGCCGATAATCCCCCTCCTGCCCCTCCTGCCCCTCCTCCTCCTCAACCGGAAAACAATCGCAAACGCAAACGCACCCTCAAGAAAGTTCAAGAAGCACTAGAAAATCCATCAAATCAGAAGAAATTAGTGTGTGTATAAACTTGTCTGATCTGCTTGCGCTCGCTTATGATTTTGTAGTGACTGTAGTTTGTTGCATCCATATAAAAAAGCTGGGCGATACGTCCCTCATGGAATCACCCCATTTAGCAACTTGATTCAAGCCTTCCAGATCGGCCTGAGAGCTGAACAAGGGGTGAATCCCAATGAAGACATGTTAGTAGTCGATATTTCCCATCTAGGGCATATTGATTGTGTGTTTTAGGGATGAAGTGGATCAGATTGAGGCAGTGTCTATATACCAGGTGGTGATCGACCTACTACCTAACCTTCCAGAAGAAATCATATACTTCGAATCCGTCCAGGATGTGGATACCCTCCACAATTTGCTCAATTTTGTAAGTTCTCGCTCTGTTTTGAATGATTACTTTGATACGCAACTACGTAGATCGATAGCCATGCCTGTTTTGCTCGCACAGATGATGTGGGAGCATTGCGCTATGCTGCAATGTCTTATATACCCCCCGTTTGTGACCTGCCTGCAATCTCTTCCAGGGACCGTAACAAGAGTAAACGAGGCTTCGCACATGTTGCGTCAGCCCGGTTACTTTGCCCTCGCAACTTACTAGGTGAATTTGATCAAGACCAAGAGGCGTAAGTCTTCATCTTCTATCATTTTCATTACTCATTCTAGCACCGGTGATACAGATTTCGTCACTGGGTACAAGAGGGCGACATAGTCGTTTCAGCCAAAGATTGGCCATCTTTTTTGTACCCTGAGGATGGGTACAATCCGGACGCCATTGATGAGGGTCTTTTAAGAGGGCCCTTTCTCTTATCAGTGATGCAATATATCCTTTCACATATGGTTTACTCATACTTGTTTTCAGTGTTTCCGGCATATTTTCACAGGACCCCGTACAGCAATGAAGGTGACACCTGGACCTGCAGCTGGAAAGAAGTCGATTGCTGAGATCTACAACATCCTTGAGATTACTCCCTGCAACATTGCATATGCCACTGTGATTGTAAGTACCTCCCAACATTTTTGCATTTACTGATGATTGTCCAGGCTCGATTCGTTCTCAATCCTCAGGAAGAATGGGGAATCAAAGATGGGAACTTCAACGCTATGGAGTTTTTCACGAATATTGTCAATCTCTTCAATGAATGGGATGGGGACCCTGAGTGGTGTGAGATCACACTTGCATGGTGGAACCAGTAAGTACAGTGATTATTTTTATTTCATACAACTGCCACAAAACGATTATCAGTCAGGTTCTTGGATCAAAGGCTAAGCGCGCAACTATCCGGGCCTCTCAAATAGCCTGTCAAGACCATCATTCTGGGGTCGCGATGTTAGCTGCTCAGTGTGCTACTCGACGCGCACAAAACCTAACCGATGAAGGCTAAGATCCAACACGATTCTCTCATTCATTGTTACTCATTGCATTACATCCATTTTTTTGGTCACTCATCAGCGTCTCTCTTCCCCACTCGCATATTCTTATTCGTTGGCTTATCATGCTGTTCTCTGTCGCCGTCCTCCATTTCTCTGTTCGCTGTTTCTCTGTTCTCCCAGGGTCTGTTCTCTGTCGCTCTCGCATTCACCTCCTCTGTGCCGCTCTCGTATTGCCTTGCTCTGTGTTGCTCTCGTATTCCCTTGTTGTCGATTGTGATTACTTGAACTGTATGTCTGATAGAATAAATGATAATGATAATCTCTATATGGGAATGTCTAGATAGAATGGTAAGACATTGGAAAGGTGAAGCAATACAGGGTGACATATATATGCTCTTGGAAGTCTCACCATTCTGGTCTAAGTATAAGCAGAGTCTACCATTCTGGCTGTCGTCTTCCAAGAGTCCCACCGGAATGGTAGACTCTGCTCACACCCCCCCATTCCAATCGCAGTCTTCCAAGAGTTCCACCGGAATGGTAGACTCTGCTCATACACCCCCATTCTGGCTGTCATCTTCCAAGAGTCTTGACATGTTCCTCCATTGCAGTGTAGTCTTAAAAGACTGTGATCGGAATGGTGAGGCTTGGGATGGAAGGCGTTGTCTTGCCAAGTCAGACAAGTCCATTGACGTATGCTTCCAAGACTGGTCCCAATTCTGGTGACCCTTGCAGTGTAGCTAGTGATTATAATATCATATATGACCTTATATTGATTTTTCACTTTTGCTAATGGGCGATTTGGATTTGGGTTTGAATCCTTTATATGAGTTTCCTACAACAATACAAACTAGGGCTTTTACTTGTAATAGTGAACTAACCTATTAAGCCCTTGACAGATTGTCAATGGTTGTGTTGGTCCAGTCAAGGCACTGAAAATTTGTGAAGGGTTATGCAAGGATGTCAGATAATTTGTCAAGTCAGTCAGAGTCTGTTATATTTTACTCGACACTTCCATAGTATTGAGATTCCAAACCAAAGGTGAGTAGTGTACCAGGCACCAATTGTTACAACATACTTGTTACGATGACATATATCCAGCCCCCACATATCATTTCGGAGCTAGACACTGTAAATGCACTGCTCACTGCATCCCATAGCTGAATAGAAGGATCCAGAAATGATACGCCTGCCATCGGCGGAAGAAGGGACTGAATATACTGCACCGCAATGTCCTTCTATCATCCATATGCAAAGATTCATCTCTCAGCAAATCTATCATACACTTTTACCAACTCTCGTTATATAATCGATCAAGGTTAAAAATGCAGAAATAACTCTTCCATTCCTGTGCGACTAGCTTGAAGTTGCGAATCATTGATTCCAATCCAGCAATAAATCTGATGGAGGATATCTGTCCTTGTGCCTTCCAAACACCCTGATCGATCTTTGGAGTCGAATGGAGACAGTTTGGCATGTGGTGACGCAGACCTAAGATGCCTGAGTCGTTAATAGATTTGTGAATCGAAGCTTAATAACTTACTCTCATTAGAATTCAACTGATTCCCTCTTGCTGGCAACAATTTTGTGTGCTAACCATTGAGTCAGTGCTGGTCATTCCTTGGGTAGGAGATGATGTATAAGAGGCGATAAATCTGCAGGAAAAAGAGATGGAGATAGAGAGTGTGGGAACATATTTGTTGCCTGGTGTGGAGCAGGAGGAGGGTTGATAAGATGGTGGAGGACGATTCGTACCATGTATGAATAGGTTCACTCAGGACTTGACGAGCAAGGGAGGGACGCTGTATGGATCGGGTGAGGTTGTGGGCATTCAAAATGAGTGACCCTTAGTAAAAACGAATAGTTGGATAGCGGTATAGCAGTCGGACTTTGGTCCCGACAATGACTGATTGCATTCTCGAATATGCCTACTAAAAATCAGCATAGCCATTGTCATCCACATCATCCCAATCTCCTTCCCCATCCTCTGGCCCAAGGTCAGAGTCATCCTCTCTCTCTGTAAGAGTTCTTGATCTTGCAGTGCTCACAACCAGCTGGATACAACCAATATCTATTGGATATGTGTAACCCTGGTACAAGCGGTGGCAAGATATAAAAAGAACTACCTAAATAAGGGTAAATACTGCCTATATACTGCTCTCTG
This sequence comes from Porpolomopsis calyptriformis, assembly GCA_951640195.1. Lineage (NCBI taxonomy): Eukaryota > Fungi > Basidiomycota > Agaricomycetes > Agaricales > Hygrophoraceae > Porpolomopsis > Porpolomopsis calyptriformis. The sequence goes on from OX621173.1 coordinate 854,433, forward strand.
GTACAAACACTAATACATAAGGACTACATCCCTAATGTACACACTGTAACAGTAATATCTGTTACATCCTCCCTCACCAGATTGACCCAAGGGGTTCAATCAATCAAGAAGAGCCTGAAATAAAGGCTTCGAAAAAGTACATCAGAATCAAGACATGATCCTGAACAATATATACATTCTGAAAAATATATATATTTCTCATGATACTACTCTGCATCATGTACATTTATTAGTTGTATAGCTCAGCTCTGCTTCACTATACTACCAGTATTCCCCTACCGAATTAAATTCCAGGGGTAAAACCTTCCCCTCCAAAAAATATTATTCTCAGAGGGCACACATGTGATTCTACATGGTGCCAATCTATGCCTTCATCTTCTGAAGGTTGTTCATTACTTCCTCTGTCCATAACAGAGGAATCCTCTGAGATTAGGCACCCTTATGATGCCTTTTCCCAATGAGAGACACAGTGTCTCCAACTTTCTATAGTGACTAGGTCTGTCACCTCTTTTATTCTGCTGTGACCTTGTTGTCCTCGGCTGGGAATACTCGTGATGGGTATCTTGCTTACCCACACAATATTCATTAACCTGTCATGTCTGACAGGTGACGAGGGCATCTAATGTCCTCTTCAAGGGTTTTAGCTTTCGCAAGCTTCAACCCATTGTTCAATGAGGGTACATGGTCGTACTCCTCTCAGGTGATGTCTAGGACATAGATGGCACCTGATCCATGTCTGGATCAAGCCATTGGGGCCAATTGCACCCAATATATAACCTACTTCCTGGGAAGTAGGTGATTGCCCAGACATATTACACATCCAGGGTGTAGGTGATGCCAGATCCATGTCTGGATCTGGCTGCTGACGCCTCTGCCGTTGGGACGGCTGCGCGTTCACAACGCGGGATGGTGAGCAACATCCTAAATGGACGTTGCCGTCTCTGGCCGCTCATTGGCGCTGGGGCCGCTGTTCTTGCCAGTGGTCCTTCACTGGTTGTCCACCCTCTGTGCCGTCTTCTCAGGTGGCTTGAGGGGCTTCCTCTGGACCGGGGACAAGAGCCGTAGGGCTCAGCGCGCGTATTGCGTGCGTTGACGATGGCTGATGGTGGAGCCTGCGTTGGGCTACGACCAGGCACATCGTGTGCAGTCATTTGCCTCGTTGGGGTCTGTTGTTGCAATCGTCAGTGTTGCGAGAGCATAGGGCGATGAGGGGATGTCGCTGGAGACAGGCGGTAGCTGTCAGGAGGGGTTGGAGGGACCTGTGCGTCGTTGACGTGGCATCCTTCGCACTCCTGTCGGGTTCTCATACCGTCGTCATTGGCGTGCGCATCCGTGTGCTCACAGAGCGGGCGTGGTAACCACATTGGCAGTAGTTGCGCTGGATCTGTGTCTGGATCCAGCCTTGGAGCACAATATAGTGCTAGCGACAGGGGGACGTAAACGCAGCGCTGGGCGTAAAGCCTTCGCTGCGCATGCTTGTGGATGGGTGCCTGGGGCGCCCATGTCCTCGTCTCCGTCGGTGATCAGACAGTGTCTGGGGGGCCTTCCCTGGGTCTGGGACGGCCGAACACTGGAACAGTGCGCAGAGCGCACTCGAGAGAGCGTGGGGGGAGCGGGAGCCATGCCCCTGCTACCATATGACATTCTCCTTCGTCGTCGTCGTCGTCGCTTCCGGAGCCATTGGGCTCGGCAGTGCGTCGTCGACGTTGTTGGGCGTCATGGGCGTCGTCGCGAGAGCCATTGGGCTCGATGTGGGGGCAGGACGTAGATGTTGGGACCGCCTATGGGCGGTGATGTGCTACTTCCTGTGCCTGGCACTGGCCTCGTTGGGCTTCGCAGTTGGCTGGCCAAGCCTTCTGTCGATGCCTGGGGGAGCCCTAAGGCTTGGGGAGACCTGTGCTGCAGTTGTTGGGCTCGCGCAGTCGGTCGCGGACATAGGCGAGAGAGTCGGGACCACCATTGGGCGGTGACGTGGCACTTCGTGTGCCTGTTGCTGGCCTTGGTGGCCTCGTTCTCATTGTTTGTCTGTGTCGCGGGGACGATGTGCAACGTTGGGGAGTTGCAGGGGGTGGTAGGTCACTGGAGGGGATGTAGGTGGTAGCTGGAGGGACATCAGTCGTCTATGACGTGGCGCACCTTCTACCTCTCGCTTGCGTCCTTGTCCATCCTTCTCAGTTTCCGTGCGTTCGCGGGACTGTCTTGGGGAGCTGTGAGGCTCTGGGAAGTAGGCGTTCGCGAAGTGCGAGTGCCAGTGGCATCGGGGCCACTGATGACATGGCGGTTGAAATGCCTCGTCATCGCCAATGGAGCCCTGCTGGTCTGCAGGGGCTAGTTCTGAGGTGGTCTAGGACCACCCTCGACATGCGTGTGTTGACGCTACATGTCGGTCTTGAGCGTGAGGGGGTTGGTGTTGGCAGTGGCTGTGCCAAAATCAATGACATCGTTTAACAACACCATCATTGCGCCCATATTGGGTAATCCAACAGTCTATGTTGGATATCCAAAAAAGTGTAAGAGTTCTTGATCTTGCAGTGCTCACAACCAGCTGGATACAACCAATATCTATTGGATATGTGTAACCCTGGTACAAGCGGTGGCAAGATATAAAAAGAACTACCTAAATAAGGGTAAATACTGCCTATATACTGCTCTCTGGTACAAACACTAATACATAAGGACTACATCCCTAATGTACACACTGTAACAGTAATATCTGTTACACTCTCACTCCTCTCTCCTTCAGAATTGCTACACTCCTCATCACTCTCGGCATCTTGGACCTCGTCTATCTTATCTTTTACAATCCAGTCAGGTTCGTCCTCTATTTCAGCATCCTCAACACCGTTCTTGTCAGGAGTGATGGTCTCTCTGTGACTGACCCCCCCACCTAGATGACGCATATACATGTCCCGATCAGAAAATCTAAATGCTATCAGTCCATGTGCTAGAGAACCATCAGTAGCAGGACTCACATCATGACATAAAAAGCTGCCCAGTCATCAGCTTCTCCAATAGGCCATCCAAGTGAGGTTGTTGTAGTCAATAGTTTGGTCGTCCAATTGTCTGCAAAAGCAGGGATGAGATGGCAGCCTCAGACAACCAAAGATGGGTCTAGGAACCCAAATGTGGCCTCATCTGCATCACATAGGAAACCAATCTTGGGCAACTGTGCTGCTTTATTGCCATATTGATGACCTTCGATGAGGCCAAACCACCGAACCCATAAGAACTCCACATGTTGCACAGATCGGGTTCTTGTGAGAGGTCCAGTATGGGATACTTGAACATGGAATTCACCAAGAATGCGTGCGTACCAGAAGGGATGAGCATTGGCTGCATCCTTGTGAGACTTCACCATAACAAAGCAGCCATTACGTGGATTCACAGAGTCTTGATCTCGTCGTACATCATAGGTTGTGAAATTAATGCATAAGACTTTGACTGAGTAGATACAATTGTTGATGATGTGCACAGTGCTTCGATCTGCGGCCGTGAAGTTGTATTCATCTCCGTTGTATGTGAGATCAAGGAGATGGGCAAGCAGGTGGTCCTTTAGCTTGGTGACAAAGTTCTGTGGTATAATGAGCAGATTCTAATGAATTGAAGGGATCATTCACCTTAGTTGCAGGGTCATGTGGGGACTGATTCATGAAGGCGAAGGCGTCGTGATAATGTTTGCATCCATCTGACATTTGATGGTGCATTGCAATGTCACCGCAAGGTAGAGGATCACTCTCAGAGAAGGGGACATGATGCGGATGGGTTTTCTCTGCATGTGAGGCAAGGCGGGCAAGGTGGGCTTGAAGTAGATGCATTTCACGACGCTCATGTCATGTGATTTGTTGGATAGCCTGATTCTTGTTGGTTCTCCCATACAGCCATTTCACACGTCAATGCTCCAGTTCTCCCTACAATGAGATTTTTGAAATACTGATAAGCGGTGAAATTTTTCTAAGCTTACGATTTGAGTTGAATATGAATTGGTGGTCCCGAACATACGTATAGTATGGACATAATCTGGCAACGCGTGAAATTTATAAGTTGACAGATTAAGCCCCTTTGGGAACCCTCCCTTGACTGGTGGTATGGTGCGAGGGTGGGGTGCAGGAGTCACAGAACTGGTAGATCTGTGAACAGATGGTGCTGGAGTAGGAGCGGTGGGTGTACTGGAAATATTCAGACACATCCCTGTTTTCGGCTGAGATCTGGCCTGTCGCTGGGTTCGAGTGTCAGCTTCTTTTCACAGCTCTACAGTGCTGTATGCTTGGCATGTAACATTTCGAAATCTTCGTAATTCATGGCCAAGCGCAGTGGTGACTGATTCTAAGAGACTCAGTGTTGAATCTGTATGCATGTGCAACTTTGCCAGCGCATGCCATTCTGCGAGTTGGTAGAGCAACACAAGCATGATGTGGTTGTGGGGTTCAGGGAGGAGGCCGTCAAAGACAGGTATTGCGCACTATTCAAAAGGGTTAGAAATCCGGACACAAAGAATGATGAGATACAGGCCTGTAATAAGTCCTTGTAATCACGTGCTGCAAGCCTTTTCATTTCAGATGCATTTGTGCTGAAACGGCAGATAGTACCACAACCAAACATTGGAACTTGCCGATACCTACAGATGGATTTAGTTCATTGGGAAACAGCTTCACGATAAAACATACCTGCGATCTAGCTCTATCACCAGCTGACCAGCTGGAGCTGTGGCATATAGAAGCCATAAGAGATGAGTGAATATAGCCTTCCAAATACCTAACTCAAACTCATGCATCAAGTTGACAACTAACATCACATATAGGTCAAACCCAAAAGGACCAAGTTTTTCACCAAAAGTATTCTATAGATTGCTTCAGATAGTTACTGAGATCAGCGTGTATGGCAAAACATATGTACTAGAGTGGGAACTAAGGATTGTGGTTTGAGAAGTCGTTCAATGGCGGCACTGGTAATGCCATGACCTGACTTGTACACAAAGTCTCAAGCCAATACCACCCGGTGCCGGAAATATGATTGCACATTTGAAATCTGAGCTCTGGAATCTTGCAGATACCCAATTTTGTCAATATGATTCTTAGTTACCAGACACCAAGGACAAGGGCAGAGGCCTTTGTCTCATAAAGCAGCAATCAATACTCTACGGAAATGCAAAGGGTTTAAAAATGCTAAACTCAGTGGATGGATACAAGGGACTTACTTCTCAGGATAGTCGGCTGAGTATGTAAATATATGAGGATAGAAACGCCGTGCTATGCCATCCAAACAGGTGGTGATGAATCCGTGCTTGTATGCCATAATAAAATCATTGTCGAGCAATAAGTCCCACACCTTCTGCATGAGCTCTCAGTGACAGTGAGTTATGATGGCATTTTTATGACCACCTGTTGGGATAACATCGTTGATGCAATCAGGGAGCTGCAGTCACACTGTATGAGCTCAAAACTCTGCGAAAGAATGAAGTCTCATGGAGGGTATGTATGCAACATGGTAGGATGCCCCAGAACTAGGCTTAGTGTGAAAGTATTTTGACAGGTTAGCGAAATAGAGATAGAGGGGCCACACCTTCGTGGTTCCAAAGTTTGCGAGGTGTGTAGAATCTGACCAGAACATGAGCCCCAGTACAACCTTCTCTAACTTACATCCAGGTTTGTTCGGTTGGTCTTGGAGCTTCATATTGGCCTCCAAGAATGCATTAGATGTGTACGCCTCGTCAAAACACTGCTCTTCAGATCCAGAAGAGGTTTTTCGGTATCGTTTAAACGGTGAAAAGTGGAAATGGCATGCGATAGCATCTGCCAATGCAGCTCTCATCATATAGAGCAGAGAGCAGTGATGAAGGTTCGGTACTGTGAATATATACCCCTGGCCTATAGGGTCTTTGTCACCCAAGGGAATCAATATTTGTACAACACTCTTGCGCCAGCTGTCACCAGAATAGGGTTTATCTTGAGTTTCTGATAGGTCGAATTGCTGATACTCGCAGTGTGCATTGAAACCAGAAAGGTTGGCGGGATTGAAATCTGGTGCCCTGATGACTTCATTTGCTAATCAATTCAGTTCAATCTGTGACTTATGAGTGCTACCAGTAGTTGCCCACTCCATGAATCGGTAGATAGACATGTTGGCAAATGGCCAGGGTGGCTCGTGGGTAGTACTATCTCTATCTGGCTGCCTGTCTAGTAGGTGGGCTTGGTTTGGTGCGCGGGGCACAGAACAGTTGGATAAATCATCGAGAGCAATAAAAGAGTCAGGGTCATAGGATGGACAATGGGGGTATTCTCGAAGGAGCCGAAACTGATTCGTGATAGTATGAACACTTTCATGAATGTACTGAGCAACCATTTTGACAATAGGCGGCACAGGAGGTGATGTAGCCAATGTGATGGGTGCAGGTCCCTCTGGAGGGATGTCGATGTACCTCATTGGCAGGCGATAATTTCTCTTTGGCCTTCCAGTTGAAGTCAAGGCAGGAGGGGGGGGTGACGGATTGATCAGAGTTGGAGACATTTCAACATCTGGATCCAGAGCTGAACTCTCCTGCAGTGTCAATCTTGATGCACGCTGCAGCTGACCCACATAAAAACAAGATAAACACAAAAGTCTCACAGATAATGCACCAGTCTCCCTTCCTTGTCTTTTGATCTTTTGAGGACCTTGTTTTTCAGAAGCTCTTTTTGCTTGGCCAGGACTACAGCCTGGTAGCACTTGAATACGAGGCACATATTCTAGTGTTTCACCAGTTCACGCTGCGTATCGAAGAATCGTGTGCAGCTCTGACAACAGATGTAAGTAGTCATGGGAAGGATTAAAATAAGGAACAGACATGGAATATGAGTATCGACACAACTTAGAGGCATCCATGTGGGTGAGGAATGTCAAACCGATGGTCAATTGGTAAGTTGGATTATAGAATACATAGCGAGAATAATCAGAAAGAATTGTCAGCCAATCCGACATGAACTTGCATGATCAAGAATCCATCATATAATCCTTACCATGAATTGCCATCCCAGTCATCTACTTAAGCATCCATGGTAAGTTTCTGTGTCCCCAAGTTCTCAATCATGCAAGCGACTTATCTTCACCAGCATCCCTTAAACACACCCCTCCCTGTTTCGCGAGCGAGGAATCTGACTCAACCTATCACCCATTCCGCCATCGATACCTGGCTTGACGCCAACAAGAATGAGGTCTTCAATGGTGATGTTATAATACCTTTGTCTATTGATGATACTCCATCCGACCAGGTGTTATGCTTCCTACTCGTCATCGCGCAGGAGGTGCGTTGTCTTTTTTTTTCCAAGCATGATACTTCTAACTTATGCCTCAGATAAAGGACAAGCTTTACCTTGAAAACGTCTACCTCTACACCCTCTTCATTGCCACAGATGTCCCGCAATCATCTGGGATTGGACCCAAATTCCTTGTGAGTCCTCTTGCAGTTCTTGCATGCTTTCAAGGCTTAAATTCCGATCTGGAGGCGCCCAAATGGACCCGCTTGCATCCCAATCAGCCAGTTCGATTTAGGCAGCCACGAGCAGCCATCACCGAAGTGTTTTCAGCGCTCGCCTGGTGGATTGACAATTACAACACCGTATGTGCATTTTTGCCAGTCTGGCATTGTCCAAAATTGATCAAGTTTCTCCATACAGAAGACTCTGAGTCTGGAAATGATTGAATGGGCTGTTACAGTCACCATACGTACTTGAATCAAGGTGATCATTACTTATTATCATGATTAGAAGGGTACTCCTGCTGAAACTAAGCAGCTTGTCCCCCCCGTTATGTTGCCCTCTACGCCTCATCATCCCTATCTACCCACTCCTGAAGGTGCACCCACTCGCCCATGCAAGAGGAAGTTGATTATGATTCATAGTTCACCATGTGCTCATGCAGTGCTCAGACGTACCTAAATCATACATGTATTAAGTGCAAAAATCATGTTTGTGAGATGTATCGACAAGGAACATGTTTGTCAAGTACACAATGCAAGAGTGGGTGCTTGTCCGAGAGATGCCAGAATTGTACCCACGCATCGTCAAGCCATACATTGACACCTTCCCTCCATCGCGCACACAGTGGTGAGCCACAAAATGCATTTCAATCCTTCCCCCCTTCCCTGACTGGTAACTTATTCACCCCCTGCAAGGGTGGAAGACCCTTTCTGGCAAATCTGAAAGTGAAAAAGTGTTGTACAATGACCCGTGCCTGAGCTCTAGTTTTCTTATCTTGCCAGATGTGAAATGGGACCTCAAGACACTTTCTTCCTTGTATCTCATCGCCATCATGCGGTCCAAAGACCTCAAAAGTCTCTGGGATCTTCGTAAGGAGCACTTGGGTATGCTACGGAGCATACGCTGAGAAGCCGCACAAGTCATCAAAGGAATATGACAACCGCAGTATGTGTTCACCTCTCAGTGTTGACTTACACACTCAGGTGAGGCACTCCTTACCTATGTAGGACCCACTCTCATGTTCCGTAGGTACTACAATCAATCCAGCGTTTCATGCTGAGCATCTAAGCATGCAATCACAAGTTCAACTGCAGCACACAGTCATCGATTTATCTACATTCATATAACCGGGGTAAGCTTCCTACATCTATGGAGTTACCATGATGTTCTCCTTCTCCACCCTGTGATGATTACCCCCCTTGGTTTGCTCTCTGTATATCTGCTGCATTCGCCTGAAGTAGATAATGGATGAGTTTCGAACTGTCATCTCGCTGTATCCAGCATCCAGGATCCTCTGTAAGTTTCGGTCATCATTTAACTATTGAATTGGTGGAATCCATGGACTTACTAGTACCATGAGGACAGCTCCTACAAGCGCATCCAAAAAAGCGCAATTATCAGCATGTGTCGCAGACTTACTCCAATTTGGACTGTGCAACATCCTCCCCTCCCTATCAACCCGGCCTGCACCCCCAGCCTTCACAGGACTAGGTAGGATGATCGTGGTCCCTCCCTTCCTTTGCCGGATCTTATTTTCTGCACAAAGGATAGGATGAAGCTCTGCTCCCACAAGCAGGAGTGCTTCATCTTTCACGATAGTCTAAATGGCATAAGCTATGAGTAATTCCCTTTGCTGGCTAAGTTAAATCAACATACGCTGAGAGAATGACTATCTCTAGAAGGGGCATTGGTAAAGCCCCATCGGCTTAGAGGAGCTGGTACCAGTACAGGCATGGCAACTGTGGTGAGTGGAACAGCCTCCTTGACATTCTCATGGCTGAACAACTGCTGATCTCCAACTAGATCGCCTGTCCCTGCAGCAGTGCAAGGATCCCAAGATATCTTCAATGCATCGAGAGACTGTTAGCTTCATTTAAACACATCTGCAAAATACATCCTTACATCAAACTCAAAAGGGGTAGGCGTAACATCCTCAGGGAATAGGAATGGCTCAATGTCTTGATAGGATAGGAGCAACCCAGTTATCTCATCCGATAGGGATGGTTCAATACCATCATACGGTGGGAACACCTGTACATTGTGATGGCCTAGGGAGGGCTCCGTGGTTCCCAGGGATATGAAAGACTTGAACCCTGCTATCCAGCTATCAAATAGTGTCTGCAGTGCAGAAGTAAGATCAATTATCATTCAAAGTTTAACAATACTTACATTGGGTCTATTTTGCGTGGCGGCTGAAGCACTTGTAGCATTGGCAGCTATACCAAGTTAGCAGCATCAGTTGGGTTATGGCAGGAACAAGAAATTACCATCGTTGAAGAATTCATCACTGGCAAAGATGCGTTGGTTCATGCTGGCCTCATCCATTAATACGAAAGGGGGGTATGGAAACATTTTTTTAGGTGAGGTGTTGTCCATTTTATCATCTTTTTCCTGCCAACCTTTTTCAGGGGTGACTATGTTGTAATAATTGCGCCGCACTAGTCTCTTAAAAAAAATGCAGGACATCATCGCCCGCCATCGTCAGGTCAATATTGATCATGTGTGATCCAATCTAAAGTGCTGGAGCTCATTTGTGAGATTCAGCCACTACCTTTAATCCTTCAGCATGAAATGATGTCCTCCGATCCTACAAGGCTTTTTCGATCTTTAATTTGGTCACTTCAATCTCTGCATTATCTCTTTAGCGTACGGTAATAGGTTTTTATTTATTTATTTATTATTTAATATTTTATTTTATGCAGACTGTGTATTAGGTAATGATAATGAATTGTTGACAAGAATTCCCCACAAGAATTCATTCAAACAATATCTTAGAGGAATTGCATTTGAGATCAGTTAAAACCATTTGCGCATTTCTGAGGTGATGACTACCCATGTTTTCTTTCTTACTCCATATTTCTAACACCCTCCAAGTCGTAATGTCGTCCTCCCCAAATGGCGAAGCTGTTCACACCCTCAAGCAGTGCTGCGAGTTCCTAGAAGAATGGCTGGCAATCGCTAATGAACCAAAGCCAAAGAGGTTAGTGTTACTGGCCCTATTCATCACAAACGTATATTGATACATGAGTTACAGCCTCATCCAGGCTCAAATTTATTTGGGTTGTCCCATTCGCTGCCTTGCAAGTTTCTTTGACTCCATTCGCAACCTTGTTGAGGAGAACGATTGTAGATTGATCCTGGATTCGGAAGAGGATAATAGAGGAGACTCTACAGTGCTGCATACAATTGAGTGCGTGTGATTGTACACATGACACCTCACACCGCTCACTTTCTTCAACAGACAAGATCATCTTTTCAGGGGGTATCAACAACTCCTTATCTATGTCCCATCAATCAGTGAGATTGCTGCAAACAGTAATAGCGAGGACATTACCTTGCTCTACAAAAATGTGCGTGGTTCTCACTTACTTCTTACTTTATACACTGGCTTACATTTCCACCAGATCAGCAAAGGCTCTGACATGGCGTGAGGTGATGATATGGCAAGTTTGAAGCTGGTGATTACTGAATGGGTCTCCAACTTGTTCAGTGCTTCTGATCAACCACTTCAATCCAAGCACAAAGTGGGCTGCAGTCTAGATCACGACCACTGCGGAAAACTGTTGTGCCCCATCGAGTTTGATTGGGACGATCTCAGGTAAACAAAACCACATTCAGGGGATGTTGCTAAATGGTTATCATCAGCATCCGAGCCAAAGTTCGCAAGGGTCACCCAGAGTATCCTGTTACCGCTCAATCATGGCCAGTTTTCCTTTATGCCAGCTTTAAGGCTGACCTAGAAAATATCAAAAAGGGTCTATTGCGGAGCTCGCTACTTGTGAAGGTGTGGTCTGAGTCCCTATATAAACAGGTAACTCACTTTGCAAGTAGGGATACAAACACATATTTACATCCCCCACCTCGGCTGTCGAGAATGACCTCCCTGTGGATCCTGTTCGCCTCACATCCAAGAGACGTAGGATGATGTACACAACCAAGAGATCACCAGTTGCCAGTCTGATTAACCTGCATGAAGTCACCCCAAGGTTGATCGCATATATTGCCATCCAAGTAAAGTCTACTTTCTTGACTGTACGCCATATATTGTAACTTTTATTCTCATTTCAGATTCGATTTGCACTCTCCAGTCTAAATTCGTGGAACGAGACCGACATGGATTTCAGTCACCAGGATTTCTACAATAACATAGTCGACTACTTCGAAGTGATGCCTAGACCTCTCACTCAGAGAAATGCCTCTGAACTTCTTCAGTGGTGGAATATGTTTGTCTCACCCTTGTACTCGTGTCTCTCTTACTAATGCTGTTTTGCAGGCAAATCTTCCAAAGGTGCAACTGGAAGTCACAATTGGCAAATCCTGGCCCCAACTCCTCAGTTGCGAGGCTGGCTACTCAGCGTGCTGCCAAGGAGGTGGATGTATATCAAGCCATGTAGACTAATATTTTGATGTATCTTTGTGCCACACCAATAATGAAACCATTTCACATACTTTGGAGTCTCAATTTTATATCACAAACTGAGCGAACGTTTAGTATAATCGTGTCTACTTTCCAGTTTACCCAAGTTTTAGTTAAATTGCAAGTGTAGCCATTTCTGATGGAAGAACCATAATCAATTGTAAGATCGTGCCTTGCTTGTACAAATGGGCCACAGCTGGCACAAATAGCCTTGTTGTATATCATGATATTGTGTCAAGTTTTTGCCTCTTTTTGGCAGAAGGCCACATCTAGGCGCGGCGATGTCAAGAGTCCCCTTTTTTGAACAAGGTACATGCTATTACATGATTGCCGCAACTTTCCCTCATTGCTCAATGGTCCGCTGCTTTAGATCACATTGGCTAAGGTACATATTTTATAATCATTCCAGTGTTTCCATAGCTTCACTTTTTTCTCAATGTATCAAATTATTGGCTGATTGTGGCCAATCGGCTGATTTTATATTTCTCTACATTGGTCCTGCAAGTCTATATGTTTTCCCAATCCATCTTAGCTATCTATTCTTTTGCAACACTGTGCTATCATTACGAGACATACCCATTAGTAGAAATTCATAGATGGCTCCCCAAAATTTAGTACGCGCTCCCAAAGTACAGCGAACTTCTTACAATGGCTGCCTTTATGATACTTTGCCAATGCAGCATACCTATATACTCTTTTACAATTAATGTGCTAAATATTACTGTCTTTCTGGTTTTTATAAGCTTTATAAACACCATGTAAACGTTTGGCTACACTCAGTTGTATTGCTGATGTAGATGCCGAAGCACAGCACAAAACACAGAATTCTAAATAATATAAAATCATGTCGAGCAATCATTTTCCCAGGGTGATAGTCCACCTACGTCAGACCACCTATGTCAGACGTTAGATACCCCATAATAATGCTATTTACTTTCTCCACTTGCTATCCTATAAACATCTTTTAGTTCCATACTGCCATCCCTCCATTGCCTCAAGGCCAACTTCAAATCTCGATTTCAATTGTAAAATGTAAATCAATGATCCATCGTTCCGAAAACAAAACAAAAAAGTATGCCAAGGAACTTTCAGCTATTGGGTGCTAGTCCATAAGATTAAATATAATCCAGAATAAACATTTGACCAAATTTGACCTTTCACATGGCACTGCTGTCGTTTATTCAACACGGATTAATCAGGTCAGAAAACCGTAAGCCCTAAATAAAATAAATATATAAACAATTTACTTCCAGATGCCTTATCTGGACCACTAGCGTATCTGCCCATTGCACCGTCGATGAATACTTCCGGCCTCATTTCCAGCCAATTGGCTGAAGAGGAGATGGATGATGATGACCGGCTGGTCATCTTATCCCTTCTCATCCCATTCCTGGGTGCTGAAATCTACCGCCAGACCCGTGCACATTGACGCAGCCAAAACCAACACAGTCTCACCCGCCCACTCCTCCTCCCCAATCCTCACTGTAACACCTCATGGCAATGACTCCTGGACAGTCGTAATGATCGTGGTTTCATCACCACAATGGGGTTTGACGTTGCAACTTTCAATTACATCCTCAACAGTGGTTTCCGAGGGATATGGGATACCTTTTCAGTCTACCGCGTAGACGTGAACCCCACTGGGAGACCTCATCCTGGGCGATGTTCATTGGATGCTGAGGGGGGTTTGGGTCTTGTTCTCCACTACTTGTCATCCACAATGTCTGAAACCAGCCTGCAAGAAATTTTCGCCCTCATCCCCTCAACTGTGGGACGATACATCAATTTCGGCCTCAAGATCCTTCTCAATGTCTTGAAAGGTATCCCAGATGCTGCAATAAGGTGGCCAACAGGTGACAAATTTGCCCAACTCAATGCTCTCATCGTCCGCCATCATCCGCTTCTCACTGGCGCATTTGCAAGCATCGACAGACTCAACTTACCTCTCCAGATGTCAGCAGATGAAGACATTGAAAATGCAACTTACAATGGATGGTTATGAGCTCACTTTGTGAGCTCTGTTTTAGTATTTTCACCTGAAGGTAACATTTTGTTTGCATGCTTAAGCTTACTAACCTAACCAACAGGTTTAATCATTGCCGCAAATCTCAATGCCCCTGGCAGCTGGCATGACGCCTATGTTGCTAGGCCTATCTACTTCAAATTGCATGACCACACCCCTCCCGACTACTACCTCATTGCTGACACTGCTTTCCCGTGAGGCGCCGATGCTGTGGGTGGATGCATCCAAGCACCACTCAAGGCTGGCCAATTTCTGCAAGGCGCTCGAGAGGACATTGAGCATTGGATGGCGTTTGATCGCCAGCTCTTGTCATATTGTCAAACTGCTGAGTGGGGGAATAGGGTGATCAAGGCATGTTGGGGGCAGCTCCAAGTGCTGCTTGAGGTGAAGCACAAGGAGCGGCGAGGGGATCTGTGTCACGGTCGGAATTTTCTTTTCTTTTCTTTATCTAATCACATGTAAACCTATCTCTTATCTTGGGATTCCCCACATTTGTCGGTGGGATTCCCCATTGCCTTTCTCCGGGATTCCTCAGGGATTCCCCACTACTCTACCTATATGCGGACACACTTCATTTCCGTTACGTTTCAACCCCTTATGATTCGTCATCGATCACAATGACTCATTCTTATCTCTACCTCATGTTATGTCACACTGACTCACACAGATAAGTAGTCAGTATATAAAGAGTACCTCTTGTACATATCAGACCTTAAGTCTGATTCCTCGTTAGCCTACTCATAACAAGGACTTGGAACCATATCCTATATCTCTTGGGACAGAACACCCGAAGTAAAACGCATTCCGAACAACCGGTTTATAACAAGAATCAGACTTCCTTCTGGTTCTCTCCCACTTGCTTATCCAATGCCCTCATCACTGTGATCATCGACATCACCTCTTTGCCCCTTACCCACCTTCATCCTGGCTTCTACTGACAACTCAGACGTTGAAGAACAATACGAAGACCCTCTCTTGAGATCGACCTTTTCAGCTACAATTCGAGATCAAGAACCATCCTTTTCTTCCGCTCTCAAAGAAACATTAGCTACTCCCACCCCTGCTCCTGCTCCTTTAGGACCACAAACTCAATCGAGAACAAGAGGACTCTTCTCTTCATCTTCAGCCCCAGCAACAAGACCAGTTCATCAACGAACTGCTACCCCACCAGGACGATATGGTTCTCTCTACTCCCAACTTTCTTCTGCGACATCAACACCAACACCAACAGCTCCAACAACTCCACAACACCCGACATCCACCAACATGTCAGGAACGTCCACCAATGCCCCCACCAACCCCCCTGCCATTGATATCACGACCTTGATGGCTACGGTTCGCCAACTTGAACAAACCATCACCTAACAACAACAGCTGATCGCCCAGCTCCAGCAACAACCTCAACAACCCGGTCCTCTGCCTATACAGCCTCCCCTACCTCAACAACCTGCTCCTCCCTCCATTAAGATTGCAAAACCCGATGAATACGATGGGTCTGCAGCCAAGTGTCTCAATTTTATCCAAGCTTGTCGTCTAGTCCTTGACGACAGCCAGTGGTCCGACAGACAAAAGATTACTTATGTCTTGTCGTTCATGAAGATTGGTGTCGCCCAATCATAGGCCCAACAGCAGACCCAAGAATTCAAACGTGTGCTATGGGTTGGAGCCAACTACGAAGATTTCATGGAGGAGCTCGAGGAATGTTTTGGAGACGTTGATGCGAGAGCGACAGTGCAGGTCAAGATTCAAAAGGTAACCCAAGGACTTTCTACTGTGGACAATTATAACATACGATTCGGAGCTCTCGCGGATGAAACTGGTTTCAACGATGACGCGCTCAAAGTCTTCTACTGGAACAGCCTCAATCCTGGAATTCTCGAAAAAATCTATGCCCTTGATCCCATCCCTGCCACCCTCAACGCTTGGAAGCGAAAAGCCTCCATCTTCAATCGACAACACCTTGAACTTGCACTTGAGCGTCGTGCTGCTCCCCGGAGTAACTACTACGCTCCCAGGGAGACCATGGCTCGAACGACTACCCGAACTCCCTCCTCTGCTCCTGTCAAACAGGAGACAACTTCCTCATCATCAATATCGCGCGTTCTGCGAGGCAACTGCTATCGCTGCGGAGAGCCAGGTCATTGGGTGAACAAGTGTCCAAATTCCCCTCTCACCTCTTCTTTGTCAGCGCGCCCATCGAGTAGTGCCCCTGCCAGACAACGACGAGGAAGACTAACCACAGGGCGAGGTCGAGGGTGAAATATTCGAGGTATCGAGATGGAATGAGTCGACGAGGTGGTTTCCCCAACTACTACAGAGGAAACTATTCGAGTGGTGGACAACTGCGGGATCGATCACTGGTTGAAAGAGAGAAAGCTCAGCTCGTCAAGGAACTGAAAGAACAGGGTTTTTAGGGAGTCCGAATGCTTTGCCTACCGTTACAGACGTATCTACTCAAGAATGTACCACCACTCCATGCAATCTATTTCGAATTCTTGGTACTCTTGAAGAAGGCAATCTCGGACTCATTTTGGATGTTTGGATTGAAGCTACCGACACTGGTCGATGTGTTCCGGCCACTGCTCTGGTTGATAGTGGAGCCTCTGGAAATTTCATGGACGAATCCTTCGCAACTCGCCACAATTTTACTCTAATACGATTGGAAACCCCAATCCCCATATGAAATGCTGATGGATCTGAAAACCAAGGTGGACCCATCGAGAACAATATTGATATTTGGTTAGAGGCTCCTGGAGGACACAATGAACGGATCTGATTGGAAGTGACCGATCTCGGATCTAAGACGGATATTATCCTCGGCTTCCCGTGGCTCAAAAAGCACAACCCCAACATCAATTGGGAAGAGGCAACACTGGCTCTGGATAGCAAAGATTTCCCTCTTCCACGATGGATAGTGAACGATGCGGAGTCACTGGGAATGGAATCGGTCACACTGGCCATGAATCGACGCGTATCGAAGTCAGATGAATCCCGAGCCAGCACGGTGGAAGAAGATATGCGAAAGTTTGTACTGGAGGTATACTGGAAAGACTACTCTAGCGTCTTTGCCAAGGAATCCTTCGACCGCCTTCCACCGCATTCAGAATTCAACCACGCCATAGAACTGGATGAAACCTTCAGACCAGTCAAAGGTGCGAAATACGCAATGTCCCCTCTTGAGATGGATCACTTACACAAGTTCATCGACGAAAACTTATCTACTGGATGAATACGAACTTCCAAGTCGAAACAAGTCTCTCCGTTCTTCTTTGGAAAGAAAGCCGAAGAAGTGAATGCTAAAGGTAAGAACGCTGGTTTACGCCCTATCGAAGATTATCGCTACCTCAATGAACACACGGTTCCTGACCATTACCCCCTTCCCCTCCTTCACCAAATACTCCAACAACCTAAACTCCTAACAGCATCTCTGTTCACGGTCATGGATATCTGATGGGGATTCAACAACGTCAGGATCAAGGAAGGCGACGAATGGAAGGCTGCTTTCATTACTGAAGCAGGCGCCTTCGAGCCCACCGTCATGTTCTTTGGTTTGCGGAACTCACCAGCTACCTTTCAATGGATGATCGACACAAGATTCAAAGAAGTCCTAGACTCTGGAAATGTTTTCATTTATATTGATAACGTGCTTGTTTGTGGAGACAATTTACAGGAATTGCAATACTGGACCTTCAAAACCCTAGATGTTATGAAGAAACATGGACTCTCGTGTAAACCTGTCAAATGCCAGTTCAAGAAGGAAGAGGTCATTTATCTTGGAGTCGTCCTGTCCAAAGGACGAATTACCACCAACCCGAAGAAGGTCGACGCTATCATGTCTTGGCCTATTCCAGAAACGGTGAAACAACTCCAATCCTTCTTGGGCAGTGCAAACTTTTGGCGAAGATATATCAAAGGTTTCTCCAAAGTCGCTACCCCTCTCTACGAACTCTTGCACAATGAAACTGTATGGGAATGGACTCCTCGGAGACAAGAAGCTTTTGACAACATCAAGTCCCTTTTAATGAACACGCCCGTCCTTCATATTCCTGATCGCAATCTCCCTTATTGCTTGGAGACTGATGCTTCCATCATCGGAATTGCAGGAATACTCTCCCAGCTTCACGACGGACACTGGAAACCTGTTGGCTATCACTCAAGATCTACCTCCCCTGCCGAGAAGAACTACCCTACCCACGATCTGGAACTCCTGGCGATCATTGATTCCTTTAAACAATGGCGCCATCTTCTCGAAGGAGCGAGACACGATATTCTCATCAGAACAGACAGTTTGGCTTTACGATATTTCTCCAAGAATCTTCGCTTGTCGAATCGCCAGACTCGTTGGTCTGAATATCTGTCCAGATTCGGATTCAAAATCGAGTACGTTCCAGGTAGGAAGAACAAAGCCGACAGCTTATCCAGATGCCCGGATTACTTGCCCGACGTTGAGGCCGATGTGGAGAACGAAGTTCTGATAGCGCGCGACCGATGGATTAATTCAATTGTCAAGTTGTCGAATTCAAACCTTCTCTCTAGATTACGCTTCAAAATCCCACTCCCGCAGAAGATCCAAGATAAACTTGAGGATGCCTCACTCGCTTGGACCCAAGCTGATGGGCTTGTACGCAATGTTGAAGGTCAGATAGTGGTGCCAGAGGAAGTATCTCTGCGCACAGACATTATACGACTGTCCCATGCCTACCCCCACGCTGGCCACCCTGGCATTGAGAAGACAAAGGAACTCGTCCTTCGTAACTTTATTTAGGATGGTGCCCCACAAGACATTACCAACTACGTTCGATCCTGCCCCGCTTGTCAGCAAAACAAGAACTTCCCCTCGAAGCTGTCAGGACTACTCCAACCCATACCCCCCTCTATGGAACCATGGAAGGAAATCACCGTCGATCTCATCGTCGAACTCCCCAAGTCACAAGGCTACGATGCTGTAATGGTTGTTGTCGATCGCTTCACTAAACGTGCTCACTTCATTCCGACAACTTCCAATCTTTCATCAGAAGGTGCTGCGAAACTCTTTCGGAATCATATCTGGAAACATTATGGATGGCCCCAAAAGGTTATATCCGATCGTGGAGCGCAATTTGCGTCCAAATTCACAGAAGCTCTTAATAACTCCTTAGGAATCATCTCCAGTCTCTCCACTGCATATCACCCTCAAACAGATGGTCAAACGGAACGTACCAATCAAGAACTTGAAGTTTACTTGCGTTTCTATACCAACTTCATGCAGGATGACTGGTCGGAATGGCTCGCTTCTGCAGAATTCGCCTACAACAATCGGCAACACTCTGCCACTTCACAATCACCATTCTATATGGAATACGGACATCATCCTCACCTTCCCACAGCTATTCCGGATCAAAGCAATGTGCCCGCAGCAAACACCTTTCACGAACACCTCACACGCACACAGCAAAACACCGAACGATCCTTATCAAAGACAACGGAGTCAATAAAGAAATACGCTGATCGAAAACGGAAACCTTCACCCTCCTATGAAGAAGGAGATCTAGTCTGGTTGGATACCAAGAATATCAAGACGACACGACCCTCGAAGAAACTCGACAATCGACGGACCAGACCATTCAAGGTCTTGAAGAAGATATCAGACCTTGCCTATCTGATCGACATCCCTGGAACATGGAGACTACACCCAGTCTTTCACATTTCACTCCTGAGACCCAACGTCGGAAATAAATTGCTCCACCCTGATGTCATTGACACATCACGGCCTCCTCCTGATCTGATCGAAAACGAAGAAGAATACGAGGTCGAATCTATATTACAACATTCCAGAGCTAAATGACAACGAAAATACTTGGTAAAATGGAAAGGCTATCCGATCGAAGAAGCCACTTGGGAAGATCGATCAAACATTTTACGACACGCCAAGGAAATTGTGAAGACGTACGAAGACTCAATTCAAACGGCGACCTGATTCTATTCATTCGTTTGTCATCATCCCGTCTGCCAAGAATTGACCTCTATTTTTAGAACCACTCCTTATAAACTATGAGACGTCTCCACTTTCCTTCATGATTCAATAACTTTGTTGCAATAATCAAGACCACTCAACCAAAACCGCAACAACTTCATCATGCCCACTACACGATCCACATGATCTCCCTCCCCTCAAGTCGCCATCCGACGTTCCGGACGAATCCCTTCGTCTGCCATCCGCTCCCCTACCCCTGGTCCCTCCACCTCTGCTTCCTCCCCTCGGCAATTACATTGACAAGCCCGCGCTCGTGCAGAAGACTTCTTCAAGGAGTACCCCACTCAAACCCCTCCTCCCGAAGACCCTGCCGTTACCATCTCCCGTCTTACTGTCCACAGCAACAGCGTCAGCAACTGGAATCGCGAACTCCATCAGGAACGCGAAGTCTTGCAAGCCGAGCTCAAAGCGTTGGAGAAGAGTGCTTTGTTTTGGAAAAATCATTGGGATCAGAGCGAGTTGAAAGTTTGGGAGCTTCAACAGGAGAAGAAACGAACATGGGTAAATTGTTACGACGTCACCACTCGCGCCATCATCGTCAAACTCGTCGAAGAGAGTCATCAGGCCGAACGGCTCTCCAGAGAAGACTTCCTTCGAACCCAGCGAGACCTCGCGACAATGGAAACATTGATCGAGTACGGGGAATCAGTCGAATACCCCATCAACGTCGATCTAGAGTACCCGATCAATGACGACGTCGTCGCGACAGTTCGAGCCCCCTCCCCCATCAAAATGACTTCGGAAGTCGAACTCATCGCTTCCCCCTCAGTGGCCATCGAGGCCCCTGCCACCGAGGAAATCCCGACTCAGGCCTCAGAGGATGAAACGACTGACACTGCCCAAGTTTGAAATTCAGGACGAATTTCCTTAAAAGCCGAGGTGTATGTCACAGTCGGAATTTTCTTTTCTTTTCTTTATCTAATCACATGTAAACCTATCTCTTATCTTGGGATTCCCCACATTTGTCAGTGGGATTCCCCATTGCCTTTCTCCGGGATTCCTCAGGGATTCCCCACTACTCTACCTATATGCGGACACACTTCATTTCCGTTACATTTCAACCCCTTATGATTCGTCATCGATCACGATGACTCATTCTTATCTCTACCTCATGTTATGTCGCACTGACTCACACAGATAAGTAGTCAGTATATAAAGAGTACCTCTTGTACATATCAGACCTTAAGTCTGATTCCTCATTAGCCTACTCATAACAAGGACTTGGAACCATATCCTATATCTCTTGGGACAGAACACCTGAAGTAAAACGCGTTCCGAACAACCGGTTTATAACACCTGGTCTGACTGACTTCCTGACCAGGCACAGTACCTCTACAAGTATCTTTTCAAAGGCCCTGATCATACTTGGTTTCGCATCCAATCAGAAGACCAAGATCATATTGACGAAATCAAAGACTACGTTGATGGAAGATACCTAATATCAATGGAATCAGCATGGCGAATACTCAATTTTGAAACAACATCGAAAGAACCATCTGTCTACTATCTTCCGGTTCATTTACGTGATGAAAACTTTCTGCAATTCAAAAGAAGTAATACTACACACGAATCCTTAGCATCACTTCTCATACAGTATTTCCATCGTCCCCGCACTCCACAATTCATTGATTTAACTTACCTCAACTACTTTTGAAATTATATCCTATACCACTATGATCCTTCAATTCCTCTCAAAAACGACGAATTTTTAGAAGAAGAAATCCCTCACAACATGAGAAACAAAGTTAGTCCACAAAGACAATGAAAAAAGGTTATGCAACTACAAACTTTGCCACCACCAACAGGGGAGATCTTCTATCTACACTGCATACTAGCATGCTGTGCAGTATCTAGCTATGAAGATGCAGCTACTGTTTATGGCGTCACTTATCCAACTTTTCATGAAGCAGCAATTCAACTCAGTCTCTTTTCAAATATAAACGAAGGATTTTATGCACTTCAAGAAGCTGTCGCTTCCTACCATAGTCCCACCCAACTATGTTTTCTCTTTTCTCGCATAATTCTAGAAGGCTATCCAGCACGACCATTGTGGGACCATTTTCAAGATAACTTCACATTCGACTATGTCAGATTAACACGCTCCTATGAACAAGGTATCGATCGTGCGCTTGAACACATTCTGGAATATTTGAATGATAGTAGACACTCGCTCTCCGACTTTGGACTTCTAGAACCTCAACATCGTTCAACCAAAATCATTGCAGAACTAGAAGCATTCGACGATCGCTTAACTGAAATTGCAGCTCAAGCAGATGAAATGATGTCAATCATGAAACCAGGTCAGAGGGCTGTGTATGAGGAAGTACTTTCCACTCTTAATTCACACTTCCAACAATCATCTTCCACCATGCAGCCTATCTTCATTGAAGGAAAACCTAGTTGAGGTAAAACTTTCATGATTGATTCATTATGCTGCAAACTTCGAGGTGAACAACACATCATACTCATTGTTGGAACAAGTGCACTTGCTGCATCGCTGTATGAAAGAGGTTGAACAGCTCACAGCCTTTTTCAAATTCCTGTTAAAGAAGTATGGTTAATTCATTATATAAATTAATTACAACTGACACTACCATTTCTTTGAATTAACAGGACAACGCTAACGTGCATTCAAAGATAATGCCTAACACAATCCGTGCAGACCTCATCCACAATGCTTCACTTATAGTCTGGGATGAGCTTCCAATGGCAAACATCACAACTTTAGAATGCGTCAATGAGATTTGTCGTACAATCACAAGTTGCGAAAAACCTTTCGGAGGGATACCATTCATTGGTTTAGGCGACTTCCACCAAGTTGCACCTGTTGTAAAAGGTCAAGGCTGTATGCCTGCTTTACTAGTGTCCATCAAAACATCCTATCTGTGGCATAGCTTCAAAATCCTATCACTTCATGAACCTATTCGAACAGCTGAAGACTCTGAATACACCCACTTTATCAATTGAATAGGAGAAGACTACAACAATCCTCACATCTCCCTTGACATCTTACAGCTGATTAATTCAGTCACTGAAGCCATCGACTTCCTGTATCCCCAGCACATCCTCGATAACCCTACCGAATGCGTAAAACGAGCCCTTCTCAGCCCAAAAAACATATATGTCGACGACTTCAATAATATGATACTTGACCGTATCGATGGACAAACCAGTATGTATAATAAATTCCCGCTAACCAAACTATTGACATATCTGCTTTAGTATCATACTTCAGTGCTGACTTTGTGAAAGAAAACAATGAAACAGTTTTCGACAATCTGGAAGCTACACCTGATTATCTCACAGTTACCACTCATCCTGGCATCCCACCTCATCACTTACGTCTCAAAGAAAACGCAATTTGCTGCCTTATGAGAAACATGTCAATTCAGAAAGGATTAGTAAAAAATGCGCATCTCATTATTCAACATTTACATCACCACTTTGTTGAGGTATGTGTCATCAACAATCGCACTGGGAAACTCGGTGAAGTACATTGCATACTATGAATCCATTTTGAATTCACTCCGAAACATTCAAGTTGGACTGTCCAATGGCTTCAATTCCCCCTGCGACTTGCTTATGCAACAACTTTCAATGGCTGCCAAGGGCTTACTCTTAACCGCACAGTCATAGACTTACGATGCGATGCATTTGCTCATGGTCAGTTGTACACAGCTCTGTCTCATGTCAGAAGAAGATCCGATTCCCAAGTACTTTATGGAACTCACTATGTTGAAGACATTACTGTAAAAAATGTAGTTTATAAAGATCTTCTCTTATAACAAGATGAAACCTTGGCCTGCACTAAAACAAAAAGATGGTGTAGCTGCAGGTGCTTGTAAGAAAATAAAAACAAACATACCCCAGTTTATGGCTAAATGCAACATTGGCATTCGATGCAAAAATATATATATTCCTGAAAGATGTGGGCAGAAAACCGTAAGATAACTTAGAAATATGGTTACCTTGGGTGCAAGGTTCCTCCCACCCCCAATAATCCAGTATTCATAAAGCCAAATATGATTACTCACTGCGGGAAGTAAAATCAATGATAAGTAGTGATTTTATCACTGTTCCATTGAAGAGCAGTATACTGCTTGATTACCAAGCAAGGTTTCTTCTCCGAACGTCGGTCAGTCTGTGTTGAAAAGGACACTCCTTTATTATAAAAAGCAAGAGTTACAAAACAACAAACAGTAAAACTTGGGAGACAACAGAAACTCCTTAACGGCGAGGCCAAAGCTGGATAGGATGCTAGAGGTTACGAAAATAGGCGTCCATGGGCGTAAAATCAAGGATAAGGACACTACCATCCTTTGTGCCAAAAACCGCACGAGCTCCGTTTACATCCAAACTCTCCGGTCTACAAGAGAGGGGAATCCAACAAATACGTCGATTCCTAGTGAAGGAGTGCACCCAGCCATCCGCTGCGATATAACCAAATATTGGAGTAGCGCTTTGGTCGTCTGTGGAGAATGAGTTTCCAGATAAACTATAGGATTGCGCGATCGATTTGACATTGACCCAATGCTCTTCGAGGGTTTTCAGATCTGCACCGCTGACTGCGTCCCACAGCCGAACCATTTTGTCGTCGGATCCAGAAATGATACGCGTGCCATCAGGGGAAAATGTGACCGATTTTACAGATTGGGAATGTCCCTTGAAAGTTTTCATATGTGCACCGCTGACTGCGTCCCACAACCGAAGAGTATTGTCGTCGGATCCGGAAACGATACGCGTGCCATCGGGGGAAAATGCAACCGAATTTACCGGATCGGAATGTCCCTTGAAAGTGCTCAGATGTGCACCGCTGACTGCGTCACACAGCCGAACAGTTGAGTCATTGGATCCAGAAATAATACGCGTGCCATCAGGTGAAAATGCAACCGAATTCACCATACGCGTGGGTGCAGATGAAAATGCAACCGATACCAAACTGGAATGTCCCTTGAAAGTGCTCAGATGTGCACGGATAACTGCGTCCCACAGCTTAAGAGTACCGTCGTAGGTTGCAGATACAACACGCGTGCCATCGGGGGAAATTGCAACTGAGGTTACAATATCGGAACGATCCTCGACAGTTTGCAGATGTTTACCATTGACTGCGTTCCACAGGTCAACATCATACCAGCAGGATAGAGAAACAACACGCGTGCCATCAGATGAAAATGCGATCGATTCTATCGAAATGGAATGTCCCCTGACGGTGTTTAGATCTGCACTGCTGACTGCGTCCCACAGCCGAACAGTTTTATCGTCGGATCCAGAAATGATACGTGTGCCATCGGGAGAAAATGCGACCGAATTTACCGGATCGGAATGGCCCTCGAAAGTGTTCAGATGGGCACCGTTGACTGCGTCCCACAGTTGAACAGTTTCGTCGAAGGATCCAGAAATGATACGCGTGCCATCAGGGGAAAATCCAACCGAAAGTACCGGATCAGAATGTTTCTTGAAAGTGTTCAGACGAGCACCGCTGGCTGCGTCCCACAGCCGAGCAGTCTTGTCGCTGGATCCAGAAGCGATACGCGAGCCATCAGGGGAAAATGCAACCGAATATACCAAACCGGAATGTCCTTTGAAAGTGTTCAGATGTCCACCGCTGATTGCATCCCATAGCCGAACAGTTTTGTCGTCGGATCCAGAAATGATACGCGTGCCATTGGGAGAAAATGCGACCGAATTTACCCAATCGGAATGTCCCTCGAAAGTGTTCAGATGGGCACTGCTGACTGCGTCCCACAGCCGAACCGTATTGTCTTTGGATCCAGAAACGATACGCGTGCCATTGGATGAAAATGTGACCGAAAATACCGAACCGGAATGTCCCTTGAAAGTGCTCAGATGTGCACCACTGACTACATCCCACAACCGAACAGTATTGTCTTTGGATCCAGAAACGATACGCGTGCCATCAGGGGAACATGCGATCGAAAATACCCAATCGGAGTGTCCCTTGAAAGTGTTCAGATGCGCACCACTGACTGCATCCCACAGCCGAATAGTTGTGTCGTCAGAGCCAGAAATGATACGCTTGCCGTCGGGGGAGAATACGGCGCAATTTACCGATTCGGAATGGCCCTCTATCGTCCTCACCCATGTGTCCCATCTACCAATCATTCCATTGTACACTTTTATCGGAACATCCAACAACTTTTTCCTATATGTCTTCTTAATGAAAGTTTCTTTGGGAGTGAACAGTAACGCAGAGTGGTAGACTTGAAGGGAACAAGTGCTGATGGCCGGGAAAAATTCAAGGGTAAACCGCTCGCAGTCACGAAGTAAATCCATTGCATCGGTCACGTCTGTGCCTGATTTCTATCGCACTCGATGAGTTTTATGCACTGCTGAGAGGAGAAATGACAAACAGCAATGGCTTGTTGGGCGGCATTCAACGCAAGCAGGCCATTTCGAAGGTCTCCCATCAGACTTAGTGCTTCGACCCAACACAGCAGATATTTCGAACAAAATTTCTTCAGCCGGTCAACGAGACTGTCAGAAAACATTGCATTTGACAAGTGCCAAGCCCAGTGACGACATGCATACTGCAGTTCAGGTGGAATGCATGTCATGATGCGTGCTGGAAGGTTGTCGACTTCGTTATTGAGCACCGATGGGTTTCTTATCCGACACATATCTCGCTTCAGCCCTTTCATAACATCTAGACAGGCATGCGCAAGTAGAGTATGCTGGATTTCGGGGTTAACAACGAATTTCGGATTCCGACATCGGGCTGGGCTGGTTATGAAGTCGAAGAAGGATGGATGAAGAGTTCGAATCACTTTGCTATCATCATCTGGGACCATAATAACCGAGTGGAGGTGACGTAACGTCCCTTGAACTCTCCCCGATTGCACACCTAGTAATCGTTCGATAGCAAGCGAAGAAAGCGGATCTCGAAGAAGAACAATAGTCCCTAGCACCCTTTTCAGCTGACCAGAGAGACCGGGGGATATCATAGGAAAAGCATCGTTCAACACTTGAGTATATAATTGATCAAGGCGATAATCCGGTGATAAGTGTTCTGTCGCAGGGGTTGCGTGAGAGAGAAGGCGCGTGAGCTGGTCTGTGGGGTTAGAATAGTTTCGATCCTCGATGAACTTGATCGAGGTGAATGCATAGATGAAAAGCGCAGAGGACAACAGCGCCAGCGAATGAATATCTGCTTCGGAAGGCCATGGGTCTTCGATGCAATACAACTCTCTCGTCGAAGCGAGTTCCGACGAAAGGTAAAGTTTGATATCGTTCTGCACGACGTCCAGTTCAACTTCATGCAAAATGTATCGCTGAGTGACGGGGTTCAAACCGCTCGATTGAAAGATTGTAGTAATATGGCTTTCCGGCCGACTGGTGACCAGAAACTTCAATGGGAAGAGTTCGTTGACGTGAAGAGAGAGCGACGATAAGATGGCTGAGGTCGTTCCAGTCTCTTTGCACTCATCGAGCGCATCTACTATGACAACACATGGAGAAAATGAGCTCCCGAGCGTATGAAGAGGTTTCACGATGAGCTCTTGAAGTTGATGAGAAGGGTTGGCATTAACGATATCGGGTGTGGAGTTGATGATACTAGTAACCTCGGCTCTGAATGAATTGCTGAAATTTCCGAGTTGGTAGGCGATGGTAGTAAAGATTAGACGAGGGTTGCTGCATTCCGCATCGTCACGCGAGCAAAAGAAGCTTGCACCAAGAATGCCATGTTCTTTGCAAGCCTCAGCAACAGTATAAGCAATCGTCGTTTTCCCCGTTCCGGCGGATCCATTGATCCAAAATATACAGATACTCGTCGTGGGGGTATCGGGCATTGGCGATTTCCCCTTCGATGTATCGCCGTCTTGGCTTGAGGAATTGTCGAAATCGATCCAGCCAATGATCTGCTCAAGGATATCCGCCCTCGTACCTTCCAAACACCGTGCGTGATCCTTAGAGTTATATGCTGCAAAGGTCGCGTATGGTGGCCGCCCATCTAAAATATCTAAGTCATTACATCATCTATAAATCAATTAGTCCTCACCTTTCACGTCTAATCTAGTCATTATATTCTGGATGGTATTAAGTGGGCAACTCGTAACAATTAACGAACCATCAACACAAACCTGAAGTCCAATGGTCATATTTTCATCGTGTTTCCTGATATCCTCCCGAATCCTGGTGACATGTTCCTGGGGGAGCGTGAGTATCAAACCCATTAAGGCAGCGTAAAATTAACAAACGTCAAGTGCAAATTCGATGGCGAGTGTAGTCTCCACCTACACCCATACATATTAGCCAAAGGTGGAAGCACGCAAGCATGTAAGCATACCGTAAAGCTTTCGATCGACCATGAGATGGTCTGGATATGATTACTGATAGATTGTGCGTCTTTGGCATGGGCAATTAAACGCTTAATGACATTTCGGGAGGCCATCTTTTGTAACTCTTCTAGCGCCGTATTCGATGTGCTATAGAAACTGGATGAGGCTAATGCATTGTGATTTAAAGAGGACTCACCTGAACAAACGATCTATTCGATCAATAGCCACCGACAATGTTTCTCCATTCCGAGAATTTTCAAGCACTCGATTGAGACCTTCGATCTGCTTGGAGAGTTTCTCGACATCCCCTGCATTTTGAGACGTGGCCTGCATCACTCATCAGAACACATCAACACAGAGCAGTTGCGATCTACCTTGATAACGTCTAGCACGATCAGTAGACCATCTATCCCTGCCTTCAGCCCTGGCACTCCGATGTATCCTGTTGCCTTTTCGACTATTTGGAGAGTTGTTTGCAGGCTGCTAACAGCAGTAGAACAAGCCTTCTTCAACCTCTCATTATTCTCTGACTTTGGCTTCATAGAGCGGAACATTGAAAGAAACTTGGATGGATAATCGACGGGCGATTCAGGAAAGGGGGAAGAAACCGGGATGGTTGCAAACAAATATAAACATCTCGTGACACCACCATCACATTCTGTCACGCCGACGCGCCCCGCGTTATTTATCCTTATTTATCCCCGACTTCATACCATCCCAGTCATACACACTCACACCCCTACCCATACCCACACTCATCTATCCATTATTAGCCTCTTTATAGCATCATTATGGGCATATCTGGCCTCCTCCCCCTCCTCAAACCCATCCAATCCACCAAACACCTCTCTGAATTCTCAGGCCAAACTCTGGCCGTGGACGCCTACGTCTGGCTCCACCGTGGTGTCTACACCTGCGCCTCCGACCTCGTCTCCGGCAAGCCCACAACCCGGTGAGTCCTCCCCCCTCCCCTTCTCCATCCTCTCTGACCATCACACACACACATAGATACGTAGACTACGCCCTCCACCGCATCCGCCTCCTCAAGCACCACCACATCCGCCCCTTCATCGTCTTCGACGGCGGCCACCTCCCCGCCAAACAACACACGGACCTCGAGCGCAAGAAAAAGCGCGCCGAACACCTCGCTCGGGCACATGCCCTGGCCGCGCAGGGAAAGCACCACCTCGCACGCGAGATCTACGCCAAATGCATCGACGTCACTCCTCAAATGGCTTACCAACTCATCAAGGTACCAACAATAACCTTTATTTTAAAACACCTAAAAAAAAACACCATTTTTCATAGGCTTTACGAGCAGAATCCATCCCCTACATCGTCGCACCCTACGAAGCCGACGCCCAACTCGCCTATCTCGAGCGACACCACCTCGTGCACGGGATCATCACCGAAGACTCTGACCTGCTCGTCTTTGGCTGCCACACCGTCCTCTTCAAACTCGACGCCGTCACCTCCACCGTCACCGCCATCTCCCGCTCCGACTTTGGCGGCCTCTCCGCCGCCGCTGCCGACAGCGGTGGTGGGGGAGGAGGGATCTCCCTCCTCGGATGGTCAGACGTCCAGTTCCGCGCCATGGCCATCCTGAGCGGGTGTGACTACCTCCCGAGCATACCCGGTGTCGGGCTCAAGACGGCATGGTCCCTGCTGCGCAAGCACAGGACGGTCGAGAATGCGCTTCGCGCGCTCAGGTTGGACGGCAAGAAGGAGGTGCCAAGGCAGTACCTCCAGGCGTTCAAGCTCGCCGAAAAGGTGTTTTTACACCAGAGGGTGTACGATCCCGAGAGCGAGAGGCTGGTCCATATGACGCCTGTACCGGAAGGAGAGACGTGGGACGAGGCAACAGAGGCCTACGTCGGACCGTGAGTTTGTCATGCCCAGCTAGGTGCCCGCTGGACTTGTGTTCACGAGCAAGTTTTTTCTTTCCCAGTGATGTTGAGCCATCATTGGCGAGACAAGTCGCTGTCGGAGACGTCGATCCAGTGACGCTTTTACCGATGCAAGATATCAATCCGGCTTACGTCCCACGAGTCGTGAAGGCTCTGCCATTAGTGTCGATGCCCATCAACCGCCAAGGTGGCGACGGTATTTTAAATTTTTTTGGTATGTTTTCAATTATCCTAGGTTACAGTGACGAGAACGATTTGGTAGCACCGAAACCGAAGACGTCTTCACAGACTGGGAGGAGAAAGATGGTCGTCGGACAAGCTAGTGGGAAAAAGACATTGGCGGACGTTATGGAACAGGATCTAGTGGCCAAGAGGGAGAAGAGATGCAAAGAATTGAAAACCGAGAGAGGTCACATGCCTTCCCGGTTCTTTGATGGGTCACCGAAAAAGACGGTTGATGAAGCAGGACGGTGTGAGGGCGTTGAAGATGAGCAGGATTTGGATATTTCGATGGAAGTTGGATTGGAAATTGAGGAAGGTGCAGATCCTGTAAAGCAAGAGGATGGGTACCTGTCGCCTTGGACAGAGTGTGGGAGATGGGAAAGCCCGGAGTTGTCATCGCCTGTACAACCGAAGCAAGCGCGGGGTCAGAGCGAGGACGACTTTGGTGCTGATCCAATTTCAAGTCCGTCGGTGGTGGTTGTTCGGAAGGAGCGATCTGGTTCTCCGACGGATTATTTGAATAAAAGGATGGGGAAAAGGGAGGTGGCGGAAGGAGTTGACTTGAGGGATATGTTTGGAGATATGACGAGTGAGATTGATTCGTTTGAGGGTCAAGAAGAGGATCAGTCGGCGTCGACGCTGTCTCCGCCTAGTCCTAAGACACCTGAGGACAGATGTGAGGAAGGGGTCGGTGTAGCAGAGGCAACAAGCGATGAAGAGAGACGGAGAGAAGCGGTGGTGAGTGGGTGGAGAGAACGGTGGTCATTAGAGACGAAAGGAACGGTAAGTGCCAATGGAAAAGTGGTAAACGAGCTAAATATTTGTTTATAGCTGAGACGACATGAGACGACCGTTGTTAGTGGTCGATCACATCGAGTGAGCAAAGGACGAAAAAGTTTATTATTTAAATAAAGAAAATATTCGCTGACTTTCAAACTTGCACAATGTCTCCCTCTCGATTCAACCCAAACCCATTCTCTCAACAACCATTCAATAACATTCAATTTCCTTTAAATAACTCACAACTCACCTATCATTACAATCATTCACCCACTCCTCATCACCCTACCCTCAATAATACACACCCCATCCATCCCCCTCCAACCAACCAATCACATAACCCACCACAGATTGCCACCCCAACCCACTCTTTCCCCCATCCCCATCTCCCCCTCCCCTCCCCATTCCCCCTCAACGAATTTTCCATCTCCCCCGCACCTTTCTCCCACCCCGAAGACCATCTCGTCCCCCTTCCCCCCCGACAACCCCACCGTGAACCCAAACTCGACAATGCCCCCTTCCACATGTACACAAATCCTCTCCACCCGCCACCGCTTTTGTCCTCATTTAACGACGTCACCACCCGCGCATTCGCTTCATATACCGATCACATTCCTCGACCCGACCATCCCCTTATCACCACGCCACAATCACCCCTTATCCTACCTCTCCTCTCCCTGCAAATACCCTCCTCCTCCTCCTCCCTGAGCAGTGCTTTAAACGAAAAGATTTCCGATCTCAGTCCACACCTCAAACCCCAATCCAGAAGCCCTCCCCTCCTTTCTTCCCCCGAACCCGAATCTGAACCCACCGAATCGCCTGTCCCTTCCGGCGTTCAAACTCGCGCTCATACTCACTCTCTGAACCTATCCTCCCTCAAGCCAACGGCAGAATCTGACCCACCACCCCCTCCTCCTCCTCCTGCTCACCGCCGCCGAAAAAACCGCAAAAAACCGTCCAAGATGCACGAGTGCCCGACCTGCCACAAGCAGTTCCCCCGTCCGAGCGGGCTGGCCACTCACAATAACTCTCACACGGGCAACAAACGTACGTCTTCTTCTCCTCACATACCACACTACTATCACAAAAAGATTTCTACATATAAACATGACAAAAAATCTACACGCCATGCTGATTGATAGTCTTTCTTTTTTCCCATTCCTTTTCTCTCATTTTCTTTCTTTTTTTTTGGCATTTCCAGCATACCCATGTTCATTCCCCCACTGTTCGATGGCCTTCACCGTCCGCTCGAACGCGCGGCGCCACCTCCGCTCGCACGGCGTCCTCCCGCCAGGCCACCCCCCGACCGACGCGCCACCAGCGCCCCCGTACGTCATCGGGTTCATCACCCCCCTCGTGTCGTCCCCCGTGGACGACAACAGCGGCAGCAACCCGCTCGCGATGGCGACCGCGGGGGCGAGCTCGACGGTCAAGTTGAAATGGATACTCTCTAATCCGGCCTCGTTGTCGTATTCGTCGTCAACGGCCACGACGACGATGACGACTCATAGCGAGCCGGTCATTTTATCTGCTCCCGGCCTTGGCCTTGGCGGTGGCGAGGACATTGCCTCTCAATGCTCCCTCCTCCGTCTCGCCGGCGAGGAGGGGAATGGCGAGCCAGTCGAGCGTCACTCGCGTTCGGCGGCCCTTGTGGGTTTCATTTTTTATTTGT
The DNA here is from genome assembly GCA_951640195.1 of Porpolomopsis calyptriformis. Classification (NCBI taxonomy): domain Eukaryota; kingdom Fungi; phylum Basidiomycota; class Agaricomycetes; order Agaricales; family Hygrophoraceae; genus Porpolomopsis; species Porpolomopsis calyptriformis. Next base: position 887,215 of record OX621173.1, read on the forward strand.
GGTTTTGTTTTGGCGAACTTTTTTTGTTTTTTTTATACATCAACAAGTGGACGAATCGGTCAAGTTGAAAGCTTGTCAAGTTCGACTGATTGTACTTTATAACTCCACCGAGCGATGTATATTGTAAAAAGAGGGGAGGGGGATGGGGCAAGTTGTAGTTGCAGTCGTTCCCGGCCTTTTTTTCTTTCATTTTTTTTTACCTCTTTTTGTTTTCAGGGTTTCTTTGCCTCTGGGGATATATTCGGAGGTGCTTGTAAGTTGCTAACGCCGCGAGTCCGATTGCAATTCTGTTACAGTTCTGCCGATATCCATTGGTTTACGTATAGCTATCCGTTTTGGAAAAACATTCCTACAACGGGAGAAGGTGGTGGGTGTAGGGTTTATAGGGCCTTGTGTATGGTTGTACGGTGATCGGATCACGGTGACAGCTGCCAGCTGGTATGTTTAGGAACGATAATTGTCCGGCTTTTCTTTTTCTTTTCTTTTTCTTTTCTTTTTTTTTTTTGGGTGGTCCATATCAGAAATCCAGAACCTCCCTTCCCGCCCCTTCCCTTTCACCCCCCTCCTCGTGCGCGGTCTAGACCCCATGGAGCGAGCACTTGTTCCACATGGCAACCCTCCCGTCCCCTCTCCAAGCAAACCAACGATTAGGGATCGTCGTCCCCCCCTACCTCCACTTTCGTCTCCCATGTCCCGGGCTCTTAATATATCGCAGCATATTGATTGCATCAACGGTTTTCTGCCTGTCGATCATCAAGTACTTATTATAACCGGATTTTTGGTTTGGGGGAAGGGAGAGGGGGGAAAAGTAGATATACGTACACAACCATCAAATGTTAATGTCACTGACACACACATATACAGGCACACGCATCATCACACACTCGCGTCCTACCGGGCCCGTCCCCACGATGGCGTTCTAGACCGCGCATCCGGGTGAACCTCGAAGCGTCTGGCCTGGGTCCCATCGTGTATCCCCTGCCCTCTTAGCCGAGTGGATGAAATGTGTACGTGTTTATACAAATGTGTGGTATGCACGCTACGCCATGTCAAGCCAAGCGTGGCATCGTGGCACTGCGGCACTGCGTCATGGTGTGGCGTTGGTGCTGTGCGGTAGGTGGCAGGTGGGGATGGAATAGAATGGATCTGGGGTGCTGATAATGGGTAGGGTCATGGGACGTGAGATATGGATAAACAAGGAGAGGCGTACTTGATATTATGAATATCAAGTATGTTGTTTGTTTGTCAGGTGGGAGGCGGGCGAGGCCGGTTGTAGAGGACGCGGTTGACGAGGGCGATGGGTATGTCGTGTGGTTCTAGGATGGGCTCGGAGTTGATGTCCGGGTTGGGACCGGTTGGGGACCGGTGGTAGTAGTCGTCATCATATGGGAGGGAGAGTTGGTGTTTCAAATCTGGGGGTGAAAGGTGCGTGTGTAAGGGTAAGTAAGCGTGTACGTGTATCAACATGCGTCGTTTAGCGAGGGTGAAAAGAAAGGAATGGGGTGGGGGAATAAAAAAGAATAAAAAAGAAAAAGGAAAAGGAAAAGAGAAAACAAAAAACCTCCGTAAGGGATAGCTCGCGTACCTGTTAGGGTGCTCGTGTCAGAAAAAGATGGGGTGTCGGCTATGGCGAGGGCAAAGTAGACAAAATAGGTGAGCAGAATGAGGAAGGTCGTGTAGGCTGGAAGGAGGATGGCCCATTCGCTTTTTAAATTTCAAATTTTTGAGGAAAGAATGATCGTTAATTCATCAGACAAAAAAAAAGAAAAGAAATGAGGAAGAATAAGAAATGAACAGATCTGGATTGAGAGTTTGAATCTTTTAAACCGGTAACGAAAACGATAACCGATCGTCTTCCTTCCAAGCTGCAGGAGAGAAAACACCAAAACAAGAACAAAAAAGGGGGGTCGCTCTTCTTTTTTTTACACAAGGGACAAGCAACAACAACGTACCACTCACCGGCTGGGATACCACTCTACGCCGAGACGGACGATCCACGCGTCTGGGAGCAACGCCCAGAGGAGGAAGATGACGAAGAGGAGCGAGGTGGTCGTCCACGCCACGAAACCGTAGAACTCGGGCGCGCGGCTGCGGTACTCCGGCGTCGGCAGGGGCGGGTACGGCGCGATGGGCGATGTGGGGCTCGTCGGCGGGTTGACGGGTTGGTGTTGTTGGGCTTTGGCCATGGGATGTGTGTGGTGGATGTACATACAACGCTTTTGTGACACTTGTTGTTGGAGTGATCACGGAAAATAAAATATTTCGGTTCCGCGACGCCCAGCGGCGTCGGAGAGCGATTCTTGGCTTGCCGTGAATGTGAAGATGATTTACGTTCAATTCAGAGTGGTGATTTTCCACTCGTCTTTCGGCACACGAACCGACATCCCGGCAAGAGACACCGGCACAGACAATCAAAACATTGCTGTGTACGGTGCCTCAGCGTCTAGCATTCTCACATCCATTCAAGTCTCTGTCAATGTTCCACTCTAAATCAAGGTCGGATAATAAAGCAAGGTTGAAGCAGGCGTGCTCTACTGCTGTGAGTGACCTGCAAACAACTCTTCAAATAGTCGAACAGGCAACCGGAAGCGCCGGGTTGCCTGGAGTCCGGACGGGCGTAGGTGGTCTGCTATTTGTGTTGGATGTTATCAAGGTGGACTGCAAGCATTCTCTGTGTTGACGTCTTCTAATCAGTGAACCAGAAATCATCCCAAAATGCAGAAGACATCGAGAAACTTTCAGAGAAGATCGCACGTCTAAATCGATTCCTTGAAATTTCCAAGAATGGAGGGACACTTTCTGCGATGGCCATTGACAGGGTAGATCGTCTGTTTGTGTGCGTTGTCTTTAAAGCCAACGGTGAACAAGCCTGATCTGTATTTCTATAGCACATCAGATACGGCGTTGGAAGAGTTACGAAAGACGGCTTCCCGCAGTGTCGTAAAGCGTTTTATTCGCTACGATGATGATGCACAGGTGATCAGCAATTATATCCAGACAATTGCATGGTCGATCCAAAGTTTTACGGTATGCCTATCTACTTGCGTACTTCCACCTTTGATTGATATGGATTGGTGCTGTCTAGGTGGAGACTGCACTTGCCATCGAATTCGCACTTGATGTGCGTTGATTTTGCGCTACTCTAATGAGTTGAATATTCATGCACTCTCAGGAACATGCCATCAGAATCCAGGAGGGCATCAACAATCTTCATGAAGTCATGACCAGTGGATTCCAGGTTCGTGTTAATGGTGCACTAATCATTGCAACTTGACTAATTAATATCATCTAGCACATGAACACTAGATTAGACTTGAAAGGTGAGGACTGATTGGTTAATACGTGATGAAATGACTTAGACATTTTAGATGGGCATCCACCATACGCCAGGTTTTCCGCATTCAATTCCAAAGATCGAGCGCGGTGTTTTGAAGGCACCAGGACAGATCTCCTCTATCAGATTTTTCACTGGATTGATTTCAACCATTCGTCAAGCCAAGATAGTCGCACATTAAAGGGAAAATCACCAGTGGTTGGTACCCTTGCAGAGAATATCTGTATATTTTGGATCAATGGGTCAGCCGGAACAGGGAAAACCACGATCGCTTATACTGTTGCTGAAGCTTGCAGAGAACGTGGTGTTCTCGGTGCAAGCTTCTTCTGCTCGCGTGATGATGCGGAATGCAGCGACCCCCGTCTAATCTTTACTAGCATCGCCTACCAACTCGGAAATTTCAGCGACTCATTCAAAGCCGAGGTTACTCGTATTATCGAATCAACACCCGATATCGCTTATGCCAGTCCGTCGTATCAACTTGAAGAGCTTATCGTAAAACCTCTTCGCACACTCGGGAGCTCATTTTCCCCATGTGTTGTTGTAGTGGACGCACTAGATGAGTGCAAGGAGACCGAAACGACCTCGATTATCTTATCATCACTTTCTCTTCATATCGACGAACTCTTCCCGTTGAAGTTTTTGGTCACCAGTCGTCCGGAAAGTGGTATCACTGGGATCTTTAAATCCAGCAATTTGAATCCCCTCACTCAGCAATACATTTTGCACGAGGTTGAACTGGATGTCGTGCAGAACGATATCACGCTTTACCTTTCGTCAAAACTCGCTTCGACGAGAGAATTATATTGCATCAAAGACCAATGGCCTTCTGAAGCAGATATCCATTCCTTGGCACTGCTGTCCTCTGCGCTTTTCATCTATGCATCTACATCGGTCAGGTTCATCGAGGATCGAAACTATTCTGACCCCAAAGATCAGCTCACGCGTCTTCTGTCTCATGCAGCCTCTGCGACAGAACCTTCGTCACCCGATTATCACCTTGATCAATTATATACTCAAGTGTTGAATGACGCTTTCCCTATCCTGTCCTCTGGTCTTTCTGGACGACTGAAGAGGATTCTAGGGACTATTGTTCTTCTTCGAGATCCGCTCTCTTCACTTGCCATCGAACGATTACTAGGTCTGCAATCGGGAACGGTTCAAGGGATGCTACGTCATCTTCACTCAGTTATTGTGGTACCAGATGATGATAGCCAAGTGATTCGAACCCTTCATCCATCCTTCTTCGATTTCATAACCAGCTCAGCTCGATGTCAGAATCCGAAATTCGTTGTTAATCCCGGAATGCAGCACACTCTACTTGCGCGTGCCTGTCTAGAGGTTATGAAAGGGCTGAAGCGGGATATATGTGGAATAAGAAACCCATCGGTGCTTAATAGTGAGGTGGACAATCTTCCCGCACGAATCATGATATGCATTCCACCTGAACTGCAGTATGCATGTCGTCACTGGGCGTGGCACCTGTCAAATGCGATCCTCTCTGACAGTCTCGTTGGACTAGTGAAGGAGTTTGGTTCGAAATATCTGCTGTATTGGGTTGAAGCGTTAAGTCTGATGGGAGATCTTCGAAATGGCCTCCTTGCGTTGGATGGGGCGCGACAAGCCATTGGTGTTAGTTATTCCCCTCCCAACAATTTGCAAAACTGATCAAGTCTCATAGAACGCAGGCACAGACGTGACTAATACAATGACGTTACTTCGTGATTGCCAGCGGTTCACCTTGGAATTTTTCCCGGCCATCAGTACTTGTTCCCTCCAAGTATACCACTCTGCATTACCATTCACTCCCGAACGAACCTTGATTAAGAAAACGTATAGAACACAATTGGACATTCCGATCAAAGTGTACAATGGATTGGATGATGGATGGAATGCATGCATACGGATAATGAAAGGACATTCCGATTGGGTAAATTCGGTTGCATTTTCTCCCGATGGCACGCGTATCGTTTCTGGATCCTACGACAATACTCTTCGGCTCTGGGACGCAACCAGCTGTGCACATCTGAATACTTTCAACCGACACTCTAATTGTGTAAAATCGGTCGCATTTTCCCCCGATGGCACGCGTATCGTTTCTGGCTCTGACGACACAACTGTTCGGCTGTGGGACACAGTCAGCGGTGCACTTCTGAACACTCTTATGGAACATGATGGTTCGGTATATTCGGTCGCATTTTCCCTCGATGGGACCCGTATCATTTCTGGATCCGAAGACAATACTGTTCGGCTGTGGGACGCAGTTAGCTGTGCCCATCAGATCACTTTCGGGGGACATTCCAAAGGGGTATGTTCGGTTGCATTTTCCCCCGATGGTTCGCGTATCGTTTCTGGATCCAAAGACTACACTCTTCGGCTGTGGGATGCCGTCAGCGGTGCACATCTGAACACTTTCAAGAAACATTCCGATTCAGTATATTCGGTTGCATTTTCCCCCGATGGCACGCGTATCATATCTGGATCATTTGACTATACTCTTCGTCTTTGGGACGCAGTCAGTGGTGCACATCTGAACATTTTCAAGGGACATTTGGATTTGGTCACATCTGTTGCATTTTCTCCCGATGGCACGCGTATAGTTTCTGCATCCAACGACAACACTTTTCGGCTGTGGGATGCCGTCAGCGGTGCACATCTGAACACGTTCGAGGAACATTCCCAAGGGGTATATTCAGTCGCATTTTCGCCCGATGGCACGCGTATCGTTTCTGGGTCCAACGACACTACTCTTCGACTGTGGGATGCAGTCAGTGGTACACATCCAAACACTTTCAAGCGACATTCTGGTCCGGTATATTCAGCCGCATTCTCCTCCGACGGCACGCTTATCGTTTCTGGATCCTACGACCAAATTGTTCGGTTGTGGGATGCAGTCAGCGGTGCACATCTGAACACTTTCATGGGACATTCCGATCCAGTAACATCGGTCACATTTTCCTCTGATGCCACTCGTATCCTTTCAGGATCCCGGGACAAGACTCTTCGACTGTGGGATGCAGTCAGCGGCACGCATCTGAAAACTTTCAAGGGACATTCCGATTGGGTAAATTCAGTTGCATTTTCCCCCGATGGCACGTGTATCGTTTCTGGATCCCACGACAATACTCTTCGACTATGGGATGCAGTGATCGGCGCACATCACTCATTCTTGGGCCATTTCTTGGGACATTCCAGTTCGGTAGAATCGGTTGCATTTTCCCCCGACGCCATGCTTATCGTTTCCGGATCCCAGGACAATACTCTTCGTCTGTGGGATGCTGTTAGCCGCGTGCAACTGAAGACATTCGTGGGACATTACAGTATTGCAAATTCGGTCTCATTTTCCCCCGATGGCATGCGTATCGTTGCTGAATGCGACAATCATACTCTTCATCTGTGGGACAGATTCAGTGGTGCACATATAATGACCCTCAAAGGACATTTTATCCGCGTTGAATCAATCTCGCGATCTTGCAGTTTTGCCAGGAACTCGTTATCTACCGACGACCTAAATCCTACTTGTCCAATATTTGGTTATATCGCAGAGGATGGCTGGGTGTACTCCATCAGTGGGAATCGACGTATTTGTTGGGTTCCAATTTCTTGCAGACCAGAGAGTTTGGATGCAAACGCAGCCCGTGTGGTTTTTGGAAAAGAGGATGGGCGAGTCATTATCCTTGATTTTACAGGCATCAACGCCTATTTTCGTGGCCTCTAGCTTTCCTGGTTGATCGTCTTATGGTTTCAATCGTTTTCAAAACTCGTGTTTTTCACAACATATCTCTACCACTGTTTGTCCAAGGTTCCTACAATTTTCTGAGCACATCCCTTGGAATCTTTTTTTGTAAAGTCTTGCGTATAACAAGAATGGCGGTCCAGACAACCAATTGTTACTCTGGAATCTGTGGACTGTGGTATGAAAAGCATCTATTCATCATCACAGAAAAGCCGGCGGACGAGGGGATGTAGACCTCAATGACTTTTTCAAGAATTACACTGCCCATCTGCATTGCACAGACAGAACGCTTGCCGTCTTGAGATAATTTGAGGGGCAACGCTATTGAACACCCTTGACCTGGGCCATCGGCATTCGTACTCTTGGTCATATTGTGCCAAGATGGAGATGCCTTGATGTTGTTAGAATCTTTTTGCTTATTAAGAATCGTTTGGGGGGAGAAATGGATGGGATATGTGGAATGTAAATTGCTGAAGACCCAAAGAAATGAAGTATGAAAGGCGTGGATGATTGTATCAAACTTACGATAACCCAGAAGGATGAGACCTCCGAAATAGTAGAAATATTAAATGCCGTGTCTACAAAGAAGTCTATGGTTAAGATCACGGTATAAATTAGACTCTCATTTACCTCCAAGTATTACTTCATTCCTGCAACTTCGTCCTAGCATTACGGTCATCCACCGGTGATGTAATCTCAATTCAAGAACTTACTATAGAGTAACACTCCTCAGGTGGAGGCCCCTGCCCAGGCTTGTATGTAGGTGTTGAGATAACACGTATCACCCTACGCGAGATGATCCATCAAACAAGGCTTCAAGAAGAAAGGTGACCCACGAACCCAGTTGTGGGTGTCTTGGGCATGATGATAAGTCGATGGGAACGGTCCGAAGGTAGATATAGAGGTCCTGACGGGAGTTGAGGGTCATGTTTACTGGTGGGAAGAGGAAACTTGATCATTACCGAGTTGAGGGACCATGATTGCTGTTGCACCTGTATCAAAGTTCCCTGATGAACCATCCGCGTTTATGACCTTGGTCGCGAGTTGCGAAGTAGTGACTACCTGCCCAGCATTTCGAAAGGTGATCGAGTTCAGAGTGGGGTCAAATTGTGCCGCCAACTTCACGTACCGATAAATGTTTGTTTGTGCATACTCTCGTTAAAGTCTGTTTCACTCTTTCCAAGAATGCAGCTTTTGCGGAATGTGTCAAGGATGGTGGTGATTGGAAGGGGAAAGATATGGAATTTAGCACGAGGAGTCCCGTCTACGAGATATGAGAAGTCGATTGCTAGTCACAGTGGGAAAGACTAACGCCTGGATTAGCGTCGAGGTAAGAGGAAAGGCCGTGCATGAAGATCATTAGGTCGGGGAGTGTGTGGATATTAACGTGACTGATTAGCCGTCGATAGTGTGGAGGGACAGACGGAGATTCTGGGGGGGACGATCAGATTGTGAAGAACAATTCGGACGCTCATATGACTAACTGCCGAGTGATTTGTCAATCGCGGCGGGGCTGGCCATGTTTTGACAATCTGCGACACGAGAATGCATGTCAAAAATGTAAACGAAAAGAACGGCACGACACACCAACAAAGAGAACCGCTTCATTAACCTCGACGAAAGATTTGACAATATTGATTGCGAGAGATTCTTTGGGGGTACCAGGTGGTCCCGATATCTCGAGTACATGGCCTCTTGAAAGCCCTCCCGAAAGCAGTTTATCAATTGGTGGACAACATGTAGGGTACTTTTCCGAGGCCGAGATCATTGCAATGGCGGATTGTGTGAAAGGTACGGACATTCTTGATTCCTGGAATGCCGAGAATACTGCCCGAGAAGTTTAGAATGAGATTATACAACGGATGAAACGCGAAACCTTGAGAGTGTCCTTCTAAGAGTATCGTCGATGTATCTTTGAGCGCGTACCTGGCTCTGGTTGATGAGGATTCGGATTGAAGTCGACGCGTCGAATGAACGATCTTGAACGGCAAATCCCGACATTTGTTCCACTCCCTCTCACCTCAGCGCTTTTGGTTATTCTGCTAAGACATCCAGCGAACCCACACTCCAATCCAAAAGATGGCCGTTTCGAACGTACCAGTTTTAAAATATACCCCAAAATCCCACTCTGCACAGGTCGAGAACATCTCTGAGCACGGCAAGTAACCAATCACTGCGCTCATCCTGTTTCCAAATGATTTTATCTAATAGCGGGTCGACAAGAAGCAGTAACTCTTTATAATAACTATGTCCATCCAACAGGGGACATGCGCAGGTCCGGAGAGGCCAAGAGTTCATCTGGCACTCCTTTAGAACACGATGCTTTCAAGTGAGCGTTACATTGACCGTCTTTATCAATGTCTCACACTGCTTACTCCCAGAAAACCCTTGAATATGTCTGGATATATGTTGGCCGGAAAGCCTCTGTCAGTCATCCTGGTAACAATCGTAGCTCGCACAGCAATTTCTCTTTTTTTTTGGATTTTGAGCCATTCGTTAACCTTTACTAAATCATTCGAATAATCTACGTTACCAGAGCCACCTCACTGTTATCATCCATACCAAACGTCCAACATATCTCGAAGCAGCCGAACTACGCGGATACTCGCCGCAACCTCTATGTTCTTGGTTTGCCGTTCTCTCTCACAAAGTGAGCTTTCCTTTTAAATTTCCTTTCTTCTCACAACTATTTCTTAGGGTTGAGTTTGCCGAGGTATTCTCTCGGTATGGTACAGTATCACATTGTGTAATTCTCGCGACCGTGGATAATTCCTCCCGGCGGCGTGGCTTCATCGTTATGTCCACCCATGAGGAAGCAAAGTCAGCCATGATCCATCTCTCACGTTCCCAGATCAAGTACGTTCACTAGTTCATGGATAGCTTATCGGATTTAGCTCTTTTCAGAGGCCATACTCTCGATATTTCTTGGGCGGTCGTACAACGTTCTCAAGGTTTGATATACACTCCCCCTGTTTGATATAAATTCATGTCCCTCTGAAGGATTCCTGGATGGCGCTGATCGCAGTTCCGTACTTGACACTCAGTCTTCTGAATCTGCTCCATCGAGCAACATCCAAGATCGTCTTCACCCCCGTTCCGCAAATTTTTCCAGCAAGCCCATGGTCTTTGTCGATAGCGCTGACAATGGCACATGCCTGATGCTCAGTCTGAAACCGACCCCTACTCTTCTGGTCTCAAATCTGCCGACTGTCTTGTTCTCTCATCCTCAGGACTTGCATCCCCTCTTCTATCCGTTCGGAGAAACCAAGAAGCTTGAGATTCACCATTCCCCTTCTATGCACTTAACAGACAACATCTCGGTACTTGTGGAGTACTCGACGAGTTCTAGTGCTCAAGAAGCCAAGGAGACTCTTCAAGGACAATCTTACGCAAACCACAAGTTGACGGCCGAATATGTGCAATTAACCTCCTCTGGTGCCGGCTTTCGCTCTACTTCCTCGATTGCCAGCACCGGCTTCAACGGAAGCTTAAACTCTCCGAATCTCAACCCTTTTGCAACTCCTTTTGTTCTAGAGACGTCCTCTTCCTTGGCTGCTCTTCGTACTCCATCATTTTACAACATTAACTCTGAAAATCACGATCCCTATGCCACATATCCAGGCTGTTTCTCTGCCAAGACTCAACGTTCTTCCTGTCGCGCGCTATCCCCTTTCCATACCTACAATGCTGTTCGTTCCGCTCCTGCCTGCTTGACTTCCAAATCGGACGTTGCCATATCTTGGTAAGTGCCACGAGGTTTAGATGGCGATGCCTCTAAACATATAAACCATCGAGTATTTACCACCGATCGCAGCAACTCGGATAAGCGTCCGTCGTGGTGTGGTCAGCGCGCTCTTTCCAACTTATCGAACGTGGCTATAAACACACCCTTCTCTCATTCGAACTGGTATGCTTGATAGATTGTAACATACTCCTACGGCCTTCCTGCGCCTATACTTGTCCCATCGTTACCATTCCAAATGAACTTGCGCAGCCTCCGAATTTGAGCAGACTGCTTTGTTGAAGTTGTCAACCAGTAGTGGCTACCAGACCAAGTGTAACACGCTCTGGCGATGATCTCTGCTACTGATGCCGGCATGAGGCTGCGCGAGGCGCTCAAAGCAGAATATTACTGATGGAAGGGACAAAGCTGACTGTGGTAGTTAGTATGTATTTGATCAGAGTTTACACTGTCAGGGTAACTAATCACGTGATTTTCGCTCCCACATGCATCTCCGAAGCCGAGTTCCGATTCCATTCCCGCAAAACATACAAGCACCATCACGCTCGTTTTTTTCCACCCTCGTTAGCAATGCTACCCTCCTTGATACCTTTTTTGCCTCTATTGGCTTCTCTAGCCTCCCTATCTGTTAATGCCCAATCTGGCCAGACTTGGTTTGCACCATATAGCCCATTTCTAGAAATTGAGGCCTGACTCCTGTATTTCAGTAACGCGACATCCCTATGTCCAGCAGAATTTCCTTGTTGCAGTGCGTTTAGTCTCCTGGATCCTCTTGTCTCTTCCAATGCTGATTTCCCCCTAAGGTGAATTTGGCTATTGTGGGTCTGACAATGTGCGTCTCATTAAGGATCGGAAAACTTCCGTCCATCGGGGTCTGCCCTAAGAGTCAAACCAAAACTTATGCGTAACGGTCGTAGTTTTGTTTGGGAGGCTGCAATCCCCTTTTTTCGAATACCATCGATTCTTGCTCGCCCAGCCCAGTGTGTGAAAATGCAAACGTGAGTCCCTCGCGGATGCCTCATTGAACGTGCTAATAAACTTCATATTCTAGCACACTTTCGCAGATAACTCTAGGATCATCTCTAATGCTTCTCTTTACGATGGCAACGCTACCGCATACGGTGTGTCGTTAGTTGTCCCACCCGTAGTTCTCCGTCTAACACCTTCTAGATTGGACCCTCGATAAAGGCACCATCATGAATACCAACTCCTCCGGTGGTGAACTTGGCTTGCTTCTAACCCAGGCCAATGGCGGTACACGTATCTCTTCAACAAGATATGTCCACTACGGTACTATCACTGCCAGAAGTTCGTATCCTACTTAACCCTCCGATCGTCCCCCGTCTAACCTATCTTGACTCCCCAGTGAAGACCGGCCGCTGGGCGGGAGTAGTGACAGCATTCATCACGATGAGCGACATCAGGGATGAAATTGACTGGGAATTCCCTGGAACGAACACCACACAGGGTCAAACGAACTTTTTCTGGCAAGGTGTAATTCGTGAGTGGCCCACTCGTTACCATCTTTCTAGACAAGATGGATAAGCTCCAATATTTTATAGCCCAATCAACAAATGGAGAGGCGGAGCAAGGCTTGACTGATACGTATGGTAATTACCACGACTATACCGTACGTCATCAACCTTGATATTCCTTTCTTATCTTCCCTAACTCACCAATCTTCTCTGACCACGCGCCTGACCCACAGATCGACTGGCAGCCAACAACCCTCACTTTCCTGGTGAACGGCCAAGTCGTTCGCACAATTAAGGAATCAGACACTGTCGTTAATGGAGTGAGCCAATTCCCCAACACGCCTTCCAGGATCCAACTCAGGTGTGTAACTTTCTGATAACTTCGCTTCGCTGAACCAATCTTGTCCTTCCACCGACCTTTCTTAGCATATGGCCCGCAGGTATCAATTCATCCGCCCCTGGTGTAGTGCAATGGGCTGGAGGTAAAACATTTTCGCTTACTCCGTTTTGTAGTTTGCCAGTCCCTCATTAATCTACAATTTAGGCATGATCAATTGGAATGACCCTGACTATGCATCGGCTGGTGTGTACCCGCTTCGTCTCATCCAGCGTTATTCAACTTTCTGACTGTTGTGATGATCACAACCTACAGGTCACTTCTACGCTCTTGTTTCATCTGTCTCCATCAAATGTGCCGATCCACAGGCCCCTGGACCGAATATCACATCATACGTGTATAACCAAAACGTTTCCCTTGATACTCCTGGCGTAGATTTCTCTAACAAGTCCACCATCGACGCCGCATATTCGCTAAGCGCGGTCAACACAAATGTACATCTTGTACTGGCAGCCATCCTTGGGTTCGCGATCACTTTGCAGGTCATCTGATGCATACTCCTCGTCCCTGTATAGTATCGATTACATCTCCTTGATATCTATACAAATCTCTAATAATATATGAAAGCCTTCTCGGCTTTCATCTAACCGTCAATCCACCATTATACAACTATGGACTGATCAGGATCTACAATACCTCCATCATTCTCAGTTTTTGACCACTCTTTAAACTCATCCAGCAGTTCCATCGTCTCCTTGACCACGGCGTCAAGAGCCTGCTTCTTTGTCCACGTTGTCATATCCATGTCTTGCCATTCATCGTCCTGTATCGGGGCGGGTCTTGATTCGTATCCCAAACAAGACTGTACCAGATGTATTCTCCGGTACGTCGCTCGGACAAGGGTATGGGACCTTACGGTAAGCAGCTTGGACAAGACACCTACGCCGCCCCTGCCACCTCCAGCGTCGATGGAGAATATGGATCGTGTGGGAGACAGCGCGGGACCCAAATGAACAACCTTATGGCCTGAGAATTCTGCTTTGGTCGGGGAAGATCCAGGGAAGAATACAGGCTGAGCTGATGATGGCGGTGTGTAGTCCCGTGGAAACTGTTGGTCATCGACACGTGTTTCCGGGCTGTCTAGAGGAGGCATAGTGGACATCCGACGTCGCGGTTTTGAAAATATCGAGGATGTTGAAACCCGCCGACTGGAAGGTATCGCAAAGGCAGCAGCATTAAGATAATTTTGTTGGGCATGAAGGGCTTGATCCAAGTCTACAACTTTCTCTCGGATGAAGAGGCGTAATTGAATAAATAGTGGGTTGCGAATTTGGCACAACAGCTCAAAAAGCGACCATAATGAATAGTCGACCATTCGGGGGCTAGGGAGAGATTTTTTATGTGAGGAGGTTTCAAACTCTGTCGATGGTAGGGATGTGAATCCCAGTCCCAAACCTGAAGAATTAGATCCTGGGGACAGAATGGGAGATGATAGAGTGGGAGATGCCGGTGCTGGAGTATAATGTTCTTGAGGTTGTAAAGCAAACCTCCCGTTGCCATCCGCAAGAAGCGACTTGAAAAATACAGCTACGATGGACCAGATACCCCGGAGGCTTGACGAAAGGTCATTGTCTGCCTGGACGATAATAATTTTGACAATCTGTGCGGCTATAACCAGGACCTTTATCTGAGAATCTGATGGTGCCGACGGGGATGGACGACGTTTATCTTGAATTTTGGTCCGTTCCGGAAAACGTGGAGCTTTCTGAGCGGAAAGACCTCTATAACAGGCGGACATTGTGTAAGACAAGAGACGCATCCACGCTCTCGCGAGTACATCACGGTGTCTGGCTTCCATTCGCAGAGCTTCCGGATCGTCATTCACTGTCGGGCGCAGGCTCACAATGAATGGAAAAACAACGAATGCTAGGAAATCGTAGGAAGGGATGCATTTTTCCACCTCACCGATCACGTCGACCCCGTGCAGAAAAACTGCTTTGGTCATGAAAGAAACGAGAGCGCGTCGCAAAGGAGAAGTAGAGAGGACCTTTGCCGAAGAAGCCTGCTCGCATGCACCAAGACCTGCAGCGCAGAGCCGGGCTACGACTCGCTGGCAGAACAAAGGCTCGTTGGCAAAGACTGGATTGCTTATGAGGTGTGATACTACGTCAAATACGCCAGAGAAATCCACGATAATCGCGTAGGCGTTGATAACGGGAGTAAGGTCATCGACAAGGGTTACGACGTCCTTCACACTTGGTAGGTCTAATCGGACCAATGACGCCTTGGCAAACCCCGCGAAGAACGAAGCAATTTCAACATAGCTGCTGAAACTAGAATCTCGCAGCATGGCCTTGACAAGTTCGATGGTCCGCCGTGATGTCGCTGTCCGTATTTGGCCACCTGACCGAATGAAGGCAACAACTAGAGAAAGATAGTCTATTCGCATGGAATTAGGGTTGCTGGGGGATTTGAACTTGTCGCGAGACGAGTTCTCTATGACATTTTCTGAAGGTTGGAAGCCAAGACCAACATCACCAGAGGGACGTGCGAGCAGAGCTTCAGGAGCCTTGGTCTTTCCAGGGGCCCTGGTTATCACCATCCCTAGAGCATCTATACCATCGCCAAGCGCTAGTCTCGCCAAGGGATCCTCGTAAAGGTAAGGGGCAAGGAAGTGAAATAATCGTAAGAATTGCTCCGCACGTAATATCGTTGTGTCGTAGGCGATGACGGTAAGAAAAAGGCGCACAAAATTGTCGGGTCGGAGCCGCCTTGATTCGTATTCTTCTGGAAGAGGCACAAAGGTGATACCCTTTCCGTTTTTATCACCTTGTCGCAAAGAGGCTAGAAACGCTTGTGGCTTCTCCTCAACGGTGCTGACTATAAGGGCATCTCGTTCCTCGACTTTGTTGGAATTGTGAATTCCAGCTGCGTCCGAGCCAACGGGGAGGATCCCTGTTCTGAGCGATGAAAAAAGACTGTAGATATTCTCGGCTATCCAGCCTCCATCGATGCCGGGGAGCGTTACGACGTGGCTCATTATGTCTAGACTTTGAAAAACGAAGTTCTCGTAATGCTGAGCAAAAAACCGGTGAATGGTATAAATGATAGCCTCTCTGACACCCGATTGACTTTCCGATTCGGCGTAGATTTTCACAAGAACAGGCATGAAAAGAGTAAATCCGCCTCCCGAAGCAAATAAACGCCGGAAACGAGTGCTGGCCACCATCAGAGCTTGAAGGCAATTTATGAAAGCACGTAAAATGACTAGAAGAAAGTTCTTACCTATCATGGCCTGGGCTACTATCCCAATGTCATTACCATGAACCAATAAAATTCGATTTAGCCCATCGATGAGCACAGCTAACTCGTTACGATCACTGAGATGTCTCGACATTGATCGAAATATTTGAGCCACCAAGAGCAAATAGCTCCGCGATAGCAACAAGGATAGGCTTCTCAGACCTGCGTCAAGAGCGCCAAGCGATCGTTTCCTACTCGGGACAAAGTCTTTTAACTCCAAAGGACCAGTCTCCTGACCAGATTCCCAAGATGGCAAAACAAGTCTCGAAATATTCTTCCTGATTAGCTGAACATCATGTGGGTTTTGCCGCAACATATCCAGGAAAAACATGTTCTGTGATGCACGAATGATGATCATGGATACCAGACGGGCAGGTATGGCCCTGAAAGGATTTCCAGAAGCACCCTGGGTCCTGGGAAACATAGGGCCAGCTGGCGCGGACGACGGGAACCATAATGAGCCAGAAGGGATAACAAAGGCTTCAATCTTCGCACGACGGAGATCACGAATGGATGTCCCACTGACATGCGTGACAAGCTTGGCCATGGCTGGCACTATTTGGGCAAATTCATGAAACGCGTCATGTGAATCCAACTGTTTGGAAGCATGCTTGAGATATCCCGCAAGACTATTGAAAAGGTTGTGAGCCATTGCAGGTGGAAGCGCCCGCCGTACATGCAAAAATGCTCGTATTGCCGAGATGGCGGACGCTATATCCTTTCGGTCATCACAAAAGAGATCAAATATGGGACGGGCAAGCAGGGCTGGGTCGTTGCGCATAAAGTCCATCATGACGGTTCGAGCAGCGGTGGCGACATTAACATCTGTGTTGAAGACTAGAAGGGCAAGGGTAGGGAAAAGGGTTGCAAGACCTGGAACGAACACAGCACGTCGCTTCGATCCATGCGGGGTGCCAAAACTTGATTTACGTGCAAGATCGTGGGCATCGCTTGGGCCGTTGGTTTTCGTTGGTGACGGAACGGAATTAGCAATCGGAGAAGATGGGGAATGTAAGGTCTCGTCGGATCCGCCGTGTAAACTATCCATCTGAAGTACTGGCAACAGTGACATCGGTGTCCGGATCCATTCGTCCAATTGATCCACAGGATCGTTTTCGTCGGCCCAGCCGACCTCTAGTAGACGTTTTCTCAATTCCAATGGAAGACTGTTATTCCGCCCGTGAGAAAGCTCGTCCCGGACATACGAACCTGATCCGACATCTGTCGCTACGAAAGGCAGAGGGTCTCTAGCCAGCTTGAATGGGCCACGATGTGTTCGATCTACTATGACATGCTGAGACATGATTTGAAATCGCCAATTAGACAAGGCGCTCATTCGGCGAATGGCTTGCAGATTCGATGATGGATCGGCGCTAATTAACTATCAGGGAGAGAAGTGAACAAAGTCAATGGGCTCCACCTAAGTATGTTATTTTTAATCATAATTAAAAAGTCGGCCGGGATTTTCTCGACGCATTTCATCGTTAAAAAACATCCCTGAATACAGAAAAAGTAAATCGCGATCCAATAAACATGCCAGAAGTACGTGCGTACTGGAGCGATGACTCGCGCGTCGTGACTCTCAAGACATTCATCCCACAAAATTGGCCCCAGTCTTCGGTAGTGGTCAGACGTCAAGATACCGGACAGAGCCACGAGAAGTTCTAAAACCCTTGCCGGGAAACCTTTTGAAAGCGAACCAATCAACTGAATCGTTTCTTTAAACACAACCGAAAGGCACGCGTTTGGCGCCGCAGAATCAAAGGCAAACTTGTCGGCCGTTGGTGACAACAATAATGTACCTCGCGACTGATGACCATCAACTTTTCAAATATCGTGTTATCGAACAGGGACTGACCTTGCGAGAAGAGCGAGCACTTTGTTGAGCCATGTTGTACAGCTCTCTCAACGTGTTCGTGGATTCTAAGAGTTGCTCGTCAAATTGAAGAGTGTTAGAATCGTCATAGTATTCGAGCAGCCAAGAAATCACGCGAGAAAGCCAAGGCGCGCTGCAGGAAAACGCGAGAGTGGGTCACAGGTCGAATGTCAAGAACTTCACCTGCTCACGACTTCAGCGACCGTGTGAATAGTCTGACTTGCAGAAATAAAACACAGATGATCAGCCTTTGCGAGATTGGAACCCGGGTTCTGGCTTCCTTTAAAGATGACGATCAATCCAAGCCCGCAACCAAAACAGAATAATAATTACTTTCGCTTCCAGAAGAATGGCAAGACGTGACTCCAAGGCGGCCGAAAACTTGGCGGCACCGGCATGGACAGCTTCTGAGTTCTACGCTCAAGGTTTAACAGTAAACACCGCAACGAAAGTAGCCCCAACTTGCCGAAGACGACTCTTTCGAATGACGGAGTGACTTGATATGCCCCGCGAGTTCCAATAGCAAGATAGATTGACCCAAACGAGCTTTACCCCAATTAGGCAGTGTCGAATGCTTAGATTTCCCTTTATCAGCGGCGTCACTCATCAGGGCGATTGACATCATCTCAGCATCACGCGTCCAAAAGTCGGGAAGAAACCTCGAGAGGGCGGAGATGATGCAGAGATGATTCGCAACAGTAACATCCTTCGTTGAGGCAGCGCAAGAAATAAGAGGCTTGTAGAAGAGTGGCGGGTAGGATCGTGAGATAAATTCTAGGAGTTCAGTGAGACGTAAGCATGGATAGGCAGGAGGGTTGGTAGTAAGTTGCTACATGATAAGTTCAATGTAGTGGAGGCCCCGGATGTTAAAAAAGCACTCACATCAAACAAGTGTGGCAAGGCGAAGGTGATAACAGGTTTGCAAACCCCACCGGGTAAGAGTTGGATTAATGCACTCACAATCCTGATAGACAACGGCCAGTCACCACTGAATATCTAACAGCAAAATGAGTTGATCAGAAAAACAACGAAGACAGAGGGAGGGATGGATTCGTACTAGCCGTTGTAATGCGCTCTCGAATGGTAATTTCCAAGCCGGAACCTCCTCATACCAACGACAAACAAGCGAGGAAACCCAAGACGACAGCTCCGGGGCATCGTAAATACCGAAAAGCTGCAAAACAAGGTAGGCGACATATCCTCGGGTCTCAGCAGTATCACGCCCATGGATTGCTTCAAGCTCAGGGAACACTCGCGTTTGCAGCACACGAACAATCACCTCTGCGTCGTCTCTTTGCGTTGAATGTTCCGACGATTTATCCAGGAGCAGGGTCACCGCAGCGCGAGCGAAAACGTCAAGTTTTCGCGTATGGATAACCTTAAGTAAAGGTGGAAGCGACCATGATTGCGGGGGTTCAGGCCAGTACTCCTAGAGTCCGCTTTGGGTAACCCATTCCTAGTGGAGAAAATCTGAAGATTTACACACCTCCACTAAATTTCTCAGAATCCATCTCCGACTCCCTTCTACACCATTTTCCAGACATCTTGAAAGACCCTCTGAGATAAGTGCCTCCCTCACTCTTTGATCATCATCTTTGCGTGAGGCCCCAACGCCATATTCTTCTTTGAGGGAGACCCTATCAATCTCGCCGCAAACTCCTCCCCGTATCTGCGAAACAAGCTGCCTTACCATAGCATCTTCACGATCATCTCCAGCCTGTGTTGATAATGATTGGCGGAGCAAGAAAAGTCCCTGAATGAGAGTCTGAAGTGTGGCGGGCGTATCTGCTTCAAATCTCGAGTCTCGCGGAAGGAGGGTGGACCATAGGACGCCTAGGATTCGCATCCGAAAAGTTGAAAGTGGAGAAGCCGCTTTACAGCACCAGAGGCAGCGATCTACCCCTATCTACCAAACGAGAGTAAGGAAAGACTCAGCCGCAGCAAGAAAGAAAGAAACACAGACCTCCTTCGTCTCGGCCTTCCAGGTTTTTACAACAACTTCAAAAGCTTCAATCGCAATCCTCCGCTCCTCCTCAACCTTGGCACCCGTCTCCTGCGTCAAGAACGGCACCAACAAAGCGGAATGCACCTGGCTTTCATGAGGAAGATAAATAGGCAGATGTAGATCGGTAGAGGTAGGAGCATGGTGGAGCAAAGTCTGCAGAAGATGGTTCACGGAAGAACCAGACGAAGCGTTTAAGGACTGAATAGACGGATGTCTCCGTAGCTCGTGTCTTCTTCCGGACAAAGCGGGGAGACTGACCACACTCACGTTCACGGAAGGAGGGAGCATGTAAGAACCCGACATGAACGGTAGATGTAGCGTCGAGCCGAAGCTTCCTACGGTCTCGCGCTCGTGAGGCGGTTTCAAAGGTTTGGAGGGGTCAGTGGAGCGGGAAGACCAGACGGCCTTTTGGATGGCCTCCGAGAGTTTGAGTGACTCGTCGACGGCTGCAGCTTCGCGGGCGCCGTCGACGATTTGGCGGAAGCCTAGACGGGCGAAGAGTTTCGGAGTGGGAGAACGAGCGGGGGAGGCGAGCGCGGCGGGCGACGGGGAGGGGGCGGGAAACGCAGAAAATAAGGATGAAGCTGGTGACGGCTGTTCTTGTAGTTGGGATGACGCGGAGGTCGGCGTCAATGAGTTGGCGCCCGAGAGGAGCACGCGCTGGCGGAGCAAATCCCAGCCGCGGGGCGCCCGTGAGAGGAAAGAAGGCGAGCTCGAGCGAGCTGATGGAGGCGCGTCCGAGGAAAAAGACCGCTGGCGTGAATCCTTTCGTGATGGCGATGACGAATAGGATGACTTCTCAGAGGCCGGGCGCTTGCTCGGAGGCTGTACCTTTGTCGAGGCACCCGCACGGAACGCCGCGCGAAACCCGAATGGAGAACCCGACCTTGGCTGGTCATATGTTTCCGAATCAAGTTTTGTGGCGGGGACGAGTTCTTCCTCCTTCAATAGTTGCAAGGACGATCCTGCACGGGGACTGGAAGTATATTCACGTAGAGGTTCACCTGTGAAAGGAGACGTGTCATCTGGAGATGAGACATATTGGGCTGAATCGGAGGATTTAGTAGAATCAAACGAAAAGAATCTTGGTCCGCGCTTAGGGTGCTTCTTGGGAGGTCGGTCCATACACCTCCTGCTGATACCAAGGAATGCTGCTGGTGAGAAAGTTTGGCCTGGCTTGTTCCAAATAGGGAAAACTGATCGAACGAACAAGAAATGCGAATATGGGTCTTGCCTGACAGTAAGATATATATCTATGTATACAGTCGAGGATAATGCTGGGAAAATTATGTACTGCAGGGGGAATTTAAAATGAATGTTGAGCACGTGCAAGAAACAAGAGTCTCGGAGAGATTAAGGAAAGTTGGAAAAGGGAACCAAACACGAGAGAGAGAAAGATCTTAGTTTCAATACCAACCCAGCGGTACATACCGTCTCGTAATCGCCCTCACGCAACTCCAGCGAGCGTCACATGGATGGGCAACGACCCAGCCTTGCCATTTACAACAGGCTGCAGCGTTGGCGAGATGCGCTGCAGCACTACCGCCTTCGTGTCGTGGAACTCGAGGCTTCTGACGAGCGTCGCCAGGATGACCTTGGACTTGAATACAGCTGTTGCAGAATTCGATCCGATCGGCACGTGATCAATTTGGGTAAGTAATGATGAAGTCCATACGATGAGACAAGAGAGAGTACAAGGTCGATGATGAGAGTGAAAAGGTGGTTATGGATACAAGGTGATGAGCAGATTACCCTCAGAATGAATAGACTTGAAACACACCTAATCTCCACCCAATGCAATTTCTAGGTCCATCACAAAATGTCACAAGCCCGCTCCACCCACTTGGCAAATTACAAGGTGCAGGCATACCCCCAGGGACTAGCCACCGATCAGGATTAAATATAGTTGCATCCGGACCCCACACGGCGGGGTTAGTGTTCATCGTTGTGAAAGGGATCACGAAAACCTGGAGGAAGAAGGTAAGGCGGTCACAATTACGATAGTTGAGGTCATCTCCGCACCTGGCCCTTTTCAATCTTAACAGAATGAATTATTTTCCCGTCAGTGCCCTTAATAGGTGCGCTGAGCGGTATTACATCATCGTGTAACGCAACACGTTCCGTTTGCGGGGATGCAGGGTGTAATCGGAGCCCTTCTTTGACAACAGCGTCCAAAAATTCCAGTTTTTGAACGTCATCGTACCCCAAATCGCGCCCTTTCGTTAAGATCTCTTCCCGTAATCGAGACTAAGTGAGCATGAAATAAATACCACAACTGAAGAAATAAGGGCGAGAGCGTGTACCTGGATCGCAGGGTGCCTAGCCAGCTGCATGATGGTCATATTAATGACGCCCGCAGTAGTCTCATGTCCAACCATGGTGAACGTTGAGATCTAGCAAAAAAATCAGCCACATGAACAAACCGAACGGAAACACATACACAGTCAAGAATCAAATCGTCACTCAGACCTTGCACATCTCCTTTCTCCTCATTCCGGGCACGCATCATGATACTCATGATATCCCGGCCTTTGCTCGCAGAGACAGCACCCGCGGCTATCAACTGTTTTTCGCGCTCGAGTAAACTACGGAAGATGAGCAAGTCATTCGGGAAGGAATAGAAATTAAAAACCGACCGCCCAGCGAGCCGCTTTACGACCATCTTTGTTTTTCCCTGGGCACGCATAAGGGGAAGCGGTACGCGGGTGATGGGGGGGAAGGCGCGGACGACGATAGGGGCTATAAAAGAGGTTGGTTCAAGACCAGTCTCTACGAGGTGATCCCACGCTGCGCGGATAGCGTCGGCATCTGAGGGGGGTCCCTGTGACTCCGCCGTCGACTTGGGATTTTGGAGGGACGACGAGACCTGGGCTTTGAAGTCGTGACCGAAGCCAACACGACCGATGATGTCCAAGGTTGCGGCGGAGATGTATTCGACGATATTGACGGTAGCGCCGCCATTGTTTGCT
Source organism: Porpolomopsis calyptriformis (assembly GCA_951640195.1). NCBI lineage: Eukaryota > Fungi > Basidiomycota > Agaricomycetes > Agaricales > Hygrophoraceae > Porpolomopsis > Porpolomopsis calyptriformis. Next base: position 909,992 of record OX621173.1, read on the forward strand.
AGAATATGGTTTGTGAGTCTGCTCTCGAGCTTCTCGGAGCACTCGGAGATATCAGAAGACATGCGTTTGATCGAATCTTGACTAATAGCATGCGCATGAGAAACGATCCCTAAGGCGATTAGAAGGAGAGAAACGCACGAAAAAGCGGGGGAGAAGAGCTTTCGTTGGAGTTTGTGGTCGTCACCTTCAGCCCACACAATCCCACGACCGAGTAGATTGATGATTGGGGGACGGAACGCGGGTGATTTGACGTAGCTGTCGATGTCTGAGAATATATAGTGAGCGGCAGCATGGTCTGCCACGACGATCTGAAGAAGGGGTGTGAAGAAGTATAGGAAAAGAGAGTTAAGACGCGTACGATGTCGGGGTGGAAGAGGGCGGCTTTTATTTTGTAAAGAGGACCGAATGCGTTGCACCAGAGTGAATGCATCTGGGCGGCATCGTGTTTGAAGACGAGGAGCTCGTGCCCCCAGAGCCAGCTGGCGAAGGCAGAGGACTGGAAAGGAGTCAGGAGCGGAAAAGAGGAGAAAGCGAGCACGGACTGGTCCGGGAAGGAAGCGAAGATGAGTGTTAGACCGTCTCGAGCGAATACATTTACTGCAAAGCTGGTAGAGAATGAATAAGGAGAGAAGAAGGGAATACGAAAACATGGTCGTTGTCTGCAAAGATCGAATTTGCTTTATAAATCAACTCGTTTGTCTTTTCTGTTATCGGGTCCGATTACAAATAAAATAAATTAGCTATATCGGGTCTAGACCGATCGATCAAATCTTCATCCTTATACTGACAACTCCATCTCTATTACCAGGGTTCCCTTGTTTTCCAATACAACCAACTCTCCCATCTGTCTCATGTCTTTTCTTATAAGCTCTCCCTCTCTTCCTCTCAAACCCGCAATCCATCATGGTTGATTGGAAATCAGTGGCAGAGCTCACCAAGGAGGGCGTCATCCTCACCAATTTTGTGCATGCTCTCCTCGGTCTCTACTGGTTCGTGCTATCTCCACTCCACCCCCTCTCACCTGACACCAGCCCAGTTGGGAGTTTGCGATCTCCCTTGACTTCGAGTGGGACTTTATAACACGAAGAAAGCGGTTCAAATGGCCCTTGGTATCTACCTCCTTCCTTCTTCTTCATCTCTAAACTGACCATGTTCAGATATTCTATTTTGCTGGCCGCTACTGTCTACTCGTCTCTTTGATCGGAGTGTACGTCCCTCTCTTATTCTCACCGACCCACTAATCACTTTCTCCCTCAGCGCTGTCGCGCTAGACACGAAACAAGAGATCAATTGTGAAGCGCTTTATACCTTCAACCAGGTCCGTCCCCTTTCCGGCATCCTACATTCCTACCCTTACCCCGTTTATGACCGTGCAGCTTACCGGCAATGCTGCCGTCGGGCTCGCTAGTGTTAATTTATCCATACGCACGTACGTTTGCATCTTCACCTCCCCACACTCCCTCACTCACATTCACCACAGTATGGCTATATGGTCCCAGAACAGGTTCATTATCGCACTCCTTGTCGTTATCATCCTCGGCCACTGGTCTCTCATCCTCCAAGGTCCGTTTCACTCCTTTCCCGCAGTCTTGTCTGCTAATACCTCCTATCCCTAGGCGTCCTTCTCACAGCCGCCTGGTCCCCCCAATTATCAGGCTGTGTGATAATTAAAACCAACAACACCATCCTCGCCGCTACTTTCATTTATAGCATGGCGTTCGATCTCTTAGTTCTCACCTTGAACGCCTACAAACTGATCACCACCGGGCTTGCCGGGAGGAAAACCGTCGGGACCAGTTCCGGGAGCCAGATCGGGCGACTCATTTTCGCCGATGGCTTAATTTTCTTCTTTATCGCGTGAGTCTTTTTTATCTCGTCTCCAACACCTCATTTTTTTTGGAATGGCCCTCACTCACTCTCCTTTCGTGTGGGATGGATGCAGATTCCTTTCCAATCTGTTGGCGACCGTATTCATGGTCCTCGATCTGAACCAGATAATGAGCGTCATCTTTAATGTCCCCGCGGCAGTGGCTTCCACCGTGAGTCTGTCCTCCAGCTGTCTCCTCCTTTAGCCTTCCTTTGAACCTTGAGCTTCGGACCGATGATGTAAATTGGTCATCGAATTTGCAATCAATGATCCGAGTCCACCGCTCCCATAACCACATATGCTTATTCGACCGCGTCGCACTTGCTTTCGCTTCTATTCTCATCCCTCCCGTCCGATGTTCGGTGCTCACCTCTTTCTTTGACATGCTTCGTATCTGATCCTCAACACGGCTGCGCGACTATGTTCTCCATCCTTCTCCCATTTACGCATCATAGATCGTTGCATCCCGTGCTGTCCGCCGATTGACAAATTTCAAAAGTCAAACCTCGTGCGTCCCCACCTTCACCCTTCACCCCTCACCCCCCACTGACCCATTCATCATCATCCCTAGCGTGTCGACCAGCCACCAGGTCTCACAAGTCCAACTCCGCACCAAACGCAGGAGTTATGGTGACGGGCTCGACCCGTCCGGTCTTGGATCTGTCAAGTCCCCCTATCAAGGCAACGTCATGGTCCCCGGAGGAGGGGTGCACGTCCAGATGGAGACGTTTACCCGGGCGGAAGATATGTTAGAAGACGACAACTCGTCGGTGGCCGGAGGAAGGAAAGTGCTGCTCACGCTTGACTCGGGGAAGAAAGTGGTTTTATCTGGGAATGGTAGCCAAGTTTGAGAGACGACGACGACGGTAATTGGGAAAACTCGTGCGTGAAGTTTTCGGTTTCGAATTTCGGGGGCCGTATAATCGTCAAGTTGTATTCATCCTCCCCATATTCTCCCCATATTCTTTTCCTTTGTATCGATTACACCTCAGTTCGCATTTTTTACGCCGCTTGTGGATGACCTGTTTCGTATAGCTCCGTATTTTCTTCGGTCCTCACCCATCTCGTTGGCATTCTTTGTACGCACCAGCACATATACCGTACATACCTAGACTGGCTAATTAAAGTCGTCGTGCGCAAGCGCATACGATCATGACATGTTCGCGTTCCTTATTTAGTCGGCTACAGAATATTGATCGTTCTATGAGAAGTTCCATATTGGGTTAGAATGATGAAATGAAATGATCTTCACGATAACTGTTGTTTCTACTTGCCGCACAGAAAAGAACGGACGACCACAGGTATCACTGTAACAAAACAAGCTGATTGACATCCTCATCTACCGCTCTGTTTTCAGCTTCAATCCTCACCATGAAGGAGCATCCCAGCGACTACCGCTGTTCGGCGCGGTCGGTTAGAAAATTTTCAATTTGATCCCCGTCTAAAGTGACACCAGCAACGCTCGCACTAGCGACCCAGTATTAAAAGGAATGACATTCGTTCCAAGTTCTTTGCACACGCCCTGTGCTTCAAGAAGCCTCTCTTGAATCTCGCCAAGTGAACCATGGTCAACTGGAATTCCCCCGCTGTGACCGCCGAGGATGCATGTACGTGAACCCTTCCAGCAGGCATCTGTCCCTGACTGCCCGCTCTTAGTGGTATTCACAAAGTTCATGCATGTGTTGCTCGGACTATACACGTGAGAGTGTTCCTCATACAAAACACAACTATGATCAAACCACGTATGATAGTTGGGAGTGGTTCATCTCACTGGATTTCGATTGGGCCTTTCTTTCTGGCAGAAAGAAGTTCCGGTGGTCATTGGTATCCGTCTCCGTTTCTTGTAAATTCGTGAACGAAACTCTGACCGACTTGATAGACCGTTTACTTCTTGAATCGATATTGCATGCTGCTAGCTCTGATAGGAATGTAAGCGTGTTCACATTGCTTACAGTGGTTGTTCATAGCCGACGCGTCGTTTCTTAGTGCTGTCGCTCTCGATGTCACGTCGTAAGTATTGCTTTATTGCCATACCGTTTACCTTTCCATTTATATTGCTTTATAGGAAAGTTAACTGCCAGGCGCTATACACCTTCATCCAAGTGAGAGAGCCTCAGTCATTAATTAGCTTGCGTTTGATGCTTATTTGTTGCTCAGGCCATGGGTAATGTAGCCATCGGACTTGCCAGCATCAATCTCTCTCTCCGAACGTAACTCATCTCGACATTCCTCTGATCCACCCACTCACAAACTCGTTTCTTAGCATTGCCGTGTGGTCACGGAATTGGGTCATTGTGGTCCTCATAGTACTCGTCATCCTCGGCCATTGGACGCTCCTCTTGCATGGTGTGCAAATACATCTCCAGCTCGTTATTAAAAGTAACGTTCCCTCAGGAATCCTCCTAAAGGCCGACTGGGACCCATCAGTAGGATGTGTTATCACCTCCACCAATAGCGTCATCCTCTCTGCTACATTCATCTACTCCATGTGTTTCGACTTCTTCGTCCTCTGCCTTACCGCCTACAAACTATACGCACCCTCTGGCGGTGGCTCGCGTCTCGTCCGGCTCATCTTTACTGATGGATTGGTGTTCTTTATCGTAGCGTGAGTAAACTGCTTGCTAGAGAATAACCCGTTGAGAATTCTCACCTGATGAATCCATAGATTCCTGGCCAACCTGACCGCAGTGGTAAGGTTTTTCCTCCAACTTGGCACGTCGATTATCGTCTCGGTTTCGTTTCCCCTTCCTCTTTGTTTGTCCTGATCGTTTTTGCCTTAGGTTTTCATACTATTGGACCTGAACCCGGTCTTGTCCATCATTGCCAACGTTCCAGCAAGCGCAGCTTCTACCGTAAGGCTATCACCGTCCATATATGGCATGAAAATTCTTTTGAATTCGGGTCATTCTAGACTGTCGCTTGCCGGGCTGTTCGCCGACTTGTTAACTTCTCCTCGTCAGGTGTGCAAGTATACCGGTCCGTCTTTTCATCCACTCCTCCCTTCCCTACTTACGTTATTCGTCCGCTCTCAGCGATTCTTCGTCCGGCTCGACCTTCGTCAGTGGCTCCCACTTTGGCAAGAACTTCGTCTCCCAAACCACTCCACAGTTGACCGCCGTCCACATTCAGGTTTGTCTTCCGAATTTCTGTTTGTTATATTCTTACTCGAACCCAAATCATGCATGCGTAGATGGAAACGGTTCAGAAATCGGACGACGGTCTCCCGGTTACAGTCCTCGACGTTAGCGACAATTCCAAGATGCCAGGATTATGAATTACCTTGTCGTTTCGCACCCCCGTGGCATTAGATCATTCCGTGCTTTTGAGTTTTATTCCTTTGTTATCCCCCGCAGGACCGTGCGAGTGAAAAGTACATAAAGATTTGGCTACCCACGGGAAGAAGGAATGGCATTACCTTAATAAACGGACATCGTAGTATATCTTCTGAAGAATGACTCAAATAGAGTGTCTAGGAACTTATACAGAAAGGAAGACCAAACATAAATGTGTACCGAAATGGTCGGGCAGTCAGGCGGTGGACTCCAAGGTCTTAACATGCTAGTGGATATCACTCCTCGTTCGATTAGCCGAGAAAGATCTTTGCAGGAATGCCCGTCCTCGGGTTTAGGTTGAGGCCTTGAGAACGATAGTTTTGCGTGAGTTATATAACGGAGGTAACCCACAAGCGACAAGGTCATTCCATAGTTGAAGGAGACGCAAGCTGCAGGGGCATAGGGGGTCGAAAAACTTCATGTTTACGCTTCAGAATCATGGAGAGTTTATCCAGAAGTAAATTTCTTCCCCCACTTGAACGAAGCTTCTGTTCAAGTGGGGGAAAAAAAGGAGCTTCTTTGAGGTATGAATTGAGTCGAAAGATCGAGGGACTGCACAAGCAGACCCTGATAGGCAGGTAGAAGCAACTGGGGGCCGATCCCAGACACCGGCGAACCGTCGCATGATTGTGCACTGTGATACAACAGCGAGACAGTCAGCGTCTAAGTGATCGACGCCGGGCTGCTTCTTCAAGTCCTCCAACGCCAGCTTGTGTTGCCCTTCGGCTCCTTCTGTCTTCCTGGTCTCATATGAATTGCAATCCTCCTGTTGGTCTGGGCCAGCCTGTCATACATGTGTTGTTTAATGATAAACGCAGCAAGGGACCTCTGACATAGGCCCACTGTTGTGGCGACTGGGGATCGAGTAACACGGATAACTCAAGACATTTCCGCGTGTATCGCAGTCGTTTGCAACATGAATTAGACCAGGCTTTACACGTATAACCGGGTGGCTGTCCGAAAGGAATTATGAAAACATGTTGGATGCCGGTCAAAATGGAAACAGACAGTAGGTCGAAGGAAAAATCGGTGATAGTTTATCGCCAGAAGTGCTTTGCTGCGAGGAATGTTATTACCCAAGTGGTGGTGGAGCACCGGAAATGACACCTTAGACAAGCGCAGCTGGAGATGGTTAAATCAGGCGGTAAATGTCACCCGTGACATGTCACAATCGCCTGCCATGCCGCATCTACCTGACGAAATATTGCAGGAGATTCTTTCACCTGTGCTCAGGGTAGATGATAATTTGTTCGCTGACACCTCAACCGACTCTCCATTTTCGCTGAGGGATTACTCCAATTCTGCCCTGCTTCTGGTTTGTAAAAGCTGGCTCCGCGTTTCCACACCACTTCTCTATCGTGTTGTCGTGTTGCGATCGACAGCCCAGGCTCATGCCCTTGCGAGTGCTCTCAGAAACAATAGGGACCTGGGTCGTTTCATTAGGAAGCTGCGTCTGGAGGGAGGTTTTGGTGCATCCCTAGACAAGATCATTCTTGCAGCGCCCAACATCACAGACTTATTCCTCTCACTTTCAATATGGTCGCATGATAGCGTCACTGGCTTGTGCAAGGGTCTCCCGCTCATGAATCCGTCTCGTGTTATCCTTACGGTTGAAAGAAACCAGTATAATGCGCAGGCTCGTTGGCTGCGCACGAAAGTCGCAGAGAGTTTGCCGAGATGGACAAAGCTGGTATATGACTATCCGACTTCTATATCCCCTATTATATTGACAATCCTTTTAGAAAATACTAGAGCTTTCTTTCAAAACCCTTGGGCTAGGCTTAATGTTCATCCCCCAGGCTCTGCGGCATTCTTCAAGTATTGAAAGAATACGCGTGCTACATATCCCCTCGAGCACTTTCGCGATATTTCTTCAAAGGTTTTCAGAGATTTCAACCCTATTAGCCATCGAGATCAAGACTCCGATTACTCAAGTCTCAACTATCAACTTTTTAGAGGAGGTCAAGGCCTATCCGAAATTGCAAAGATTAATTCAATGTCAAGAACCACAGCCACCGCCTCGTTCAACTTCTCTTTCCCAATCGCAACAACATATCGCCATCAATGACGATTCTGTCCCCCCTCAAACTCTCACCTCGTTCTATCTCCTCATGGCGTCAATCGCGACCGACATTCAAGATACAATTTGGCGCCGAATACTGGAATTTGTATTGGAGTTACGCGTATGTGACGGGGAGATCAGATTGTTTGCGTATACTACAAATTCCACGCGAGCGTCTCTGCCTCTTGTATCAAAAAAATTCAGGGTGGGCCTCCGCATAGCAATTTTTTGTATTTCGCTTACCCGAGCCTTGCTAGAGACTTTCAACTCCCTGCCTTTACAGTCATCCCATTGTCATAGGGAATCGGAAGTTGAAGTTGTTTGCGAATCAACTTGTTGAAAACCCATCTCTGGCAGAGCACATTCGCTTCTTGGGCGTGTATCTCAACGTCCCTTCTTCCACTTCGGAAACCGTGATGCATATGCGCAACATCTTGTCTCGAACTCGCAGCCTTGTTCGAGTCCACAGTTTAAAAACATTCAGTCATAATGCCATGTCGGGCCTACCAAAAATAGACTGGGATACGTTCTGCATCCTGGCTCAAACTTCGGGTTCCACCCTGGTTACTTTTCACGACACTTGGATTGGCGTACCTACCTTGCCCCCGATGCCGTTCGTTTTTAATAGCTTCACCGCACTCCGCTCTCTTTCCTGGCACAGCTCTATGGTGTTTAACAAAACCGACATTCCAGCTACTTGTCTTCCGGTTTTGGAAACTGTTCGGTTCGTAGTCTACGATCGAACTTTTGCTGAAATTCTGTGTCAGATGGAGTGCGTGTTTGTGTTGCCAGCTTGTATAGGTTTTGGTCCCTCACTGCTGCGCCAGGTTACCATCTCTATCGCACGTCGTTTTCCGTGAGATTCTCGCTGGCTCACTCATTTTTTTGTCGACACATGGAGCCAAGATTCGGAAACTAGAGTTGCATGAATACAACAACGACCAGATATTTGACCTGTGTCCGAACTTATCACTCTTCATCTTTGGTTATCGGGATCCACCGGTTAGTCTGTTGTTTCCTGTCCTTTAACTCTACTTATTCATCCTCACCAGCCACCTGAGCCAAGTTTTTTTCGCTGTTCAACTCAACACCATGCATTAACAAAAGTGGTATTGAAGGCGATATTTTTAGAGTACGTCCGACCTTTTGTGACGAGGAGAAGGAAATAACTCTATGTCTAGTAAGACGGTCAGGAACTTCTTCCAAAATGCTGACTTTGGGAATTTCCCAGCCTTGGCTGAAATTCAGGCGTACCCGTGCACTTGGCCGAAGAACGAGTGAGTTCCCGTTTCGCCATCCACACTTAACCAACTCACCTTGTACTTCTCATCAGGCGTGAGATAAAAACCGACTCATGGCACAAATGGGCAGAGGTATTAGCGAACTCGGGTATCAAACTGACAGATCAGCAAGGGAGACATTGGAGACCAAGATTGAAAGTATATCGACGTGGCCTATAAATTCTATTTATTAATAAATCATGGTCCAATAATTCAATCATTCTGTGCTGTCGTTGTGGAGATTTGAGAAAGTGCCGACTTTCTCAAATCTCACACAACCATTACACAGAATTCTTCAAAACTTTGTATATAATACTCTCATGACACAGCTTTTTTTGTGTATTGATACTCTAATTCCCACTTGTGCCATAAATGCACTAGCGTAGCTCGAACTATGCATGATTTCAATCCTACCAAGCACTGAAGGATTGGAGACAGCGGGGCATGACTGTTGAATTCGAGTTCTCGTTGATGGCGATGGTAACAATATCACAAAGTGAGGGCACGCGTCACGCTAGCGGAAAAGTAAGTACATTCGACCTAAGTAGAAACGGGGTCTTAAGCCGATCAGTTCAGGACAATATGGTTGAGAGTCAAGAAAATCACCTAGCGCCTCAAAAATCTCAACAAATGTTCCACCACCACATCCGATTTCTCTTGTTGTACCCAATGACCAGCTTCCTCAACGAGGACGAAATCCTCTTCCGCCATTCTCAAGCAGATATCATTCCTCATCGCGTTTACACTCCCCGGGGTCTTATATATTCCCCAATCCATCCTGCCAGCGATGAACATGCTTGGCACATCCACTTTTTTCCCGGAAAACACTTGCAGTTCGTCCAAGTACCTCGGATCCCTCATGCAGCGATACCAGTTCAGCCCCCCTTGGAAACCCGTGCGGGTATATTCAGAAACATACACGTCGAGCTCTGCATCGGAGAGCCAAGAATTGTTTGCTATGGAGGAAGGAGAAGGAGTCTCGGATGAGATAACTTGGGGCATTGGTTCGTGTAAGGGCATAATATAATACTGAGGCATAAGGGCGAGATCGGACGCCGTGGATGATGGTAAGGGGTACGGCGCAACGTGGGAGGAGTCCGCGCTCTTGACATGAAAGTATGTGCGGAGGAACGACGCCAGGCCGCCTGGAGGGTTGCACATATCAGAGTTGGCTTCGGGAGTGGAGTAGTATTGGGTGTAATGTTTTCGAGGAGGGGTTAGCGAGGCTAAATCCCTTTCCAATTGGTCTAACTGGACGCTTGGCGCTCTGGCGGGTGTGAGCGGGAGGAGAGGGGCACCGGTGAACGGGTGGCTCATCAGCACGACTGATTTGAAGATATCCGGGCGGATGAGGGCGCAATACCCAGCCACGAGTGAGCCGAAGTCGTGGCCTACGACGGAAGCCACTGAAGTGTAGCCGAGGGTGTATACCAGACACACGATGTCCTTGACGAGGTTGAGCATCCGATACGGGGACAAATCATCGTTAAATTGGATGGCTTGTTTGGGGGCCGTGTGGGACATGGTACGACCAAAACCACGTTGGTCTGGTGCGACGACGTGAAAGCCAGCATTGGCGAGTGGTTCGATGATCTTTCGCCATGAGTAGGAGATTTCTGGAAACCCATGTAGAAGTAATACGAGAGGGTTCCTTTGACCCAGCAAGGGACCCGGGTTGGACTCAAGTATGTGCATGTCGAGGTCATTGACGACTAGGGATCTTGAGGAGATTTTTTGAGATAGATTCGTCCATCTTGGAGACATTCTACTGTGCGAGATGGATAATTGTTGGTAATCGTTTCTGTGACAAGGTTCGCTTCACTCCGCACTCGAACCGGCTTTCCAGCAACTTGAACGGTGGGATGGCATCCTCGTAACATCCAAGCGCAAGTACTGGTGTCACGATTCATTTCCAAGGAGTTTGCGGCCAGGTCAAGTTATGGCAGGTACATCGCCATGAGCGAGCGCATGCAAGGAGCATTATCATACCCACGTCAATCTTGCTCTCCCAACTGTCATCGTCCAACATCCCAAATCGCCCTTCTCCGCTTCTTCCCCGCTGGCAACTCTCCTGCATATCCGACGCTAGCTTTATTGGAAAATGTGTTGCCTGTCTAAGACCGCCCTCAACGCAATCGAACCCGAACGCATGCTATGCCTCCTCCCTCTCGACCGAGGCTGATTACTTCCCAACGTACCAAATGGTCGGCCTAAAATCCAGACCTTTCGGGTTCGATGGTGTACATACAAACCGTGGCTGTTTGGAGTGTGGTGCTCGATCGTGGTCCGTGGGTAATCGAATGATCGACTTGATCATTCTTGGTAGTGAATATGAGAGCCAACTCTTACTCTCGCAGAAACGTCCCCGTTCGAGGGGACTCGCCAAACTTTACCTCACCAGAATTCGATCAGGATAATCGGTCTGATGCAACCCTCCACCCCCTCTGCTCAAACTGGAATTCTGGGACAAAGGGGTAAGCATTATTTGCACGGCCGCCGCACTTATTTCACTTGAGCTATTGCGGTCGCAGTGACCATCAGCGATCAACACTACCAGCAAGGAGATGTATTGGTAATCGATTTACTCCTATTCTGATTGGATCAGCGTTGCCAGGAAAGGCCATTGGATTCATAAAAAAGCCTCCAAATGATATCGAATAATGTTACATACATAACCGTGGATGTCTTTGGACAGCCCTCGCATCCTCGGAAATACGATGGGCTGTTTGTCTGGGGAAGTGGAATGAGAAACACAATCAACTGCAGATACCAGGACCGAATGCTTTTCAAAAAAGTACAAAAGTTTTGTTTCTTAAAGATCCAGGTCGTGAACGAAAGTAGTCGACCCGGATATTCACTGGATGGAATGGGAAGGGGGAGGATGATGGTGTATGCTGCTGTATCACTATGCTTTTGTGTGTGGAATCTTGAGGTGTAATCGAAGCTGAGGTAACTGGTATGGGATCAATACGAAGAACGCTTGAATTCTGAGCCGATGCCTTGAGCTTCCAGGTCCAAGGAATTTTCCTTGTTATGTTTCCCTGAGCCGTCGCAATCTACGAATGATTGGTCCGATGGGGTCTCGAACGTTTCCATCTTCAGTCAGTGGTTGTTAGTGGTTAAGGTGTACAAGTAAAGAAAAAGATGATACCTGGACGTGGACGCCGCCTGCAGGGACCTTGGGGCGGACAACGGACTGCGTTCCGGCGCGGAAAGCGACGGATGTGCCGTGAAGAGTGGTGCTGAAAGGAATGAGGTGGAGCAGGATAAGAAACAGAAGAGCTATGGTAACGTACGTGAAAACTTCTGGACCTTGGGATGCATAGTTGGTCAATCTACGAACGGCGCGACAGGCAACAATCTAACCGTACAAAATCCGCAATGAATTCAAGGGTTGGGAGTGAACATCTCCAATGACTTACGGATGAGGCAATAGCCGCGGGGACGTTTGCAATGATTGACATGACTGGGTTCAGATTCAACTCCATAAAGATCTGGAAAGCGAACCCATTCATGAAAGGTTAAACAGCTGACGACACTGCATTCTCACAGTTGCGATCAAATTGGCGAGGAATCTATCACCCCAAAACACCCGTTCATCATTCGCACAAGTCATGGTAGTCGCAGATTACTCACGCAATAATGAAAAAGATCAGGCCATCGCCAAAGATGAGTGTGACGAGATGGGACCTGCCGCCTGATGGGAACGCAAGCTTCCAGCCCGTTAGGAAGAGGACGATGAAGTCAAAGACCATGGAGTAGATAAACGTAATGGCGAGAAGGTTGTTATCCGTTGCCGTAATGACACATCCTTGGCCATTGACCCAAGCGGCCTTCAATAGCACACCTGAATAATGATGGCCGTGCGGTTCTGATAAGAATGGGGTGTAGTTGCACGTGGTGAAAAACCTACCATGCAAGAGAAGCGACCAGTGTCCAAAGATGATAGCCACCAGGGGACCGACGATGTACCATTTTTGGGACCAAACCGCCATTCTAAGAGTGGATGAGAGATACGGTTGGACGGATCAATGGAGACAATTACGTTCGAAGTGAAAGATTGATGCTCGCGAGGCCGATAGCCATGTTACCCAAACACTGGGAAATGATATCCTTTCAGGTCCGTGACCGAAGAGTTATAGTACCCACCTGATTGAATGTATACAACAACTGACAATTTATTTCCCTGAAAGACGGTTTCAAAATGAGGAAAGCAGCAGAAATACTTTGGCATACTTCGTGACATTGAGAGCGATCGCTCTACAGAGTGTTGATGAATATGAGGATTGAGGTGGTAAAAGAGACTTACATTCCAATGAGAGCAAAGAGAAGACAATAGCGGTTCAAGAAGTAAAATATCTTGGGGATGAGTGTCAGTTTAATTCGCTGAGCAGAATAAATGGTTACCAATGGCCAGCGGAATTTTCTTGCACCGGAGAAGAATTGCCAGTCGAAATTGAGGGAAGTGACCCATTCCCAACTGGAGGGAGTGAATGCATCAGAGCTGCAGTGGGTTCCGCATGGGCATAACCCACATGTATAATCCGAGCAGGACGTGCATGAACTTGCCGAATGCCGCTGAGTAGGCTACGTCAAATGAGGATCCGGTCTGGTCGAGAGACAGACGAACCTGCATCCTGAGCGACCTCAGCAGGAGAATGCCAATCAACCATTGGTAAAGGAGAGCAGAGGATGGGCGGGGGACCAGCCAAAGTCGGGCCTCTCTTTATAGGATGGGCGATGGAATGAAGGAAGATGGATCTCGAAGTCCGAAGTTCTTTTTGCGAAAAAGGTTACACCGTCAGCTACTGGTATCTCCTTCACCTTCCTTCCATCCCTCACGTTCTCCAGATCCAGCCAATTTACGTATCCAAAATCTTAATGCGCGAAGACCATCAAATCTCCGCGTGCACGGCGATTTCCCACTCTGACGGCAGCGGGATCACTTCATGACAATATGTCTGTCGAACTCACTGGGAGGAATATTCGAAACCTTGAGCTCGTTCATCCTCGATTCCGTAAATAACCACTCGCCTCGGACAGATCTCGCCACGGCCCTGTTGGCCGGACATGACGTCTGTCTAGAATGGACATCCCATTGAGCACAGCGGGGAACCAGATTCAAGTCTCATTCCGGTCGAATGTTAAGTTCTATATAAATGGGTATCCTGGTTATCTCCTTGTTTGATAACGGAAATTGGACCCACATCAAGGACTCGGTGCGTAGGCCCGCTAGGTGTGCCCTTGTGCGCCACTTGCGCCACCACATCAACGAAGTTGTTCCACTTTCAATGAATGCGCTCATTCAGAAACCTTGCTTGAAGGCACCAAATTGGATCGTCCAAGGAAATGAAATCACGGGAAGTGCCGCAGGAGACTGCACCGATTTGTCCATTTCTTTGCGCCGACTAAGTGCTATTTTACTATCAATCGGACGAGAATATGTTATCGACGCGTTGGTTATGGGGATAATTGTTGTCGCTGCCGAAAATGGAGGCCATAACTTATGATTGCCTGGTCAGGACAAAACTGTCATCAACGAAATATGTCCATTGTGGGGCACAGTTCTTCCGCATGGCAAAGCAGAATGGAATCTCGGTCAGAACGACTTGGAGAATTGAAGAATGGAAGACGGTGCCATCCTCTAATGTCTACGTCCTTCGCTCTTGGTGCGTGCCCGGGTTTCCCCCCATCTGTTAGTGTCCAACGTGCAGTGAGGAAGCCCGGGAACCAAACACAAAGGTCTCTCTCGTAGCTGTGCAATCGCCACCCCAGCAGCCATGAAACTTGAGGACATCCGGGCCAATTGAACATACCAACATGGTCACCACTCAGGCAACAAATAACCATGCTAACAATCTAATCCGCTACTTCGTCTTCACACGAGTGTTCGAACACTCCTCTGCTCATTGTGTTTGCCATAGTTGAACATCACAGAGCACTTGTCATTACTCATATGACTGATGTGTCTAATAGTGCGTATATTTCTTTCTTGGATTGGCGCTTGACTGATACGTTTATAAACAAGAGAAATAACAACAATCATAAAGAACTAGGCGGAAGACTCCTTACGTGCTTAACAGCATTGATATCGACCGGGCGAATACTCTTCTTTGGTCAAGCCGACCTGACATAGTCATCGTCGGAGAGGCAGATATCCGTTATCAGACGATCGCACCTGCAGAACCCGAAGTGTTTCGGTCTTGGAAAGTTGTGTTTTTTGGCGAGCTCTCTCCGTCAGGGTGACACTGGTACACTCAACAAATTCCCTCGCTCAAATTCTCCCATCATCACCATCCTCGCAAGGATAGGCCCGAACCCTGGCATTCTTCCGATCCTGTGAATACCATGGATTCAAACAATCCAAGCATTATTTTCATGATCTCAACGGTCTATTCCATCGACACCATTCTGCAAATTTGACTGCACTACTAACGGAGGAAATGAAGGTGAGGTGGGAAAGGATCAGGAATCCCGTCCCACCGCGCCTTAATGTTATCGATCTTCCCTCCCATAAGCTTCGGGGGCACATGTCTATTTAGCGATTTGATTGATTGTACATTTAGTGAGGAGGTTGACCCCGAACCTCGCGGATATCCTGTTGATGACCCTGGCCGAGATCAGATACCGGTGGATACGGGTAAGAGTGTTTCCGAAACGGAGACCGAGTGAATGCTCGAGGCGATGATAGAACGTTATTTACATGTATTTGTTCGGATTTCTAGGCCACTTATATTAATCCCCAAATCGGTGGTCATCATTATCTTTCGCTGCACCTTACGTTTTCAGGTACGATTAAGCGCTGGTGCTGATATTGGCCATTGACGAACCATCCCGTCCTTGATGTTCAGATCATTTAATCATCAGAGATGTGCGGCATTTTTGCTTACTGCAACTTTTTGAAGGAGAAGGTGGGTAGCCGCTATCACTCTCATCCATCCAATTCTGATCAATCGTCAGAATCGGCAAGAAGTCCTGGAGATCCTTTGTAATGGTCTTGCCCGCGAAGAATACCGTGGTTACGATTCAGCTGGTCTCGTCGTTGACGGGGACAAGACCAAGGAGGTAGTGTTTTTCAAGGAAGTCGGCAAAGTTGCGGGCCTACGCAAGAAGATCGCTACTTCCAATGTTGATATTTCCAAGACCTTCACCTCCCAAGTCTCCATCGCTCATACCCGATGGGCTACTCATGGGCCTCCTTCCGAAATCAATTGTCATCCAGTCCGCTCCGATTCCACATCTGAGTTCATGGTCGTCCACAATGGCATCGTCACTAATAGTGTAGCACTCAGGCAAGTTCTTCAAAAAAGGGGTTACAAGTTCGAGACTGAGACCGACACCGAATCTGTTGCGATCCTCACGAAATATATTTGGGACTCGCAGCCGGAGAAGCGAAGCAACTTCACCGAACTCATAAAGACGGTATTAAAGGAGCTGGAGGGTTCGTTTGCTTTTGTTTTCAAGTCTATTCATTTCCCCAACGAGATTGTGACTGCCCGTCGCGGTTCACCTCTTCTTATCGGCGTAAAAACCGAAAAGAAACTCAAGGCTGATTTTGTTGATGTCGAATTCGCCGGTCAGGAAGGTGAAACACCCTCAGTGGATGCTAGTAAGCGTGTCGATCATATCTGTGACTTTCCTTCTTCCTGACGTGTCTCTAGTCCCGACGTCACCTTCATCGATGCTTGTCCCTCCTGGGAATAAGGTTTTGCGGACGCAGTCACGCGCGTTCATGTCTGAGGAAGGTTTACCACAACCGATCGAGTTCTTCATTGCGTCAGACGCTGCCGCCGTTGTCGAACACACCAAGCGCGTGCTTTACCTCGAAGATGACGACATCGCCCATATCGCTGGAGGCGAATTGCACATCCACCGGTTGCGTCGCCGAGAAGACAGCGAACAAACGGCTAGCCAGGCCGCCTCCACCCGCAATATCGAGACATTGGAGCTCGAGATCGCTGCTATCATGAAAGGCAAATTCGACACTTTCATGCAGAAGGAGATTTACGAACAGCCCGAGTCTGTCGTCAACACCATGCGTGGACGGGTCAACTTTGAAACCAATAGGATCACGCTGGGTGGTCTGAGAGCGTATCTCCCGATCATGCGTCGCGGACGCAGGATCGTATTTTGCGCATGCGGAACGAGTTACCATTCTTGCATAGCTACGCGTGCGATCTTCGAGGAGTTGACAGAGATTCCTGTCAGCGTCGAACTGGCTTCGGATTTCTTGGACCGTAAGACGCCGATTTTCAGAGATGACGTTTGCGTGTTCTTGAGTCAGAGCGGGGAGACTGCTGACACGATCTTGGCGCTGAGATATTGCTTAGAGCGTGGAGCGCTTTGCGTTGGAGTTGTCAACACCGTGGGTTCCACCGTGTCCCGAGAGACACACTGCGGTGTCCATATCAATGCTGGCCCTGAAGTAGGGGTCGCATCCACCAAGGTTGATCCATTCGTTGCAAAAGTATCTGCAGGATTTGAATGCATACTTGCTCCTTTAGGCTTACACTTCGCAGTACATCGCGCTCATTATGATGGCTCTTCAGCTTTCCGATGACCGTATCTCATTCACCGAGCGTAGGAGCCAGATCGTTTCGGGCTTACACACCTTGCCTGGAATGATCAAGAAGGTCCTCGATCAGGACAGTGCCCTCCAGCAGCTTGCAACTACCTTGTTGGCAAACCACAAAAGCTTGCTTCTCATGGGTAGAGGATACCAGTGAGCATCCTTCGCATGTGCTTTGGATGGATAACATTGACACTCCTCGGTAGGTATGCCACTTGCCTCGAAGGTGCTCTCAAAATCAAGGAAATCAGTTACATGCACTCTGAGGGTAAATCCATCTTTGTCCATTAGTCTTATTAACCAATTCACCCTCCGTTTCACAAGGTATTCTTGCGGGCGAGCTCAAGCATGGACCCCTGGCGTTGGTTGACGAGAACATGCCTGTTATCATTATCATGACCCAAGACTCCCTTTACCCCAAGGTGCAGTCTGCCTTTGCGCAGATTACGGCGCGCAAAGCCCAACCGATTGTTATATGCAATGAGGGAGACGAAGGCATTCCCAAGGGTGCCAAGACCATCCGTGTACCAAAGACAATCGACTGCCTCCAGGGTTTATTGAACATCATTCCGCTTCAACTGTTGAGTTACCACTTAGCGGTGACGAACGGGTGTGACGTTGATTTCCCGAGGAACCTGTGAGTTTTCTGATCCTACCGTTGATCTTCGCTCACGACCTTTCCTTTTTCAGAGCGAAATCTGTCACTGTGGAGTAGACTATTTGTACGGATCAGCAAAAGGCTGAACAGCGCGTTTTCTGTGACGCGGACTACATCGGATTGGCAAAATTCGAAATGTACATAAGTTAACATTGGGCTCGTCCGTGTACAATTCTACGTTCGCGTTTGTCGTATCTTTTTTCCCAAGTCTCCAATTGATTTTGTCCTTGTAACTGCATTCATGTACTTTCGTGTTTCGCCTCTCTCTCTCTGGCCTCTGGTGCATCAGACTCTGCCCCAAGCTCCCAGGAGAGCATTGCACCACAGGACCCCTCACATTCTGCGCAATGATAATCCTCGACCTTTCAAGATCCTATTCCTTGGTCGAGACGAATTCTCCTGCCTGGTTCTGAAAGAACTCTTTGGCGCGCGAGGTAAGTCTGCATATCAACCTTTTCTTTTCCTCTGGCACTTCAAGACGTGTGCACCGGAAGATGGGGTGACTTGAGCTTTTTCATGCGCGCAGACGTATGGGAGTCGATCGGGATCGTGACATACCCTGATAGGATGGTGGGTCGACATGGAACGGTCCTGTCGGTCTGTAAGTGAAGTCTATCGAGCTTTGTTAACGTGCAATAATTGCCATTACCCAGCACCATTAAAAATTTTAGCGCAATCTCTCGACCTCTCGATCCATACTATCCCTCTAGCAAAATCAGAATTTCAATTCTGGAAGGCAACGTATCCATTCCCTCTTTTTTTCTTTTCTTGGCTTGGCTCATTCTTTTTTTTCTTTCTCGATCAGCCCCCGCTGCCGTTTGCACCATCTCAGTCGTCAGACAAGGAGATAATCTCCCCGCCTCCGCACCATCTACTGATATCAGCTTCCTTTGGGCGCATTTTGCCGTCTTCCTTTCTGCGGCTTTTTGCACCAGGACGGTGTTTGAATGTACACCCGTCCCTCCTACCTTCTTATCGTGGCGCTGCCCCCATCCAACATGCGATTATAAGAGGGGAGAAGGAAACTGGCGTTTGTGTCATCGAAATGTTGGAGCGGAAAAAGGGCATTGATAGTGGTGGGGTGTTTGGATCAGACAGTGTGGTGAGTCGCAAGCTTCTGCGGAGGTGTCGTTGCTGAGCGTGTGCGCGGTGTTTTGGTCCCAATAGTCTGTGCCAAAAAATGCGATGTTCGTGTCGTTAAGAGATATACTTGCCGAGAGGGGAGGAACGTTACTTGTGTCCGTTCTTCGCGATATATTAGCGGGCCGCGTATGTTCTCTTCGCCTTCATCTTCACGCTCGACTTTATCTCCGTGTAGGCTCAGATCACACCCCAAGAACCTACTCTTTCAGCACCACTCGCGCCTCCTATCACCGCCGATGACTCCATCATCGATTTTACAACTATGAGCGCAGAGGATGTCGTTCGGCGGTATCGGGCCATATCTCATCAGGTATGTGTCCCCACGATCATTGACGTGTAACCCACAATGACAGCGACATCTCAGAGACCGCTAATCACCTACATTTCCACAAGCAAAGCGCTCCAGCTACACTTTCCGTCTGTCTTCCCCTCCTCTGCCCCCTCCCCCTCAATGGTGGGCTTTGCAACTTACCACGCTCCTTCTCGCGCACTTCTCGTTCGCTGCGCCGATGATTCCGTTCTGTGTGTACCAAAAGTGAAACAAGAGAGCCGGGCGCTGATGGACTCCAAAGAATGGTGGAACGGAGTAAAATCCATGGGATTAGTGGAATGCGGGATGCTGAGATTTTACAAACGGTAGCACCCTCCCAGTATCCACGAGGGACTTGCAAGGATCTCGAGAGTCGATGTTCTGTTTTCAGTCATGTTTTGGTGAAAATATAGAAACGCGGAAATGTCTACTGGGTAGTCTGAAGTGCCTCCTCGGCTCTCAGGGCATTATAATGCTCTTGGATTAATTTTGCACTTTTGCTGATAGATCTAGTCATCAAATTTTCATTGTATATTTCAGTGTCGAGAATCACAAAGGTAGCATCGGACGAAGCCTTGGATTTTTGTTCAGCAACTGCGATGCAAGTTGGTCAAACTCGAAATCCTTTTCACCACATTTACCCGCAAGATACAGGAGTGTTAGACCACAAGACCAGAGGTCTAACACTCCTGTATCTTGTGGCATGGGCTCAGGCCCATGCCGACTGCCAATCTCTGGGGCCATCCACTGAGGAGTTCCGCACCACCGATCAATCAACGCATTTGGTCCATTGACGCGGACAGAAATATCGAAGTCGATTATGTATAGATGGCTCCTACGGGCAACGACAATGTTTTGGGGCTTGATGTCGAGGTGAGCAATACCATGGTGATGAAGAAATGCGACGCCTTCTACTAACTGTCGACTGAAATTACCAACCTTGTCGCGAAACTCCCAGATCAAGGGAAATGGCTTCGGGAAGCACAATGAATGTACCCACGTTCAAGTTAAATGTTCTGAGGAAGGGGATAGTGTGATTATAAGGTGACTTGGTCGAGCAAAGGAACTTGACGAGTGTGAGTTCGTTAGAACGGGCACGGAGCAGCTTTAGAACAATGGCAGTGCCATCGGATTGTATGGCGTGTCGCATGGTACATATACCTCATCGGTTCGAGTCTCCACAGACATCAAAGTGTTCGGTTGCTTCGGGGGTGCCTATTTGACTCCAATGTGTACCCTGCACCTGCAAACGCTTTGGTGACTTCGTAAACATCGTAGACGTGTTCGACACTCTTGGCCCTACAGCTGAAAGGGCCTCTTTGGCCCCCAGAATTTCCTCGGGACCAGAAGAGAGCGTTTAAGTGGGGAGGAAATCCAGATCACAGGGAGAAATGTAACATGGGTGACGTGAAAGACAAGCATCCAATATCCATCGGTGATCATCAAAAATGGGAAGGAATGGGGCAAGTACCAGATTCAGGCATGGGGGATATCCGCACCAGGATGTGAATATGGTGATCAGGAGCGTTGGGAAAGTCACCTTCAATTTGGCGAAAGGACGCATTCGCTGGGACTGGATTTGCGTCGGATCCAGTGGTCTCCCTTCGATAATATCGTAAGGGATGGATACCTTTCAGACGAGCGTAAGCTTGAAGAACGAGCGAAAGTCAAACTGCTCACGTTCAAATGCATTTTTCCGCTCTTCTTTTATTGCGTCTTCTCCTCATCAATTTTGACTTGAAAGCCTCGCTCCGGGGGATCGCAAACGCACAAGCAGTTGAGTTCGACCTGAGATACACGTTCAGAGTCAGAGATGAATTAGTGGCGCTATACTAGATACAGTGACCACCACTTTCGAAACCTAACTTTGATCCCCAACGCTCGCTGCGCCTGACGACTTCATGGCCGAACCTCCTGAAGGTGCATCTCTTTCAACTCCAAAGCCCACCGAGACCGATGACGGCACTCTGAGCCCAAGAAAAGGAATCGAGGCCGACCCACAAGCCATGGTCATAGCCTCGTTGCGCTCTCAAATACAGGATCTCTTCTCTCAAGTCACACAACTGAACAACAAACTCGTCCAATCCTACGACCGTGTCTCTGCGTTGGAGGATGACCTACATGTCGCATCATCCACCCTTCGGTCCTCCTCCCTGAAGATCTCCCAGCTGGAGCTGGAACGCACCCAGCACCTTTCGGCTCTCAACACCGGTCTTCTTGTCGAAAAATCCCACGTAACGGCGGAACTAACACGTCTAATGGAAAAGGCTACGGAGGAAGCCTCTCAGCGTGGTCAAGCCGAAAGTGCACGCGCTGATATTGAAAAGGATCTTGATGACCTGGCGGCCAGTTTGTTTAGCCAGGCGAACACCATGGTGGCCGAGGCACGGTTTGCTCAGGCTCAAAGCGAACGAAAGGTGGAGCAGGCAGAGTTGGCTCTGAAAGGTGCGGAAGATGCGGTCGCTACAATGCAGCAGAAAATGCAGGCATTGCAGGAGGAGAAGGAAAAATCGGATCGTCAAGCTGAAGATATGCGGGTCATTATGGGAAAGGGTAAATGGACTCAGCACAGCTCACAAAACGGCATCCCTGTTCCCAAGACGCGTTTGCTGAGTTCCCACCTGCCATACCAAGAGTTTCTTCTCTTTGTCGCTCACCTACGTTCAATTCGCCAAGTTTCACCCACTCCACCCGTCATGTCCACATTGTTGCCATTACCATTCCTGACCCGGCTTATAACAGAAGATTCGTATGTGTTACTTCGAGATTGTTTTATCTGAATAACGATCTCACGTCGTTCTGATATCTAGGGATCCTACCGTACGATTAGATCTCGCACCATCCCTCAACTGGCTCTCTCGCCGGTCGGTTCTCTCTGCAATCTATAGTGGCCAGCTCATCATAGAGCCCATGTCCTTGAGCACCCTTCTGACTGAATTATCGTCACCGTCCTCGTCGTCATTCTCCAACTCCTCGCCATTAATACCTGGAATAAACAGTAGTAACACTAATGTCTCTTGTGCTCTTTGTGGTGGACACATATTGGATAGCCAGTCCAAGGCCAATACCCATTCTCGTAATCTAACTCATCCACTTGCTTTGTCGCGGTCATGGAGTGGGACAACCAACCACACGGGCACAACCTCTTGGTCCGCCTCTGCTTTATTCAAAGGTCCCTTGTCCTACTCAATGGCAAATTCCTCGAGTAACGCCCGGCTGAAATCGTCTTCTAAACAAACAATCCCAAGTCTACCCTCTTTTGCCCCACAACAAATACACATCTTCCGCCTCTCAGTTGCATCGCTTACCCCAGCGCAATTGGTTTCTGTCCCAGCTTCCCTCTCCCTGATATCACCTTCCGCTCCAGGCACCTCTCAGTCCGCGTCCTCTTCGAAACAAGCTAACCACCATTCTACATCAAGTCGCAGTCAATCCACGATTTACCCACTATGTCCCACCGGGTGGTGCCTGACGCGCTTGCGGGCAACATGTACATTGTGGGCATTCATACGTGGTGGAGTGGTGGACAAGGTGTGGGAAGAGGAAGTACCCATTCTTCCGACCCAGCCGAAATCCAACGTGCGAGAGAAGGACACGGGTCTTGATGCTGGTGGGAAACCGCCTGTGCCACCGAGGAGAAGAGGGTTATGGGGTATGGCTTCAGCACTCGGCGAGAGAGCAACAAGTTGGAGTGACGGAGAGAAAGAACGAACGGGTGGAAAGGATAGAGCTCTACCACCACCGCCCTCTCATCCTTCTACGAGAAAAGCGACACCTACTGTTTCACCGCCCACTCCACCTCCTCTACCCAAAAGAAATGAGGGTAGGGGAAGGAAACCGCCTCCTGAAACCACACCAGAACTTATTATCCCGGTGCAACCGCCTTCCTCCATTAATGGTACGACCAGTGCGGAAAAACCCGTGGTTAATGGGCCGCAGGAGGCTGATGGGGAGCCGTCCATATCACGTCCTGAGCCACTAATTATCCAGGCGACGGATTCAGCACACGAATCTGACGGCGGATCTTTCGCGACGCCAACGGAAGATCTGACATTTTTCTCTAGCGACTCGTCTCCCCCCAATCCCCCAGCCGACTTCTCTCCACCTCGTCCTACCCCAACCCTTCCTACGCCACACCCTGAGACTTTGATACCTCCCAACAACGTTAATGTGCACCAAGTCGCAGTCCAGCCTGTAGCTTCGCGGACTGCATCCCCTGCCCCGCCTCCTCTCCCACGCCGAGCAGCTGCGCGCTCTCACGGCGCAATTTCATCCGTCAAAGTTCCAGAATCACAAGTTTCAACTCCTAGGCCAGCTTCAGCTGACTCCAAATCAGTAAACACCCCGGCTGTTGATAGTGGTCCGGTATCCACGAACACGCCTGCTGAGTCTTCTGGCGCCAAATCTGACGCTCCTGCCGAAGGAAATTCACAGATGGCCCAAACCACCTCTGATTCCGTCGATGAGCCCAGAGAAGAGAAATCAGAGGAGATGACCGATTCTCATGATATTGTGAACGGCAATGACGGAAAGGACTCTACTCTGTCGTCGACCCCTTCTACCCCTGCAGCTGTCGAGCCCGAGGAGACGGTTGTTCACGCGAACGGCGTGGTATCTGACTCTGGCGGTGAACCCGATGTTAATCGAACTACGGATGACGATACGAAGATTAATGATGAGGACTCGGAAGCGTATATTGGGGATGCGACTTGGGAAGAGAGAACATGGAAAGAGCTGGTGAAGTTGCGAGAAGACCTATTTTGGGCGAGAGTCGGCTGCCTTCGGGCGACACGTGCTTGATCTATGTGGTATGTAAGCTTTCACGCCGCTACATGTCACGGTTGTGCGATGGGTGGGACGGACGGTAGGGGTGGATGCCTTCTCGTTGGATTTACCCCATAAAAATAACTTATAACCCTGGCTGCATCCATCCACACATACACGCCGTTTACATTACAATGACTATCGAAAACAATTATATCCTACGTTAACAATTCGTAAGTTATCGTCGTCGAGCAAAGAGGGTTACAAAAAAAGTCAACAACCTCGCTCCTCCCTCGATCTCAGCCTCAGCCAAACAGTCATTAAGAATAACACCCAAGCAAAAATAATTAACGCTCCACACATCCTCACGAAGATCTCCCCGTTTCTGGAATGGACACACTCTCTCGCTGTATCTGCAGGAGAAGCCGGGTGCGACGGAGTCCAGCTACAGGCTGACGAATATTGAGGGTACGCATCGAAAGACCTGGGATTAGATAACAATGCTCGCCCTTCGTGCGAGAGTCTCCCCTCTATTGTCGAATTATCCAGTGCTTTAGCCGCACCAACATCGAGGTTTGTGGGGGCGTTCCGTTGTCTATGTTGTCTGTCTAGTTGTGCCATACCCAAAATACTGCACAATTGAAGAAGGTTAAGAACAACGAAGGTATTTAGAAGGAATTGTATCGGGGCGTCCTTGCGTGCATCCTGCGTTGGCATGTTGTTGACGTCTAGGGAAAGCCCGGCAAGAGTCTGAAATATGGTAGAACCCGTCTGCTCGAGCTGTAAATGGCTGAGATACTGTATAAGAGTGTGGGTGATTGCCGGGGCGACCTACACTTTTGTGGACCGCTAGAACAGTGGAAACATATTTCACTGGGACAATGTGAGGAGCAAGCAGAACAACAATCACTGCGGAAAATTGATCGGAATTCAATCATTCCTCGTGTACGAATTTCTTACGAGGAGAGATTCCGTAGCCGCCGCCGAAAGCAGCAACCGCAGGTAATGCTGTCCTGGTCCACCGTGGAGGGAGTAAAAGCCAGGAATAGCAGCACAAAGTCATCAGAGAAGAGAGCATGAACAGCTGCATGATGATCGGTTGCTTTTTCTGGCGATCTATGAGGTATCCGCACTGACGTGCAGATCAAAATACTGGGCTAGAAACCCGCCGAGAAAACGTACCACTGGATAGAGGACTATGCTCCCCGCCAAAAGGTAAGAGGCTTGTCTCGTTGCATCTCCTTCAGATACTCCGTACCGCCGCTCGATTATGTTACTGGTCATCTAAGTTAGTTGAAGACCGTACCGGGAATAGAACGTACGCAGCCAGGTGAGTAAAGGGCGTCCAAAGGGTGCCCGCGAGGATGTTGATCCACGCGTATCTGAGCAAACGTGGACATACTTAGTTGGGCACAACGATTCGACATTGCTCCCTTCAAAACTTACATCCAGAAGATGTCTCCCAGCTGTGAAATCTCAGTAAAACGGACTTTACCGCGCGCGTCTCTTTTCTCCAATGATTGGGCACCAACAACATCAGAACACCGGGCTGCTTTGCCTATATTGAGTGTCTCTGAATCGTTTGCGCCTTGGACAAGCCACTTCGAAGCAAAAATATAGACCAGATTGACGACGACTGAGAATGCCGCAAGGAAAGTAGCGACGTAGAACGGTGCGCTGGGACCAAAATGATGGACAAGTGGATATGAGGTCCGCACCGAGAGAAATGCAGCTCCTTTCCCAGCGATGAGACCAAGAGCCATCGAGAAGCCAAGACCATGGGATTTGAAGAAGCGTACGATGATAGTTTCCTGGACGACTGAGAGGGGACTTATCCCGAGCCCAAATACAAACATGCCCAATGCCATTAATCGTATATTATTTGAATTTTCGCCCAGGAGCAAAAGAACTGTCCCTGTAGGCATTTACAACATAAGATGCCAAGATCCGGCGTTGGGGGTAACACTTTCAACAAACCTAAGAATATGATCCCGGTGGCAAAAATACTGGCAAAGGTTGTCCCAAGCCTATTCGCCATGACCCCACCAACGAGAGGTGTCCATGTGCTATTCAAGCTCAACGCAGATATAAGGAGGCCGAACTCGGTGTTGGACGAGCCCAGGTCTCGCAAGAACCGTGACTTGAGTGGACCCAGAACGTAGGAGGCACTGAAAATCGTGTGAGATGATGAACCAGATATAGTCTACTTGGTGCTCACTAATGACTGCCAACGCTCAAGGAGCACGTACAGAGGAGTGCCAATATTCGGATCAAGAAGGCTCTCCGTCTCACTTGAAGTGACACTGCAGGAGACGGTTGAATACTACACTGCGGGAAGCGTTCATCCTCGCAGACAGCTGGAAGGGAGGGGTTAGGGGACACATATTCTGGATGCTCTCCGCGACTTTCGTTATTCATGGTGGGTGGAGAGATGGGTGGTGTTTGGTGCACCGAACAACCAAGATCCGGAGCTCGCGCTCATCGTTTGAGAAGGCTGTAGACATAATAGCCTGAGCTTGTTTTCACGGAACACGTGAGACAGCATTATTGGCTCAATCTAGGATTACCGCGTATGGTAAACCACAAAACAGGTACCCTCCAGTCAAATTCACGGGCAGTGATTGATCCAATCAGTGTGTCTCCTAACTAGCTCTGCAACGATACCCTCCTCTATCTCTTTCGCACGTCCCGCAGTCGATGATGTGTTGTCCAATATGAGCCAAGTCTCGTCATATACCGCCTTTGGGGGATCTGCGTTGAGATTTGAGGATGGTGGTCTCTTTGAGACGAAGGCAACTCGATGTTTCCTCGTATTGAGGTTGTTTGCAATGACTGCTTGATGGCCATACCTGTCCAGAGCCGCACGTGCTTTCGGTATCAGCAAATCTTCATCTGTTTCTAACTAAAAGGAAGTCAACATAGAGCACGAACGGAAGGGGGGTAGAGAAGACCGAACTTTAAATGAAACAATGTAGCCATCTCTTGTCCATTCCGCTACCATTGGCTTCAAAACTTTGGGCACCTGGTCCATTTCGATGAGTAGACTTCCTTTTCCTGATTGAATTTTGTGTTCAGACTGTGCATCAAAGCGAGCTAAGATCAGTAACGAAGGGCCGGCATTACATGGTTCGAACGATACTTACCATCCTTTGTTGAGGCAAAAAGAAGTCGCTGACGGCAGCAGCGAGATAATACAAGGCGTTTCTGCGAAGAATAGAGAGCTCCTGGCTGACGGCACGCAATAACCAAAGATAATCATTGACGGTGACAAACGTCAGCGTGTGCAAGGTGCCAGACTCTTGGACAGATTTGTACATGGTCAAGACTTCGAGGAGCTCGTCACGCTTGGAAGGGGTGACGCTGATGAGTGGGTGAGGGGGTGATGAAAAAACGTATTGGGTTTGCGTGTTTGCCGGCTCGATCTCAAGAAAATCGAGGAACGGGTTCGTGGAGTGGGAGTAATGCCGGCTGAAAGGCTGGAGACTGTACTGCCTATGCATGAAAATAACTGCATAGCCCGCCTTTATGAAGTACTCCGCAGATGTGGCCCCTCGTGTACCTATATTATCTATCAATCTTGTTCCATATCTTGACGGGGAAAATGATCACCAGCACTGAAGTTGTCGAGAAAACGCACGCTGAAGATAGGTGAGCTTTCGGCGGTACTGTTTCATGCCCTGAACGCGCTCACACATTGAGCTCCAGTGGAACGGTCGTACCACCACTCTGAAGACATTGATCTCAATCATACTGAACCTGTGCGAATGAGATGCCTCTTACAGTGATCAGTACGACTCTCCTGCCCGACGTGGCCTGTCTCTTTAGAAATTCTTTGACGCCTGAGATATCCTGCTCAAGAGTGGCCGGTGCTGGCTGCGTTGCAAAATACGACTCTGCAGAAAAGGTGGAGGATTGCGGAGCGAGTGCCATTGTCGCCCCAGGAATGCAGTGGCTGTGCAGTGCCTAAACTGGACCACGAGCACGATTGTTTATGACCTCTCAGTCCCCTACCGAGATATGGAAATGGACGCTAACTAAGGACGCTATTGCACCCTGTTGGGTGCGGGATGTCCTCACCATGAGAAGTCATGACGTGAAAGGTATCCTGTTTCCTACTTCAGCACAGGTAACCGTTCTGATCGCTTGAACCTTCACAGATGCTGATTTTTTTTGGTTGGGCAGGGTGCCATGTAGGAGCGTTCGTATTGTGGGTTTGGTTGTCGGACTACAGATATACGAGAAACGAATCAAATATTCAGGTTTTCTTCTCATCCTTCACCTTGGTGACTTGTTCTTATGTCTCGCGCAGTGGATGACGGTACGTCCGTCATTGATTGTTTTCATCGCCAACCTGCATGTTCTGTTACATCGAAGAATTCCGGTCCAAAAGTTTCGCTTGCCCCTAATCCGCCACCGCCACCCATCCCAGTCGCTTCCGTAGGATCGGTAGTTTGTATTGTCGGTAGAGTTACGAAGTGGTACGATACAAGACAGATCAATGTCGACCACATCCGTGCGTGATCTCATGTCATCCTTTGCACTCCCTACCCGTTTCTTTTGTTTTATTCCCGATCATATATTGATATCCGCTCAACGCAGAACGATGTGCCCACCCCAACGAAGAACCAGCTCATTGGAGAACCGTCCTGTCACTTCATAAATCATCTTACTCGCTTTCCCACCCGTTCATTATCCCCCCTGCAACTCATCAGGCGGCAACACAAGACGAACCCTCACCCGATCGAAATGTCCACTCTCGTCCTACCACAGAGTACCAAAGTGATGCTGTTCGACCTCAGACGCCATCTTCTATAAAAACCTCGCCGGCTTCGAGCCCTTCCAAATCCACGTGCTCACACGATGTACGCATTGCTGGTCTCAGCAACTTGTCTATAATATGCTCAGCTGACCACTGGGTATTCTGAGTTTAGTCTCCTTCCCGCCTCCGCCATCCATCCCGTTTGCACTCTCGTGACCTCACCGCGAACACCTTCAGAATATATCTCAAGCATTACATGGATTATATGCAGCCAGATCGCAACCCAACCCTATCTCTTGCATCCGAAGTCAAATGGGACGTTGAGATTGAACCGCCCATGTCACTCACCCCACTCAGATCGCCCGTCACACCAACTAAGCAGGGCTATCATTATGATGACAAGACTCCACGACCCTCTAGCGCTAGCACCAACCAGACACCTCGCCCGCGCGTCTCTTCCTTAATGTTTTCCTCATTCTCTCAATGCGACCAAAACATCGCAAGTCACGAGGTACTCCGGGAAGATCTCGCATCAAACATGCACGGGTTTACATTGTCACACCTCCGGCGCGTGCCAGAATTGGCTTACATGGCTCGGAGAGTCGTCCAGGCAGAGGCTAAAAGAAGAGAACGGGCTGAACGGAAACAAGCAAACGCAGATGGTCGGAAGCCGATGGGATATGGCAAAGGCGGCGGATTGTTGAGTCAAGAGAAAGTCAAGCCAAAAATGAAGCGTTTGTTCAAATGGGCAATTGTGAAACTATATGAGGAAGGCAGTATTGTTCTTTGCGACGGCCTTGACCAGGTGTATGCCGAGAATGTGTGCGGAGGCACAAACGGGTTGTGGGCTGCCAAATCGAGCGTGTTCGATTCTGGCTCGCGTGCAGAAGAGGACGAGACATTGTCGGATCCAGGGTCGGATGAAGAAGCCTATGTCCCAGTTACCGCGACGTTCCTTGCTACGCACGTCGAGAAAGCTATAGCCAGCCTCATGTCGCGTCCTTCGAAATCACACAATGGTCATCAGTCTGCGCCGTTGCTCCCAGGCCCAACGCGGGAAGATATCACGACATTCATGAGGCGATCAGATGCGCGGTGGGCCAACCTCGGTGGATGGGCTGTTGATGATGCGCTGGAGGTGTTGAAGACTCAAGGGAGAGCATGGGGGGTGGGAGGTGGGAGGTGGGAGTTGTGTCTCTGAAGGCATATTTCTTCTATATCTACATAAGATATGAGCTAAAATCATCCATAAGCTTGCAGACGGCGAGCTGAGGTATTTCCGAAACCGGTC
The DNA here is from genome assembly GCA_951640195.1 of Porpolomopsis calyptriformis. NCBI lineage: Eukaryota > Fungi > Basidiomycota > Agaricomycetes > Agaricales > Hygrophoraceae > Porpolomopsis > Porpolomopsis calyptriformis. Next base: position 940,027 of record OX621173.1, read on the forward strand.
GTTATCTTGTATCTACGGTGTACAAAACGTGCCGACTACCGCATATTTATCTAGGTGCCTGAAGGCCGGCGGTCACTTATCCGGCCTCAATACGATAGCCGGAGCTTGGTTTCTTTTTTGTTTTGTGCCAGCCAACTCCTGTCTCAGCCAAGTCTGTGGGTCACGTGGACGATCAGGTGAGCAACGATCGACTGTGATCGACTATGAGCATCAGACAAATGTGATCTTAAGCAGAGCATCCCTTTGTAAAGTATGGCGGGACATACCGTGTGGATACTATCTCTCATCCAGGGATTCAGAGCACCCTGTGTCGAGGTGTTTGACGATGCCAAAAACGTGAATTGGAAAATATTTGGGTATCAGGCTTGATGCTGATGAAGTGTTACATGAAAGGAGGCTCCCTGAATCCCTGGGTAAGGATAACATGACAGGATGGCCTCCAGAAATGGGCGGTGCAGTCAGGCAACTCAGGGGACGGTTATCATAAAACCTTCCCCTGAGTGCCCAAACACTATCCTTTTTCTGGAGTGGGCATCAGGTTAAAAACCTGGGGTGATGAGAGGTATGGCAAATACTGCCTCCCATGTCAGGTCTCACTGCGCCACAAGGGGATTTCATAGCTTTCGGCGTGGAAGGGGTTTTGTATGGTATGTTTGCTACCCCGTTTGCAGCTCGGGTTCGCCACTTATCATCAACACCGCAGGAATCAATTTTGTGGTGTTCTTGCTTTCGGTTTCTGTTCTTCTCTGGAACAGAAATGGAAAGCCTTTCAACTCTCTGATGACTCTCTCGACAATCACACTTTTTACGTTCTGCACCGTTCACTATATATTGGAATTCGAGAATCTTTACCAAGGTCTGGTGAGCGACCTTTTCTCCCCATACTATCCCGTGGGCTGTGTTCAACGAACGGAATGCTCCTAGATGGTCAAAGGCTTCGACGTGTCGTCCGAAGATAATGTCCTTAGAGCAGCTGACACCTTGTTCAGTATCACCGATTTCTTGGGACAACTGATTCTTGTACGCAAAATAACCGCTCCTGCCTAATATGGTCTCACACGTTCCGCCCAGATTTACCGATGTTGGCTTGTCTGGGAGAGGAATTACCTTCCCATCATAATTCCTTCCTTGATGTCGCTGGCTTCTCTCGGTTTGTTTTAATCATCCCAGGGATTTTTGAATTCTAACCACACTTACTATAGGATGCGCAATGGCTGGCGTCGCTGTTGCGAGTAAAATAGTTGGTCTTACGACCACCCCCCCACAGTCACTCATCCCGCTTGGAGATGTCGCCTTTGCATTGCCTCTTGGGATCAATTTCCTCTTGACAACTTTGATCGCGGGCAGAATCTGGTACATCGCTCGAGGTCTCAAACTTTGGAAAACCCAAAGCCCCATTCGGATCGCCATAGAGGTTATCATCGAATCGGGAGCTTTGATATTCGCCATTCAACTCGTTTTTGTCATACTTTTTGGCATCCAAAGCAACGCGCAAAACATTGCGGTTTCCGCGGCTCTTCAGATTTATGTTCGTGTCATTCTCTGGCCTTTAACCTCCCAAGCCTCACTGATATCATCATCTAGGGTATTGCGCCTACCTTGATTATCGTCCGAGTGGGGATGGGTCGTTCGATTGAGGCGACCATCGTGACGAAAGCAACCGATCAGAAATCCTATTCTAATGTACCACCCATGGTATTCGGAGGTCGCCCCCACTCCACCGACTTGGAGGTTGCCACCTATGAATTGAAAAGCTCATCGCTGTAACGACCTCGGTCTTTCTCTTCAATTCTTTTGTCTCCAGGTTATATGTTCTCTGTCCTGTCTTGGGTGATCAATATCACATTGCTTGTTTGACATATTATGATTACTCTATAGCTTCAATTGACACAAACTGTCAGATTGTTAAATGTATCCGAATCCCTTGCGTATGATTTCTGTAATATAATTCACATTCCCCTTTCGACGTGGCGAACCGAGTGCTGAGAAGTGTGAAGCACACGACTCATGTTAGTCATATATGAATCCTAGCCAGTGCTTTACCAGGACGCCTGTGCGTAACAAGGGGGTTAAGGTTAGGTGCATCCCTCCTTCAATTTTGGTTCTGAGCCCATGGAATAGACCGAACAACAGCTGTCACTGGAAGCCGTTCAGTCTATTCCATGGGATAGGAACCAAAATCGAAAAGGGGTTACAGATCCGCAACCTCAAGACCTTCGTTGGCTTTTGAGTTGGGCACAAAACTATCCTTAGCAACTTCCTGTAAGGCCGAAGACTATTACATAAGAATTCCATTCATGTAATCCGGCAACCTAGAGGCTTCTTACGATTCCTCCATCCAGATGCACACGCCGCACGTTACCCATTTTCCCAAGGACAACCTCACTACATATAGCTGAGTAAGCTGAGCTCTGGAACTGGGGGGGAAGGCATCTCCGAGACTTGTAGTGATTGGGATGATCAGCCCTTGATTCACAGAATGTATGTGTCTCCTCCATCAGCTTACACTCCATGGATTCACAGAAATATGATATCGCAAGAACCCCCCCTCGCGGTGGGATGCTATTTTATGGGTGCCATCATTACGGTTATTCAATCTGATAAATGAAAAGCGCTCAAAGTCAAAATTTCGGTCAAGTAGGACCTATCTGTATTTCCTGATGCTATCGTCACTTGTATTCATACTTCATCACATTGCAGTCACGATTCTTTACCTCCGCTTGAGTTCACGGCGGCAATATTCGGTGATTTATGCAGGATGCCCGGATGTTCCCCCACAAAGCTCCTTATCTGGGTCCAGTCAAGACACCTGTGAATGCTTCCGTCCCCATATCCTCCCGTGACACTCTGACCGTCTGGTCCGAATCCCATGATAGAAGACTCGAGCGTAACGTCCGCGTTGCAGAGGATTCCCTGTCGTATCAAGTCGAAGCAATGATCCGAGTGGTGGAAAGCGGCCATGGCACGATCCGAAGTGACGTTGGCTCCCTTCCGTATCAGCAAATAGGTGAACCGTATGGCGTCCAGACAGTGAAGTTGATGATACATCGATAACGCGAACACGCGTTTATTTGGTCCCATCTCCAGCATGCCATTGTATGGTGGCACTACAGAAGCCCATTCTGCGTCGTCGAAGAGATCGTAATGTCCAACCGTTTCTGCCAACAATGCCGCGGGTCGAAAGTTTCCATTATTCAATAGTTGCGGAAAGTCCATGTCGACATATGCTAGAGTCAACAGGACAAGTTGGATACCTCGAACAGGTCGACATCAGCGACACTCACTGTATTCGTGACCCGTGGGTCGTCTAGCTCGGTTTAAACCAAGTAACTTCTCTGCCGTGTTGAATGCGCTCAATAGCGTGAGGACGACGAGGATGCTCCACGCGAAGGCGATGGGAGGAGCTACCGATCGACCCTGCATGCTCTTCGTACGATGTATGAACTGGGAGACAATGTGAGTTTGTGCAGGTACCAATTATTTGGGCAACAACCGACGGCGGTTGTCCGGAATATAAATGATCAGCTGAGGATAACCTTCGAGGAAAGGGGTGGCAATGTCGAGAACCCAAGAAAAATATCACGGCCGAGGATGGCCAGGAATATACCCAAAATTCTCATTCGTTCCCCAAACTCAGCGCCCAACAGCCACACGGAGTTTTTTGGGTGGGACCCCACAGGCTTGCGGTGTTCCGAATATTTTCGCCCTTTCACACTCACCGGTTTTACATGGCCGTGTTCTAGTATCAGAGGCGATGGAAGGCCAAGAAGGCCGCATATAAGAACGAGAATGTGCGTCTCATTAGAGAACCATCACACCATCAATGACCCCTTTCAAGAGCATCTTCGCGCTGGTCTGCGTATTTACTTTCTCTCATGCTCGTCCTGTTCCTATAAACTCTATAAGCTCGAATAACGCTGGTCGATGTATGTTGTGCCGTTGATTTTGTGCAAGGCTGAGAGTAACTCATCTCTGCTGACAGCATTCGAGGAACATTCCATTGCACTACAACGTAGATGGCCACATCCTGACTTCTCTGCTGAGGCCAGATCTAAGCCCAACGGAACGTGGGTATCTTTTCTGAAAACCAAGTGATTCATCTATTCAGCTTGCACGAAAGGGCGTCCCCGTTTTTCTGGGCGCACAAGGAGTTGGCATCTGATGATCCCGACTTGCACGAGAGGTATGTGCGTCATCTCAATCCAGCGTCCCGTTCATTGAAAACATCCTCGGGTAGCAGGGAAACGAATCGGGCGAGACAAGAACGTTCCACAGAAGATATCCCTGAACTAGCAAAGAGGTGTGCGATTCTCCGCAATGCAATACCTATTCACTCAATGTCTTCGGGGAAAAGGGACAGAAAGGCATTCTGGGCACACACACGTTCTGCGGAAGACATCTCTGATCTGGAAAGGAGGTGTGTAACTCTTCTCAATCCAACATTTCATTCATTGAATGTTTTCGGGCGAAAGGGAAAAAGATGCAATCTGGAGACACGAACGTTCGGCAGAAGACATCTCTGATCTAGAAAAGAGGTGTGTACTGTAATTCTTCTCAACGCAACATTTTATTCACTAAATGTTTTCGGGCACAAGGAGCAAAAATCCATTTTGGGCACACCAAGAAAAGAGGTGTGTGACTCTTCACAATGCAACATCTTATTCATTAAATGTTTTCGGGCGAAAGGGAAAATGGTGCACTCTGGAGATACGAACGTTCGGCAGAAGACATCTCTGATCTAGAAAAGAGGTGTGTAATTCTTCTCAACGCAATATTTTATTCACTAAATATTTTCGGGCACAAGGAGCAAAAATCCATTCTGGGCACACCAAGAAAAGAGGTGTGTGATTCTTCACAATACAAGACCTTATTCATTAAATGTTTCGGGCAAAAGGGACAAAGTGGCATTCTGGGGACACACAGAACCCACCTCTGATCTAGAAAAAAGGTATGTCACTGCACGACGGTCAGGCGGTCTGTTACACAGTTGAGAGGTCGTTCGGCAGACAGGATAGGCCCGTGATTTGAGGATGTCGATATGTAATCCAGCGAAGATACAGACTGCTGAGGTACGAGATTTCGCCGGCACCCATGTATTTATTGACGGAGTTCCACCTTTGGCCATCGGTAAACACCAACCTTCGTAATAATATCCTTCCAGCTCGCTTAGTCCCTGGTAAGGTTTTCACCCAAGGATTGCTTTGGAGCTCATTATTCATCCGCTGTTACTGTCCAGGAGGCTCTATGCGCAGCGTGTTGAGGATCCACAATTGCGCTTACGACCCTTATTTAATGGGCTTACTCGACGACATTTGCATTCTCGGGCTTCAAGATATTTATCTACTGTGAAGTTAAAGGTCATCACATCAAAGCGTGCCTGGGGTAACTTTGTGATCGTTATGATAAGAAACATGGAACATTTTGCTTGCGGTTTTCAAAGCCCGTCTGTGCGTGTAAATCTGCGAATCTGAGCGTGAGTTGTGGTGTTGAAAACGAGCGAGAAACCTTGATGCTGTGCAGATGACAACGGTAACAGCGGCGAGTCAGGCGTACAGTCGGAAGGCGTTTCGTGTGAGACACGGCTGGCAGTCTTCGATCACCGTGTGGTGATCGATGCAGTGGGTCTCGAGTCTCGATAGCAGACTCACCAAAATGTTACCCCTAGCAACGGGCGGACGGCACACATATTGAATGTATTGATGGGGACAGAAAGTTTTGTCGTGGAAAATGATCACTTAGCGCGTGTGTGAATGAAAATCACAGGCGGTAAATCAAGTTATAGGTATGAGGGGTCAACGAATGCTTCCGGGAGCCCCTTGATTGAATGTTCTCGGTTAAGTAATTGGGTTGTTCGATGTTGAGGGTTCCTTCCTGGATCCGGGTGTGACCGTGGCAGTTTTGGGTTTCAGCTGCACCTCTTTGAACCGGATGCGGCGGTCGGTGATAGCAATAGGTGCGATATGCCTCCTGCTACCGTCGCTGTCACCTAAAGAAAATAATATAATGGGAGAGAATTGGGTAATGGTTAAAGATCATACCTTTGTTTTCTGTGAAAAGTAGTTCTGTTCCGAGCAGTGACACATGCTGCCCCTTGAGTATGGTACCGTATAGCTGAAGGAAAGGTGTTGATGTGTCCAACCCCTGATTCGTATAGATTCTGTTGGCGCTTCGTGATTAACAATGCTTGCTTGACTTACAATCAGGCGATAAGTCGTGCTGGTCGGGAGAAGGGTTGGCTCCACGCTGCCAAGGTCGAGAGTGACGTATGAAATTTCTTCGTCCTCATAATCTTCGTCTGGCCCGAAGGTACTAACCTGCTTGAAGCCAGGATACAGCGACATCGCGGACAGGACGCAAATAACTCCGCTTTGTTCTCCGCGTCTCTCTTGTCGCTCTCACCTCTGCTTTGTTCCCACTTATGCTCGACAGAACCAAAAAGCCCTATAGCGTCAGTTTTCTTGCGTTGAAGTCACATAATCCATTAACCTTACCTCCATCTAGCGCCCCATCGCCTCGAACGGCAACTGGTTGCACGACCGAGCCCCTGCGGCATCAAGAGCTGCTCTCCCCAATAGCAAACTTCTGGTCTCAAACCTACACTATGAGATCACCCCGAAAGATCTCAGTGTGAGCATGTTTAGAACCTCTCGTCCTCTCGAATATTTTCAAACTTTTTTTTTTTTTGCTTCCAAGTCCATCTTTAGTCAGATTGGCATGCTCATTCGTGAGCCACAAATCAGGGTACGGACTTCCGAATGCACCGAGTTCACCTGAAAGAAATCCATCCCGACGCCTGAATCGGTTCGGTTTTCGCCCTTTAAGTACGACCGCAGCGGCCGCTCATCAGGCGTCGCCGTCATCTCGTTCGAAACTCCACTGGAAGCTACAAGAGCCAAGAAGCAATATGATGGGATTCTAGCCAAGGGTCAGTAATATCGTGCACCTTATCCCCTTCTTCGCCCCCCCCCTGTCTCTTGTTTTGCTTACCGCTACTTTTATCAGGTCAACCGATGTCAATCGTTTTCGATACCTCGCCTCCACCTCGCAACACGCGCCGTGCTGCCAGCGCACCTTCCTCGCTTCTTCACCGAATACAGAAGGCGCCGTTGTTGGATCGACTCAGCCAGAATGCTCCAGTCACCAAGGCTTCTGCCCCACCGTGTGTATTTCACTTGATGGTTTCAGAACTGTTGACGCATCTCCTTGGCTAGGAGGGGGGGAGTTGGACCTATCCGGACGAGGACCCGAGCGAACCGACCCGTCGTTAAGAAGGCCAAGACGGCGGAAGAGTTGGATAAGGAACTGGACGCGTTTATGGGTGATGGGGAGGATACATCTCGTCAATCTCTTCCGGTAGTTGTAGACGTTGATATGTAACTCAAGGTGTTTGGTCTAATACGTTGCTCCGTAGTCTTAATTTCTCGTTCGTTTCTCTGATATCTTTGCTATGCAGTACATACGTGCACAATTCGAATATTAACTCTGCTTCGGGGGATCAAGACCACTCTACTTAGGCATGAAAAGTAATTTCCCAAGTTCTAAGGCAGCCATCCGCACCAGCACTCACCAACTTTCTACTTGGAGGCTCGGTCCACAAAACGGCATCAACGCCCCCAGGTCCTGCGTTCTTGATGGCTATGTTGCGCAATGGCTTCTGGACGCTCCAGATGTAGACATGAGTGTCCAACGAACCTGAGGCGCAATGAACGCCGTCTGCGTTCCAGTCGAGGGAATTCACCCGAGCATTGTGAAATGTCCAGCGGGAAGTGATGACCTGGGATACATTAGAATGTAGAATCGGATGAATATCTGTGCTGCAAAGGCAAACCTTGCGCTCCTTCACGTCGAATAAAATAATGGCCCCCGAGTTCTTTTAGGGACAACCGTTCTTGATTACTTTTGAGCGCACATGACAATTAACAGATACTTACATCCCCAGCAGCCAGAAGAGTCGTATCTGGCGAAAACTTTATTGCAGTGACCGCTGCCTTGTTGCCTTTTAGCACTGCAATCTCATTTAAAGCTTGGCCGTCCCAATCATACAGGTGAATTTGGCTATCCTATATCGAGCATCATGAACATGTCTTGTAAAAATAGCATAGAAGATACGAACATTCCCACCGACGGCTACCAACATTTTTGACGCGGTGATTGAGCTCGGCTGGAACGGCGCCGGCAGCTCCAAAATCTTTTGGCCAGACTTGATCACTTCAATACAATCCGCTTCGGCTATCATGACTGAGGAATCCTCGGTAACGGTGATGGCCTTTGGTTGGGTACTAGTAGATGTCGCAGTCGGGCTACATCAAGCAAAATATGAGTCTGCGAGTCCTTTGAAAATTCAGAGAAGGATGCAGACGTGAAACCCGTGACTTCGATCTCTCGTACTTTATCATCATACCCAGAAGAAAAGGTCCTGCCATCTAAAGTGGGCGCTAGGGCGGTAATCTTGTTAGAGTGGCCGTCTCCATCGAGGCTGTTAGCTTCTCCAGTTGACGTCGAGTAGGAGAGTATTCGCCCGCTCGCCGTACCCGCAAGGAATGTGTTCGAAGGTGAAGGCGCTAGTGCAGTAATTGATTGCTGGGGGCCCTAGATTGACGCAAATAGGTTTAATACCCAAGCATTGCTTGACTCATCTAAACATACCTTGATCACCCGGGCAGATTTATCACCGATTCTTGCGTCGAATACATTCAAATCACCGGACATGGACAGAGAAACGATGTCTCCGATACCACTCCAGGTATTTCCGAGTTGCTGATTGCCAACACCTGCACCAAGATCCCACGTCGTGACTGCTTGGCCAGCCTGGACATCCCCTGGCAAATAGATGAGGAAACTCGTTGTGTCACAATAATGAATACAAACAAAGTTTGACGGTGCAATCAGCGGACGAGGTAACGAGGTGATTGTCATCAGGACTCCAGACGCAGGACATCTGTGAGGGATGACATAGTTGTCTTATTTGAGTAAACTTTAGGTAGAACTCACGATGCTCCCAGCGTGCGTGTCGTTGGTAAACTCACGTAACATATCACCAGTTTTGCCGTCGTAGATGAAGATCTTGGCATCTGAGCCAACACTAGCAAAATGTTCACCAGAGTGTGCATAACGCACATCTTGAACAAATTTGGTGTGCGTCTTGATCGACTGCAAATACCGTCGTGTTCACATGGTCAGTTCTGCATAAGGGGTATGCAACTACCTTGTCATATTTATAGGGGACGCCTACATTGAAGCTCTAGTCAGTGTCATTCATGGTTGTCCGTGATATTGTACCTTGATGGAAGACGATCGTTGCATCGTCAGCCGCGGTGGCGGCGCGGAAAGGCCTGAGATGGCGGATGGATACCCCATTGATTGTCTAAGCTACGTTATGGTGGACGGGAGAATGACAACACAGGAACCTGCCTTGGAGTGGCCAACAATTTCCCCCGTTGATGACCCGGAATCCATCATGAAAGCATGACCGAACCTAGCTTGGGTTGAATCAATGCGTTCACATACTAATAGAGAGCAGACCGACTTTTCCTTTCCATCGCCAACCGCTATTATTCGCTTACTTTCCCCATCCCACTCGAGATCATTGCTATTTAAAGGGCGTCTTATAGACGAGAAGGTATGTCGAGAGATAGACCTACATCCGACCGAGGAGCACACTATGTTTGCCCTTCAGGACTTGATCTTCACCCACAATGTCCCAGACCCTCACTGCGATTCGGATGCGTTCAGAGTCGCCCATTGATATGCAGAAATTGCTCACCAGTCCCGCTGATATCAGCAGAAGCGCAGTAGTATCCGCTCGGTGAGATTCGAGCAACAGTGGTGTTTGCGGTATGTCCAGAGTAAGCTGTTGTCAACGCTGGGCTCTACGATAAATCTGAGCTTAGTGAAAGCTGCCTGGTATCATGCTTCGGAATCTGGCTGACATGCAAGTCGCGGATCTTTTGGCTGGTAAATATCAGCTGGGTGGTTGGTGTTTAAACACCTACAATGATGCTTTTGCCGTTGGCATATACAATCTTGTCCTTGCTGGCACTGAGTTTTGTCGAAACACCTCTAGAGGTATTGGGATTGGGAGGATACAATCCAACTTTCTTATAAGACATGTTGATGGCAAGAGATTAGATCGATCAAAACAAATACGGAAAAAGAGTAAAATAAATATTGAGACCCGTAGGTCTACCACTCCGGGAAAGCGTGTCATCCTTGTGCAGGGGCCATGCTAATCTTCTCTGTATCGTTCCAATTTTTTCGTATGTCACCCCGAAGGGGACACTATACTATAGCCAAAGATGGATGTCGTTGACAAATTCTTGCATTTCGTTCAGCTCACGGGTGTGTGCCCATATTAGGCAATTACCATGAGTACCCTCAGCTCAATCCTGTACATGTCATTAACTGAATATCCTCGCTGGTTTCCTCTGAATTTATTGGGTAGATGTGTCTTCTGAGTGTGCAAAGGGTACTTGAAGAGCATGGCAAGAATGGCTAGTCCTTGTTACCTAAGCTCGGTGTCACTATTGGTGTGTCCACATCGCCCCGTATTTTGGGCGGCATCTTCGAGGCTGTTGGCCTGGTCTGTCCTCCTACCTTGGAGCGTGAATCTCCCGTTGCTTTTAACGATTCTTCCCTTATCAGAGTCCGATAATCAATATGACTTCCGCGTATGACCAACCGCCTGAGGGTGTTCCACAACCTCACCCTTACTTGCATGAACCTCTTTTATACATCTCCGATCTTCCACCTTTTGTATCTGACTTAAATCTCGCCAACGCGCTCGTGTCCTGTGGTCCCTTCAGACCAAAGATTGCTCGAGATGGAAGCAATGCACCCTTGTCCGGGACGATCGAGTTTAAATTCCTAGAAAAAGGTCCGTTTAACCCTGATGTCACCGAAGTTTTCCTGAATGTCACCTCTTTAGCGGAGAAAGCGCTCGCCACTCTACAATCACGGCCGATCCCCGACCTCCAACCTCCAGTGCCGCTGGTACTGTCACCCTATCCACCCACGACCCCGCCAACGCCACTACCTCCACCCTCTGCTCTACCTCGACTAATAAAACACCTCCCATATGGATTCACTGATTCACAGCTCTACGACGTATTTCGCCCTTTCGGAGCTCTTGCCTCAGTACGCACTCAAACGAGTCTGGGCCCAGACATTGGTGTCGTCGAATTTTGGAGAGAAGAGGATGCACGAAATGCCGAAACTGCCATGCATTGTGCCGAATTGGACGGTCATAACATTGGCGTGCAGGTCTATCAGCCAAGACGCGCGGCCGGTGGCATAGATGGATTTAACGCAGGGGCACCCGCTTTTGTGCCATCTGGCTCCGTGTTTCCATACCCCAGTCCAGTACGAAATTTCTCTGCTTACCTAACATTCTGCTTGATCAATGTCACAGTACTCGCAGCCTCCTTATTCCATGAGACCCTCCGTACCATCGATACCATCGGTTCCATTCGTCCATGGTCCTGGTCAGCAAGTCCAACTGGCTCCCTTGATGGGTCCAGGCTCCAATAGTCATAGTGGCCTTATCGATCCTTGCAACTTGTTTTGCAAGGTAAGCACCTGTGGCACAACTCAAACGAGTTAGAGATAAAGCATTGGAATTCCAGAACCTCGACCCTGATATTGACTCAAATGGGTTGTTTACCCACTTCCGTCAGGTGAGACCAGAGTAATCTTTTGAGTTGAGATGACGTTAGACTGAAGTCCTATAGTTTGGTCAAATCGTTAGGTGTGTAGAAACATCCTCCCTATGTTTCGACGCGTACCGATCTGTAACCAGTGCCCGTGTTATGAGAAATGAGAATGGGGAAAGTCGTGGCTTCGGTTTCGTATCATTCCAGACGCCAGAACAAGGTACGCACACTTGGCACAAATACATCTATCCATTAAAACTGTGTGCAGCTACGGCAGCCATGCACGCAATGAATGGCATTCAGCTTGGCACGAAACAAATTGTAGTCAGACTCCACGAGCCGAAGCAACTACGACAAGAGAAGTTAGCCCAGCGATTTGGTCACAACGGACACCCAAGGAATTCCAGTGGCGCCACTAGCCCCACTGCCAGCGAGGGTGGCGAAAGTTACGTTGGTTGGCCGAGCCCTCGTCATCATGCGTCGAATTTGGGATCTCCCGTTGGTAGTCACTTTGAGAGGCCAGAGCGAGGAAGAAGGGGATCTGGCAGTTACTACAATGCGCGTTTTCGTCCTCTCTACCATCCTTTTGATGCTGATACTCGTTATAGGCCGCGCTCACTGGTACCCTCAACTTACCTATGCGCTACGATGAGCTGTCGGCGTTGTCGCCTGTGGTCCGCAAGGAAGTTTTGACCGGCGAGCTCAGTAGACGCGTTAGGGCCATGGGTACCGTTCCTGCCCAAGATGTTGACGCCATCGTCGACGCTCTCGTCGGTCTCTCCCTCACCGAGGTCGTCCAGGGTATCCAAGATCCCGCCAAGCTGGCCGAACAAGTCAATTTGGTCAAACCTCCACGACAATTATCACCAGAGAAATCTCCTGCTCCTTCGGCATCCGCATCACAAGATTCTCGTTTGCTTGACCCTAATGCACTCAGCGCGACTGCGTCTGCGCCGGAACACCCATCTACCCCTATTTCTGTGTCCGCTTCGTTGTCAACTCCCCCTCGGACATCATCCCCTTCCGGTTCAGTCCCACCGACGTCGGAACGCGATCGTATGTTGGCTGCGGTCGGTAAATTCGAATCCACCCTACAGGGTGAACTCACTGATCTTCTAATGAGCCTCCCGAAACGGGAGCGTGCGATGTGCCTGTTTAACGTTGAAGTTTTGCGCGCCAAGATTGCTGACGCGAAAAATGTATTGGATAGCGACACGGACGAGCCACCTCCACAGATACCACCCGTTAGTTCCGCGCCGAACGATCCTGTTACGCCGCAGGCGAAGAAGTCCGTAACGACGGCGGAAAATTCGCCACAAACACCCGACTTATCATCTCGCGGACCATCAGCTGCCGCCTCACCTGTGCCTGGGACGCCCAGTGGCACAGTGCATACAATTGCTTCGCTTGCCAAACTCCCAGCTGTGGAGATCATCAGGATTGCTAGGTCATCCTCTGCGACTGGGTTACCGTTACCCAAGGCAGATCCGCTTGTGGTGCAGGCCACAGACGAGTTTGTTGATAGCTTGTTAGATAAGCCGATACAAATGCAAAAGCAGCAACTCGGAGACAAACTGTACGCGGCTTTTGTCTTGCATCTCCATCTTTTGCTCACTGGACTTCACTTGTGCATAGATATCGCGTGATTAAAAGCTTTGGCATCAAAGGAGCTGTAAGTAGTCGGTCCAGAGATCCAATTCGCCCTTTGTACCAACTCTTTTTTTCCTTTCAGCCCAAGCTTACAATCAGCCTCCTCGATCAAGACGACCTCCGATCCTTGGCACATCTCATGAACAGTTACCCCTCTATTCTGAAGGAAAAGGCTTTACTTGTGCAGGCCTCTGTGGCCAGCAAATGACGAGCATAACGACCTCTCCACACTACATCATCTTTCTTCTATCGTTTCACTGACCTACTTATACTGTCACTCTTTGACAATGTCTTCCCGATGGCTTCATTCTACCTCCAAAGGCGGCCACCTTGAATGAAGGTTCCCGTGCTCACTTATCGTACCCACATTTGTCTTTGCTTCATTCATTCCTACTCTTTCGTGAAAGGCGGCGATAAGTAGCTTTCTTTATCCCGCTACAATTACAAGTTCTTGAGTTAACGACTTGTAACGACACTTTCCCTTTCTACCGGATAGCTCCCGCAATTGTAGCATTTCTGATCCTAGCGATTTATCATTAGTATGTTCGTCTCCTTTCGTACTTCTTCATGTAAGTCAATAGGTCCGGTCATCAAGGCAAAAAAGCATGCATTATTACTCAGTGAATGATCTTCCACAGCGGTTGGACGTTAATCATGACTACGATCTCAGAATTGGTCGAATTCCGAGATCGTATTCAGACCATAAAAGTAGACCATCGTATTGACCAAAACGATCTTTTATGGCCTGAATATTGAATGAGCCCGATTACACCAAGTAATTAAGCGAGCACGCCTAATCGACAGAATATACAATACTGGCGACGGTTGTACCTGTGACTACAGTAAGCGGCGAGGCAATCGAAAATATTATTTTGTAAAATTAACAGACCGATAGTCAGACAAGAGCCTCCGATAAAACTGCGCTCACTTGTTCGCAACAGGAGCGTACATAGAAGGTGGGGACGATTCCATATGGTTCATGCCATGGGTCAGTGGAATACAGCAGTTAAGAGCACACCAATGTGTCACATGGGTGTTGTCGTAGTAGACGCTCTTTGCGAATTCACAGAGAGTTCTTGAAAGCAACCAGACCCGATGCATTCAAAGTGATGCAACCATAGAAGAAGTCAGAGATGAGGGCAGGTGACCATTCACTGATACTTTCGGGTTGTCGTGCATTTGATTGTGAGGGGCAGCCGAGATGAGGAAAGGATTGCCGGTGTCCACAAAGTGGTGAGGCGTGAAGCAAGTAGGTGGGCGCTCTTCAGGAGGTACGTTGTAATGAAGTCGTGGACAGTTATCGCGAGATTCAGTGTCTATGAATGGGATCGTTGATACGTGAGTAATTATGCGTTCGAAAAGCGGGCCTGCAGAAAAGCCACATCGATCATTGTAAAATGCGCAACGAAAGTACGTCACCAGTAGGAGGCAATTCCAAATGCCATTTATGCTATCGAGTTGTAGCCGACAACTGGCAACATTCAACAAGATGAGAAGCTCGTAATGAAGCCAGGAAACATTTCTATCATCTCCCTTGCGTGAGGGAGACGATGACATGGATCACTGAAGGGGGGATGTGTTCTCGTCATAGGTTCCATCACAGTTAATGATCCTTTGGCTGAAATCTCCTTGGCAGCTCGATGGAGAGGACGTGGTCGAAGTTCGATCGGGGATTCCATCTATGTCAAGTTCAGCTGTGACACAAAGATCGGGCTTGAGAGTCCCAGAAAACCGACTTCAACTCGCCTTCCGATATGAAATAATAAGGGTCAGACTCTATTTAATCCACCTGTGGACCGCAATCTGGGGCAGAGATGTAACCTTCCTGACCGTAGAAGATTCGCATATACGGTCAAGAAGTATACATGTCTGTACGTAGCCACTTGAGAGGATTTACAGAGAAAGACTCTGCACCTGTCGATCGGGAGTACATTGCCGGATGCCATCCAGAGATCAACCTTTTGGTCGTCAAAGCTTGCAGTCTGAGTGTCAAGCACAAAACAAACATGGTATCCTGGCAGCCATACTCTTATCAAAACAGAGATTTTGCAGCTGAAGGCAACATGGATTCTGTGCAAAAAAAGAGGTTTCTGAAGGATGAATCTCCTGCGTGCACGTGATAATTGCGTGACAAGTTCGAAACGCGTTGGATTTGAAACCGACATTTCTTTATTCTCGTGTCATTATGCTCGAACCAGACATTGACGATGTGTTCGGAGAGAACTCGGACGTGGTCGTTGACTGCGACGTTCTGGAGGCATCTAAGGAAAACGTTCAACCTCTTGCCTCCGGCCGGAGAGTGACGGCTTTGTCCAGTATACTGCAAACTCCACATGGCCAGCGCGAGAGCAAGCTCTCAGCCACTCGCAACCGTCTTCGAATTAATGTGGAAATCGCGATTGATGATCCGGACGATGATCCTCTAGAGGCGTACTGCCGTTTGGTCTATTGGACAGTGGAAAACTATCCACAGGGCCACTGCGCCGAATCCGGCTTGTTGGAGCTGCTCGAGGAAGCTACTCGGAGGTTGAAGGACGACAGGGACGGGAAATGGAGAATGGAGTTGAAATATCTGAAACTTTGGGTCCTTTACGCGAGTTTCGTAGAGAAACCGGCCATGATCTACAAGTTCCTACTTGCGAACGAGATCGGGACGGGATGGGCATTGTTTTATGAAGAGTATGCGACTGTCTTAGAACGAAATAGGCTGTGTGTGATTTTTATCCACCCCATAATTTTTTGGCTGGATGTGACGGATTTTACAGGCAAAAAGATGCTGACGCTGTCTATATTTTGGGTATCGCTCGACACGCTTCGCCTCTAGACCATTTGAAAGGCCGATATCGCGAGTTCCAGAAAAGGATGATGTCTTCTGCAGTCCCTGCGGCGGCTCCCCCTGAGACAGAGACAGTGCCACCTCCGACTCGGAGGAGGGTTCTGGGCGACGCGACCTCCAGTTCATCCGCGTCCGCACCGGGATTGTCAGCCCGACCTCGTGAAAACATACAATCTCCTCCCCCACCATCGGGACCCAGCCGCCTTCAAGTTTTCGTCGATCCTTCGCGCGCAGAAGGGATACAGACAAACCCTTGGCCTGACTTGGGGACGCGAAAGGGAAGGATAAAGGAGAATATCCCCGAGGTTAAGCAGATGGAAGGAACGACGATCAGACAGCCTGGGCGGTCGGCGCGGATTGCCGCCGGAACGGCTTCTGGGTCGGGAACGGCCTCACGGATTGTACCTTACAGGGATCCTACGAGGGGGATGGAAATGCCTCCTCCGCCTGTTCCGAAGGCAGACATGGATGTCCCATCTACGCCGAAATTTACACCTTTCCGAGATGAAGTTTGTCTCCCTTGGCTTGCATTTTCATGTCACTGATGGTTATCTAGCCTGATACAACTACTCCTGCATCTGCGTCGACATCTAAGCCAGACACGGTCATGAAGACCAAGGTGGGGAAGGCAGGAACGGCCATTTCTGAGTCTGAGGCGTTGAGGAAAAATCCGTTAAAAAATTACGAGTGGAAAGTGGATGATGACTGAGAGATAGAGCTCTTGAGATGATTTAGCAATGTATGATTTATGACCGATCACGATCACGTGACACACCCTAAATTGAAAAAAAAAATTCTCAAGTGAGCCGATTTTTTAATGAGATGAATATATAAGTCAGCCCATTCGAGCTGGATTTCACATCTTCCTGTTCTTTTCATACCCGTAAGTCCCCTCCCCTTCACTGTAGTCGTGGAGTGTTTTCGGTTTTGTAGACTTCCCACCTTATCACCTGGGCTGAACTCTTGCATTTTTAGTTACAAAATGTCTTCCGTCGTCGTTGACACCAAAACCAGCCATGACGGCCGTGATGCCAGACGGATCGGGAATTACTCCCAGTTCTGGCAAAAGGATCTTTCTCAAGAAGCACAGGAAACCATTGACCGTCGTCTCGGCGACTACACAGAAGTTGTTAATGGTATGTCAGATTCGGAACATTTTGTTAAATCGCTCACAAACACCCCGGAAAAGGTTATTACGACGGTGCAACAGATCTTTATGAATATGGATGGGCTAAATCCTTCCATTTCTCGCGTTTCTACAAGGGAGAGTCGTTCACTGCCTCGCTCACCCGACACGAGCACTTCCTCTCTGCGCAAATGGGCCTCCGACGTGGTATGCGAGTTCTAGACGTTGGATGCGGAGTGGGCGGGCCCGCCCGCCAGATCGCTCGGTTCTCTGATGCGAGGATCATTGGCATCAATAACAACGAGTTCCAGGTACAACGCGCTAGGAAGTACACGAAAAAGGCTGGTCTCGAGGATCAGGTTACGTTCCTCGTCGGCGACTTTATGAAGCTCGTCGAACAATTCGGGGAGAATTACTTTGATGCTGGTATGATCGCCCATATGACCTGCGATTTTTCGGCAGTTCCGTTGACGGTTCGCTTATGTAGTCTATGCCATTGAGGCGACCTGCCACGCACCGACCTGGGAGGGAGTGTACGGCCAAGTCCTAAAAGTGCTCAAACCAGGAGGAGTTGTGAGTACCGCTGATCGTTGAAAGTATCCCGTTGTTCCAAGTTAGTTTTTTTAGTTCGGCCTTTACGAGTGGTGCATGACAGATACATGGGATCCATCCAATCCGTCGCACCAAACACTCGCCCATGAAATTGCCATCGGTACCGGTATCCCCGAGATGCGACCCTTGGAGAAGGCCCGTCAAGCGCTCTTATCAGTTGGTTTCCATATTGAACACGAGGAGGACCTGGCAGAGCGCCCTGATGAAATCCCTTGGTATTACCCCCTGGAGGGCGACCTCCGCAAGGCGCAGACGCTGTGGGATCTCTTTACCGTGTGGAGGTTAAGTTGGAGTGGGCAAATCGTGACTCATAACGCTTTTTGGTTGATGGAGTTTGTCGGGTTGATGCCAAAGGGAACCTGTGAGGTTGGTGAGACGCTCAAGATCTCCATCGATTCTTTGGTAAAGGGTGGTCAGACGAAGGTATGCAAGGTCATTCCTTTACGTTTGATGAGATGGAATCAATCACATCTCGTTCATCCAGCTTTTTACGCCGATGTACTTTGCGATCATGCGGAAGCCTGCCCTCCCGAATTGAATAGATCTCGTTAGACCACGCTGCGTAGATTTTATCCCTGTTGATATATAGTATTGAACCGGTTTTGAACACCCGTTTTCTTCTGCGATAACTGATTCGAGCACAGAACTTTTCTTAAAAAAGTACCCGGTCGTCAAATCGATTGATGCAGAAGCGTGATAATTCCGCGAATGTTTCACACTCCTACGATCCTTCTGCTCCCTTGTCCTTGCTGCATCCAGCATCTCGAAGGCTTTGAGCGCCCGTTCAATGATGGCGATCGCACACGTGCATCCCCGGCCATCTCATATCGCCGTCACGGATGTGACCCTGACATTCTATGACAGGCTAAATTTTGTTGAAAAGGCCTTCGACCACACCCGCACGCAACCATTCACTCTCCCACTGACAGACCATGAATCCTGATACGAGAGTCCTTCCCTCTGGCTGGTCCCAATATCACGACACACAGTAAGCCTCCTTGATCTTCAACCGATTTACTTCAGATCTCATGGAATCTTACCAGGAAAGGGGTTTGGTACGAGCTCAGCTCTCTGATAAACGTGTACTATAACCTTGAATCGCAGGGTCTATATCAATAACAATGCCATGCCTCCCCGTGTGAGTGCCGTGCATCCCGCCGACATTGCCGAGACTCCCACTTCCCAAGATTCCTTCGCTCGTCAATTATATGCGAGCGCCAAATCTCAGTCTCCAGTTTCTTTAAATATGCGACCCGCTGCGCAAAATACAACTGGACGCCAGCCTCCCGTCGGACAGACGCAAGCTTCCCAATTCTACAACAGTAGCTTGGTTCCTCAGAATCCGCAACAGAGGCTACCCCCACACACCGGCCAACCTCAAGGGCGTCGCCCGAGTGGCAATGTACCGGCGGCGACCCCCCAAGCGTACAGCTCACCCCCTTCATCAGCCCCTCAGTCGGCCGCATACAACCCTGGGAGTGCCCCCTATCCCTCTCAGCCACAGTTCAGTTCAGCTCCGCAGCCACAATTTGGTTCGATGCCCCAGCCATCTTTCCCTTATCAGAACACCCCACAACCCCCCACAAAATCTGCAACCAGCCCACCTGCCAATTACGCACCCTCCGGGCCTGCAGGCTATCCTCCTCGACAGGCGACATATCCTGCGCCCCCCACCTCATACTCAAACCCGACGGGTTCATACCCTGCTGCTCCTCAACAACGGGCACCCATCCCTCACCATGGAGCTGCCCAGCAGAAGCCGCCTGCCACAAGCTCTGTGCTTGGATTAGTGAGCAATGTCGCGGGGGGCCTTCTGAAAGAAGTTTTACACTCAGGCAATCAACAACAGCAGCAAGGGTCTGGGAATCGTCCTCAACAGCACCACCAACAACTTCAACAACATCATCAACAACCTCAACAGCATCATCAACAACCTCACCATAGGTTAGGAATTCTCACCAGTAATTTGGGCTTGTTGGTTACATCCTTTCTTTCATTTCAGTAACCAATTCAGCCAGTTTGCTGAGAGGGACACCTATGGTTCTCAGCAAGACAGCTACGGTTATCGGGAGGAAGACTATAGCTTTCAGCAGACTACCTATGAGTCTCAGCAGGTCGACTATAGCTTCCAGCAGGACGACTATGAATCCCAACAGGTCGACTACAGTTTTCAACAGGACAACTACGAACCCCAGCAGGACAACTTCAATTCTGACTTCGATGCCTATCAAAACCAGGACCAAGCTGATTATGGAGGTCAAGATGACTTTGGAGGTGACACATCGTTTGATAATGCATTCGATAATCAAGATTCTGGAATTTTCTAAATTTCCTGGAGGCGTAAAAATCGTTTTGGATATGCAACTGTCGTTTTCTTGCTTTATTTGCGGTCCCGCTGATGACCAATTTGGGTAATTAGATAATCTGATTCAGTTTGTCGGCTTTTGCCGAATTACCAAATTTGGATATGAATTTCGTTGATCACGTGCTTAACTGACCACCGCAAATTGCTGTAAGTAAAGTCTTTCAATGTGCAAAATTATTCTCAATGTGTGGAATTTCTCTTTCAGATTCACAGGACCTTGGTTTTTGTTATTGGAGGTTGAATGGTCCGCATGCGATTTCTACCAGTCAATGTACACATGGGCCTGTCATGATACATGCTGGTGCGGTCGTATCGAAGGCAACGTACCCCAGGTATATGAAGGGTGCATATTCTGTCTTGTTCGCTCAGCTAGGTACCGCTTGCAATCCCCTTTCCTCTCATTTTCTCTCATTTTGAATACCATGTTCTCCAAGGCATCTTTGATCGCCACTGTCACTCTTTCTCTTCTCGCGTCCGCCTCACCAGTCTTCCAGCGCCCTCAGGGAATTCGCGTCCCTTTGCGAAAACGCGCCGGTCTCACAAAGGATGACGGCACTTTCGACATAGACAAGGCCATTGAGCAAACTGTCGTCGTTATAAACAAGCATCGCCAGAACTTGATCAACTTGCAAAACAACCTCGGACCGGATGCATTCAATGAGGTTCGTGCATCTTTATTTGCCTCATCTATATGCAAATCCTCTACAGGGTGCTGTGATTCTCCCCCTCGCTGTTCCCACTCCGACCGTGCAAAAACGCTCGGGATCTGAGCCGCTCACTGATGAGGATGGCGACGTCGAATGGGATGGCCCAATCACCCTGGGAACTCCTGCCCAAAATTTCTTGATCGATTTCGACAGTGCGTCCCTTAAATTCTATACAGATGCAACCTTTTTAACCGCTGAAACAATTTCATCACTATTCGTTAGCCGGTTCCTCCGATCTGTGGGTGCCCTCCTCGAGCTGCGCAGATCCTGTGTGCTCATCGAAGAATCAATACCAGGCCAGGGCCTCGTCGACCAGCCAACAGCAAAGTGGAAATTTCTCGATTCAGTACGGCGACGGCTCCACGGCTTCCGGTCCCATTTTTACTGATACAGGTGAATTCAACCCTCGAGACTGAAATTACGATTGCAATCTCAACATTGTCATCTCCCAGTCTCTGTAGCTGGCGTCACCGTCACCGACCAATCTTTCTCACCTGTTACCACCCTTACTGGTAACTTCGGCCAGACCCCCTCAGATGGGTAAGATTTCTCATCACCGAACCGTACATAAACACTCAAGTCCTACGGTACCTTTTTTTAGTATCCTCGGCATGGCATTCCCCGCCATCTCCCAGCTGAACAACAACCCCTTCTTCTTCACGGCGGAGGCACAAGGCCAGCTTCAGGGCGGATTTAGCTTCAAGCTTGCCAGCACAGGATCCGAGCTCTTCCTTGGTGGGACGGACGGCTCCACCTTCACGGGCTCCGTCGAGACTCACCCACTCTCGGCCTCGAATGGATTCTGGCAGATCGGCGGCGCGAGCGCGCTCGTGGGCGGCTCCGCCGCCGTCTCTGGATTTGACACCATCATCGACACCGGCACGACGATCATGTACGGACCGCCCGACGCGGTCCGGCAGTTCTACGCTGCTGTCCCCGGCTCGCAGGTGTTCGATTCCCAGAACGGGCTCTTCTCATACCCTTGCAATTCTTCTGCTTCCGTTTCCTTCTCATGGGGTGGTCGGGCATGGCCCGTGAGCGACGCAAAGTAAGTACTACCTTATAGGTTGCATTTTTTTAAAATTTATTGAACATGTGCCTTTTTTTTCTTGGTTAGCTTCAATCTTGGGGAGACGGCCTCTGGATCGGGACAGTGTGTGGGTGCAATTGCTGGCCAGGATCTCGGTCTTGGCTCGAACGTCTGGCTCCTTGGCGACAGGTGAGAAAGTTCCTTGTTATAGTTCGGATTATAGTAACACAGAGATCTTTTTAGCTGGTTGAAGAATGTCTATACTGTTTTCAGCGTAGACGATAACAGCGTCGGCTTTGCTCAACTCGCATGAAACCTCTTGATTGACTGCTGCGCTGTGATACATATACCGTGGTCGCGTCTAATTTTGTATTTTATTAGACCAACTTTATTATAAGCTGAGAAACTATCAAGAGAAATCAGAAAGTAGCAGAAGGTGTCATGAATGCTGTATAATTCACTGTGGGAAGTATCACGCGGTCTTCGCTGCTGATTGTTGGGTCACTTGTTTTATCACTGATCGCTGGTTTTCAGTGAAGGATCGCTGATTTCGAGTCGTTGGTATTAATGAGCAACATCGCTGCACTGATTTTCTTGTTAAGCTAAAGGTCTGTATGGCGTTGTGGATCAGCTAACTTGTATTTTTTTTTTCACTGCATTTTGGACGGCTGGTTTTTCTGGGAAAAATACATACATTGAACCGCAGATTTTTTCAGTGCCTTTGTCGTGAACAAAATCGACAATCAGTGACAGTATGCTGATTTCCGGATACAGCGGTGTTGAGGGTGAATAAAGAAGTGATGTTTAGCGGATTTACTTCCCGCAGTGTCTCCGCTCTCCGCCTACCAAAGTACTTACGATTAACCATGAAATCACCCTTTCGACTTTCAATAGTTTTCCTCTCTCTCACCCTTTTGCGGTACGACTACACCAGGATATGCAACTACTAATGCCGTCCCTCGCTACTGCACTCGCCAGCTTTGAAGTAGTGGCTTGCTGCCCCACCCCGCCTCTGATACGGTAATGATGGGACGAAAACGGAAAACGTCGGGGAGCTCAGTTCTTAGAATACCCAAGCCTAAATATACATTCAGGGCTCGGAATGCACCCACCCATCTCCCTCATGGCACACTATGATTCCAGTGGTATCGAAGGCAACCGTTACAGCCCGTACATGAATAGGGCGGGCGGCTTCTGGTTTCTTTCAGCTAGGTACCTACTCACAACTTCCCTTCCTTTCATTATCATTCATTTTGGAGCCCATGCTCTTCAAGGCGTCTTTGATCGCCATTGTCACACACTCTCTTCTTACGTCTGCCTCACCGTTCGTGCACCGCACTTCAGGCACTCGCCTCCCGTTGAAACCGCGTGTGAACCTCACGAACGCGGATGGTACTTTCGATGTGAACACAGCGGTTGCGCAGACTGTGGTCATCAAGAACAAGCATCGCCAGAACTTGGTCAACTTGCAACGCAACGTCGGGAGGCACGTCTTCAACCAGGTCTAACCGCGTCCTGATTTTCGTCATCTATATTGTTTCTCATCGGAATCTTCCACAGGGTGCCAGGATTCTCCCCCTCGCGAGCACCCCGCCAACTGTGCAGAAACGGGCAGGTTCCGAGTCGCTCACCGACGAGAATGGAGATCTCGAATGGGACGGCTCGATTGCCATTGGGACCCCCTCTCAAGGTTTCCTGATCGATTTCGACAGTAAGCTCCTAAAATTCTATACAGATGCAATCTTTTTAACCGCTGAACCAATTTCATTATTATTATTCCTCTCGTGATAGCCGGTTCCTCTGATCTGTGGATAACCTCCACCGGCTGCACAAGCTCTATATGCTCATCAAAGCATAAATACAAGTCCAGTTCCTCGTCATCTAGTCACAAGAAAAACGGAAATTTCTCAATTCAGTATGGTGACGGTTCCACCGTCGCTGGTCCCATTTTCAGTGAAACAGGTGAGTGAAACTTTCTAGATTATAATCATCATTTCAACATTGCCATTTCTCAGTCTCTGTCGCTGGCATCACCGTCTTCAGCCAAGTCTTCTCCCCTGTTACCACCCTTAGCGCTGACTTCGATCAAAGTCCTTCCAATGGGTAAGCGGTGGTTTCTCGTCACCAAGCCGTACGTAAAGTCCTACATCACCTTATTTTTCTTCTAGTATCCTTGGTATGGCATTCCCCTCCATCTCCCAGACGAACAGCAACCCGTTCTTCTTCACGGCGCGGAACCAAGGCAGAGTGCCGGGCGAGTTCAGCTTCAAGCTCGCCACCACAGGGTCCGAGCTCTTCCTCGGCGGCGCGGACACCTCCGCTTTCACAGGCGCCATCGAGACCCACGGACTCTCAAGCTCGAACGGGTTCTGGCAGATCGGCGGCGCGAGCGCGCTCGTGGGCGGCTCCACCGCCGTCTCCGGCTTCGATACCATCATCGACTCCGGCGCGTCGTTCATATACGGACCGCCCGCCGCGGTCCAGCAGTTCTACGCTGCTATCCCCGGCTCGCAGCTGTTCGACGCCCAGGGCGGGTTCTACTCGTACCCTTGCAATTCTTCTCCTTCCGTTGCCTTCTCGTGGGGCGGTCAGAGATGGTCTATGAGCGACGCAAAGTGAGTGGCCACTGTATACGTTGCGGAGATATATTATTGAGCACATGCCTTTTTCTTGATTAGCTTCAATCTCGGGCAGACGTTCGCTGGATCGACACAATGTGTAGGTGCCATTGAAGGCCAGGATCTCGGGCTTGGTTCGAATGTCTGGCTTCTCGGGGACAGGTGAGATCAATTTCTTAAAGTTGTTCATGAACCGAATGAACCTTTTTTCCAGCTGGCTGAAGAACGTTTATACCGTTTTCAACATCGACAATAACAATGTCGGCTTTGCTCAACTTTCATGAAACTATTGATCGATTACTTTATTACTAAAATGCGCCCTGACTCCTTTGTTTTCTTTCTAAAAATGACACTGTTATACATACCATGTATAGATACCACGATTTTCGCATTTGGAATAGTAAAAAACGTTCAAACAATCTTTTTTCCATTACAAGCAGGCTCAGATCTACAGTAAAAGAAATTACAAAAAAAAAAATCTATTCTATTCTATTAGCAGAAGAGGTTGTATACGACGTTCCCCTCTCAAGTCTCAACCACGAAAGATTACTCTTCAAATTTCCTCTTCCTGACACTACTATCCCGACGCGTCCGATTAGCGATGCCGCCCTCCGCCGCAGCTGCCGCCGCCGCCGCGCGCGTCATCACCCGATCGGTCGAGGTGGAGGCCACCCTGCGTTGTCTTCCCCGTGTGGTGTCGCGGGATGCGGCCGAGGACGAAGGATCTTGTGCAACAGGGGTAGCAGCAGTAGCAGCAGCAGTGGAAGTCGAGGGTACTATCAAGGTCGCCGGAACCGACGGGAACGTGAGGACGGGGATCGGCAGGGATGTGGGACCGGGGGGTTGGGCGCTGGTACCTGTCGTAGCCGTTGTCGTAGCCGTTGTCGCTGTCGTAGTCGTTGTCAGGGCTTGCAGGCCAGACCACGAAACGGCGCGCACGGCGACGTCGGTGGGACCTCCCGCGCTCCTGTTCATACTCGCATCGGAGTCGACGTCCATCATCGACGACGAGGACTCGTTCGCGCGCTCTTCCTCGGCGGTGTCCTTGTCCTTGTCCTTGTCGAGATAGAAGGAGACGCGGCGGCTGGGCCGGCTGCGGCCCCGGGCGGGCGGGGTCCTCCCTCTGGTAGCGGTGGCGGGCGTCGTAGTGGCGGGGACGGTATTACCGGAGGACCTGGCTCCAGGGATGGTAATGGTCGTCGCCGCCGCCGCCGCAGTCGTCGTCCGGCGAGTGTTGGCTTCGTCCGCAGACGCGCGCCGGATCAACTCCGCCTTTTTCACTTGCGAGGCGTGCAGAGCTCGTTCGGTCTGTTTCACGCGGCGCCCGGAGCGGGTGCGGTCGGCGAGTTGTTGGGGAAGACGAGGGGTTAATTTCGCTATAGGGGGGGGGGGAGTGGGCGGGCATATTGTTTGAAGAAACAGAGGACTTACGGTGGTCCGAGTCGAACATATCGCGAATTCGATGGTTACTGTCGACAAAGAAAGGCATTTCCTGGCTCATGTGCATATCTATTTTGTCGTCAGTAGAGTCAACAGTGGGGAGGGGTCAGCCTCACCAAAACCAAAAGAGAAATCGACAAGTTCTAAAGAGGAACTCTGACGACGTTGCATGTTCTCGATTGCGCGGTAACAAATCTCATCAATGAGTCGGGTGTTGGCATCGTAAAAATTGTCGACGATGATAGTGAGAAGCTAAGTCGGACAGGTGATTAACAACCGGTGACCAAGAAAGGAAAACGTACAATGGCAATACTGTCGTCGGTTGCGATCCCAAATCTCCTTTGGAAATAGACAGATGCCCATTGTTTCACATCCAAGAAGCTCTCGATTGGCATCACCTTTTTCACCTTTTTCTTGCTGCTTTCTGGAGTTTGGGAATTGAGATTGAGATTGTGGCCTTGGTTGTAGGCGAGCATCTTGATCGCTGCTTCCAAGAACTTGGCCGGTTCGGCCATCTGCAGCGGGGTGGCACTGAGTGTCAAAGCGAGGCGGGAGAGGGAAGGGGACGCACGTCAACTCTGAGCCTTTCGCCTTGAGGCGGGTGGACCTGCCTGGCTGCGAATTCGGCGAGAATGGGTCGGTTGTGGGCTACCCATTCTTGATTATACTGGAAAAGGAATGAGTGTATGGGAGAGGGAGAGAGTAGAGTGGGGGGGACTTGCGGAAATACGGTCGAGAACGGTCCGTAGTCCCTGGGTGAGCCAAGGGATGTCACGCCGGTCACTGCTGGTGATGAAGTTGGTTCCGTCGGCAGAGCCGTCACCGCACCATCTGCAGCCGCACAAGCACATGCAAGACCTTTGGGCGGTGGAGTCTGGCTGGGCAGTGGCGAGATTTAACCAGGCGGGATCGATTGAGAAAGGGTTGTCTGACTCAAAGGGAGGCATTGCGCCTTCGGTGTTGACACTAGGGAATGTTGGTCGAGTGAGAAAAGTTGAGATTGAGAACGGACTGACTCATTAGTGCTTTGGGGAGCCGAGGGTTGGTTTTCTGGTGGGGAGGTGAGCAACGTGGGCGTGGTAGAGCAGAGGGGCAAACCTATATCGTTGCGGGTTAGCTGTGCAAAGTTGGAGACAGGGTTGTCGAAGCCAATGGCAGTGGCCGAGTGGTCGTGGGAAGGGTTTTGAGCGGTGGCTGCGAGGAAGGGATGAAAAACGAAGGTGGTGGTGTTGTTTAACACGTACCAGGATCGACCATGGCCGAGTCATCAAGTTGCCACCTATGAGCCTGATTGAGCATGAATTCGCTGTAGTCCCTTTGGGGGTAGTGCGTTTCCTCTTCCTCGTCGCTGGTGTTTGAAGGCGAGATCATGTTCAAGGCGGATTCCAAGAGGTCAGAAAGATCTGTGGCAGAGGATGAGAAGGGCGAGAGTGAGAGGACAAGAACTGAACCTGGTGAAGGAGATGACTGGTGGTTGTGAGCAAGAGTGAGAATATGTAAAAAGAGAACGTACCATGAGTTATGAAGAGAGAGAGGTAAATATTGCATTGTTAAATTGTAAGTGGCATTCAGCCACTAACATAGTCTAAGCGACGATCGTGGCAGTGCAAAGAAGTGGCTTTGGTTCAATAACCAAAAAAGGTAATTAAGGAGATCCGAATTCCGATCACGTGTCGTTGCTTAGACAACCTTTTCCCTTATAAACACTCTCTTTCCTTTACCTCCCAAAACCAAATGTCTTTTCTCGTCCCTCCTCCTCCCACCACAAACTCTCTCAATTCTGACCAGAGACACCGTCTCTTGCGTTCAACTCGCAAACTCGGCGCTCTCCTCGGTACAACCCCCCTCGTCCTCGAACCACACGCTTCCACTCCCCAATCTTCCTCTTCTCGCAGACTCCCTCCTCCCCTCGTCCTCCGTCTGAACCCGGTCCATCTCTCCCAAGATGACCTCCGTCTCCCTTCTCCGACTTCCCCAACCTCTCTTACCCGCGCCAACACTTTCCCTTCTCCCTCGACACCCACTTTCTCAGTCCCTCCTCCCGCCATCGCCCGTCGTCGCAAGATGGCTAAGCTGATGCGCACACTCGGAGAAAACGTCCCACAGGAGCTGGTCTTCCCATCCGATCGTTCCTCCCTCACCTACTCACCCGCCGCCTCCATGTCCTCCACCTCCCTCAATTCCTCCGCCTCCTCCACCTCCCTCCCCGTCTCCATCTCCTCCTCTTCCTCCTCTAATGACTCCTCCGCCCGTCCCGCCGCCTTCGCCTCAACAAGACGCCCTTTCATCTTCACCTCAGCCACCTTCCGCACCATCAGCTCCCCCCCTTTCAAGAAAACCTCCTTCAAATCCAAAACCCCAACCAACCCCACCACCCCAAGAGCCGCGCCACCCCGATCCCCGATCCCCACAACCCCGCCCACAACACCACCCACACCCAACCTTAGACACAGCCGCTCCCGCTCCCTCGCCTCCGTCCTCAGTCCATCCACCTACTTCCCACCTCCCCCCATCACACTCGAACCCGCCCCTCGCCAATACCACTACCGTCGCCGCGGTCGCCCTCGCTCCGCCGCCCCCTTCTCCACCGCGGAGCCCATCGTCATCATCACCGAATCTTCCCCGTCTCACGCCAACGACAACGATATCGACCGTCATAGAGCCGTCATAGATCCCGATACCGAGTCTGCATGGGTCAATATCTCTATCAACAAGCCGCCTCCTTCCACTCTCCCTCAGACCAACGACTCGAGAGACAAGCAGAAGAAGAAGGAGTGGAGCGGCCAGTGGAATTTGCCTGATATCTCCGAGGTGCAGAAAGGTCTGAGGGCGTTGAAATGATCACGCAAATCTAATGGATAATTCATATTGCTGCTGGGACAGCCCGGAACATCACTTATGGAATGCAACAAGACACATTTATTTAGACAATCTAATCATACTTGTATTGATAATTACAATCAGGAATCATAATATCATTACTGCTTTGGAATTTTACAATAAATGCTGTGAACATCGAAACGTTCAAGTTTTGATCGGTTTCCATCTCTTCTTTCCTTGTCAAAAATCCCCTAGAGCAACCATGGTTTGGGTATGCATCAATCTACGTTGCGGGGGGAAAGTATTTGCAACGCAAGTACGACACCTGATGAGAGCTTCAACTTCCTACCGGAATGCGAGAGCGGAAACACACGGTCGCCGCTGCTGCGCGCTCGATTCACGGCGTCACGTAGATCGGAACGACAGAAGACACCGGGACACTCCTACGTACCAGATGCCGTCCATATCAACCACGATCCGTTGCGTTTCGTCGTCATGTTCTGGGATATCAATGTTCTCCGATAAAAAAGGGGTTCACCCAATCCAGCTAAAAGCCGCCGTATCGGAAACGGGAGTCGACGAGGGGGGGGGGGGAATCCCACCTCCATCTCTCTTCGAACAGCAACCAACCCCCCCTAACTGCAGAAGCCTCAGGGACAGGGTCTGATGCGCGATGCGTGCGTCGTGTAGTGTAGGGACGGGAGTCGACCGACCGGGAATCATACAGTAGACTCCAAACGGTGGTCAATCACCCGCCCTCCTATCTGAACGGCAGCACGCATCATATTGTCAAGAAGAAACCCAGGTCCACGACTGATGTTGAAATCGAATCAAAAAAAAAAAAAAAAAACTGTTGTGTGTTCAGTTGCACCTTTTTCCCTGGTGATTCCCACACCAGAAGAGCGAATATGGTATTTCCGATGTAAGCACCCGTCTCTGACCGATTCGCGTAGCTTTGGAGCAAAGGGATCCGATACGGCGCGACCCGCGGGAGACTACAGTCCGAGCGGGTACATTCACCGGGGTGCCATATATGTTGGTCCGGCCGGTGCGCACTCGCCTCCCTATCGCACGCTGTGCCTCGCCAGCCGTGATGTACGGTACTGCACGGGTCGCGCTCTCTGTTTTTTTTTTTTTAAAATGGTTGTACTTTGCTCTAACGCCGGAGTTTTTCGCCAGCCATCAGGATTTTTTTAAAGGGATTGATAACAGCCTGTGAGGACTTGGTGACAAGGCTTTTTTGATTTTTTTTCTTCATTCGAATCTGTTACAGGTGCCGATCGGCTAGAGTATATCTAGATATGACTGCACCAAGTTGTACTGAATGTGACCACTTACCTGACCGTATCTAACGGCTGCGGTGCCAGTCATGACATCCGGCTGCACGCAGAGAACGGCTGCAGAGGTTCATCGATCATCTGGTGGGTTGACCTTGCGATGGGTGCAATAATCTAAGCCTAATACCTGTCTCATTTTTTGTGTTAGTTTTAATTTTACTGTAACTCGCGAGGCAGAAACAAACTGAAAATGTATACACACAGGATTGAAACAGGATTGAAACAGGATTGAAACTCGAGGCCGAGACGCGACGGCGCTGACTCAAAGAGGAATTATGCAAAGATTTGCGGTGGCGGTAGTCCACGTGGGAAATTCTTCTGTCCCAGTCCTCCATCCATTCACGTTTCTCAATGTTTCGCTCTAATAAATCAAAGTTGGATAACAATGCAAGGTCGAAGCGGGCGTGTTCTGCTGCTGTTAATGGCCTGCAAACAACCCTTCGAATAGTCCAACAGGCAACCGGAGACGCCGGATTGCCCAGACTCCAGACGGGTATAGGTGATCTGCTATTCGTGCTAGATGTGATCAAGGTGGATTGCAACCATTTTTTCTATGTTGACATTTTCTGATAAGTGATGCAGAAAACATCTCAAAATGTAGAGGATGTAGAGAAACTTTCGGAGCAGATCGAAGGTCTCAACCTATTCCTTGAAAATTCCAAGAATGGCGAAACGGTAGCCACTAACCGGATAGATCGTCTGTTCATGTCCGTCATTTTTAAAGTTAATAATCCTCTAGTCTGATCTATGTTTCTATAGCGTGCCGGATACAGCATTGGAAGAATTACGAAAGATGACTTCCCGCAACGCCATAAAGCGTTTCATTCGCTACTCCGATGATGCACAGTCGATCAGCAATCATATCCAGACAATTGCGTGGTCGATCCAAAGTTTTATGGTATGCTTATCGGCTTCGGTACTTCTACCTTTGACTGATATAAATTGGTGTAGGTGGAGACTACACTTGCTATCGAATTCGCACTTGACGTTTGTTGATCTCGCACCACCCCGATGGGGTTAATGCTCATGCATTCCCAGGAACATGCCATCAGGATCCAGGACGATATCAGGAAACTTAATGAAACCACGACAAGTGGAGTTGAGGTTTGTGTTCATGGTGCACTAATTATTACGACTTGACTACTTAATACCATCCAGAAAATAACGACTCGATTATACATGAAAGGTGAAGACTAAGTGGTTGATACGTGATCAAATCACTTAGACATTTTAGAAGGTCGCCCACCATACGCCACCTTTTCTGCATTCAACTCCAAAGATCGACCACAGTGTTTGAAAGGCACGAGGGTGGAGATTCTCAATCAGATCTTTCACTGGATCAGGCGCGCATTGAAGGGAAAATCACGAGTGGCCCATGTTGTCGCGGCGAACATCTGCATATTTTGGATTAACGGATCAGCTGGAACAGGGAAAACCACGATTGCTTATACTGTTGCCGCAGCTTGCAAAGAACGTGGTGTTCTCGGTGCAAGCTTCTTCTGCTCGCGCGACGATGCAGAATGCAGCAACCCTCGTCTAATATTCACCAGCATTGCCTACCAGCTCGGAAATTTCAACCGGTCATTCAGAGCCGAGGTTACTCGTGTTATGAAATCAACACCCGGTATCGCCTATGCAAACCCTTTATATCAGCTTGAAGAGCTTATCGTAAAGCCTATTCGTACGCTTGGGAGCTCATTTTCTCCGTGTGTTGTTGTAGTGGATGCACTGGACGAGTGCAAGGAGACCGGAACGACCTCCGCCATCTTATCGTCACTCTCTCTCCATGTCGACGAACGCTTCCCATTGAGGTTTTTGATCACCAGTCGGCTGGAGAGTCATATTACTACGATCTTTCAATCAAGCAATTTGACGCCCATAACTCGGCCCTGCAATTTGCATGAAGCTGAACTAGTGGTCGTGCAGAGCGATATCAAACATTATCTTTCCTCAAAACTTGCCTCGACGAGAAAGCTATACCGTATCCAAGACGAATGGCCTTCTGAAGCAGATATCCATTCCCTTACGCTGCTGTCTTCTGCACTTTTCATATATGCATCCACCTCGGTCAGGTTCATTGAAGATCGAACCTATTCCAACCCCAGAGATCAGCTCGCGCGCCTTTTGTGTCATGCGACCCCTGCGACAGAACCTTCGTCACCCGATTATCGCCTTGATCAATTATACACTCAAGTGTTGGATGATGCCTTTCCTACCATATCCCCTGGTCTTTCTGGTTGGCTGAAAAGGATTCTAGGGACTATTGTTCTTCTTCAAGATCCGCTCTCTTCATGTGCCATCCAACGATTACTAGGTGTTCAATCAGGAATGGTTAAAAAGACACTGCGTCATCTTCACTCGGTTATCATGATGCCAGATGATGATAACAAAATGATTCGAACGCTTCATCCATCCTTCTTCGACTTCATAACAAGCCCAGCTCGATGTCGGAATTCGAAATTCGTTGTTAACCCTGGAAGCCAGCATACTTTACTTGCGCGTGCCTGTCTAGATGTTATGAAAGGGCTGAAGCGGGATCTGTGCGGAATAAGAAACTCCTCGATACTCAATAACGAAGTGGACGACCTTTCTGCACGGGTCATGACATGCATTCCACTTGAACTGCAGTATGCATGTCGTCACTGGGCTTGGCACTTGTCAAATGCGATGTTGTCTGACACTCTCCTTGACCTGTTGAAGGAATTTTGTTTGAAATATCTGCTGTATTGGGTTGAAGCACTAAGTCTAATGGGAGATCTTCGAAATGGCCTGCTCGCATTGGATGCCGCTCGACAAGCCATTGGTGTTCGTTAATTTCCCTTTCAGCAATGCGCAAATCTGATCGAGTTTGACAGAAAGCAGGCAGAGACGTGACTGGCACGATGGATTTACTTCGTGATTGCGAGCGCCTTACCCTTGAATTTTTCCCGATCATCAGTACTTGTTCTCTTCAAGTCTACCACTCTGCATTACTGTTCACTCCCGAAGAAGCCTTAATTAAGAAGTCGTATAGGAGAGAGTTGGATATTCCAATAACAGTGTCCAATGGATTGGATACTAGCTGGAGTTTATGCATCCGGACGATAGAAGGACATTTAGGTTTCGTAACATCGGTCACATTTTCCTCCGATGGCACGCGTATCGTTTCTGGATCCGATGACAATACTCTTCGGCTGTGGGACGCCGTCAGCTGTGCACATCTGAACACTTTCAAGGGACATTCCAGCGTCATAAAATCGGTCTCATTTTCTCCTGATGGCACGCGTATCGTTTCTGGATCCAACGACCGAACTGTTCGGCTGTGGGACGCACTCAGTGGTGCACATCTGAACACTTCCGTAGGACACTCTAATTCAGTAACATCGATCGCATTTTCCCCTGATGGCACCCGTATTGCTTCTGGATCCGATGATGAAACTGTTCGGCTGTGGGACGCAGTCAGCGGTGCTCATCTGACTACTTTCAGGGGACATTCCAGTTTCGTAAATTCGGTAGCATTTTCTCCGGATGGCACGCGTATCGTTTCTGGATCCAACGACAAAACTGCTCGACTGTGGGACACAGTCAGTGGTGTTCATCTGAACACTTTCGCGGGACATTCCAGTCATGTAGATTCCGTCACATTCTCCCCCGATGGCACGCGTATCGTTTCTGGATCCTTCGATCAAACTGTTCGGTTGTGGGACACAGGAAGCAGCGTAGGTCTGAATACTTTCAAGGGACATTCTAGCTTTGTAACATCGGTCGCATTTTCCCCCGATGGCACGTGTATCGTTTCTGCATCCAACGACAAAACTGCTCGACTGTGGGATGCAGTCATCGGTGTGCATCTTGCCACTTTCAAGGGACATTCCAGTTGTGTAAATTCGGTCGCATTTTCCCCCGATGGCATGCGTATCGTTTCTGGATCTAACGACCAAACCGTTCGGCTGTGGGACGCAGTCGGTGGTGCACGTCCGAACACTTCCACAGGACATTCCAATTTGGTAACGTCGACCGCATTTTCCCCTGATGGCACGCGTATCGCCTCTGGATCCTACGACAAAACCATCCAGCTGTGGGACGCAGTCAGCGGTGCACATCTGACCACCTTCAAGGGACATTCCAGTTTGGTAAATTCGCTCGCATTTTCCCCCGATGGCACGCGTATCATTTCTGGATCCTTCGACCAAACTGTTCGGTTGTGGGACGCAATCAGCAACGCACATCTGAACACTTTCAAGGGACACTCTAGTTCGGTAAATTCGGTTGCATTTTCTCCAGATGGCACACGTATCATTTCTGGATCCGATGACCACACTGTTCGACTCTGGGACGCAGTCATCGGTGTGCACCTTGCCACTTTCAAGGGACATTCCAGTTGTGTAAGATCGGTTGCATTTTCCCCCGACAACACGGTTATCATTTCTGGATCCAATGATGCAACTATTCGGCTGTGGGACACAGTCAGCTGTGCACATCTGAACACTTTCACAGGACATTCCAGTCCAGTAGAATCGGTTGCATTTTCCCCTGATGGTATGTCTATCGTTTCTGGATCCTCCGATAATACTCTTCAGCTGTGGGACGCGGTCCATGGTGCAAATCTGAAGACCTTCAAAGGACCTTTCATCAATGTTAAATCGATTGCCCAATCTTGTAATTTATCCTGGAACTCGTTATCCACCAACAACCTAAACCCTACCAGTTCAATATTTGGTTATATCGCGGCAGACGGCTGGGTGCACTCCCTCACTCGGAATCGACGTATCTGTTGGGTTCCGGTCTCGTGCAGACCGGTGAGCTTGGCTGCAAACGGAGCTCGCGCAGTTTTTGGCACAGGGGATGGTCGTGTCGTTATCCTTGATTTTACAGGCATAGACGCCTAATTGCGTAACCGTTAGCTTTTCCTAGCCTGTCGTCATATGGTCTCACCGTTAAGGAGGTTCCCTTATCTCTCGAGTTTGCCGTTTGTCTTTTTAAAACTCTTTTTTATAGCATACTCTACCGCTGTTTTTTCCAGGTTTCTTACGGTTTTCTCGGGCATCTTTTTTTTTGCGTTGAATGCCTTTAGCCACATAATCTCCGAGTTGACAAGAAAGTCACTGCCAATGCTATTCAGTGAGTCTCATGTATCGTTGCTTAGGACTCAATCACTTTATCACTCGAAACTATCCCAAGCAGATCTGGTTGCCATCGATCTTCCGTGACTGGCTGATTAGTTGCGCTGAGGAAATCCTTGCATACCCATTTATGGAACTGTACCAAAGCCATTGTACAGAGTCATCGCAATAATTTTCAGAGGGTGTGAGGATGCTCTAGGAGGGATGACGGAGTGAGTTGCCATCGTTGTCGATCTCGTGTTGACGGGTGCGCGCGTGAATATCTACTGAAAACCGCATCCACCGCATCAACATATTAACTGCCGCTGCGACGCAGGTGAGAGCAACTTAAGGTGGTAACCATTCTCCTGCTAAATATTCGAACCGAATGGGCTATTCTTCAATAGTTTCTTACGCATCTAGTCGTGCTGGTTTAAAACACAGTCATGTCGAACACAAGGAAGTATACCCCATGCTTGGAAAACAAAAGGATGGGGCTTGCTTGCCCTTACTGGGAGCGACTGCACGGAGGTAGGTGCGTGAGGAGAATGAGAAGCAGAAGAGATTGAAATTTGAACAATGCAGATTAGACTTTCCTAGCACTCGCTCAGGTGATTGTCGTGGCTTAGAATAAATATGTGATGTGGTCGCACCGCCGAAAAAAATAGCTACATTGAAATGAAGGTATCTACGTGTTGAAAAACCGACAGGAGAAAATCGCAATAAAAAGAACCAATACAATCAAAATACGCTGCCAGCTTTCCGTGCCGAGGAACATCCAATGGACACCCAGATTATGTATAGGTATCGACAAATCTTCGACAGGCCGGCGATGACGACACTGCGTCCAAGATGTGCCATGTACAAATCGGCTCAAGTCCACTTGAGTTCGACGACCGCCTAAGGAAAATAAGGTCTGAGTATCGCATAAGCCCTGTCGAGCGTGTGTTGGCACCCAAAAGAGAAGTGGACGAATTCCATCACTAGACCTCTGGTTGACGGGCGCCGAACAGGCCCAGCCATTTGCTTCATATCGACGACAAGAGCCAAAAATGTTAGGACCCCCAATGGAATGCAATGTGGAAAGATGAGCCATCACACTTGGATCAGTAGTAGTTGCATGGTCGCCACCTGAGTCAATGTTCCATACACAGAGCGTTTTATCGGCCGACCCTGTGACGACACGCTTTCCGTCGGGCGATATCGCAATGGACAGCACATCACCCGTGTGTCCCTCGAAAGGACCGAGCAGAGTTTTGCCAGCTTCGAGATCCCATACGCGGACCGTAGCGTCTCGTGAGCCAGAAATGACTCGCTTCCCATCTGGCGAATAGGCAACTGACCAAACCCAGTCGCTGTGGCCTTTGAATGGACCCGCTACTATCGATCCCATTTCAACATCCCAAACGCAGACAGTCTTGTCAGCCAGACCCGAGGCTACTCGCTTCCCATCTGGAGAAAACGCCACTGAGAGGACAAAGTCTGTGTCTGTGGTGAGGGGACCTGCCACCACCTTTCCGTTCTCGACATCCCACACGCGGATTGTCTTGTCAATCGACCCCGAGGCAACCCACTTTCCATTTGGCGAAAATGCAACCGAGACGATCAGGTCTGTGTGGCCTGTGAATGGGCCTGCCACGGTCAGGCCTGTATCAACATCCCAGACCCGAACGGTTTGATCTTCTGAACCAGATACGACCCGACTCCCGTCCGGAGAATACGCAACCGACTGGATCCAATCGTCGTGGCCTTCAAACGGACCAGCTACTTTCCTTCCTGTTTCAACATCCCAAACATAAATTGTCTTTTCAGCCGTCCCTGAAACAACTCGTTTCCCATCTGGCGAGTACGCAATGCACCACACAGTATTTGCGTGGCCCTCAAATGAACTTCTCACCATCCGTCCAGTCTCTACATCCCATAGGCGAAGAGTCCCATCTTCTGAGGCTGAGACGACATGCTTCCCATCCGGCGAGTAAGCAACGGACCGGACTGCGCTTGTGTGACCTTCAAGGAGAACTGGAATTCTCTGGCAGCTGTCAACATCCCACACTCGGATCGTCCGGTCATCAGAACCAGAGGCAACCTGTTTCCCATCTGGACGAAATGCAACAGACATGATCCAGTCGGCGTGGCCTTCAAATGGACCCGCTATGATATGGCCAGTCACAATATCCCAAATGCGGACCGTGTAGTCGTTTGAACCAGAGACAACCGATTTCCCATCCGGTGAATACATAACCGAGCGTACGAGGTGCTTGTGTCCTTCGAATGGACTTGCCGCCACCTCGCCCGTCTCAACATCCCACACACGTAACGTTTGGTCGTTTGAACCCGAGACAACCTGCTTTCCATCGGGGGAACATGCAACTGCCCGGACCATGCTAGAATGACCCGTGAAGGGACCTGCTGAAATTTCCCCTGACCCCGCGTCCCACACGCATACTGTCATGTCAGCGGATCCTGAAATGACTCGGGTTCCATCTGGTGAATACACAACTGACTTGACACCACCTCTGTGGCCTACAAAGGGACCAGCAACGGTCTGACCAGTCTCAACATCCCAAACCCTGATCGTCTGGTCATTTGAGCCTGAGACGATCCGCTTCCCATCTGGTGAAAATGCAACAGACATGACGCACTGGGTGTGGCCTACCAGATCTCTTATCATCTGGCCACTCTCGATATCCCACATGCGCAGAGTATGGTCGACCGAACCTGATACGACCCGCGTTCCATCTGGCGAATATGCAACTGACCAGACGTCTTCTTGATGGCCCTTGAAAGGACCCCTCACGGTCTGTCCCGTTTCAAGATCCCATATGCGGACTGTCTTGTCCCTTGAACCTGAAACGAGCCACTTCCCATCTGGCGAATATGCAACAGACGTCACCCAGTCGCTATGGCCGGTCAATACATTCGTGAGTGCGGGCCAGCGATCATCTCTGCCGGTAACGATAGACAGGGTTCCGGGAAATTGAGACAGAAAACACTTTGAGACGAGGGACTTCCGTGGAGAGAACGGCAACGCCGATAGGTAAATATGTGGGACACTTTCAGAGATTGGCAAATGAAAATTCGCGACAAATCGACTGGCGTCTCTGGCAAAACTGGAGAGGTCTGTGTTGAATGCCTGTAGCTCCAGCGATGAGGTAATCGTTGTGGAACGAGATGCGACAACACTCACTTCAATCCATTTAGCTGCAGTAGATAGTGCGGTGTATGATGCCGGTATCTCTTTGATCAAGCTCATAACTTCCAACCAGAAGAGAAGACGGACATAGAGAAAATCTTCAACCTCTTTCAGCAGTACAAGGCAATTCGTTCTGTCGACTCTCATTTCACACAAGTGGGCGGCCCAGAAACGACATGAATATGCCAAATATGTCGATATGCTAGTAGCCATTCGGGATGCCAAGTTTTCCACATCGTCATTTCGAAGGTGAGACGACTCCAATTCGCAAATATTGAACCTCAGTTCGGTTTTCATTATCCGCAAGGAAGCAAGCGTCATATTTCGATGCTGCTCAGACAAGTCGATGAGAAAGCACCGGTTGGGACATCGATTCGGATCTTGTAAGAATTCGGCAAACGAGAGGTGTCTGAGGCGAAGCGAGGTGTCGAGTTCGATCACCGAGGACAGGTTATAGAGGATGACACTCAAACGCCAATCATCGTCGTCCTCTTGTCGTCCAAGCAAATACTTGAGGTCATCGCGATGAAAAGGCGCCTTAGCGACGATAATAGCGCCCACCACCATTCTGAAAAGGTCAACCGTAGCATCGTCCGAGTTTCTGAAGGCGAAATGTAGAACATTCTTATAAAGAATATCGATGTTCTCGCCCTGTTGTCCTAAATTTCCAGCTAGAATGAGCTTAAGTTTGGCATTCGGGTCCCCGTGTTTCTCCTCCATGAATGCCATCGCCGTCTTTGCCCAGATAAAAAGTCCTGCTGCGCGAGTTGTTAGTTGCTCGATGGCAGGCTCGCCTGGCCAAGTTGGCGGAAAACCAAGAGTCGGCCGAATATGGTCCAAACTCTGTTCGAAGAAAATTCGAATATCATGCTGTGTCTCGTGACTGACCAAATCTCCGGTTTCAAGAGTGACCTTAAGGCAGAATCGTGGGTCATGGAATATCTCTGGCACGCGCTCGTCTCGACTGGTGACTATGAGTTTGAAGATACGAGGAAGACGGGTCCAACGGGTGAGCGTGTCAAGAAGGGTACGGCGGTAGCCAGAATGGGAATCATCCGAGCCACATTCATCCAATGCATCAAGGACAAGAACAGGAGGATTTGAAGACAACTCCTCGTGGTGCTTCTGCAGCACATCTTCGATCATACACTCGAAGTGTATTAAAATATCTGTATCCCGGAAGCATGGTTGTGTCAGGAACTCCATCACGCTGGCTTTTATGGAGGGGTGGAATTGTGTAAGGTCGAATGCAACGGTGCGCCAGAGAGTGGCCGGATCACCCGAGTTGACATCACCACGTTTGAAGAAGAAGGACGACCCGAGACGGTGCTGTTTGGTCAAAATTGAATGCAAGGAAGACGCAATGGCCGATTTTCCGGCACCTGGACTGCCAGTAATCCACATGATATTGGGCGTCTGATTTGTATCAGGTCCTGAATGTGGTCGTAGCATGATGGTTCGTTAGAATACCAAGGATTGCTGTAATATATGCTGCACGAACCGTTGATCCAGGAATCAACCCCCTCAAACAATCTCTCGCGAGTTCCCTCCATGCACCGGGGAACGTCACGCCCAGTGCCCACAACAGGTTTCAAAGCTTCAAGTACCCTTTCTTGATTCGAGGCGGCATTTGCGATAATATTGTGCTGGCCACCACCGAAGACAGTTGAGCTGTGAATGTAGACATCAGCATTCTCGATTAATGTCATAGCAAGAACGTGCAAAGCGGTGTGTGGCCAGCGTCCAGGCACGAAAAAGGCGCTATGCTTTTGGACTCTGACGCACTCTGACGAGAGTGCGGGAGCACGAATTTTTACGTGAGTTATTTAGTCTCTTCCAACCTCGTAACATGATAACGATATGCCAAGCCGAGGACGGTGAACTATGTATTTCAGGTTTGCCGAACCCACTTCCTCAACTCAACCCAGACTAGTAGGTGAATAGGACGGTACGAGATATAGAAAGGTAATTCCCAGTCTACTCATTCAAGGGCGAACTAATGAATGTATTGCATCAAGAAACAGGAAGCTATTCTAGCCTACCTTTCTGATGGACGACAGCTAGGAACTGACAACATTCGCGAGCTCAGAATCAAGTCCGTCCGTCTCCTTATGTGAGTATCAACATATGCATGGTCATTCTGATTTTCCCCCAACGGTGTGAATGCATCGTTTCCGGATCCTCCAACTATGCTCTTCAGCTATGGGGACGCCGTCAGCAGGTACGCATCTGAAACACTTTTGAGCGACATTCCCATTGGGTAAATTTTGGGTTGCATTTCATCCTCTGATAGCACGCGTGTCGTTTCTGCATCCCTCGACAACACGCTTCCGCTGTCCATGGTGCCACACCTAAAGACCCTCGAAAGAGACCGTCTTGTAGTTTATCCAGGGACTCGTCACCTAACAAACCCAACCTGAACTCCTACTGGTCCTAGAGGGCAGCAGATGGCTGGGTACCGTTCCCCCACTCTAAATCGACATATTTGTTGGGTTACTTTTTCAGATTGGCTCCAAACGGAGCTCGCGCCGTTTCTGGTGCAAACGATGGGTATGTCATTATCCTTGATTTTACATACATAGTCTTTTCATAACCTCGAGCTTTTCTATCATCTGATGTCCTCACCGTTATAGAGATTTATTGTCTCCATTTACCATTAAAAATTCTTATTGTTCATAACAAACCGGTTTTTCCAAGTAACCGTCATGTTTGCATTGAATGCCCTTTGCCACAAAAATCCCCGAGTTGACACTATCAACAAGTCTCACTCAGCTGGCGAGGCGTCTTTTTTACAAGTGCGGATCTACACCGAATACAAGCCACCTTACCCGCAACAGGGCCCGCGGATATTGTAATAGCCACAGGGGGAGAGGTTGCCACGCACACCCTGAGCGTTGGTCTGCTGCCGGGGGATTTGCAGCGGCGGTATTGGTCATGGGTGTGTGGGTGTGGGTGTGGGGGAAAATCCAGGTTTGGCACGTGGACCAGGGCGGATGATCGATCGATCGAGGGACATGTGCGTTCCGTCCCTTGCTCCGTTTCCCCAACAAGTCAATAAAAACTCAAGTGAGATCATCGATCCTGGGACCGATTCCAGCATCAGAAAGATCAATTCGATCACCGCTTACCACCACCAACCCCACACGCACCCTTCTTCACTCCCTTTCCCAAGCACCGGCTCGGATTCACTTTTCAATTCTAAACGGCAATATACACATGTATAGCTATAATGTATATCAATAGAAGAACAAAGGGGAATCCGAAATTGTATTATCACCACGCACATGCAAGGTACCCATCACATTCTCACCAGCCATTCACCGACCGGCGTACCTTCTCGCCTTCCTTATCCGCTCTCCAAATATCCAGAGCAACCACGGTCTAGAGTGCAGGTAGGTTTATTGATCAACATCTGAACATGGCAAGAAGGAACCACGTACGCGGGACAGCCGATGACGATCCCAATGACCGCTAAAACGGTATTGCCTTTTCCCGGTCCCAGTTTATGGTACATCGCAGGGGCGAAGAGGGGGAATGAAAATCCGGCGATGGAACGGAGACATCCGGTTGCGGCCAACGCTATCAAAGAATAAGGGGAAAGGAGGATACTTAGAGAGGTGGAACATACCCGAGGCGGCATGTAATTGATACATATCGACCACGTATGTGGTCGTGCCCTGAAAAATTAACGTCATGCCGCTGCCGGTAATCGCCATACCCTTTTGCGAAGGTGAGTGTACGAAAACAAGAAAGGAAAGGAAGAGACAATGTCTGCCACGATCCAATGAACTTTTTTCTCGGGTGCCCATCCGGCGATGAGAAGACCGATAGGAACGAGAATGGAGCCAGGGATCATGGACGCTAGCGAAAGCCGTTCAACGGGTTAGGAATGATAAAAGAGGGATGGAACTGACGCAACCGAAACTCGGGTTTGCCCACACCCCCGTTCTTTTTCTTAAAATGAATATAAGTGGAATCGAAAAAGAGCGCGTTCAACTGGGAGGCGCCGATGAGACCGATTCCGAGGGCGAGGTAATGTAAACCGGCGATCCCTGGTCGTTCGCTGTACGTGTCACTGTAAATCTGGGGCATGGTGGTGAGGAAGACTGAGAAAAAGGTCAAGTTGAATTAAGGAACGATTGGGAACGACTTGCGGTAGAAAAGGCCGTAAACAAAGGCGGTGTATAACGCTATTAGTTGGAGGATGGGTTCTTGGGACAACATGAGGAAGGGTCGGGTGAGTGCATTTGTGAATAGATGTTTCCAGCTATGAATGGGATGAATAAAGATGAAGGGAAAGGAGAGCGAGTGGGCTCACTGTCGATCCTCGGTCTCGTAGATGGTGCGGATTCGGATGGAGATTCTCTCGGGAGGTAGACTGGCGATGATCTTCTTCTTTTTTCTCTCCAACAATGTTGGGGGATAGGCTGGGTAAGGTGAGTAGGGGGTGGAGGATGAGTTGAATTGGCATACTCTCTTGGAGATAGATGAAACCGAAGAGTTGGATGATGGCGTCGAGTATAGTGGTTGACCAAAACTATGTATGATTATGAAAGATCTAAGTACGAGGGGGACGGGACATACTACCCAAGGCCAGGTTGAGTTTTTGACGATCCTGTGAGGGGATGAGTGGGAGGGATGGGAGGGATGGGAGGGAAGGTACCAAGCGCCGGCAACAGGGCCGAGCCAGGGACTGATAGAGTATATGGCGACGGCCTGGCCACGTTCTTCGAGAGACCAACAATCGCCGAGAACGCCTCCACCGATCTGGGGAATAGGGGGTGAGAGAAGGAGGGGGGGGTGGAGGGGAGGAACGGACGAAAAGAGGTGCGCTTCCGCCGATTCCAGCCAAAAAGCAGCAGACGATGAGTTGAGTTGGGTTTTTAGCAAACCCGCAAGCCAGGTTCCAAACTGGGTATGGTTAGGAATTGGGTGTTAATAGGAGGGGAGGGAGTACCGAAATAAAATAAGTTTGAGAGCCGGAGGACGCGAGAGCGTCTGTAGAGTTCGGATAGGGGACCTAGGAAGAGTGGACCGATGGCTTTGGGGGGGAGTGAGAGGAAGAAGGGGAGGGAGGGGGGCACGGACCATAAGCGAGGACGAATACAGAAGTCATCATGGCGACGAGTACATTATTTGTGACACTGAACTGTCTTGCGATTTGATCGCTGGCGGGTGCGGTGATGGCGGAGGATATGGGGGATATGAATGTGAAGGAGGATACGATGATGGCTGTAACCCATTTTTGTCTACGAGTCCAACTAGAGAAGTTGAGTAGGGAGTGAGGGTGTGTGTGTGGAACGTACTTGAGAGGGTTTGTCGGGTCATCCTGGCCGTCCCAGTCGACGATGATGGGGGAGGGGTGTTATAAACTGGTTGCCGATGAGATGGTTTTACTTCGGAGAGCTCTGTCCCTAGACAATGATGATATCTCGAGTCCTAGTTATTGGGGTTGTTAACGAGGAATCAGACTTAAGGTCTGAGTACGACTAACTAGGGGTTTATATACTGACTACGCTACTGCGGATGAGTCAGTGTAAACACGGGGAATACATGAGGAGTACATGAGGAATACATGCGACGAGTAAAGATAAGTATGATAAGAGACTCGGAGCATGTGAAAAGGTGAAACAGCATGTGAAAGAATGAAACATGATCGTCGGAAATGAAATGGGTCTTATCTAGGATATATGAAAAGATAA
This sequence comes from Porpolomopsis calyptriformis, assembly GCA_951640195.1. Classification (NCBI taxonomy): domain Eukaryota; kingdom Fungi; phylum Basidiomycota; class Agaricomycetes; order Agaricales; family Hygrophoraceae; genus Porpolomopsis; species Porpolomopsis calyptriformis. Next base: position 984,192 of record OX621173.1, read on the forward strand.
GGAATCGTGGGGAATCCCTGGGGAATCCCAAGTAGAGATAGGACCTGTCCGACTAAGCACTGATGACTAACATAGAGAGGAAATGAAAATTTACGTCCGTGACATACACCTCGTTTTTCGGGAAATTCGACCCGAATTTCAAACTTGGGCGGTGTCGGGCGTTTCGTCCTCTGAGGCCTGAGTCTGGATTTCCTCAGTGGCGGGGGCCTCAATGACCACTGAGAGGGAAGCGATGGGGACAGTGTCTGAGGCCGCTTCGATGGGGGAAGGGGCTCGGACTGTCTCGACGTCGTCGTTGTCCGGGTATTCTAAGTCGAGGTTGATGGGGTACTCGACTGACGCACCGTAGTTGATTATGGTCTCCGTCGTCGCGAGATCTTGTTGGGCTCGGAGAAAATCTTCTCGAGAAAGTCGTTCAGCTCGACGACTCTCTTCTACGAGCCTGGCGATGACGGCGCGGGTGGTGACGTCGTAACAATCAACCCATGTTCGCCTCTTCTGTTGTTGGAGCTCCCAGACTTTGAGCTCGCTTTCGTCCCAGCGGTTCTTCCAATACAGGGCGCTTCTTTCCGATGCTTTGAGCTCGGCTTTCAAAACGTCGCGTTCTTGACGGAGTTCTCGGTTCCAGTTACTGACGCTGTTGCTGTGAACCGTAAGACGCGAGATGGTGACGGCGGGGTCTTCAGGAGGAGGGGTCTGAGTAGGATATTCGTTGAAGAAGTCCTCCGCGCGTGCGCGACCTTGTCGACGTAGTTGTCGAGTGGAGGAGGAAGAAGTGGAGGGACCGGGGGTAGGGGAACGGAGGATGGCGGACGAGGGGATTCGTCCAGCGCGTCTGATAGCGACTTGAGGAGAAGGAGATCGAGTGGCGGGCATTATGAAGGATGGTTTAACAGCGTTAGGAACAAGAGTACTGGGTAAGTTCGCCGAAAATGGGGAATGACTGGATGGAATCGTATCAACGATTCTGAGCTTTTATAAGTGCCAACTCGACCTAAAAATAGAATTCAAAAATGGACAGCCGGAATGATGACAAACGAATCAAGTCGCCGTTTGAATCGAATCTTCGTAAGTCTTCACAATTTCCTTGGCGTGTCGTAAGACGCTCGATCGTTCTTCCCAGGTAGCTTCTTCGATTGGATAGCCTTTCCATTTGACCAAATACTTTCGTCGGCGTTGAACTCCAGAGTGTTGAAGAATAGATTCAACTTCGTATTCTTCTTCGTTCTCGATCAGATCTGGTGGAGGTCGAGATGTATCAGTAATATCAGGGTGGAGTAACTTATCTTCGATGTTTGGTCTCAGGAGTGATACGTGAAAGACTGGATGGAGTTTCCAAGTTCCGGGGATATCGATAAGATACGCAAGATCCGATACTTGTTTCAGAATCTTGAACGGTCCAGTTCTTCGGTTATCTAGCTTCTTGGCGGGCCGAGTCGTCTTGATGTTCTTGGTATCTAACCAAACCAATTCTCCGACTTTGAAGGGGGGAGAGAGTTTCCGTTTTCGATCAGCGTATTTCTTCATCGATTCTGCAGCGTGTGATAGTGATTCGCTAGCACTCTTCTGAGCACGCGTGAGACGTTCATGGAAGGTGTTTGCTGCGGGAACGTTACTCGGGGATTCAATTGTGATCGGCAAATGAGGGTGACGGCCATATTCCAAATAGAAGGGTGATTGTGATGTGGAGGAGTGTTGTCGATTATTGTAAGCGAATTCGGCAGAAGCCAGCCATTCGGACCAATCGTCTTGCATAAAGTTGGTATAGAACCGTAGGTAGACCTCGAGTTCTTGATTCGTTCGCTCGGTCTGACCATCGGTCTCGGGATGATAAGCAGTGGACAGTCCAGAAATGGTTCCTAAGAGTTTATTGAGGGCTTCAGTGAATTTTGATGCGAACTGAACTCCACGATCGGAAATGATCTTCTTTGGCCATCCATGATGTTTCCAGATGTGATCACGGAAAAGTCGGGCAGCACCTTCTGATGAGAGATTGGAAGTCGTCGGAATAAAGTGGGCACGTTTTGTAAAGCGATCGACGACTACCATCACAGTGTCGTATCCAAGCGAGTCAGGTAGCTGAACGATGAGATCGACGGTAATCTCAGTCCATGGTTCGGTAGCGGGGGGTATAGGTTGTAGGAGTCCTGTCGGTTTCGAAGGATAGTTCTTGTTCTGTTGACAAGCAGGACAGGATCGTACATAATTGATAACGTCTTGAGAGACGCCATCCCAAACAAAGTTTCGGAGCACCAGCTCCTTCGTCTTCTCAATGCCAGGGTGTCCAGCATGGGGGTAGGCGTGGGACAGTCGTATTATGTTTGTGCGCAGAGATACTTCCTCCGGCACCACAATTCGACCTTCAACATCGCGAACCAACCCATCGACTTGGTCCCAAAACAGTGAGGCATCCTCGATTTTCTGTGAGATCTTGTGCGGTATTGGCAATTTGAAGCGTAATCTTGCGAAAAAGTCCGGTTCTGAAAGTTTGACGATCGAATTGATCCAATGTTCATCTGCGATTAAAGCCTCATCTTCCACCTCGCCTTTACCCTCGTCGAAATAATCCGGGCGCCTGGATAACCCATCGGCTTTGTTCTTTCTCCCTGGGACGTACTCGATTTTATACTCGTATCTCGACAGGATTTCTGACCAACGAGCACGTCGTCCAAACAATACGCGAGCAGTACTGAAATATTTGAGAGCGAGGCTGTCGGTACGGATTAGAAGGTCGTGTCGCGATCCTTCCAAAAGATGTCGCCATGCTTTAAGACAGTCTATTATCGCTAAGAGCTCGGCGTCGTGAGTCGGATATTTCTTTTCAGCGGGAGTCAAAGATCTTGAGTGAAAGCCTACAGGTTTCCATTCGTTTTCGTGCAACTGAGACAGTATACCTCCTAAGGCAAAACCAGAGGCGTCAGTCTCCAAGCAGTACGGCAGATCTTGGTCCGGTACTTCGAGGACAGGGGCATTCGTGAGGGAGTGTTTTAATTGATCAAAGGCGTGTTGTCGTTTGGGAGTCCATTCCCATACAGTATCTTTGCGGAGTAATTCATTAAGTGGTTGGGCGATCTTTGAGAAGTCCTTGATGTATTTTCTCCAGAAATTGGCACTTCCGAGAAAGGATTGAAGTTGTTTAACGGTTCGAGGTTCGGGCCACTCAGCTATGGCTTTGACCTTCTTGGGATTGGTTCCAATATGACCTTTCGTTAAGGTCATTCCCAGATAGATCACCTCTTCTTTCTCGAATTGACATTTGACAGGTTTGCAGGAGAGCTTGTTCTTCTTCATGACATCAAGGGTTTTGAACGTCCAGTAACGCAATTCTTCTAGATCATCTCCGCAGATGAGAACATCATCAATATAGATGAAAACACAACCTGATTTTAACACTTCGGCAAATCGCGTATCGATCATCCGTTGGAATGTAGCTGGAGAGTTCCGTAGACCAAAAAACATCACTCTTGGAACATAGAGTCCCTTGACCGTATTGAAAGCGGCTTTCCATTCGTCGCCTTCCTTGATTCGAATGTTGTTGAATCCCCATCGGATATCCACAACTGTGAACAGTGCAGCAGATCGTAATTTAGGCTGCTGGACGATTTGATGGAGAAGTGGTAAGGGGTATCGATCAGGAACGGTAAAGTGGTTCAGGTAACGGTAGTCTTCGATTGGTCTGTATCCAGCGTCTTGTCCTTTCGCGTTGATTTCTTCAGCTTTCTTGCTCAGGAAGAAGGGAGCGGCTTGAGGTGAGGTTCCTTTGAATATTCGTCCAGTGGCCACATTTTCTTCCAAAAACTTCTCTAGAAAGTCTATCTCTCGAGGGGACATCGGATAAGTCTTGTCATTCTGAGGTACGAAGTTATCCTTGAGATCAATGACGTGATCAAATTCAGAATGAGGTGGAAGGGAATCGAAGGACTCCTTGGCGAAGACACTAGCATAGTCTTCCCAATAGACCTCTGGTACAAACTTTCGCATATCTTCCTCCACCGTGCTGGCTCTAGACTCGTCCGATTTTGAAATACTTGCCAGCAAGACCGATTCTACCACAGAGGGCTCTGCTTCGCCGCTACAATACCGACGGGAAATCTCTTTGCCTCCGAGAGCCAGTGTTGAACTCTCCCAGTCGATACTAGGGTTTTGAGCTCTGAGCCATGGGTAGCCGAGGATTATATCAAACTTGGATCCGAGGTCGGTCACTTCCAAACGGATCCTTTCAGTGTGTCCACCTGGAGCTTCTATCCAGACATCTGTGTCAAAAACGATCGGGCCTCCTCGGTTCTCTGACCCATCGGCATTCCGTACGGGGATTGGGGTTTCCAAATCCTGAAGAGTAAACTCGTGACGAGTTGCGAAATTCTCGTCCATAAAATTCCCAGAAGCTCCACTATCAATAAGACACGTGGCGGGGACACGTCGGCCACTGTCAGAAGCCTTGATCCAAACGTCCATCGTAAGTCCTGAATCGCCCTTTTCGATAGTACCGAGAGTTCGAAATGAATTGCAAGTAATAGTGGTACATCGAGTGGTATGGTCCGCAACGTTGGGCATGTCGTCCGAACCTTTCAAAAACCCTGGGCTCTCAAGTCCGCTGCTAACTTCTCCTTCCGATCACTCGACCAATTGCGTATACCAATCTTCGCCATGTCCGACGGAGTCTCGCTCGCTGCCAGTGTAGCGGGTGAGTTGACGTTCTCCACGTGGGACTCAGCGGTAACGACACGTATGTCTCTGCCTCGTCCTCGTCCTCGTCCTCTGTAGCCTCCTCTGCCTCGAAAGTATCCTCCTCGACGTGAGGAAGAGGTATCGGGTAGATTCTTCGCATCACCGGCGTTTCGATTTGGGCAGGCGTTCGCGAAGTGGCCAGATTGGCCGCAGGAGTAACAATTCCCATATGGGATCGTACGGGCAGAAGAGGAAGGTTCTTCTCTCTTGATGGTGGGGGCTGCTGTCGTTGAGCGGGTCGTCGTTGCAGCCACATACGATCCTCGTGCAGGAAAGGGGTTGGAGTATTGGGGTCGGGACGTGGAGGACTGTTTCTGTGAGGCGAGAATGTCCTTTTGATGTTGGTAACGTGTTGTGGCGTCCTTCCACTCTTGAAGTGTGGCAGGGACGGCGGGGAGTCGGTAAACGTATTCTATGAACTCGGAGTCGAGTCCAGCTTGGTAGAGATCGATGAGGGCGGCGTCGTTGAAACCGGTATCGACCTGTAAAGCGCCGAAGCGCAGGTTGTAGTCTTCTATCTTCTTCTTTCCTTGGCGGAGGTTCTTGATGTCGTTACGAGCACGGGACTGTCTGTCGATTCCTTCGAACGTCGATCGGAATCGAACTACGAAGGCGGCCCAGGTAGCTGTCGGGCCGGTCCAATTGACGGTCCTCATGTCGTTGGTCTCTTTCTCCGACCAAGTTTGGGCCATCATGCCCTTCATGAAGGAAAGGGCAAAGGGGATTTTGTGTTCATCGCGATATGGTTTCCCCATGAAATATAATTCGCAGCTGTTGATAAATTTGTCGACATCTTGTTGTCGACCAGTAAACTCGTCTGGCTTTGCCATCTTTATCTCGATGGTGGGGGGAGCGGCAGGAGGTTGAGGTCCCGGTGCGGGCTGAACCAGAGCTTGAGCGGCGAGTTGTTGATGGAGATCCTGAATCTCTGCTGCCTGGTTCGCATTCGAGGTCTGGAGGTTGGCCATCTCCCTCCGCAAGTCATTCATGACTGCGAGGATTTCGTTGAGGTTGGGAACAGGGGGGTTAGCGCGAGAACCCATTGGATCTGGTGATGATGAAGGTGAAGATGTTGTTAAAGGTGAAGACGGTCGAGTCGGTTGTTGATACGGGAAGGGTTGATACCTAACAGTAGGGGGAGTGATGGGACGTTGTGAGTGGGCGGCGGCGAGTAAGCGAGTTGTTTCGCTTCGAGTCCTTCCTAGAGCGTGTGCGATACTCGGTAATGGAGAAGCTTGACTAGCTTCTTCGTTTGGGTCTGGAAAGATTCGGGTTTGTGAGTAAAGCGATTGGGAAAGAGGATTATTCTGCTCAGAGGAATCGTAGAAGTTTTCGTCGTCGTCGTCCAGTGTTAAAGCGAGGGTGGATCAAGTAAGGGGGAGAGAGCAAGAAGGAAGTCTGATTCTTGTTATAAACTGGTTGCCGATGAGATGGTTTTACTTCGGAGAGCTCTGTCCCTAGACAATGATGATATCTCGAGTCCTAGTTATTGGGGTTGTTAACGAGGAATCAGACTTAAGGTCTGAGTACGACTAACTAGGGGTTTATATACTGACTACGCTACTGCGGATGAGTCAGTGTAAACACGGGGAATACATGAGGAGTACATGAGGAATACATGCGACGAGTAAAGATAAGTATGATAAGAGACTCGGAGCATGTGAAAAGGTGAAACAGCATGTGAAAGAATGAAACATGATCGTCGGAAATGAAATGGGTCTTATCTAGGATATATGAAAAGATAAGGAATCGTGGGGAATCCCTGGGGAATCCCAAGTAGAGATAGGACCTGTCCGACTAAGCACTGATGACTAACATAGAGAGGAAATGAAAATTTACGTCCGTGACAAGGGGGAGGGATCGGGAAGGGGGGGGGAACGGTCGGGCATGGGTGGGAGGGAGTGGGAGGTGTGAAAGGAGTGAGTTGGGATGTATTATATATTATAACAGCAAGGTACGTCGGGAAATACCGAGGTAGCCGGGAAGGTACCAGATGGGACGGTCCGGGTCATAGCTGTCCAAGTAAACTCGACCGATAGCCTTCTGCGGACATCGGAAAGGGTAGAATATGGGGTGAAAGGGACGCTGAGGGGGGGAATGGGACTAGACAAAAATGGGTTACAGCAGTCACCGTATCCTCCTTCAAAAGATAACCAAATGAAAGTCCGACGGTGAGTACTCGAGTTGCTTACCTAATCATCAACGAGCATGATAAAATGCACCTTTTTTTGGATACATGATTTCTTGTAGACAACTAAGGAATAGATTACAGGCTCACAATTCAATGGGTATCTATTCCATTGAAAGCTGTTTCGGAAAGCAATCGGATTCTGAGCGACAACTCGGATTGTCTTTCAATCTCCGAATTTCGGACCTTGAAATGAAAAGCTTGGAAAAGCAAAACTTCACAACGACGCAAATAATTAAATTGCGTGTACAGATATGGTGTATCTTGTGAGCCTAAGTAATCTATTCCTTAGTTGTAAGAAATCATGTATCAAATTCTGCGGGAAATTCAAACTGCAATTGGTCACCTAATCATCAACGAGCACGATAGCACTGTTTGATTAAGAAATATGGCATCCAACCAACGGACCCATACTGCATGGCAAGTTCGTCCTAAACCTACCCTGGGCAATCGATGTATCTATACCTCTCCAAACCTGTATGACAGAGTCCCCTTCTCTTCATCGTCGATCAGTACGTCATTCCGATTAACTCTATTTAGTAGGTATTTAATAAACCCGTCCTTTCTATCAAAAACCGTCATGTCTCCCTTCCTTCTCACCACTCAGTCAATCGTCGCCTCGTTAAATTCAATTCAACCCAAAGTCATCCTCATTCTCGGTGGTAATTCTCTCTCTCTTTTCTTCATATTCAACTCCTCATACCCTTTCAGCTCCTAGTCATACTCAATTAGATCCCCTCATTCACTCCCCTCTTTTGCCTTCCTCTCTCCTCATCATCGTCTCTCATGCCCCGCCTCAGCTCCCGTCCGACACTCTCCCCGCAGTCAGGATCATCTCACTCGCAGCGCCCCTCCAGCCAGAGAACGCCGCTGCCATCCCCCTCGTAGACGCCCTCGAGCGCGCCGAACGTGTCGCCCGTGTCTGGAGATCCCACAGACTCCCTGGCATCCTCTACCTCTCCGATATCGACGACGGCGCCCTCTTCAAGTCAAAGTCCCCCATTCCCTCAGTCGACCCCGCTCAGCGTCCCTTTGACGCCATATTCAATTTTCTCCCCTCAAACGTATCCGACAAGTCTGTCCTCAAACAGACCATCCTGCTCACCACCGTCGCCCATCCCTTCCTCTGCGAACCCTTCCCCGCCGCCGCCGCCTCTCAGCCTCGCAACAGGTGGTCCATATTCCATTTTGCCTCTTCCCCCCCCCAATACTCTCCCCCCGTCATTAAACAACGCGCTCTCCTCGTGCACGTCCTCCCTCGCTCCCCTCATCACTACCACTCCCCCCCTTCTTCTCCACTCCAAAAAATCGCCAGCGGTCCCAACTCTTGCAAACTCGTCGATTCCATCCATGCTTTCCTCCTGAATTTCGCTTATCCCTCCATTCCCTCTCCCATAGATGCCTTGACCATCGAACGTGCAGCCCCTTACGTCTTACCCGCCACATCTCTCGCTATCAGGATACAATATGCACCTATTTCGGCTCCCGCTTCCCCAACAACACCCGATCACCCTACGCTCAATCAAAACACTCTATCCATTTCGGACATCATTCTTCTCGGCCTTCTCGACCCTCCTTCCTCCAAAACCCCCATCCAAAAACAGAAACAAAGGACGGACGGTACCCAACCCCGAACCTATCTCGACTCTCAAAACGACATTCTCATCCTCGGTTCAGACTGGTCTAGCCCCAACACCACCAACCTCACCAAACTCTCCCTCGCCGCCGCCCGCCCCGGCCTCGGCCTCACCCTCCATCGTCCCCCCAGACACCGCCCCTCCCTCAACCGAATCCCCTTCTCGACCGAGAACCCGACCAGGAGCGCGTCCACCCCGAACATCACCCGGTTCTCCATGCCCCCCGTCTCTGCAGCCTCCGCCGCCGCTGCCGCCACCGCCCCCGACCTTCGTCACCGCACTCGACCGGGCTCGTTCTTACTCACCGGAAAGAAACCGACGAGGCCGATGTCCTTGCTCGCCGTCCTCACCCAGTCCGAATATGAAAGGACGGTGTTGGGCGGTGAAGACGAGCCCCCGTTGACGCTCACCGCGCCGAGTACCCTCGGACGCTCGGACGGCGCGAGGATCACCCCGCCCGATACAGACGAGTCCGATGTGGAGGATGTCGTCCTGTTGAAACCCCCCGAGCCGACCGCCAGTAGCAGTCGCCGAGGGAAACCTCGAGGTTGGGTCGGAGAGCCTCCTGAGAATGCTACATTCGGAGTATTAGAAAGAACGAAAAAGGAGAAAGGCAGCAGGAGGTGGAGCTTTTGGAAACGAGAATAGACGGAAACGGGAATAGAAACTAATTTCATTTAAATTTTTATAATCACATGCTATTCTTAATGTATATCTTCAAATAAATCGTGTGTGCCCCAGAAAGTGTGGATGGATGGAACGGATCGTGCGATGAAATACATGGTCGATTCGTTTAGTTTCTCGCCTCCGTTCCATATCCCAAGGTCTTCTAATCGCCAGTTGGGATAGAACCCGGGCGTCGTCGTCCGTGTCAGTTCCTGTATATACGTCATGTCATGTACACGTCATCGTCGATAGAGGAGTACGTACGCGGGCGAGCGAGGGGGGCACGGGGAGGATGCGGTGCGGTGAGCTGGTTAGAGTCAGTCTCAGGATTTTGAGTGCGCATAGACGGGTCGCGAGCAAGTCGAGCAGGGGCGCGGTGAGCGCGCGGATCAGGAGGGTCAGTGTGGTTAGCGGGCTGGTGGTGAGCGCGAGGGTGAGTGCGGAGAGGTCGGAGGGGGAGAGTGCCCAGCCGGTGAGGGAGAGAGAGGTGAGTGTGTGGGAGGAGCGTTTGATGAGTGAGAGGACGATGGAGAGTGGGTTTGGGGGAGGTGAGGGGAGGGCGTGCTGGGGTGGTGTTCCGGGGAGGGGGAAGAGGAGGGAGGGGAGGGGGGGAGGGGGGAGGGAGAGGTGGAGGTGCTTGAGGTGGGCGAGTATGTGTGTGTGGGGAGGATGGGTGGAGAGATCGTGGAGCCATTTGAAGAGATGGGGGGAGGGCTGCGGGGGGGGTGGGTCACTGGAGAGGATGTCGGCCGAGACGGGTTTGGCACGTGGGGAAAGAACGAGGTCGGCGGAGTGGAGGGTGGGCGAGGTGTGTGATAGGAAGCGGGTGAGTGGGTCGGCGAGTGTGAGGTGGAAGGGTGTGTGGAGGGTGAGGTGCGCGAGGGTGGGGAAGGAGGAGGGGGGAAGGTGGGTGAAGAGCGGGGAGAGGTCGAGTTGGGCGGTTAGGGAGAGGTGGGAGAGGCCGGGGAAGACTGTGGAGATGAAGGGGGCGATGGTGTCTTCCAGTGCGTGGGCGGGGCATTTCCGGTTGGAGAGTGCGGCGGGGGTCTCGGAGAAGGTGAGGGAGAGGTGGGTCAGGGCGGGTAAGGGAGACGCGTGCGGGAGGAGTGGGAGAATGAGCATTTGTATGCTGTTCGTCGATCCTTTGAGCGTGAGTGAGACGAGGGTGGGGCGGAGAGATGTCCAGACCGTCGGGAGCAGGGGCTCGAGATGGCGCGCTGCAGGGTGCTGCCACCAGTCGAGCGTGAGATCGGTGACGTTGGACATGGATTTAATGGCAGCAGAAAAGACTCGGAGGGTATGGTTGATGGGATTGTAGTACTGCGGGTGGCTGTCGACGATGTCGTCTTCGTTCGAGGAGGCCAGAAAGAGGAACTTGCCGGGTGTAGGGTGGGTGCGGTCGTGTAGAAGGTTGAGCACTCTGTTCAGTCCCCTTTGCAGATGATTGTTCTCTTGATGATGCCATTGGCCGGTGAAGTACGGATTAAGGTGCAGTCGACGGACGTGCTTCCCGACCGCGGGCTCTCTGTTCGAATAACGGTGAATAGCTCCCCATCACGTCTGAAATACATTACTTTAATCGAGCCAGCCTTTTCATCGGCACCTTGTAGTCCAGGTTTCCGATGTGGACCTCCCCGTACCTGGTGTTCATGATGGAGTTGTAAAAGAAAGAGTTGAGGCCAATCAGGTTGTTAAACTCTTTCTCGGAGAGGTAGTTTGCGATATTTAACCAGATTTCAGGAGGAATGTGGAGCTTTGCCATCGATTGAAGGGATGCGATGGTAGGGTTGTTGTTTGCTGTGCTTCGGCGTCTAGCACTCTTCCCACCATGTTCCAATCCAAGTTGAACAAGGTTGAAGCAGGCGTGTTCTGGCCTGCAAACGACTCTTCAAATTGTCGAACAAGCTACCGGAGGAGTCGTGCTGGGTGTTATCAAGGTGGATCGCAACCATTATCTAAGAATGGAGGAACACTTACGCCGGCAGCTATGATTGTCTCGTCTTTAAATCAACTCAACCGTAGGACATACTCAATGCTGCACATCTGAACTCTTTCAACGGTCATTCTGGATTCCTACGTTCCATCGGGGGAAAATCCGACTGCACGCGTATCATTTCTGGGTCCCAAGACACAACCGTTCGACTGTGGGACGCAGTCAGCGGTGCACATCTGAACACTTTCATGGGACATTCCAGTCGGGTACTTTCCGTCGTATTTTCCCCTAATGGTACGCGCATCATTTCTGGATCCTTGGACAACAACACTGTTCGCGGTCAGTGGTACGCCTCTGAACACTTTCATGGGACATTCCATTCGGGTACTTTCCGTCGTATTTTCTTCCGATGTCACGCGTAATCATTTCTGGATCCAAAGACAATACTGTTCGGCTGTGGGACGCGGTGAGCTTTGCCCATCTGAACATTTTCACAGGACATTCCAGTCCCGTACAATCGGTCCCCGATGGCATGTGTATCGTTTCTGGATCCAATGACAATGCTCTTCAGCCGTGGGACGTGGTCCATGGTGCACATCTGAAGACCCTTGAAGGAGGTTTCTTCCATGTCAAATCGATTGCACAATCTTATAGTTTATCCGGCAACTCGTTAATGATCTAAACCCCACTAATTCAATATTTGGTTATCGCAGCGGACGGTTGGGTGCACTCCCTCACTCGGAATCGACGTATTTGTTGGGTTCCAGTCTCATACAGATTGGCTGCAAATCGAGCTCGTGTACTTTTTGGCAGAGAGGATGGGCGTGTCATTATCCTTGATTTTACAGGCATAGACGCTTATTGTCGTAACCTCCAGGTTTTCTAGCCCATTGCCTTATGGTCTCGGATTTCGTTGTCTCCCGAGTTCGCCGTTCAAGTTTCTTACCGTTTTCTGCCCATCCTTCGCGATGCCAGTGTTGCCTTCTGCCGCAAAGTCTTGATAAGAGTATGGCAGCGCCTCAGCATCTATTTAACTGAGTTCGAGGGTTCACGAAATGCTCTTTCACTGCATCAGAAACTGGACGAACAACAATCCCGTCCCAAGTCCAAAGAACCCCCAATGGCTAAGCTTCTCCCGATAGTACCGAAAAATCCATGTATTCATTGGTAGAAAAAAGAATAGATAAGTCATTGCGATGGACATTTCCGGGGAATGCGACGACGATCGAGTAGAAGAACCAAGCTAGGCGGAGAATGACAGAGTGAGCTGTGATCGCTGACGTATGTGCGAATGAATATGTACCGAAAACCTCATTTACTGCATCAACATATTAACTGCCATCGCGACGCAGGCGAGAGCAACGTAAGGTGATAGCCGTTCTCCTGCCAACAAAGGTGCGTTCGAAACCAAATGGGCCTTTCAATAGTTCTTACTACGCACCTAGTCGTGCTGATTTGAAGCACAATCCAAGAAACCTATCACGAACACAAGTAAATACCCGTGAATCTCGGAAAACAAAATGATGGGAATGGACTTGCTTACCCTTCTTTATTCCGATCAACGAGACCGGGTGCGACAGCTCGGACGTAGGTGCATGTGCATATCGTAAGGAGAATGACAAGCAGGAGGGATTGAAATTTAAACAATGCAGACTAGAGCTTCCCAGTAAGATATGCGAGCAATGGATAGCATCTTTCTGAGCCTTACCATCGTTGTCGTGGCTTAAGAATGGGTATGACATGACATAAGATGTGTGACGTGGTCACACCTGCATCACTTCCGCATTTAAGGAATCGACGGGTAACTAGATGACGCACATATCAACAAATCCACAGGCTAACAACACTGTGTTATGTACCGTGTACAGTACAAATCCAATCGAGTTCGGCGACCGCTATCGCATAACCCTGTCAAGAGAACCGGACGGATTCCATCACTGGATGGTCATTGGGTGTTTCATATCGACAACAAGAGCCAAAGATGTCCAATGGAATGCAACGCGGAAAGATGAGCACTTGTAGTTGTATGGTCGCCATCTGAATCAATGTTCCGCATTTATCAGCTGCCCCTGTGACGACATGCTGTCGGGCGATATTGCACATCACCTGTGTATCCTTTTTAAAGGCCCGAGCAGAGTTTTGCCAGCTTCGAGATCCCATACACGGATCATAGTGTCTCGTGAGCCGGAAATCCCATCTGGCGAATAAGCAACTGACCAAACCCCAGTCGCTGCGGCCTTTGAATAGACCCATTTCAATATCCTAAACGCAGACAGTCTTGTCAGCCATACCCAAGGCTACTCACTTCCAATCTGGAGAAAACGCCACTGAGAGGACAAAGTCAGTGTGGGTGAAGGGACTATCTGCCCAACCAAACATGTCATTGCTCACAAAATCTGGTCACGTCTCGGTCAAGCCGTTTGCAAGAGTCCCAGCGTTGGGTGACCTTCCTGAAATCCAGCCCACAGAGGGTTCAGTCTCGAATGTTTCCTCCAGACAAGGAACTGATGGTGGTGTCGATCTTGCTGAAGGTTGTATGATAACGAGGAGCATCAAATATACACATCAACTGGCTCATTGGGTCAATGCTGTTCGCAACGGTGATCCAACTGAAATTGTAAGTGGCGCTCCTAGGATGCTATTAGTCCCGGCCACTCTTCTGAAGGAAAACTTGCTTGAAAATAGGCTACGTATCATTCCATACAGAGACTTCGCGCTGGATGATTCGTCCAATCTTGCTCTCCGTGAGTGCGATTGTTTCATTTCCTGAACCGATGAGTCTGAATTCGTGCAGTTGAAGCTTTTGTCCACACGTCTCTCGACCTATATGCTTTCATTGCGGTCACGCCCTCGTTCTCAACACTGGACGGATTCATTACAATGGTCAAGTCAGATAATGATCGGCGGCAGAGACAACTTGATAATTCCGGCCGTGCTCCCAACCGTTCGCTCGACGTGAGTCCATCTTATAAATGCTATTGCGATTGTGGTGGAAACGTTCCATATGACAGTTCTCCATAACGAGCTTCAAGAATCCAGAGTACGAGCTAGTCGCTTTACATCCCGAACATTTCCTTCCGTTCGACAACGTGCTTCTTGTCTACGATCCAGTAACGAAGACCCGCAAGACGTATGTCGCAGCTCGTGACCGGGTCCTGCGCGAGTCACCTGAGCCGAATAGTACCCCCTTGCCGCCCTTTTGCCACATTGGGGAAGAACGTGAACAACTTGACCATTTGAACGTTTTCCTCGTTGCCCTGAACGCAGAGATTAAATTCCGGCGTTATTTTGAGATGATTCGACACGATCCTCCCACAGTGCCTCTCCCGGATCATGTTCTCAAACTCATGCATCGTACAATGGAACTAATTGAGTTGGTGTACTGGGAGCCTGTGCCAACAAAGGGTTCACACGGGGAGAAGGTATTAGCACAAATAATTGCTCACAGGCGGCAAAATCGGGGTCGATTCGTAAGGCCAAATCCTGAGAAGACCATGGAGAGAAGTTCTGGCGACGAATCGGACATGGATGTGGGCAAGGATACGCTGACTTCGAGTGGTCGTCGTCCTACACCGAAAGCGTACCGGGGGACACCTTGGCCTGAAGATGCAGACTTGGAAACGCGGATGGCTATTGGTAGATCACTGATGAGTGGCCACGGTCTGTTTCTCTTCTCTTTCATTTTCACGTTCACTTAATATGAGTTTGCCAAGACCGAGATCATGATCCAGAACTATTTGAAGGTGCATACGCACTCGGTAACGATGGCCGTATGTACCTTCTTCCTTTTTACCAATTTGCTCACTGTTGTCACCACACAGCACATCCACATTCGGTCCTGGAAACTGTCAACACCTGGAATGCTGATGTTCATTCCCATCAGCAAAAGGACGAAAACTTTGCCTGACTAGGTAATGCTATCCAAGGTCCACCTTCCAACCTGGTCGACCTAATTGACATTGAAGATTTAAAGTCACTACATGCCTATTCGGGCAAAGGACTGAACTGACGTTTGGTTCGTTTTAATAATAGAGTGATGAGGTGTCCCTCCGTCGGCCCCCAAACATTGACAGGTTGATAATAGCTGCCTATCCGTCGCGTTTAGAACCAATTCTATGAATACATCAGACATTGAATAATACATACCACTAACAAAAGGGTATAACATGGTCACACTTCTGCATCAGTTCACAAAAAAAAACTGCATCGAAATGAAGGTATCTACATGTTGAAAAACCGACTAGAGCAAATCGCAATAAAAGGAATCAATACAATCAAAATACGCTGTAAACATTCCGTGCTAAGGGGTGACCAGCGAGTACCTAGATGGTGCACAGGTATCGACAAATCCTCGACGGGCTGACGACACTGTGCCCAATATGTGCCATGTACAAACCGGCTCAGGTCCACTTGAGTTCGACGACCGCCTAAGGAAAATAAGGTCTGAGTATCGCATAAGCCCTGTCGAGCGTGTGTTGGCACCCAAAAGAGAAGTGGACGAATTCCATCGCTAGACCTCTGGTTGACGGGCGCCGAACAGGCCCAGCCATTTGCTTCATATCGACGACAAGAGCCAAAGATGTTAGGACCCCCAATGGAATGCAATGTGGAAAGATGAGCCATCACACTTGGATCAGTAGTAGTTGCGTGGTCGCCATCTGAGTCAATGTTCCATACACAGAGCGTTTTATCGGCCGACCCTGTGACGACACGCTTTCCGTCGGGCGATATTGCAATGGACAGCACATCACCCGTGTGTCCCTCAAAAGGACCGAGCAGAGTTTTGCCAGCTTCGAGATCCCATACGCGGACCGTAGCGTCTCGTGAGCCAGAAATGACTCGCTTTCCATCTGGCGAATAGGCAACTGACCAAACCCAGTCGCTGTGGCCTTTGAATGGACCCGCTACTATCGATCCCATTTCAACATCCCAAACGCAGACAGTCTTGTCAGCCAGACCCGAGGCTACTCGCTTCCCATCTGGAGAAAACGCCACTGAGAGGACAAAGTCTGTGTCCGTGGTGAGGGGACCTGCCACCAGCTCTCCCTTCTTGACCTCCCACACGCGGATAGTCTTGTCAACCGATCCCGAGGCAACCCACTTTCCATTTGGCGAAAATGCAACCGAGGTGATCATGTCAGTATGGCCTATAAATGGGCCTGCCACGGTCCGGCCTTTATCCACATCCCACACCCGAACAGTTTGGTCATCCGAACCAGACACAACCTGACACCCATCCGGAGAATATGCAACCGACTGGATCCAATCGTCGTGACCTTCAAATGGACCGGCTACTATCCCTCCTGTTTCAACATCCCACACATAAATTATCTTGTCAGCCATCCCCGAAACGACTTGTTTCCCGTTTGGCGAGTATGCGACACACCACACAGTATTTGTGTGACCCTCAAATGAACTTCTCACCATACATCCAGTCTCTACATCCCATAGACGAAGAGTCCCATCGCCTGAGGCTGAGACGACACGCTTCCCATCCGGCGAGTAAGCGACGGACCGGACCGCACTTGTGTGGCCTTCGAGGACAATTGCCATACTCTGGCAAGTATCAACATCCCACACTCGGATTGTCTCATCATCAGAACCCGAGACAACTTGTTTCCCATCCGGAGAAAACGCAACAGACATCACCCAGTCTGTGTGGCCTTCAAAAGGACCCATTGCAATATGACCGGTCTCAATATCCCAAATGCGGATTGTGTGGTCGTTCGAACCTGAGGCAACCCATTTGCCATCTGGTGAATACGTAACCGAGCGGACTAGGTGGGTATGTCCTTCGAATGGACCTGCCACAACCTTGCCCGTCTCGACATCCCACACACGTAACGTTTGGTCGTTGGAACCTGAGATGACCTGCTTTCCATCAGGTGAACATGCAACTGCCCGGACCATGCTAGAATGACCCGTGAAGGGACCTGCAGAAATCGCCCCTGACTTCGCGTTCCACACGCACACTGTCATGTCAGTGGATCCTGAAATGACTCGGGTTCCATCTGGTGAATACACAACTGACTTGACACTACCTCTGTGGCCTACAAAGGGACCAGCAACAGTCTGACCAGTCTTAACATCCCAAATTCGAATGGTCTGGTCATCTGAGCCTGAGACGATTCGATTCCCATCTGGTGAAAACGCCACAGACATGACGCACTGGGTGTGGCCTACCAAAGGATCCCCAATCATCTGGCCACTCTCGACATCCCACACGCGCAGAGTATGGTCTATCGAACCTGATACGACACGCATTCCGTCTGGCGAATACGCAACTGACCGGATGTCAGCTTGATGGCCTTTGAAAGGACCTCCCACGATCTGTCCCGTTTCAACATCCCATATGCGGACCGTCTTGTCGCCTGAACCTGAAACGACCCGCTTCCCGTCTGGCGAATACGCAACAGATGCCACCCAGCTACTATGGCCTGTCAACACATTCATGAGCGCGGGCCAGCGATCATCTCTGCCGGTAACGATAGACAGAGTTCCAGGAAATTGAGACAGAAAACACTTTGAGACGAGGGACTTCTGTGGAGAGAACGGCAACGCCGATAGGTAAATATGTGGGACACTTTCGGAGATTGGCAAATGAAAATTCGCG
The DNA here is from genome assembly GCA_951640195.1 of Porpolomopsis calyptriformis. NCBI lineage: Eukaryota > Fungi > Basidiomycota > Agaricomycetes > Agaricales > Hygrophoraceae > Porpolomopsis > Porpolomopsis calyptriformis. The sequence goes on from OX621173.1 coordinate 1,001,957, forward strand.
ACAAATCGACTTGCGTCTCTGGCAAAACTGGAGAGGTCTGTGTTGAATGCCTGTAGCTCCAGTGATGAGGTAATCGTTGTGGAATGAGATGCGACAACACTCACTTCAATCCATTTAGCTGCAGTGGATAGTGCGGTGTATGATGCGGGTATCTCTTTGATCAAGCTCATAACTTCCAACCAGAAGAGAAGACGGACATAGAGAAAATCTTCAACCTCTTTCAGCAGTACAAGGCAATTCGTTCTGTCGACTCTCATTTCACACAAGTGGGCGGCCCAGAAACGACATGAATATGCCAAATATGTCGATATGCTAGTAGCCATTCGGGATGCCAAGTTTTCCACATCGTCATTTCGAAGGTGAGACGACTCCAATTCGCAAATATTGAACCTCAGTTCGGTTTTCATTATCCGCAAGGAAGCAAGCGTCATATTTCGATGCTGCTCAGACAAGTCGATGAGAAAGCACCGGTTGGGACATCGATTCGGATCTTGTAAGAATTCGGCAAACGAGAGGTGTCTGAGGCGAAGCGAGGTGTCGAGTTCGATCACCGAGGACAGGTTATAGAGGATGACACTCAAACGCCAATCATCGTCGTCCTCTTGTCGTCCAAGCAAATACTTGAGGTCATCGCGATGAAAAGGCGCCTTAGCGACGATAATAGCGCCCACCACCATTCTGAAAAGGTCAACCGTAGCATCGTCCGAGTTTCTGAAGGCGAAATGTAGAACATTCTTATAAAGAATATCGATGTTCTCGCCCTGTTGTCCTAAATTTCCAGCTAGAATGAGCTTAAGTTTGGCATTCGGGTCCCCGTGTTTCTCCTCCATGAATGCCATCGCCGTCTTTGCCCAGATAAAAAGTCCTGCTGCGCGAGTTGTTAGTTGCTCGATGGCAGGCTCGCCTGGCCAAGTTGGCGGAAAACCAAGAGTCGGCCGAATATGGTCCAAACTCTGTTCGAAGAAAATTCGAATATCATGCTGTGTCTCGTGACTGACCAAATCTCCGGTTTCAAGAGTGACCTTAAGGCAGAATCGTGGGTCATGGAATATCTCTGGCACGCGCTCGTCTCGACTGGTGACTATGAGTTTGAAGATACGAGGAAGACGGGTCCAACGGGTGAGCGTGTCAAGAAGGGTACGGCGGTAGCCAGAATGGGAATCATCCGAGCCACATTCATCCAATGCATCAAGGACAAGGACAGGGGGATTTAAAGACAACTCCTCGTGGTGCTTCTGCAGGGCATCTTCAATCATACACTCGAAGTGTAGTAAAATATCTGTATCCCTGAAGCTTGGTTGGGTCAGGAACTTTACCACGCTGGCTTTTATGGAGGGGTGGAATTGTGTAAGGTCGAATGCAATGGTGCGCCAGAGAGTGGCCGGATCACCCGAGCTGACATCACCACGTTTGAAGAAGAAGGACGACCCGAGACGTTGCTGTTTGGTCAAAATTGAATGCAAAGAGGACGCAATGGCCGATTTTCCGGCACCTGGACTGCCAGTAATCCACATGATATTGGGCGTCTGATTTGTATCAGGTCCTGAATGTGGTCGTAGCATGATGGTTCGTTAGAATACCAAGGATTGCTGTATATATGCTGCACGAACCGTTGATCCAGCAAGCAACCTCCTTGAACAATTTCTCGCGAGTTCTCTCCATGCACCGGGGAATGTCACGCCCAGTGCCCACAACAGGTTTCAACGTTGCAAGTACCTTTTCTTCATTCAAGGCGGCATTTGCGATAATATTGTGCTGGCCACCACCGAAGACAGTTGAGCTGTGAATGTAGACATCAGCATTTTCGATTAATGTCATAGCAAGAACGTGCAACGCAGAGGGTGCAACGCAGAGGGTGCAAAGCAGAGTGTGCACAGCAGAGTGTGCCCATATACGAAAAAGGCGCTATGGACCCAGACGAGAGTGTGGCAGCACGAATTTTTACGTGACTTGACTGACACTGAGTCCTGAATTATTTAATCTATTCTCTTCCAACCTCGTAACATGATAACGATATGCCGAGCGGAGGATGGTGAACTATTTCAGGTTTGCTGAACCCACCAATATTGCTTCCTCAACTCAACCCAGACTCGTAGGTGAATAGGACGGTACGAGATATAGAAAGGTAATTCCCAGTTTACTCATTTTGTTTACTCATTCAGGAGCGAACTAATGAATGTATTAGAGCTGGAACACTAGAGTTCTTCTTGCATCAAGAAACGGGGGTGGACCAGGATGCTATTCTAGCCTACCTTTCTGATGGACGAAGGCTAAGAAGTGACAACATCCGCGAGCTGGCGGGTGCTCAGGATCAAGTACGTCCGTCCCCTTATGCGAGATTTCGGTCGTGAACCTTCTCGCAGTCCATCTTTGTGTTCAACAAATATTATCTTGACCTTGACTTGGATGAGGTATTACGAGAATTAAAGGTAGAGTCCCCGCTTCAACCTCCAATAGAAGGTGAGGAAATGGCGTATATCCCAGACACTCCACCAAAATGCTCACATTTATTCAGACAACATCACCGCCACTCCACCATTTCGACCATCCCAACTAGCGGCATCATATCTTCGCACGGCTCATATTCACCATGCACATATTAATCGCACATCCCTAACCCTACATTATCAACACGAAGCTGTCCGGATCGCGTCGAGTAGTCTCGATCTAAACGTCCTTGCCATAACAGATACATTTGATGGTATAGCCGCCAGTTCTCGGAGAGATCTGGAAAAACAAGCTGCTTTGCTTGCTGGACTGGAGGCAGACCTGGAAATAATATCCAGGGTCAAGATACATGTGGAATTCATGTCGCCTGCGGTAAGAAAGGCCATTGAAACTGGCGACAAACCTCGAACCTTGGGCGACTACGTCTCGATTGTGAAAATGAAACAAGTCGCCGAAACGTGCACGCGAACCCATGGTAGGTGTTGGTAAAGCGAGCTTTCGAAATCTTCTGAAACTTTGCTGGTATTCATAGACGACCTACGTTCCCGATTTTTGCAGGCAGAGGAGTGGGTGTCGAGACTTACGGACGGAGCGGCGATAGTGCGGGCAACAGTGACAGAGGCCAGGTAACATTTGTCAGACTCTCAATATGTACGCCTTCTCAGCTCCTTCCAGTTTATTTGAAGCCGCCGAAGCCTGCGTTCGTCGGTCCCAAGATCTGTTTGACAAAATTACAGACACTGCTGCTATCCTTGAGAGTGCGTACCCTTTGAAACTCAAACTTACTCCTGCTTACCTTGAGATTGCCAGGTCCAGCCTCCAACGCAGATGATCTTGTTTTAGGTATATATATTCTCAGTGAAGACACATGGGACCTTCAATTGACGCGCGACAGAGCTCAAACAGCTTGATTCTGCGCTCCGGGATGGGTTGAATCATATTACTGACACTAAAGTTTGTCATCGTTCAGTCGAATTTTCTGATGCGTGTCATTCACCTCCAGCACAGAATGCCTATACAGAGCAATGTGTCAGTGCACTCCGACAGATCAGTTCATTGAATAATGACCTGGTGCAGCTCCCTTCGACCTTCAGCAACCTCCAAGCAGGTTTCCGTGGAAAAAATAGCTTTTCGCACATACAACGACTGCATAATATGCTTTATGCCTATGGCGCCACAGTTATTGAAATCGTCAGGCGAAAGGAGTTCAGTAAGTCTTAAACGTTCGGTGACAGGAACTGCACATTCATTATACATCACAGCACGATTCTTTTATCAGAGGGCACAGAGCATCCTGGAGATCATGGCGAAGCTTTCGTAAATATATTTATTATTCACCTATTCTAAACTAATTGTGACGACGTAACAGTGCCAGTGAACGGAAGCGACGCCAAGTTTATCGAGGGGAAGTTCATGGTCAGTTGCCTTTTGATACACGCGGCATGGATGATCCCGTTCCTGCAATCGATTTCTCGCCAACCGGCAGTCTAGAAGGACATTATTCATTGGAAAGAGAGGATGTCGAAGGTATACCTTGCCTTTCTAACCTTTCGTTGCGTCCTAACTACCCCGTTACCAAATCAGCACTTTTTCGCGTCCTCGACGAACTGGAGCAATTCGCGCGTGGTAGTAACGACCTTGTCGCTCTCGATGCCGTCGGAGAATCTCGTGTAGCGCTGGAGAAATTAGTTGCCAAAATGGACAGCCTTGAGTCAGGGTTCGATCGTATCGTTGAACGATCGTGTGAGTAATGAGACTCCTTATCAAGGTGAAGCTCACGCGATCATCTAATTACAGTGCTGTCAGCTTCGCGGCTCTCATCGTCCCGGCGGCGGTGTAAGTCCATTCTTTTTTTTTACTTTAGCTTCTTGTACCAACATCTTTGAAGCTTCAGAAGCCGACGAACACGCATATCGGGAACTGGTTGAGCAGCTCCGCGAGACGCAGGCCTCAAAATCTCATCAAGGGGCACTGTTTCAACAAGAACGCGACGATCTCCAGAAGGAGATCCTTCATCTGAAATCCAGTCTTCGGGATTGTGAAGCTGCCATGACCAGTGAGCAAGAACGAGCTGATCGCTTAGAAAGAGACCTTCACCACGCGCGTGGTCAGATTGAAAACGAAACGTCAACTCGGAAGATCATGGAGACACAAAACTCGGAGCTATCCTTGGAAGCTGAAACTCAGAGGAAAGCACTTGCAACAGCCCTTGCGGATGCTACGGAGCAAACCCAAATCGCTGAAGTTTTGCGGGAGGAGTTGGCCCAAGTACGCATTGAATTCGACGAAATCAAAGCCCTTGAGGAACGGAATGCGTCGAAGGTTGCTGCTTTGGTGGAAGACCAGGCTGTCACATTACGTAACTTGGAGGAAGCTCGGGCTCGGGGTGAAGACTTGGAGCTACAAATAAAATCTGCTCGCGCCGAGAGTGAAGACGTCAACCAGGCGTTGAAGGAGGCCAGCAAAGAGAAAGATCGTCTATTACGCGCACAAGCAACGGAGCATGACCGCATTATCCGGGATCATATTGCCGAAGCCGACGGTGACCGCGCTGTCTTGGAACATCAGTTCTCCGAACTGAAAGCCATGTATGAGGCAACCGAACGCCAACTAAAGGATGCTCGGGCCCAATGTGAGATTTCCAACTCGGATGCGGTTGGGCTTCGAGAGGAGCTGCAGCGCGTTGAGCATGAGCTTCGCGAGGCGCGTCACTTGGAGCGGGTTCTAAGGGATGACCTGAAAACTGGCAGAGTGTCGCAGTCTGATTACGAACAGCGGCTTGAAAATGGTAGCCGTCTGATTGCTCAGATTTTGGATGTCGCCATCGCCTTCAGAAACTCACACGTAAAAGCTCTGAATACCGCCCGAGCCGTGACTTCTCAATCGGTGTCCAGGTCAAATAACATAGGCGACTCCACCTTCTCACCCATCATGCGACATGGTATCATCCATCAGCTGGACGAACCCTCGCCTATTGATCCCTCTGATCCATTATCTGCCCTGGAGGTTCTCCGTTCTTTTGATCACGACCACTTTTTGGAGGCGATCGCCAAAACTGGGTCCACGATCCGTAAATGGCAAAAGCAATGCAAGGAGTACAGGGAACGAGCAAAAGGGAAGATCTCATTCAGGAACTTTACCAAAGGAGATTTAGCGCTATTCCTTCCCACTCGAAACTCAGTGTCTAAGCCATGGGCAGCTTTCAATGGTACGTCGAGTTGTTTAGGAGATCAATGTGAGGAGCGAGCTTATATTCACTTCCTGTCAGTTTCCTTCCCACACTACTTCTTGCAAGCGACAGGCCACCTGGCAGAGCAACTGAAGACTCGCGAATGGATCGTAGCTCGAATGACATCCATAACCGAGCATATCGTCGACCATAATGTAAGGCTTGGATTGAGATCCAAAGCTGGCTGCAGCTAATATTGCCTCTAGGATCCAAGTAGTAACCCGTTTGGTTTAGGTGACGGAGTGAAGTATTACATGCTGGAAGTGGAAGACTGGACGCAGTCTTCTCAGCATGGCAAACGAAGAGTCTCGGCCAAAAAGGTTACGCCAGACAGAGAAGCGAAGGATTTTATCTCGCCATCATCAATGAATTTGCATCCTGGACCTCCTCCAGCTGAAGTCGGAGAACCCTTTCGAACTGCTCCTCTATCCGCTTCTCACTTGGCTGATGAGCCTTTCCCAACTACCCGACCACCAACTTCCCATTTATTCCCTTCACGCTCGAGATCAAATTCCTCTCCAAATGCTGGTCCGTCTTCACTCTCGCGGTTATTGGCTCAGGCCCCTGTTGAGGTTTCCCTAGAAACCTTGTCACCTTCATACTCTGCTTCCTCGATACCTGCTACCTCTCCCCCTCCCCCCCCTTCACCCACTCGAGCGGGTTCGGCTACCTACGGCCATCACGCTCCCAGCACCCCTTCTCCACTGCGTCCAGGATCGAGAGCATCTCGGATGTCCACCTCCTCAAGATTTTCAGTGGGTCACCTCCCGCGGCTAGGTAGCACTTCATCGGTATCATCCTCAGCAGCGAAGACTGCCCCAACAACCGCATTGTCTGATCCTGTGCAATTCCCTACGCCTTCACCTTTTGAAGGTGATAACCCAACCTCGCCTCAACTGGCGGGTTCTGACGCTGATGGGATGTCGAACACACTCAACCGACGACGAACAACTTCTTATCATGTTGCTCGAACATCACCATTGGTAACCACTTCGACGGGTGTCGGTTCGGCCGCCAGCAGCACCCTGGCGAGTCTGGCAAATAGTTGGGGTGTTTCGTTTGGACGAAAAAAGAAATCTGAAGTGGAGCGTCTAGCAACTGTTGAATCATCATCCGATACTGGTGGTAATGGTTCCTCCAGGACTGAACAATCAGCGAGTGAGCTGCTCAGACGTTTCTGATGTTGAGAATGCTCTTACCACATATTTCTGCGTTGTTTCTTCCCGAACCTACTTTGCTTTCGTCTTGAATTGCTGCTAGTTGGAAATATACATTGGAAATGTCGATCTTACTGTAAATCACCGTACGGATAGACCCGGCATAGTATGGTGCACGGCAACTGAGTGCGGAATAACTACACGGGCATCAACGGAACAAACTGGCCTTCAACAGGCCTCAAGCCCCGAAAGCTTCATCCAAGCTTTGCATGTGGGTACGGCGTGTCGTCATGTCATCCAGATATTTGATACGTCATTACGTCACGGGCCTCCATTGCTGCTTTGCATCTAGCAGCCAGCAGTTTTTCACTTTCAGCACCTAACCTGTCATTCTTGGGCTGCGGCACAGGCAACGCAAAAGACTGTCGCCAAGCACCAACCGGTTCGATTATTACTTTTCATTATCGTGGTTCAGCATATTTTTGAAGGCGGCCAATTTTCTAACCTGACCCTTCTCTCTATTTAATTCGCTATTTGCCGCGATGGGGGAGTCTCGTTTTTCCAACTCTGTGCAACCAAAGCCATCGTCTTTTCAGGTAAGCCTCAAAACACCATTTTACAGGAAATCTTAATAACTTGGTAATACACGAAGAGCCGGGCAAGCAAGCTGATCGGAAAGGTCACCGGTATTCGAGTGAGAGGTCGCAGTCGATCAAAAGGAGGGATGAATTCTCCCCCATACCAGGAACGGACATGTACATCCGTCCAACAGAAACCGTACATGTCTCATCCTAGTCTCCCTCTCCAGATTTCGGAAAGCCCTGCAGACACCGATCACTCATCACGCTCTACATCGCCATACGAGTCAACCCACCGCCGCTCAAGACATCATTCCTGTGATACAATTCAACCAAATGCAAACCGGGATGCTTCAACCATAGCTCAACCAATCCATGATGGCCCACTCTACTCGCGTTCTGGTGCTACCCTGGAAAGAGATGCTGGGAGCCAAGTCCTTTCTACCCACAAATTGCTCCCAGAATCGTCATATAGACCTTCTTTAGGAGCACAGAATCCATCTCATACAAATTATTCCCGGCCTACACCAGGAGACCATGACCCTGAAATTATCCGCAAAGAGCTTCCAACAAGAATTGGATGTTCAAATGACAATAATATGGCTGATGCTTTCCAGCAACCGGAGTATACGGCTGAAGCCGAATGGCATCCATCTTCTAACCGCGTCGGATCTCCTCCTACCTCATCAGTTTCCATGCACCTATCGCCAGCTCTTGCGCTTCCCACTTTGCCACCGGCCTTTTTAAACAGGGTTGGTGCCCCCCGACTCACCCCCACCATCATCATTCGCACACCACCCATGGCCCTGCACCTCCCAACCCTCCCTCCCCAAGTACCACTCCTCATCCCTACACACCCACGGGCCCCATTGCGTAGCATGCCTACGCTATCTGTTCATGGTACTGCTGACCGCCCCGGTGAATCGGATCATGAGAATGCTTGTCTTGGGGACACTGATGAGGAGGACACGGATCCACAGGAGAACGATGTCGGAGAAGGTACGGGCAGTGACAATGATGGCGATCAATCTGTGGAATCTACTCAGAGTTCGTCAAGTCGCCAACCTCGTACTGGTTCACCTATACCCCAACGTTCTCTACTACCTGTAATTGATACATCGCGTATCGATCTGTCATTTCTTGACCACGATCACGACGCCGCATCAGAGAAACGTCGATGTTTGGAAACAGAGATGACACCTACGGCGACTCACTCATGCGACTACTTTTCGGCTAGGCCAGATCCACAAGGTAGCTCGAGTCGATCCCCTACTCGTACACCCCGCCCTGGGGACACCCTGCATTCACCCTTATCAATCATGCGGACGCCGTTGGCTTTACCAATCTCACCTCCCAAGGTAGCACCTATAGCTCCAGCCATGCGTCGACACGCTTCGAAGAGTATGGAGAATTTCTCATCGACCTTCCAACAAGATACATCTATCAGCGATCCGACAACAATCAAGAAGGACAAGGGCGGTATCGGTTCCGGAAAGGGAAAGGCTCGTGAACCTTCGAACACCGTCCCGAACGATATTGGATCGATATCGCCTGACCCACCCAAAAGAACAAATGAAGGTTCTAATCACGATGGACCGACCCCCTTCCGACGGATGCGGTCTATGCCAACTTTCAAACGCACTTCAGGCCCACCACCGTACACCATCCTTTCTGTGTCGAAGAATGCGTTTATTATGCCAAGAGAAGACGAGGGCAGGGAGCGACTCCCCCCTTATTCCAATTCTATTTACCTTTCCGCTATCATGCCTCGAAAGATGGAGTTCATAGCACCAGGTGTGCAAGCAAAGGATCGGAAATGGAGACGGGTCCTTTGCGTGTTGGAAGGAACGGTTTTCAGGATCCATGAATGTCCCCGCGAGGCGGTTGGTGTCGGGCCAATCGGAATATGGTGGGAAAAGAGGGTCGGTGTCGGGGACATTTCTGCTCCTGCGAACACAGTTCCAACCAATCGTGAGGTGAATGCTGAAGGTACAGGTCGGAGAAATTTGGAAGGGCGAAATAAGTCGGGTTGGAAGAATGAGCCCGATGCACAGGAAAGGAATGAGACACCCCAACAACCTGAGAGATCGGGCTCTCCATCCACCATTAACCTCAACAAACCCAAACGTAATCGGGCTGCCAGTTTACTCAAGCCACCTCGCGGAAAGGATGCCTCAGTCCTGTCTCATTCGCGTAGCCGGAGCGACATATCGCCTGAAATGATGCTTCCCCGACCCCCATCTCGCTCAGTTCAAGCTTCGTACCCATCAACTCTCCCCACTAATGTTGACTCTACATCCGTGCCTCCGACGCAGTCCTCTTCATCCTCCCCCTCGCATTCCACCGTGAGCTCGCGAACGGAAAAACGTGCTCCTGATCCAGTGGATGCAGTATTATTGCGTGCCTACACCATGCAGCATGCAGAAAGTGGATTGGGTAATGATTATCTGAAGAGAAGGAATGTCATTCGGGTAAGGCTAGAAGGCGAGCAATTTTTGTTGCAAGCGATGGATGTGCCCACGGTTATTGCATGGATCGAGGTATGGGAATTGTTTTCAGGTGTTGTTGTATGAAGCCACATTGCGAACCAGGGACTTCAATCTGCTGCGAATATAGCACTAGACTTGGATGAACGCACTATGCCCAAGGGTCCGCTATTTCCGAGGTTCGTCTTGGTGTTCAGAGACCACTTTTCCAGACACTGATCCCATCGCTTTCTTCTAAGGCGGCGAAGACGGCGGGCAAACAGGGAACAACGGACATGACCTTATCTTTTTGCACAAAGGACCAGCTTTGGACTGTATCCCACCTAGATTCCTATCACTTATCGATGTATCGCTGGCTTGCAAATCTGTTCATCCACCATTGTATTCAAATAAATAGAATAATACTTGTTGCCTGAAAAAACCAGTGGCGTCAAATTCGCACGGTACTCCGACGCTTTCCGGTTACGGTGTTTTTTCATTCATCATCAAACACGCCTGTCCGTATCGCCCAACTCATCCATACTCCCCTCTTGTCAGCTTGTGGCTCCCCTGTCCATTGACGGCCCAAAATATCAATCCTCAACCCCACAATTTCCATTGTTGCCTTCCACATTCTAAAAATAAAAGCTTGCGTCCCTGTCTCAGCACTGTACCCAAGCACCTCACTTTCCCCTTCTGTGTTGACTTCCACTCCTTCGTTTCTTCTTCACCGACCGACTCTGCAACTTTACCAGCGACGAGAGAGCAATGATGGCAGATTCAACCACAGAGATTGATCTTGACTCGGTCATCGACCGTTTGTTAGAAGGTGAGCTGGGTTCTCGCACAAACGCTCGCAAGCGGCCAGGAAAGAGGAAATACCACAGGTGCTGTTGGGACGCATGCCACGGCATGATTTTCATTTGTCTGCAGCAAGTTTCCCTGGGGGATTTGACCCTACGTCGCTGGGCATGTTAACTGGATCTTCTTCGGTGATCACTGGGCATTGCACTCGGGCGATCTCGTGGATTAAATCCAGTTCTGCAGGAAATGCCACAGTGCTTTCGGATGCCCCATTGTCTGGAGGAGATTCGATCAGACTACCTTGATTGCCGTTGCGACGAACCTGCCTTCTGATTGTATATGCTTTTCGCTTAGTTCGCGGTAATCGACCCGGAAAACCAGTTCAGCTGCAAGAGTATGAAATCAAGTACTTATGCACGAAGGCGCGAGAGATTTTCATAAATCAACCCATTTTGCTGGAACTAGAGGCACCTATCAAGATTTGCGGTTCGTGTTCCTTTGCGTTCACCCTGCCTTGTTTTGCTCAACGTCGCTCTGGTGTGGTGTAATAGGTGATATCCACGGTCAATACTACGACCTTCTCCGACTCTTCGAATACGGAGGTTTTCCACCAGAAGCCAACTACCTTTTCCTCGGTGACTACGTTGATCGGGGTAAACAGTCTCTAGAAACAATTTGCCTCCTCCTCGCATACAAGATTAAATATCCCGAAAACTTTTTCATCTTGAGAGGCAACCACGAGTGTGCGAGCATAAATAGGATATACGGCTTTTACGATGAATGTGAATTGATATTTCTTTTGTCTCAAGATTTCTGCTAATAGTGATATCCACAGGCAAACGCCGATACAACATTAAACTCTGGAAAACATTCACGGACTGCTTCAACTGTTTGCCTATCGCGGCTATAATCGACGAAAAGATCTTCACAATGCATGGCGGGCTAAGTCCCGATCTGCAATCGATGGAGCAGATACGGAGAGTCATGAGACCAACAGATGTGCCAGATACTGGTCAGTCTCCAAGACAGGTTCTGCCATATTATACCATCTTACGCTGTCGCACACTTCAGGTCTGTTATGCGATCTTCTATGGTCCGACCCAGACAAAGATATCACTGGCTGGTCAGAAAACGACCGGGGAGTGTCCTTTACTTTTGGTCCGGACGTCGTCTCGAGATTCTTGCAAAAACATGACATGGACCTTATCTGTAGAGCTCATCAGGTAGGCTCGGTTCCTTTTTTCTGTAGTCATGCGTTATCTGGTTACGCGACTCGCAAGCGTGCTTGCTACTCACGCCTCCCGCGAGTCGGGGAATCCTATCATTGTTTCGTGCTGCCCCGTACCTTGCTGATCGGTTTTCTGCCCAGGTTGTCGAGGACGGTTACGAATTCTTTGCCAAACGTCATCTCGTCACGTTGTTCTCAGCACCAAACTATTGTGGTGAATTTGATAATGCTGGGGCTATGATGAGTGTAGACGAGACACTGCTGTGTTCATTCCAGGTGAGTATTCCTCTTAACGAGTTTTCTGACCCCTGAAACCGTCCACTTGCAGATCTTGAAACCCGCTGAAAAGAAGGCGAAATACCCTTATGGCGGAATGAACATGGGACGACCTGTAACACCTCCGCGCAAGCAGAAGAGGAAGGATGCTAAGATGGGTTGAGAATGGACTCGTCCACACCCCTCTACCTCCCCTCCTTGTACTTCCCGTTCCCTCCTTTTTCAGTTGGTTTTTATTCTTTAGGATGTTGCCGATCGGTTGACGTGAGTCGGTGGAGCGAGTCATGCAGTTGGGCATCTGGATTGATTGCGGTCGTGACCGAGAGTTTGGGGGTGCCGAGGCAGGCTTTGGTGGAGATAATGAAGGACTCGGAATGCGCGCCGATGATGACAGCCCCAATCTGGACATCTGTCGAGTGGATTCTTTGTTTGACTCTCTTGCGAACCTCTAACCTTCCTCTGCCTTTGCATCCTTGCTTGCATGCATATCACATAGTCTCTGTTTCTAATCGACAAAACGTTGACCATCCACTTGATCCTGTTATTTCATCATTGCCTTCCTCTATCATACTCGAGTCTTTTCATTGTCCCTGCTTTTGCTTTTTTACCTAATGTCAGAATTAGTTCGTAGTACAATATCATTGATCCCGCTGGTGTACAGTACCGTGAACCCTGAAGGAACAGTAAATAAAAAACAAATAAAAAACAACCGACGCCAGCAGGACTCGAACCTGCGCCCTCAAAGAGGAATAGATTTCTAATCTATCGCCGTAACCACTTGGCTATAGCGCCCCTCACATTCAATCGAGCTCTATGCGACCTGATAGGATGGATTCAGCCACCAAGTCCACAATTGGCAGGCAATATCATGGACAATTTTCAGTGTCTTGGCTTTTTCGCAGGCCTTTGACCGAACGATAACGGTCTCCCGCTCGTCGAACAGGACAGCAGGCACGGTTTACTGCGTTTATTTCTCAGGTGAGAACCAATCACTGTTTAATGGCACCTGATGTTGTGATCAAGCATAGCTTTGTAAAAATATCTAAGCCTAGACTTGTCATTTCCAGACTGTCGCTTTCCACCCTCTTTACCCACCACGCTCTTTATACCCCTCGCCTTCCTCTAATTGACGCTCTCAAAAGGACATGTTCACCCCGCCACCCTCACCCCTACCGTCCTATTCCACTCCAGGCCATGTCACGAACATAGATCGTGATGAAGACTCTGCCGTCAATGCAGGCCCCGCCCTACCAGGAGACCACCTTGAATGTAAACGTATGACCAGTCGAAAAACAAAATGGACAATCGTTCTCGTACCTCTCGTTCTCGTCCTTATTACCGCTTCGACTCGTTTCATCACTCACCCTGTCATGTTTGACTTCCTCTCAAAACAACCCACTTCTGGTTGGCGTTCCTGGCCCCCTACGGCGTCTATGTGGAGACCACACGAACAGCACCCATATCGACGAGCGCCGACCGCTAGCTTGTCGTCCCTGACGTTTACCACAACGGGCATCGAGTTCCCAACGGCGCCCCCTACTCTAACCTCTCAACCCACACCGACGCTAACATCTACTGCCCAATCGCTCCCGACCATTCCTTCTTCCCCGCCTGTCCTCCCAGCACCGTTCCCTCAACCTCTGGATACTTTTCAAAACAATTTCTCATCAGTGTCCTGCTACAACTTTTTCCTCAACATGACAAACACCGTGCCATTCCGCGCTTGCCGTCCATTCTCCTTGCTACAGCAAAGCTCGGAAGCATTCATTCAGGTACCTTTTATCCGTCGTTAGACCCACCCGCAGCGCTCACAATTTGTTTACTCAAACAGGCTCAAGATAACGCTACGTTGTTGAACGATATCATATGGGGAACGTGTAACACACAACCAGGTGTAGCTCAATGTACCGCGAATATGGCCTGGTTTTCCTCAGCGTTGCAATCTTCCTGTGCCGACGACCTTAGCCAACAAAATGAAGCGGCTGTCAGCACGCTCGTAGGCGAGTCCACACATCTCCTCACATTTATCTTCACAAGTTGCTGACGTGAATATCCAGGTCTACAAGCTTTTGCGCTAATGTACAACACTGGCTGCCTCGCCGATCCCACGACCGACGCTTACTGCTATGTCAGCGCCGCGATCAACCCGAATCCATCGGACCTTTATTTTTACCAGCTACCCCTCGGAATCGCTCTCCCGAACAGTACCAAGCTGACGTGCTCCGGATGTACGAAGAGTCTTTTGAGTATGTACGACGCCGCGCTAGGGAATAGCACCGAGGCAGCAGAGTTGACCGGGCTGCACGCCACCTATTCTGCTGCGGCTAACATCGCGGGGTCAGAATGTGGGCAGGGTTATGCGATGTCGTCGGTCGTTACGGGTGCGGCGGTGGCTTCGCGGTCTGGTGTATCAAAACTGATTCGAGTTGTGGGCTCTGTTGCACTGGTGGTGCTGGGAGGGTCGTTATTACCTTGACGACTTATTCGTCCGCTGCCACACTGAGTGAGTCAATATTCTAGGTGTTCGGTCACCGCGATCCTTTCCTTTTTTTCTTTTTTTGTTCATTATTTATATGGGTTTTTCATTTATCGGATATATGGTGGAAAGCTGCACAAATTGGTACATTTATTATGTTTATTTTTACGCTTTTTTAAATTGGTTTTTGGCTTTAAACTGTATCCACAGACTTATATACACCCTTTCTTGCTTTACGACCAAGCGTTAAGCATCTTCCCACAGTCGCAGTAATGCGCCAGGTGCAGACTGACATGGCCACCTGGGCCGGGACCAATTATTGCTGAGTGTTTCCGAAATATGTTTGACGCAATGATCTGCGTTACACCTGGCAAGGAACGAACAATGAAGGACTGATGTTGCCCGACATTTCATGTGCACGAGATCTGATGGAAGTACTGCCACATGCACTGGCCATGATGCAAGGGAATTGTCTCACGAGCGTCGACTTTCAGATCGGTGAATTATTATATGCCGTTCCTACGCAGAGAGGACATCAAGTCGTGGAACCGGCCTGAACGGTATCCTATAATCACCGAAACAAGTGGTACACCTGTATTCTGGGAATAATACCGCTCCCAATAACAACGCGAGTGTAATGTCTAGAATGGCAGCTTCGATGACTTTCCAGAGCGAGGCGGTTTGAGAGGATTCGGTCGTCTCCGGTGGTAATACTAACAGAACACGATAGTTGCTCAGAATGAGGATGCTATAGAGAGGGAATGAATCCGTTGAACATACCGTCTTGAACCTCGTAATGCGCTTCTTCATGTCTCTCAAAAGTATGTTCCTCTTTTTCTCGCGGCTCTCCCTCGTCCGCTCCCATTTGTGTCCCTTGAACATCCGTTTCTTTCCACTGTAGATCCCACTCCTACGTGGTTTTATTTTCACGGTGCCGTCCCACACGATGGGCTGGGCCCACCCTCCCTTCTCCGCCATGTTTATTTCATCGTTGAGCGGCACATTCTGTGCGCTGTCCTGGTGATCGTCGCTTGCGGGCGGTGGTAGAAGATGATAACGGGGGACGAACTTCGGGCCGGGGGGTAAGAGATCTAATGTGTTCGATGCCTGCGCTTTCTTGATGAGCTCTGCTTGCCGCCGGAGAGAATACTTGGGTGGAGCCCAGCGACCGGTTTTTGGATTCAAACGGGGGAGAAAAGGGTTTGGGAGTGTGATAGATGGTGGAGGCTGGGACTTGGAAGGGGAGGTTGGCTGATTTTTGAGAGGTCCGAATCGGTCTAGATGGGAGGAGAGTCCTTTGAGCTCGTGTAATCGGAATTTCTTGATCGCTTGTAAGGCCGCCATGAGCAACGACTCTGATTGCCTTTTTGGTATATTGATCCTAACCAACATGTTCTGCCACTCGCTTGAGAACATTACCACTTTCCGTCCTCTTACCTCATTTCAGAAATACTTTCAAGTTCAGTATTCACCCTTGTGCAGTCACGATGATATTTTACAGTATCTAGAGCCCAAAAAGTTCTTAACTGCCCAACCGATTCTGGCTTGGTGTCGCTTTGGGTCATGCAACTGGCCCCGCTTTCTCGATTCTGGAGACCGGAGACACGTGGCGTAATCGAGAGATGGCTTTTTATCTTGTAGACGCCACTTTTCTAGGTACGGAAAATCCTGGAAACAAACGGACCTTGCTTAACGCACCTCTCTTGGAGTGAGTCACCCTTTCTCTCTCTCTTTTCTTTCATCGAAGAGCAGCCACAGGAATTGTGGTTGCGACCTCAAACGTGGTGAACAATGCAGTGGAGGACGATTCGAGTCATTTTCGATGTGATAAACCTACGAGTGACGATTTTGCGTGTAAACAACGGAGATTGAACTGGCTTCAAGAAAGCTTTAAAAGCCTGAACTCTCGCCGATCCTTGTTTCCTCATCTATCACCCTCGACTATCGGAATACTCGATACACCTTCTCTTCAATAACCCCCACACTACCGACCACCCCTCTCCCCCACTAATCATCACGACATCCACATGGCCTCCCACACCTTCTCTGTCTTTCAAGATAGATCACCTAGAAAGCACTATCAAAAAGCCCCCATGATGATGATGTTGCCAGCAACTCAGCGCACCCACCATGCTATGTCCCCTAACGCCTCCATAGACGATACGGACAAGGAGAACATGGACCCCTCTACCAGCGAACGCGCTATACAATCAACACGCAAGAAGAGAAAGACCCGTGGGCTTTTGACCAAGTCTCACCCCCCATTGGCAACAAAAGGGCAGGTCAAGCCCCACTTGACAAATCGTCAAAATGGCTCGAAGAAAAGTACGACCCCTAGAAAAGGTCGAAAGTCATCCGTCAAGTTTTGCAGTGGAGGTTCCCCCCTTTCTCCAATCGACGAGGAAAGGGAATCTGAAAAAGAAATAGCACGAATTCGACTCGCTGATATCGAGTCAAGATGCTATGAGCTCACAGTGAAGCCTTTGGCGGATCTGAGCGAAGCTTTCGGTTGCCCGCAGGCTTTTATTAGAGAAGGCCGAGCCACTGATGAGGATGAAGAAATGTCAATGGATAAGGTTTGTCTTTGAGAGTCTTTGTTTTTACGTTTGTTCTCATTCCTGATAGGACTATGTTTTCGATCTTGATCCCTGTGACTACTTGATCCCCATACCTCCTACACCCCCGACAACACCCACGAAAACATTCCCAAGACACGCGACGTCATTCTCGACCCCAGAACGGAAGCTGCTCTTTGCAGCTTTCTCTCCCTCACCTTCTTCAGAATGATTCAAGAAGGCGGAATCGGTTGGCAATGGTTCTACACGAGCTTCCCCATCGTTGTAGTCACGATCTGATCCCAAGCATCCTTACTTCATATCGCATCAAACTCGCATTGTTCTACTTATTGGCACTCGCCTTGCCAACCCATTAATCCTTGATGTATATTTATCTGATTTTTCTTGTTTATTTCTTTGCCCTTGCTCTCACCGCTCTCCATATCTCTTTTTTTTGCATTGACTGGTGATTATATACAGCTATCGTCGAGATGATAGAATAATAATCGAATTTCTTCAACTCTTTGTGATCGCAAGTCGTTAACCTCTAAGAGTTGTACTACAGATTTACTTCATACATGGATCAGAGTGATCCTTCCCCTGACGCGTCAGAACAATCTCATCAGTGTCGCGGATTAGTCACGTGCCAATGCCTGTCTGACGTCTCGCAGGCCCTCGACCAATGTCAAAACATGGCTGCTTTCTATCCCACTTTCATTCAATCTGTTATCTGACTTCAAGCTTCGTGACCATCAACACCCTCAAGTTGGAATATTCACCATTGTGCAGTTACGATGATATTCTATACAGTATCTGGAACCTGAGACCTGCTCAGCATCTTGTGCCGCGTTTGCGTTATGCTGGCACCTATCTCTCGAATTTTGGGACGTGGCGTAATCGAGAGATGGCTTAGACGCCACTTTTCTATGGAAACAAATGGACTTGCCCAGCTCCCATTGGAGTGAGTCACCCTTTCTCCCACTCTTTTCTTTCATCAACGAGCAGCCACAGGAATTGTGGTTGTGACCTCAAATGGGGTGAATAAAGTGGTGGAGGACGACGATTCGAGTCATTTTCTATGTGATAAACCTACGAGATGCGTTTCACGCATGACGATTTTGCGTGTAAACGACGGAGATTGAACTGGCTTCAAGAAAGCTTTAAAAGCCTGAACCCTTGTTTCCTCGTCTACCACTCTCGACCATCGAAATACTCTACCCGTTTGTCCTTCAATAATCCCGACACCACCGACCCACCCCCCACCAAACCCCATCCCCCAAAGGTCACCATCCTCCACCACAACATCCCCACCATCCATATGGCTCCCCACGCCCCCTCCATCCTCGACCATAGACCACGGAGAAAGCAACACCCAAAAGCTCCCACAATGATGCCCCAAATGACTCGGCCCACCAACCGTGCTATGCCTTCCAGTGCCCGTGTAGATGACACAGACAAGGAGAACATAGCCCCCTCTACTCGTGAACGTGCTATGCATCCAACGAACAAGAAGCGAAAGACTGGTGGACTTTCGACCAAGCCTCATGCCCCTTTGGCGACAAAAGGGCAGATCAAGTCCACTTTGACAAACCATAAAAACAAATCGAAGAGATCCTCTAGAAAAGCTAGAAAGCCATCCCTGAGGTTTCGCTGCCGAGGTTCCCCCCTTTCTCCGATCGACGAGGAAAGGGAATCTGAAAGGGAAATAGCACGAATTCGACTCGCTGATATCGAGTCAAGATGCTATGAACTTACAGTGAAGCCTTTGGCGGATCTGAGCGAAGCTTTCGGTTGCCCGCAGCCTTTTATTGAACAAGGCCGAGCCACTGGTGAGGATGAAGAAATGTCAATGGACAAGGTTTGTCTTTCAGAATCTTTGTTTTCACGTTTGTTCTCATTCCTGATAGGACAATGTTTTCAATCTCGACCCCTGTGACTACTTGATCCCCGTGCCTCCTACACCTCCGACAACACCCACGAAAACATTCCCAAAACACGCGACATTATTCTCAACCCCCGAACGGAAGCTGCTCTTTGCAGCTTTCTCTCCCTCACCTTCTTCGGAACGATTCAAGAAGGCGAAATCGGTTGGCAATGGTTCTACACGAGCTTCCTCGTCGCTGTAGTCACGACCTGATCGCAAGCATTCCTACTTCATATCGCATCTTATACTTATTGGCACTCGCTGTGCCAACCCATTAATCCTTATATTTATCTCATCTTCATTTTCCTTGTCTTTTCGCTCTCACCGCTGTCCTGCTTTGACTGGTCTGTGAATGTATACCGCTATTGTAATCTAATTTTTTCAACTCTGGTGATCGCCAGTCTCTAGCCTCCAAAAGTCGCACTGCAGATTCGCTCCACACAAGCCCCTGAGGTGCCAGAACCATCTCAAGAACCTCGACCCAGTCAGTTGAGTTTCTCCACGTCTATTTTTTTTTTCACTCACGTCTTCAAAACTTGTTTCTTGCAGGTCGGGTGTGTACAAGGTCCCCAACGCGGAATTAGAAGAGTTTCTTCCGCAACATGGAAGAGGCTAGCTAGGTCGTGCTAAGTCTAATGCACAAAACGTGTTTCTGCAAGGGAATTGCTTTGTCGACTTCTCGGGTCATTGCGATGCAAGGATCTGGTATTCTGCTCTCCTCCTGGAGATCAGACCGAGTGGAAACAACGATGCTGCCATGTCTAACGACGATCTCCAGTAGACAGTCAATCAGAGCTGTATTGCGTTTTTCGCTGTTTGCTTGCGAGCTTAGTTGAGATGGGACGGTTTGCCTGATGTGTAGGCGAGGCAACGCCAAGAATTTCCTAAATCGCCACACTCGCCCCTCTGCTGAGTGGGTTGGAAATGCAAGTTTGCCAGCGGAGAGAACGGTGTTTGGAGGGGGCCGGAATCAAAAAGATGGAGCTACTTGATCCGCTGACGTATATTCTTGGACCCAGCTGCGAGACCATTGTGTTCGATGCCTCGTCTGCGGGTCCTTGCTGGCACCTCCCCATCGTCTCTAGTCCCCATCACCGACTTTGTCAATACGTCAATCCCACAGCCTATTCTCTCGGACGTTTTCGAAGGACAAGTGGTGGTGAACGTGAAGGGTTTTACGGCCACCGACGGACGAGTTTTAGATAGCGAGTACTTTAGAAGAGATGATCGCAATGGGATTACTTGGAGTATCCAGGTGCAAGGTTTGTGTCGTCGAGATTTTCACTCTCGTACACGCTAACCGCGTCCTCTTTCAAGGGAGGTTCCTGGAGCCGCGCTCCGCTGACGATGTTCTATTCGGAAACACATTTGACCGACCATTGAAGCTTCCGTGGGGGACGACCGCTGCTCTTGCATTCATGAAGTACGCTGCAGCCGCCTATTCCTGCGATAGCATATGATTCCAACGCTTATGGCTGTTGATTTAGAATTGTAGACCCAACGTTGGAGCATGACCTGATGTCTTCGACGAAGCCATGGGCACTTTCACCCCTTATCTCGACCATGCCTCACTTTATGCACGAGCGAATCCCATCCTCTCCTTCCCCACCTTCCTCCCGCAGTAGTCTAGTGGATGCGTACAACGAGACCACCCCCAAAGCGGCCGCCTTCCCCACCCACGTTAACCCTCCTCTCCCTCCGTTTCCGCCCAAAAAGTCGATCGCAGACGATACTTCCCAGCTCCATCTGACTTGTGGGCTTTTGTCAGACGCGTCCTCGTCGTCCGCGAGCTCTTTGTCCTCCGTTTCCTCGTTCAAATCAATGCTATCAAACAGTTCTTCCCGTAAAACAAAGCTGAGGGATAGGAAGCACTCTTTCAACTTGCCGACTGCAAGTGAGCGTCGTTCCCACTTTGCGGTCGCGAAACATCGCAAGAAAGTGTGGTTTGGTCCGAATGTATGTTGATCATGTCTTTCATCGTTGCGAGTTCTTACAGGACGACACAGGACACACTGACGATGGACTTTTGCTATGGATTCCTCGAGTTCAGTCCCACATTAGCACTCCGTCTACCGGGTGGGTTGTCATTTGATTTGATGAAATATTGGGACGGACAACCGGTGCGGTTTGTGTGTTGTGAACGGAAAAAGAAGGAGGATGAGGATGGCGTACCGGAAGGTGCGGAAGCGCAAGATCCATGGGGAAGGGTGTTTTGGTGTGTAACTATCGAGCTCGAGGAATAGATTAATTGGTGGTGGCCGCCTTTGTTGCTGTTTGATTGAGCGTGTGAACAACTCATTCATTCCAGCCTTTTCTTCAACCTCTCCTCCTCGTCCAACGCTAAAACCAGCTTTTGCTCCTCTTTTTTTCTCGCCATTCGTCCCATCTTACAGCTTATTAGAAAGTCAGAAATCACTCAGAATTGACCACCGTTACCTCCACACTTCCCAATCTCATCCCGTGTACGCGCAAATCGCCCAATGTCGCATACCGCTACGCCCTCGACATCTTCGTGCGTCGAGCATCTTTTCATTATCCTTACCTCATTAACATCTGTTTCCTCCCAGTCCCACCAACACCGACTCGTGGAAATCTGGCCTCCGTCCACCACCAAAAGACATACGCCCACAAACCGAAGATGTCACCGCCACCAAAGGCACAGAGTTCGAGGACATGTTCCTCCGTCGTGAACTCCTTATGGGGATATTCGAAGCCGGTTTCGAAAAACCCTCGCCCATCCAAGAACAAGCCATCCCCATCGCGCTGAGCAAGCGCGACATCCTCGCCCGCGCTAAGAACGGCACCGGCAAAACCGCCGCCTTCGTCATCCCCGCCCTCCAACAAATCGACATATCCAAACCAAAGATTCAGGCACTCCTTCTTGTCCCCACTCGTGAACTCGCGCTGCAGACGTCCCAGGTGTGCAAGATTCTCGGCAAGCACATGGGCGTTCAGGTCATGGTCACCACCGGAGGCACTACCTTGAAAGATGATATCCTGCGATTGTCAGAGTCCGTACACATCCTCGTCGGAACCCCCGGCCGTATCCTGGATCTTGCCGGGAAAGGTGTTGCTGACTTGAGCGAATGTCCTGTATTTGTCATGGATGAAGCGGACAAGCTGCTCTCCCCCGAATTTGCACCTGTAATGGAGCAGCTCCTTGCATTTCTCCCTACCAGCCGCCAAGTGATGCTTTTCAGTGCTACATTCCCGATGATTGTTAAAGATTTCAAGGTGAGATTGGTCATTCGTGTCACTTGACGAATGCTAGATTAAACTGCCCGGCAGGACAAACATATGGATTCCCCCCATGAAATTAACCTCATGGATGAACTTACTCTACGCGGTGTCACCCAGTATTATGCCTATGTCGAAGAGCGACAGAAGGTGCATTGCTTAAATACTTTATTCTCAAAGGTACACATCTTTTACTCTCGTCGTGGTTCTGGAATGACATCCTCTTCCCCGATAGCTCCAAATTAATCAATCCATTATATTCTGTAATTCAACCAATCGCGTCGAGTTGCTTGCGAAGAAAGTGACTGAGCTCGGGTATTCTTGTTTCTACTCTCACGCCAAGATGCTCCAATCGCATCGAAACCGAGTTTTTCACGATTTCCGTAACGGTGTCTGTCGAAATCTTGTCTGTTCGGATCTTCTTACCCGTGGTATCGATATCCAGGCCGTAAATGTCGTCATCAATTTTGACTTTCCAAAGAACTCTGAAACGTACCTTCACCGTATCGGTCGATCAGGACGGTTCGGTCATCTGGGACTCGCCATCAACCTTGTCACATACGAGGACAGGTTTAACTTATACCGCATTGAGCAGGAGCTGGGGACCGAGATACAACCGATTCCGCAACAAATCGATAAAGGTCTGTATGTCGCGCCGAATACAGTTGATGAGCCAAAAGCAACCCAACAACAACCACAACCACAACCACATCACCAACAGCACCCACATCACCAGCAGCGGCAGCAAGGGTCGGCTGCACAGCCACGAGGGTCGGCCCAACAGGTTACTCACGCGCAGCAACAACAGCAGCAGCAACAGCAACAGTCAGCTCGACAGAATGGAATGGCACCTCAACAACAGAGGTCGACGGGTTATCCTCGTGGAGGCCCACCAAGTGCAGCACGATGAATGGTATAGATAGTGTGACGGTAAAGGAGAGGAGGAGGAGGAAGTGTGTGTGTGTTGGGTCGACAAAACACGAGCTTGGTCAAGAATAACCTACTCTACCGCCTCGAACATCTTGCTATCATTTCAAAGGAAGTGGGTCCTTTCTTCGTGATATATACCACTTAGGTTCCTCCTTATCTTGCGCTCGCCCATTTTCTTCGTTCCAGCTGATCCTTGTCGCTTGTGGACACCCTCTTTACCGTCCCTTTTTTTTTTTTTTTTTTTTTTTTTTCGTTCATCGTTAGGTACTTCCTTCTTATGATATCGAGTGTCGGTGAGGCTGTGGCCTTCGTGTTTTGCGTTCATTGGCATGCGTGAAAACCGTTCTGAGCACACCATTTCCGTCAACGCTCAGTCCGAACTGAACCTGCATCGATACCAGGTCATCATCGCAGCCAATCTCTGTTTTTTATCGCGATGTTTCGAGGAGGGTATGAACGTCTGCCAATGTACGCCTCTTCCGAATCTAGACCGCGTCTCCGCTCATCCTCCTCCGCATCCTCTTCGTCCTCATCCTTTTCCCATTCACATGCCTTTACCCCACCACCCTCTCCACTTTCCCCAATCCGTCGCAGGTCTCGTAACTTTTCGACCGCGAAACCGCTCTTCCACGTCCCCCCGCGGTTATTGGTCGCCACCCTCAAGTTTGCCCTTCCATGTGTCCTGGCCGTCCTTCTCCTCGGCTTTGTGCTTTACGAGCCCCACCTCGAACTCGCTTTTTATTCGCGGCAGTGGATCCGGCAGGAGGTGGACCGGATAGTACCCCTCGCGGGATGTTTTGACCCCTCTCGGGTCAGCGAAAAGTATAATTTAAGTGATGTCTTTTACGGGAGGAGGACACATGAGGTGCAGGCTGGGATGCCGTTGAGGGTCGGCTTGGATTGTTACGCCTTTGCGGGGACTATACAGGGCACTGGCGAGCGGGAGGCTGGGTCGGAACGAACGCAGTTCCATACATACTGGCGAACCGATCTCGTCCCGTTCGGACCGAGGCAGGAGTGGATGCTCAAGTCGTTTTTTGCAACCCAAGATCTCGCGTACTCGCGTCTGATACTCTGGTCGAACGGCGATCTCAGTTCGAATACTATTCTTGCTGGGTATGCGAATCGGTATCCCGACGCGTTCGCGTTGCGTGTGGTGAACATCTCAGACTTGGCGGTAGGGACCGCGTTGGAGGGGAGCGATCTATTAACAAGGAAGGACACGAAGGCTTGGGTGGATGGCGATTTAGTCAGGCTGTTGCTGCTTTGGACGTATGGCGGGGTGTGGATCGATATGGATTCACTCTTGACTCGGGATCTAGAACCGTTGCTAGAGCACGAGTTCGTGACACAATGGGATTGCTACGGTAGGTCGTAATCTCCTTTTTATAATGAGTAGCCTACACTCCGACTCACGCTCTCTGGTCGTGTAGACAAAATCTATCAACCGCTGAACGGTGCCCTGATGCACTTTCGGCAGCACTCACCCTACCTCTGCGAAGCATTCCACATCATGGCCACCTCCGAACCCCCGCGCGGGGGCTCTACCGACTGGGGTTCCCTCCTCTATTTCAAACTCTGGCGGCGGCTCGTCGCGGCCTCCATCCCCCCATTCAAGGTGCTCCCGTTTTGCTTCAGCGACGGGCGGTCGTGCCGGCTGGATAATCGGCTTCCGGACCCGTTCCTCCCAGATAACCCCAAGGGAAAATGGACGATGGGGCTCGGTCTCGAGCAGGGTGGTGGGCTGGACGCGGTGTTGGGACAGGTGTTTGGGGTGCACTTGCATAACCAATGGGAGAAGGAGTTTCCGCCGGTGGGCTGGGTGGAGAGGTTGTTGCTGACAAAGTATGAGCGAAAGTTGGGCGGGAAGTCGGTGGAGAGTGAGGCGGAGCGTGTGGGAGGGTTGTAAGGTATGTCACATCAATGGGGGGAAGTAGAGGTCAATATTGCTGTTGACCCCTTTGTTGATGCGAGTCGTTGACTTTTTCATCCTTGTGTGAAGAGCCGGATGATAGCTTAGCTTACACTCGCGTTTATAGAATGTTGGCTGCCCGTGTATAAACGGTACCCGCAACGTACGACGTACTATACTCAAAATGTAATATCAGGAGTGAGATCCAACGTCCATCCCTCGTGGGCCGGTAACATTCTTGTCTTTACTTTGCTTCGACGTCCGTTTCCTTCGCTTTTTCACGGCAACAAAATTGTCCCCCGCTTCCGTCTTCTTCACTCCCAGCATTGCTTCGTGGTCTTGAAACATGCGAATCCGTCAAGCCGATGAAAGATAAGAAAAATAAACGGAAGCTCACGTTCTCCAGCGATAAGGTCGTCAACGATCGGTGTGGTACCGGAAGTGATGTATCTTGTCGAGATGCCTCGTGCAATCAGAGGTTGTGAGAGAAGATGTTTGAGTTCGGCTTTCAACGCGATGACTGTTGTATTCCTAGATGGTTTGTCGTGTTCCGGTTCACTAGAAATCATCGGAAATGTCAGGGCATACACCTAGAATTTGTGGAACCAGAGCACCTAGCAAAATCCGGGTCCAGCTCAATTTCCATTGCCTCTGCCGTTTCCTTCATCCAATTCCGGTCGTGATTTTCCTTCCGGATCCTATGCTGATTCAGATCAATCTGCCTCGCAAGGTGCACGCGAGCCTTAAGTTTGTCGAGAAGGTCTAGCCCGATTGGCATCTCGGGTATGTCGTCATCTTCTATGAACGATAGAATCTCGTCATTTGATCAACTCGCAGTTGCCAGAGATACCAACTCACGGCGACCCAAACTGTTCAATAGCGCTCTCAGCACCCTTCGCTCATCGGGTGAACACATGAGCATGCTAAACCCTTTCCTTGCCGCTCTTGCCGTTCGTCCGTTTCGATGAATATACGAGTCCGCTGACCGCGGAATCTGGTAATGAATGACGTGATCTACCGCAGCAATGTCCAACCCTCTCGCGGCGATGTCGGTTGCGAGTAGGACAGAGTTGGGGATCGTTTTGAACCTGATGAAGATAAGAACTTGCGTGAAAGGTTCGAGACAAGCACACACCTGTCCAGATTCTTTAGCCGCTGCCTCTGCTCCAACTGCGAATGGAGCGGGAAAGCCTTCACGGCGAGTAGCTCCATCAGTGGCATCAGTCTTCTGATTCCATCGATTGAGGAGAGGAATACAAGAGATCGGCCGGGGTACCGCAGCAAGAAATAATATAAATACACATCCTAGTTTCCAAAGATATCAATTGGGATATGAAACGCAAAGAGACCTCAAAGTACTTTATCGGCAGAGAGACAGTGGATTTTGCTCTCCTTCAGACTGGACACAACTCCGCCTTCTGGGCTTATATCGATGATCTTGGGGTCGTCATCTCGAAAATCGAGACGAAGAAGAAGTTCATCTGGGTAGGTGGATTGTCAGACCGCTTCTGAGAGCTACAACCAAAGTGATGGAAATTACCGAGTGTGGAAGAATTATTTCCCCCCTTAACCTTGTGGCTTTTGATCTTGGATCGTCTCTTCAGATTACGCTGCAGATCCTTGCTTAAAGTGGCGGAATAAACGAAGGTTTGGAGTTCGCTTGTAGTCTTGTTATCTCCGCCAGAGTCTCTGACCCCTGTGCCAAACTCAGGCTCCAGCAGATCATCCTCGCTATGTCAGATTGTTAGAAAACGACTGATCGTCAAAGTCGCCGAGACGAACCGCGAGTCGCGCAGGGTAAGTCGTAAAATATCATCTAGTTCTGCGAAATGCCCTACTTCGATCATTCTATCTGCCTCGTCGAGGACCAAGAATTTCATATTCTTGATCTCACTCGCCAGCCGGTCGTTCTAGTAGACGCTGATGAGAATATACGCGGAATACGTACGTGTGAGCACTGACCTCTTCTATAACATCCCGCAACCGTCCTGGCGTTGCTACAAGAACATCTACACCCCGGTCCAGTATCCGACGCTGTTTTTGTAAAGACATGCCTCCAACGAGTGCTGCAACACTAGCCAGTGGCGGCTTCTTGCGTGAAGTCCTGCGATCCTTCTCTTGGGTCAATGGACTAGGAGACGTTTGGATCGGATTTAGACATGCATTTAGGTGGGATGAGACTTGCAATGCCAGTTCGCGGGTAGGTGCCAGTACGAGAGCTCGCAGTGGCCGTTTAGCCATAGTTGTCCGGGGTTGAGATAAAAGGTAATGAAGGATGGGTAACCCGTATGCAAGGGTTTTACCTGAACCCTATGGATAAACATCAGGAGAGCATTGGATATAATGGCTGTGATGGCTTCTGACCGTTTCTGCTACCCCAACAACGTCACGGCCAGCTAATGCAAATGGTAAAGCTTCGGCTTGGATTGGTGTTGGCGAAAGATAGCCGTTTGCATGTAAGGCCTTTAACAATTGAGAATGCAGGGCATATTTTCGCCAATTTGGTAGCAAATTTGCTAATAGAGGAATCAGAGAGAAGCAAAGAGAGATACGAACAATCTTACTGTCGAAGAGTTCATCTTCTCTAGCGTCCGCATCATCAACTCGAGGTTTATCCGCCTCTTCCACCTCTTCCAATGCAATACCATGGTTGGTGTGAGATTTCCCTGCCTCGGTGCCACTAACGACCTGTGATACTATAGTTGGCGTAATTAGCTGCAAGTGGTCTATCGTACTGACCTTGAACCTAGCAACCTTGCCAACGTCTGTCTCTTCGTAAACGACATCGACATTGTCAACTTCCTCTAACTCAATGATCCCATCTTCACAAAAGCCCGTCTCCTTCGACCTAGAAGCGATCCATGGAAGCTCATCCACTGAATAATACTGAATTTTCGCTTTCTTCCTCGCCGTAGGCGCATGCCCATGGCTCTTCCGCTTAGATGCAGTTTTGTTGCGAAGATCTGCAACCATCCTCGCGCGTAGACAAGGCTTCGGTAGTGTTCAGGTCAGATAACACCGTTTTTACTGCGGCAAGTTCCCCTCGGCTGTGCATGTGACTCTACCATGGCCAAGATCCACATACCTCTCGAAATTTGGTACTTGATTGCTTCATTCATTCCCGAGGATAACTTCGAAGATTTGCTTGGCCTCCATGTTGTCTTTTACAACATCATTATGAACGCGCGATATAAGGATGTTCATATTGGACATATCGGTGATTATATGCTCAAAAAGCTGACCCGACTGAAGTACGTCTAACACACACACACGTCCGGAAATACCACTGAGTTGTGTGCAGAGATCCAGCTGTTGCACTGCGAGTTCGTCGGTTGCATCTGAATCCTCAGTTTGACACGCGCAATAGTCCAGACCAGCGCATACCCATCCTCTCGATGAAACATCGCCGTCGATCCCTTCTACCCTGGACATCGGGAAAGAATGAAACAATAACGCGAGCTTTAATCGCAGCCGTCAAACATATGTCCAAAGTAACTAATTTCACACTCGATTGGTGGTATGACCCCGCGGCCAAAGATTTAGAACCAGTCTTGCCGGTTGCTTGGAAGTCATTTGGATCAAGTCTGAAAACTGTGACATTAGGAGGAACATTGGACGGCGTTAAAACACTCGTTTTGTCGCTGACATCGACCGGGAGCTCGTTGACTGCCCTAGAAGAGTTATGCCTCGAGTTTGCTCCCGATCCCATCCTGTCGGGACTCCCTGAGAAGAACAAAGCCGATGCTGCTGCTGTGTTGGACCGCATCATTGCTCCGTTCATCAACAGTGTTGCTCACCAACTCCGCCGCTTCTCAATCTCCTCATGGTCTGGGCAACTCGATCTTTCGCCACTCTTCGCCAACCTCCACTCTACTTTCCCCCTCCTCCATCATTTCACTCTCCGTGCACCATTCCATGTTGCTTTTAGCCGAGATCAAATCTGGCTCACCTTGTTTTTGCGGCACCATTCCCAGACAATCCGCATCACAGATCTTGCTTTCTTTCGTAATAATGCATTTGATGTCGATCACACAGGCGATGATGGACTTTTAGCTGGGTGGCTAGAGGTGGCTGCCATAGATCAGAATGTCCTTGTAGACCTGCAAGCATTGCAGATCTACCCAACCACCCTCCAACGTGGTTTTGACGCATTTCTATCTCTGATCCAGCGCTCGGCGAACACATTAACTTCTCTCGACATTCGAACTCGTTTCCTGTCTCACGAGGACGTCATAGCAATTGCTAACATATTCTCTCATCATTCCGTGGACTGTAAGCTTGTCCGCCTACGTTTGTGCATTTGTAGATTGGATCCATTGCTTCTCGACATGTTGGCGGAAAAACTTCCAGGCTTGGAGGAGCTTAGCCTTCACTTACTTTGGTTGCGGAACGGACTCGGGGAGAGAAATGTGTGTGCATAGATATTTTGAAAATGCTTCTCATCCACTGTCCCAATTTCTCATGATACTCGTCTTTGTAGGAAATCACTGCTGAGAATATGGAAGGACGATTCTATCCAAATTGGAAATTGCGCGACCTCGGAATATGGAACAGCACCGGCAGAATGGACGGGAACTGTATGCGCATCTTGGCTAAACGTGCACCCTCTGTCAGCAGTTTCTGGGGACAAGGGAATACGGTGACTTACAAATGAGTGTGTGGTGATACCATCAATGGGTTCATTGTGCGTCCTTGTTCTTGCTACCTCAAGGTCAACCTGTCCACAAAGCTTACGCGTACTATGCTCTAGCATGCGTTGCACAGATTGCCATTGGAATTAGGCCATGCCTACGGAATACCATGGTGATATAGACTATATATTAAAAACCTTCGCCTCGGACTTGAACTGGAGTTGATCACGGACTTGCACTAGGACTCAAATTCAGACCTGGACTTGTACTTGGACAGAACATTGCCATGTGTATACGGACATTTTACAGTATGTTGCTTGATATCTAATAGCATAGTTCGAGTATAGGGCGTTCAAAATTGAACGTTCAGGAATTCATTGTATCATATTGGTTCGAACCCAAGATGAGGCACTTTGTACGCTTGCAGCCCACCTTGCGCCCTCTTAGACACCTGTTGGAGGTTAATTGGCACCAGACCCCTCAGCAGCCTAAGCTGGGTAATGCCTTGCAGTTGGTTGTGGCAGCAGTAAAGCCCTCTGATGAGCCCCTTCGCAAGGGCAAAACCAACCTGGCCCCACCAGTTTTTGAGTGATCGGCCGTCAGTCACGTGTTCGACCAACCTCTCCAGGTCCAGTATGAAAGCAAATTACAAGGTGAGCACCGATGTCTTTACAGGAGCATACGATCTGAATGCTCGCCAAGTTTTCTAACATTTGTGGCACGGTTTACCGTCAAGGGAACATTCTTTTTACGCCGGATGGAAGCTCCCTACTGAGTCCGGTAGGGAATAGAGTATCCGTATTTGACCTCGTGAAGTAAACGGGTTTGGTTCGTCGTTACCAACTGACTTATTTTGATCGTCAGCAACAAATCCCATACTCTCGCATTTGAGAACCGCAAGAACATTGCAGCGATCGCACTCAGTCCAGATGCTAATTTACTCATTTCTGTTGACGAAGGCAAGCAAACCTCTTTCTACCGCGACAATTTGATTTGTTGCCAACTCTCCGGTGGTGCCCATTCTAATTTGACATAATTCTTAGATGGCCGCGCTCTTCTAGTAAATTTTCGACGGGCTACTATCATCTATCACTTCAATTTCCACAAGCCGGTGAAAGACATTAAGTTCTCTCCCGACGGGAAGTGTGTATTGTCTCGGACTATTCCACATAAGTGCTGTTTTAATAGGAAAATGGTCATCAGGTACATCGCGGTTACGCACGACGCACATGTTCAGGTTTGGCGGACGCCAAACCATCTCGTTCGCGAGTTTGCTCCCTTTCATCTTCATCGGACCTACACCAGTCATCATGATGAGGTCATTAGTATTCAGTGGCATTCAGATTCCAAGTGAGTCTCTGTAAGTCTTAAGCTACTCTAATTAATGGTGTGCAGATGCTTCATCACGACTTCGCGAGACATGACCGCCCGCCTGTTTACTTTGAACCCTCTTGAAGGCTTCCGCCCAAAAACCTTCGCGGGACACCGAGACGTTGTCCTTGGTGCCTTTTTTTCTGCCGATGGGAAGTCGGTGCGTAGTTCCCCAGGCTTAAATTCACTCTCACAACTGAAACATTAGCTTAGATATACACCGTCAGTCGCGATGGTGCAGTCTTCACATGGAAAGCCAAGGACTCCGATGCCGAGTCTAACTCGGATTCTGACTCAGTCCTTTCGAACTCAAATAATAATGGTATCGACGCCATCGCCAACACACGCTGGGGAGTCCATAAAAGAAACTACTTTGATCAGCCGGGTACTAAAGTTGTCTGTACCACCTACCATTCTTCCTCCAACTTACTCATCGTGGGGCTTTCCACCGGGGTATTCGGCCTTTGGGAGATGCCTGGCTTCACCAACATCCACACACTTAGCATTTCTCAAGAAAAAATATCCTCCGTAGCTATCAACCCGTCAGGCGAGTGGCTTGCATTCGGTGCAAGAAAACTTGGCCAGCTGCTGGTCTGGGAGTGGCAGTCCGAATCTTACATTCTAAAACAACAAGGTCACTTCTACGACGTGAACACGCTTTCCTACGCCTCAGACGGTCAGACGATTGCTACAGGTGGAGATGACGGAAAGGTCAAAGTATGGTCTGTACACACCGGATTTTGTTTCGTCACTTTTACGGAACATACCGCATCCATTTCTACGGTCTGCTTTGCTAAACATGGTGCTGTGCTCTTCTCCGCCTCGCTCGATGGTACGGTTCGCGCATTCGACCTCATACGTTACCGTAATTTCCGCACCTTCACATCACCAAAACCAGTTCAATTCTCTTCCCTTGCCGTTGATCCTTCGGGTGAAGTTGTAGTCGCCGGATCCACTGATTCCTTCGAGATCTATCTTTGGTCAGTACAAACAGGGAAACTTCTTGACGTGCTTGCGGGTCACGAAGGCCCAGTAAGTTCACTCGCTTTCTCCCCCTCCGGTGTAAACCTACTCGTGAGTGGCTCCTGGGACCGAACTGTGCGTGTCTGGAATATCTTCGGACGCTCGCGTGCTGTGGAACCCCTTGTATTGAATTCGGACATCCTGGCGGTGGCTTTTCGGCCCGATGGGAAGGAATTCGCTGTGTCTACGTTGGATGGCCAGATCACATTCTTCGATGTCCAAGACGGCAAGCAAACCAATGTTATTGAAGGTCGAAAAGATGTTTCTGGTGGACGTAAAGCCGACGACCGGGTGACGGCAGCGAATAATGCTTCCAGTAAGGCGTATAATAGCCTGGCATACACGGCTGACGGAAAGTGTGTGCTCGCCGGCGGTAATAGCAAATATGTGGTGTTGTATGATGTACGAGAGGGAGAAGGAGTTGTGGTGAAGAAGTTCCAGATATCACAAAACTTGTCCCTTGATGGAACCGAGGAGTTTCTGGATAGCAGGAGGGTGAACGAAGCTGGCATCAATATAGACCTCATTGACGACCGTGGAGAAGAGAGTGATCTGGAAGATAGGATGGATAAGAGTCTTCCTGGGGCTAGTCGAGGTGCGGGTGACATGTCCACGCGCCGGTATCGCCCCGAGGCACGTACCAAGTGTGTGCGATTCTCTCCCACTGGCCGTGCATGGGCGGCGGCATCCACAGAAGGTCTCCTTATATATTCTCTTGATGAAACTGTTTCATTCGATCCCTTCGATCTCTCGCTCGACCTCACTCCACAATCAGTGCTGGACGTGCTCTCTTCGCAGGAATATCTCAAAGCGATCGTTATGGCCTTCCGACTCAACGAAAAACCCTTGATCCAGCATGTATACGAAGCCATTCCACACGGTGACATTCGATTGGTTGCACGACAATTACCAATAATCTACGTACCGATGCTATTGAGATTTGTGGGGGACCATTTGGAAAAGAGCCCACATCTCGAATTTGACTTGCTCTGGGTCAATGCCCTATTGATGGCGCACGGACGACATTTGAAAGATCGCTCGGGGGAGTATGCGAGTGTGTTTAGACAGTTGCAAAAAGGCCTCACGGATATTGAGCAGTCAATATCGCGGTTGTGAGCTGTTTCTTTTTCTTTGGTTTTATTAGGCTGAAAATGTCCATTCCCAGATGCGAAGAAAATTCATCGACTCTGTCGTTCCTCATCGACCAGTCGAAGATGAAGCAGGAGTCGGAAATGGTTGTGACACCTAGTTGAGTGCCGAATGTGCGTGGAATTCCGAGTTTCACGGTGTTCGTGAATTCAATGCGAAGATCTCGGATTGAAAGTTGCTGTGACGCAACTCGATTCTTTGGGAAGTCAATCAAATTACGCATTTCGTTGTGGTCTAGATTTCTGCGGCAATAACTTAGGCCTTTGGAATGGGAAGCCAAAAATAAACCGATGGACCCCCCCAAGGGCCAGGCTGTGCTTGAATTGGTTCGCGCACTTGTCACTATGATGTCCAACGCTTTCCCAGTACCTCAGTCGTCGCCATCTCAGGGTAGCCAAGTTAGGATTATTCTTTCACCAGTTACGGGTCATGTTTGCATCTCTGGACCCAATCTGTATGCTGCTACTAATTTAGTAGCCGAGAGAGTGTCGGCATTTTTTGCAATAGTCAGTTCACCCAGCGGGTTGAAGTCATGTTCCCGATATCGGGACAAAGGTTACCAAAACACTCGATCTGGGACATCCTCATCGACAGTTGCACAAACGAGACTCTAAGTTAAAAACATGGACGTACTGACCGGTAATTGACCATAGTATATTATATTATTTTTGGGATGACGTCGATCAAGGTTACTAATAGCGTGATCAGGTGAGACATTCGTTGATCCCCTAATCTCACACTCTCTTCTATCAACACATTTGTATCAACAGGGCAGTGCTACCAAGTTAAGTTTTAAGCAACTCTCAAGCGATGCTCCGCCGCTCCGAACATATCGAAGTCTTAGAAATATCCCGCCAAGTCTGGCCTGGACCCGTTCTTCATCATTCCATCTCGAGGACGAAGCGGACCAATCAAGAGGCCGGACTGATCTTGCGCGGGACATGCATGGGATAAAAGGCGTTGTGAAAGTGCCAGTCGAGATCCACATCATTTCGAAGAAATGCATGCAGGAATGCCACAAGACCGGGAATTCCGCGGGCCGTTAATCCCTCCTATTGCCCATTTGAATGAACAAGCTCGAAGCTTCAAGTGTTGGAGCCCGTAGGAAGCACCTAGTGCGTAGGAAGCATTGAAGTGCGCAGAAAGCATAAAACAGCACCAGCAGCTGAACGCTGAACGAGTGTCATGTTTGACACACCTAGGTTGGCTGTTTCACATCATTGTTTCACTAAAATGTCTACGGCTCAGTCATCGACCTGCCACCTGGCCGATGTCATGCAGGCTGCGGAATGGAGCAATCTTGCCTCGCGGTTTGCGAAAGAGTTAAGACCGCAAAGAGCAATTTGATCATTTGACTGATTTTTATCAAAGTCGGGACCTGGATAGGTGTGACCCTATGACCAATGCGGTGCGACACAATCGATTTGTAAGGGCCAGCATTCTTCAACAAAAGTCTCAAATCAATCCTGTGTCTCTTCGCACTCCGATTTTGTCCCCGGTCATTCAACGTGTTTATTTCCTTGGGGCAGGAAGTCAGTTCAAACTAAAGGTGCGATGGATCTAAACCTCGTGTTGGCTTCCCGGTCGAACCGTCGTCACCTTCTGTTGTCACCTTGCGATTGTGACACCTAAGCGGTATTGATCGATATCAGGGTTGTGGCGATTGAATCCGAAGCTTTCTTCCCCGGAATATGTCATGGAACACCACGAACTAGGGCTGTGCTTGTAAGCCCGGAAAATTTCGGCACGCCTTGGTATAAATTCCATGTCATTTTACCCCGGACAAATAAACATACCTGCGCAATATCCAATACTCCCCATACTCCCCCAGAATGCCAGACAGCCTCATTAACGACGCAACGAGAATATGGGAGCTCAACATATATTGGACAACACGTACCCAATGTGGTATTTGGGATCCTTCTAGACGAGGTGTGGACATCTGGGAATGTGTCCGCGATCGTGCGTTTTGTTGTGCTCCCGCTGCCTCTATCGAGATCGCTTAAATCCATCTCTTCTCAGACGAATCAACCCCTGGCACCCAGCCGCCGAATTCGCTCTACTGGAAATTCCTTGGACGCAGGTGACAACCGATAGCGAGACGTATGTCTTATGCTCTTGTGTCCTCTCCTGTCTCTTCTTGCGCGAACATGTCTCCCTACTCTCAACCGTCTTCGGTATCCTTCGGCTACCCGCCGTCGTACATGCAAAATCATTGCTTGCGATCTCTTTGTAGGATGGACTGGTGGGTGGAATTTCAATCCGTAGGCGTTGAGATCTGGGGATTATATGGGCGATTCGTTTTCACTCCCTTTCCTGTTGTTTTACTTTACCGACTGGCTTGTCGACTTAATCCAGTGATTCTCTTTAGGGCATTTCGGTTGCAATTCAGCCATATGTAGCGGAAATACAGGGAATGACGTCAAACACCGGCTGTTGCCGCAGTCTTAACTGCAGGGAAAAACGTCAAACGCATTCAGGTCCTTCATGCTGGTCGGCGGAGATGTGATGTCAAGCATTTGCGATCCGCTCCCGTTATCGTCCATAGATTTGGCGTGTAGTAAGCACCTCGAAAGAAGCTGCATGCCACTTCGGCGGAAGTCTCCTACCATTTAATCTTAGGACAGAAAGGAAGCACCTTCGTCCTTGCACAGCATATAGGGCACCGCATTTCAATTCTGATCATCTCATCGTGGCACAGGTAATATGACCTCTTGAAGGAAATGAAAGTCAAGATATCTTGACTTGCGTTTTTCCCAGACTCGATGATCATTCAACTTATCGCCTTTTTATTGATAAGATCACAGGGCTGTGACAGCGTTGATGTTGACTTGACAGATTGACCGTCCTTGAGGTTTTACGCGTCCCCATGGGTTTGGAAAACGTAGTATAATAATTCCATAAAAGTCGTAGGCTCTGTTGAAGAGATCGGGTATCTTCAATACATGATCAAAGTCTTGACGGCATGATCGAGCACAAGCGCAACCTCATGCTCTAGAATATGCCCATTCACCTCGGCGAACATTTTAATGTCGGATCGTTTGTCCCGGCTAAAGAATGGGCATAGTAGTGAATCAAACTGCTAGGTCACACCATCCGTTAGGTTTCACGCCCGGATAGATCAACTCGTGCGCACATTATTCTTGTTGTGCTACAACAGCGCGGGCATACAACGTATCACTCTTCCCTCGTTGCGAGCATGCGTAACAAGTTTAGCCAGCACAGGAGAGTTATCCCATCGCTCGGGTGGTATTCTCTTGCCAGTTGACCAGTAATAAATATCCCAATCTTGCTCATCAAGAAGCTTCCGCCACCGAATAAACACAGCAGTTGGAAATGGAACGATCGAGAAGGATGCGGCGCGCACCTTGCTATACTCCTTCAGCTCGGGCTCATCCATAGTCTCCAGGTGATCGTTTGCAAAGGTGCTCAACAAGAGGTCGGTCTCCAAGGTACCCCGTTTACGAGAGCGGTATAGAAGACGGGCGCGCATGGTGCGAATCGTTTCATTTGGCCACAGAGAAGATGCTCGAGAAGGGATGTCGGAAGTGGGTGCGGTTGAAGTTGCGCTGAGGTGTTCTGGAGTGTTCGGGAGAATCCAGGGGTCTGAAAATGGGGAAGCAGTCGAATTAAAAAGACGACGTGAGCGACCAGGAAGCCATCGTCGAGGAATACGAATGATTAAAGACATCAATAGAGTTGATTTGCTCTTGTTTGGATTTGCCGCTGTTGCATAATAGCGCCAAATGAAATGACGAAACAGTAATAAGACTCTAACGCCCACTGAATGCCACCTCGACGGTCCTTCGGCTTAGCTACGAACGAATCTGCACTTGATGATGATGAACTACCTAGTATTAATGAGCGGCCTCAATCGCGACGGGTTCTAGGACGGGTCTCTTTCACTCAAAGCCAGCGCCGGCCGAGCTTCACATCTCGATGGAGAAGCAACCCGGATGCAGAGAGTGGTCGAGTGGTGTCACCTACCGGCGACCGCCCTCCAATACCTAGTGCGTTGCAGCCTTCTGGTGAAACTTATAGCACACCTTTGCCTCTACTGTCGATGATCGTGCTTTCAATCGTAAGTCCGCAGTCGTACGATGAGTGATTCCTCTGATCATATCTGTGGTCTCGGATAGACTATGCTTGGGGAATTTCTGTCGGCCAATGTGTCCACTCCCTTCCTACTTTTCATGGTGAAAGGTATCCTGGTTAACTGGTTTCAAGCCATGCGCAGTCACGCTAATCTTCATCAGGGTTTGGCGAGTCCCATGATGACGCCGATGTAGCATTTTGGACCGGGCTACTAGGTAATTTAACAGACTGAATCCCCGACTGCCTGATTTAACGGATGCCCCAGTGTCTGCCTTTTTCATGACTCAGTTCATCACTTCCCTGCTTTGGGTAACTTAAGCTTTCCTATGTCATGGCTGTGTTGAGTGAATTATTTCATAGGCCACAGTTGCCGAGAAGCATGGCCGGCGCGCCGTCCTTTGTATATCTCTATTCGGCAGTGCCATCACATGCCTGATCTTCGGAACTTGCACATCGCTTTACCAAGCCATTTCTGTGCGACTATTACAGGGTATTTTTGCGGGTGCCGTCGGTGTCGCGCGTGGTTCAGTTGCATTTGTGACGGACTCGAGCAACGAAAGCCGGGCTTATGCTATTTTAGGGCGAGATCTCAATCCTCCTTTTGTTCGTTTATTCTTCTAACTTTGCATTGTAGCTTTTGCTGGGGATTTGGAGGTGTGGCTGGTGCTATCATTGGCGGGGCCTGTGAGTTTTTATCATGTCTACTCGAGTGTTTGGCTCAAACTTCTTATTCATAATTAGTCGAGACACCCGCCGCCAAATGGCCTCGCATATTTGAAAACATCCCTGTGTTTGTCAATTATCCGTACTTATTACCCTGTGGACTTGCGGCGTTGATTACATTTACGGGTAATATTTCCGCACACAAATGAACTGGCTACGAGACTGAATTTTGTTCGCTAGGTGCCGTGTTGGCTTGCTTCCTCGGACGAGACGGTGGACCAAGAGAAGGCGCGATCCGTCTAGCACCCGAAAAATATGATACACAACAGCGGGTCAGTGCAGAAGAAGATCCCGCTTTTCCCAGTCCGTTTACGGAAGAGCCAGAAAGTCATGGTATTGTCGGTTCGCTTCGGAGGAAAGTCTCAAAGAAAGTCTCAGGCTATCTGTCTAAACCTATACCTATCATCAACCCTCGACCAAATTCCACATTCTCCATGGCAGAGTCACCCGTGCCTTTGTCTTTATCCCCTCGCGGAGATAGAACACGAACATTATCGCGCACGAGTCGGGCCGACGGGTCTGCTTACGGGTACAGCGGTGGGTACAGGAGTAGATTGGCAAGTACAGTTACCATGGGGACGAGGAAAGATAGCATCAACAGCTCTCTCAGGAGGCGGAGAGGGAGTGGCACTACTGGACAGGCGGGTGAAGGAAGCGAGCTCAACTTTGCTCAGAGATTGCTGATGGCGAACGAAAATGCTGTCACTAACATTGCCGACTTGTGGGTCGCTGCTGCCATGAACGTGGACAATGAAGACCCATTTCAATCCGACACCGAAGAGCTTTCATCTGAGCCTGATTCCATCGAAGGAGGATCTGGCGAGCCCGGTGGAGAAGAAACTTCCATCACATCAACACCCACAGGCCGGGGTCGTTTACCGTCCCTTCCAGGTTCAAACTCTACTCCTACTTCTAGACCATCAACAAACCGCCGGCCGTCCAAAGTCCTCTTTACGCCCGCCCTTGGATCACGACATCCTTCTACATCACCGCAAGGCTCTTCGGCACCTGCTCGTCGGCTTTCCTTACCCCACGGGCCGGATTCACCGAGAAGATTCTCATCATCGGTCCCCACTATTTTCTCGCACCCTGGTGTACGTACCCCGGCTGCGGTCATCGATGCTCAACAACTTCTTGCACGATCTGAGGAAACTCCGAGAGGTGATACACTGTCACCCATTATGGAATCACACCCTTTCTCAAACGCGCACCATGGGCTCGATCCTCAGTTTGAGAAAATGCCTTCTTTGTCCTCACAACTACCCTCCATGATCATTGCACAGTATGGGTTTTTGGCTCTTCATTCAACAACGCACGATCAGATATTCATGTCATACCTTGTTTCGTTCGTCTGTCCCCTTTGACATTTCCTCGCCTGTTTGATTTTACCCTTGCTTAGGGACTATGATGCTGGTGGCCTCAACTTGAATGCCGGCCACTTTGCCCAACTCAGTGAGTTTTCTCTCAATTCGTTCTTTGTTTCTCATGCACTCACCAACTACCCAAAGTCGCACTAATGTGCCTAGCTCAAATCGCATATCAATTCTACCTATATCCGTGAGTATCACTTTTCCAACGAAGGAGCGAGTCTTGATTCCCTTCTTAATTAAATCAGGAATATTGGGTATGTGTTTTGGTATCCAGTCACAATATGACCGATTGACAGAATCACCAGTCCTCCGAGAGGACGCTTTTCGCATCTGGCAATGTTCCGTATTGGATCCGCCCTCTTTGTTCCATCGTATCTAACAGTCATCCTCTATCGGGCATTCGCCAGCTCCGAAGACGACGGGAATTTCATAGTGATGGCCGGTTCGTATTTACGTTTTCGAATATTTCTTCGTTGACGTGATAGCTTACTTTGCTCCAATCACCAGCTCTTGCATTGAGCACGTACGAAATAATCTCTTCACTGCAAGCATTGAGTCCTAATCTATTCCAATCAGAGCTTTGCGATATTGTGCGATAACATTCGCCTACACTGCAATTTCAATTCTTCTCAATTACAGTAAGTCAGACGTATTTTCCCCTTGGAGTCGTATCAACAATTCGTGCCAGCTACGCCACCGAATGCTGTTGGTATAGCCAACGGTATCGCGCAAAGTATCGTCAGTCTTGCGCGTTGTTTTGGCCCGGTTTTAGGCGGTTATGTATGTGGCCCTTCCAATTTTGACAAAGGTATTTCTGACATTGGTTTGCCACCCTTGGCAGCTGTGGTCCATAAGTGTGCAAGACAACCCGTCAGGCTACCCTCTGGGATTCATAGTCGTCGCCGGTGCCTGTGCGCTTGCCGTGGCTCAAAGCTTCATGATACGATGAAAGGAAGTCATCGGTGTATTTTTTCCTTCACTTTAGAGAATTTAGGCTGTCGAGTATTATTCACATCTGTTCATCGGACATTATTTAACTAGCATCCCGCGAATGTAGGTTGGCAAACTTTTTGGAAGTATTCTTACGGCGAACTCCACGTTCCGGCACTTGAGCAGCAGCGGGCTTCCATGTGACTCATAATTTTATGTAATCCGTATCCGAGTCAGGGCGCTCGCGTTCAGGCTTAGCGCTTGCTGCGCTTGGTCCCACCGTAAGCCCGGTTTCGAACGACTATCGGCGACATCAGAGGTCGGTTCGCTGTTTTGGCGGAAGGACCTCCCAACCATCACAATATAACATCAGCCTGGCTTTTGTCTTTCGCCGCTCGTTTATGAAATGGTGTTGTTTCGGGTACCTTCAGCCTCCTCAGAGCCCGACAAGCCATCCCCCTCTCAAGCCTCTCCTCAGTCAGCATCTCACGTCACGGACCTGTTTGCGAGATTGTGCCCATTTAAAACGCATCGTATCGAGTCGTCTTCAGGCGACCCGGAGACCCACCCGTCCCTCTCCGAGGAGGGCGTTACTTCCACAGGCAAAGTCACGATTGAGCGTGTCGACATGTATCTCTGTAGCGGCGCCGTCGACCCCACAAAACTATTGAGGGGGTCGCGATCCAATTTGCTCGACAAGGCGATCAGCCTGGGCGCAAACGCATTAGTGGAAGAGCAGTAGGCTAAATCCCAGTCCATTATTTGTCGTGCCTGACCGGCCGACGTTAGGTGGACATGTACGATATACCGTCGAAAATCCCGACCGGAAGGTCCTTATCGCGTCAACGTGCGTTCGCGATCATCGTTCATTTTGTGGGGCAGATTTGTCGAGACTTACTTTCTTGCTTCAGGTTCGTTATTCGGCGCGGGCGACACACTCCCTGAGACCTGATCCCAACCGGCCTGTGTCCCTCGACAAAGCCGTCGGTATCGCAGGTTTAATGACTATCCTGTACCGGGAGGGGATGAGTGGCATGCGTCATTTATGACATACCCTCTTTTGTATTCAAAAGTATTTGTGAGTTTCATGTGACCATTCAGAGGCCCCCAACATCATTCAATATATGTATCATCGGTAATGATCGTGTATCCATTTATGCGGCATTTGGACTCCCTTATGTATGTACGGTACATGTACAGTACTTATTTATAAACTGGTGGATGGATCAACACTTTGCTATTCAAACAAGAAACAGAAAGAAGGCCATGGCATGTTACACTTTCAGGTTGCTATTCCTAGCCATCAGACCCAGGTCATCCACGATATTGATAAGGCTCATTCGGAGGATATGTGTTGCTTCTCTCAGGAAATTGCGAAGGTGGACCATACGAACCACCACCGGGGAACCCGGGAGCACTTCCATATCCGCCGGGCGGGGAGCCATAACCACTGGGAGGAGGACCAGGAGGAGGACCATATTCATTACCAGAACCAAATCCGCCAGGACCAGGCGGCGGAGCAAAGCCACCCATGGGAGGGCCGGGGGCGAATCCACCGGGAGGGGGCGCGAACCCCGCACCGGGTGGAGAAAATCCGCCATCATATCCACCTGGTGGGCCCGGAGGGGGTGAGAAAGATGCTTGTGGTGAAATAGGCCCGCCTGAGCCATCATACGAGTACTGCCTCTCAGGGAATGAATGGGGCGGACCCGGAGGTGGGCCAAACGACTGCTGGGGGGAAGGATACGAGAAATCGTTCCCACCCTGTCCATAACCTGTGCCTGGAGGCGGGCCAGGAGGCGGGGCAAAAGCCTGCTGCTCCGAAGGATAAGGTGACTGTTGATTGGAGTATGCTTGAACATTGGAGGGAGGGGGCGGATAACCCTGTCCGCCTGGTGGCGGACCGTAAGATGCTCCTGGGTACCCGGACATTGGAGCTCCTGGTATATCCCTTCTCACACCGGACGAGCTAGCAAGGAACGAGCCGCCCGGAATACGGCCAAGGAGGGCATTCTGTGCCTGCAAGGCTCCGTTGTAAGCCGCAGTGTTCTGCGATAGGGATGCGCCGCCGTCTCCACTGCGGCGAATATTCCGATGGTGGCGGACAGCGTCTTTAGAGAGGAGGCCAAGGATTTCGTGTTTCTTTTCTTTAAGACCGTTAATCCAAGTTTCCATAAAGTGCAACATTTCTCGTTGGATTTGGGAGCGGGGATCGTGGAATTGAGGATGAAATCTGCATATACGCACCGAGCATCGTAAGTTCGCTGGAACTGGAGGAAATGACTAATAGGTGTTACACGCACAAACATTGAAGAATGTCCTGGGTAATCGTGTTAACATTGAGGGACGGATCATCCCAAGCCTTCACTACCAGATTCACAGTAAAGATCTAGCATCGTATCTGGAGTCAATAGAAGAAGATATTCTTTGCCACAGTGAGACGCACAACAACGATCTGCGAGATGTTGCCAGCTGGTTCATTTAAAATGAGATTCTGAGATACGCCAATCAGCAAACGCAACAATCCGCGAAAAAATCAACTCACGAAGTGATCCTTGCTCAAGAATGAATGGGTGGGATCAGACTTGTCCAAAAGTTTCATCAATTTCGTCTCTTGTCCAAGGAATCGGATATGAAAACTCACAGCCAATGGGTTGTTAAAGACCTGCACGGTGTTCAGGTTTAGTACGAGCGTCAAAAGTAAGGAAAGAGGTGTAC
Organism: Porpolomopsis calyptriformis; assembly: GCA_951640195.1. Classification (NCBI taxonomy): domain Eukaryota; kingdom Fungi; phylum Basidiomycota; class Agaricomycetes; order Agaricales; family Hygrophoraceae; genus Porpolomopsis; species Porpolomopsis calyptriformis. Next base: position 1,045,186 of record OX621173.1, read on the forward strand.
CTCATATTGATCTTGACTATCAATAACTTGGCCTGATGCTGCCGTCAGTCCGTTGGTTGCCGTCGAGAGGATTGGCTTCAAGAAGGGCTGTAAAAGTGATACGTTAACCGCATCCAATATCATCCCAGCAAGATCCGACAAATACCTCCAAAGTAGTGAGGACGAACACTATAGACTCATCAATGAAAATTCTGGTATACCGAGGCTGCTAAAGTTCACCTGAGATTGAATTCGAGATCTTATTCAGCAGGCTGTTCAGCCCGGGTACCTTGTCTGAGAGATAAAGTTAGAATTGAGTTTGGTAAGATGCTGATCAGCATTGACTTATGGTAATTTCAATCTTCTTCATAACTGAAAGCACACATTGAGAGATCGGAATCATGATCAGAAAGGCGTGCAACGTGCCTGAATCTCTGAAAGTTAGAACCTGCCACAAGACAGCATGCAATTCTTGTGGGCTCATATCCTCAGGTTTTTTCCCGCCTTGACTGGGTCCGGCTCTAATCCTCTCGATGCTCTCCATTTCTCGAGTCATCTCGCCGCCACCAACGGGGAGCGTAGAAAGGAGGGAGCGAAGGGTATCAGATGGATTGGAGCCAAGCCCACGACTGCCACTAGACTGGGAACGCGCGGACGCCACAGCCTTGTTCAGATCGGAAACCGAGGCCTGGAAGACGGGTCAATGTCGAATTCCAGGAATGTAAGAGAAAGGGATTATGCGCACCCCGCTCTATGAAAACGGTCAGTTAATCATGGATACTTGAGAGGGAGATGACGCACGATTTTATCCGTAGCCTCTGTTGATTGTATCATTATCAATATCATGGTCAACAGAAGGAACAATGCAGCCTGCGATTACCTCCGATCAAACTATGAATGAAATCATTACCACCGAATGTGCCTGCGCAAAACAGCGACTGTCAGCCCATTGAAATTAGGATAACTAGAGGTAGGGTGACCTGTAACGAGGGGAGCTACCAATGCACCAGCGTGGGGATAGCCTTGTGGAACTTTTATGCGAACATGGTCGCCAACATGCACGAAAACATCCCTATGACCCATGGACACGAGCGTGAGCTCGCAGAAGTTGGAGTGGGAAGCGAAGTCTTCGAGGGTGTGTAGCTATAAGTGCGACAACTAGTGAGATCGAAAGGAACAAGTGGATCGATTATCGTAAACGTACTGCTTGTCCTAATAGCCGGTATGCTTCGTACTCGTCCTGCTTGCGGCCTTGTGAGCGGTGCATCCTTCCGATATGTATGCATCGTTCGAGTGTACGCCGAACCAAGGCTTTCGAGGTGTCCCAGTGGCCTCTTTCTGATGTACAAGGAGATGAGTGCAAGATAGAAATACGGGGCAAGACAGGATACTTGCCATTGGCAATGTAATTCTTCATCCCTGTGTCAGGATCAACCTCGAGTTCCATGGGCTAAGAGAGGTAAGGCAGGGTCGAGCAAATTATAATGAGTTGTACGAACATCAACGGGACCACGTAGTCTGGGGTCGTATTTCCTTGCGTCTTCGCCATCGCCATATCCTTTTGGATTATCAATGTGCTCGGTCTAGGGTTGTCCGATGAGAATCACGATCGAGGTGTTGAGAGATAAACGAACGGGCAAGTAAACGCCAAGTCTCTCTACGGTGACTTCGAATTCGTGGGTAGCATACCCGTGGGCCTTGGAAACATCATTAGGCAAAGTCCCAGATATACACCAGGGATTAGCAGACCAAAAAGCCAAGGGCGATGCACAAATTGATGATAGCCTGCGTATAAACGGTGTGAACGGCGTGAACTGCAAGGACCTGGCTTCACGGACCTGAAGGGACAGTTTCTTCAAGCCGGCGATGTCAACGGCCTTCGAAGAGGTCAGGATGGAGTAACAAGCAACAAAGCTGGCAGGTACCTGGCTGTAATCGCGAAGCCAATTTCTGTGAACGGGGAAGTCAGGGCTTAGCAGAAGACGGAGAGATGAACGAACGGACCCGAAATATACACGCTTGACATCGAGATTGTTGAACTTGTGTCCTTTAGAAAGTATGGCGCCCAGTGCGAGGCCGCCACCAGAGCCCCTCTTCAAGAGCTTGATAAGCGCATCTTCCTGCAAGAAAGATGAGGGCTGTCGAACACAGTCGCGGCAAGAGCGCTCACGATGTCTCCGTGACGAAACGCCTTTCCCTCGAGATAGGAAAAGCTGGGTGCCTGGGATGAGATGATCGGAAGACGGATTTAACTCAAACTCACGATGGGATGTTGCCTGCGCCAAAAGCATAAACCCGATTCCCGGGCAGACAGACGGCGAAAAGGAAGAAGAGAACGAAAAGGAAGGTCTTGTTGGTGAACATGGCGAGGGGTGCTAATCAAGCGGTACAATGAGTCGTTCAGCCACCGTCTTCGGTAATTGCCGAGGTCGAGGTGGATTACTCAACCTTTTTGGAGACGAGCCATCGTCTTTACATCGACGTTCTCTGCCGTCTGCAAGCCTCTTTGGCCATTCTTTGCTGTATTCTTTAGACACAATCACGCAAATCCATATAATCCTACATCTTTCATTCTTGTCAGTACCTTTTTCTCCCTTTTTCTCTCAAAGAAACCGCTGAAAATTCTCTCCAGGCATCATGACCAACACTTCTTCTTCTTCAATTCATCACAATGTCAACCCTTCTGAAGTGGGATGGCAGTTTGTTCCAAAATATTATACTTTTCTCAATCAGCAGCCCAATCGTTTGCACTGCTTTTACACTAAAGCCTCCACCTTTATTCATGGCGTCGAAGGCGAGGATGGCAAGCCCTGCCATGGCCAGCTCGTACGAATCCCCCCCGTTTCCCTCTTCACTTCCCATTCACATCTCTTTCAATCAGGAAATTCACACCAAGATAACTTCCATGGGTTTCCACGATTGCAAAGTTTTCATTCATTCTGTCGACGCTCAATCCTCGACAAACGGTGGCATCACCATCCTCGTCATTGGCGAGATGTCCAACCATGGTGGTCCCTGGCGCAAGTTTGTCCAGAGTTTCTTTCTCGCAGAGCAGCCCAACGGGTACTTTGTCCTCAACGACATGTTCCGTTTCCTTAAAGAGGAAACTGTCGAGAGTGACGATGTGAGCGAGTCCGAGAGCGCTGCGGCGGCTCCGGAAGTCGCTCCCGCTGCGGCCGCTGTACCCGAAGTAACGCCTTCCTCCAGCCCACCCCCCTACGAGCCTCAGCTTTCCCATCCTTCCGCCCCTTCTACCGAACCGACTTACGACACCACCCCCGCACCAGTCGCTGAGGAAGCTCCCGCCACCCTCCCTGAACCTTTGTCCACTGATGCCGAACCGGAACCTCAACTCGCCTTACCCCAACCAAACGGGATTCACGAGGAGCCCGAACCTCAAGCTTCGCAAACTCCTATAGAACAATCCTCACCCCTCCAACCAGCCTCTCAACCTATCCTTACAGCTCCTTCTCCGCCTCCAGCTGCAGCTGCTCTTCCTCCTGCACCTGCAGCCGCGCCTCCCTCCGCTACACCCCCGCAGCACCAGCAACCTCAAGTCCCCGCGCAACAGTCCTCCGCTGCATCTGTCCCAGCGGCCCCTACTGCTCCCAAGACATGGGCCAATCTCGCCGCCACCAACCCTAAGAAGTGGGGTGCCGCTGTGGCACAAGAGTCCCGTGGCACGACGGAGGTCCCAGTCGCGGCGAACACCCCACCAGGGAGCGGGACGCATACGCCTGCGACTCCCCATGGCCATGGTGGACAGAGGGGGGGTGGACATGGACATCCGCACCACATGTCTCACCAACACGTCCGTGGGGATCACTCGGCTCTCGCTGCGGCCCAGAATGTCACCACCGCTCAATGCTTTGTCAAGGTTCGTCGTGCTTCCCATCCTCCATCTTTCCCTTCTCACTCATCCTTCACTCACAGGGCGCGAACGAACATCTGTCTCCACAAGCCCTCTCCTCTGTCCTCACCAATCGGTTTGGGCCGATCAAGGAGATTGAGATTGTACGTTCCAGGGCATGTGCGTTCCTAGAGTTTGTCCAGCTCGAGTCCGCGAAAAAGGCCATCATCGCTTCCTTGCCGCAACAGCAGGGCGGGGAAGGTGGTATTTGGATCGACGTCGGGGGCGAGGCGGGTCAGGTCAGGGTTTCGGTCGAGACACGGAAGGAGCGCGGCGAGAGGCCGGTTAGTAGTCGGCCGCGCGGCAGCGGAACGGTCAATGGCGAGTCGCGCGGTGGGGGTGGGGGTGGGGGTGGGTTTAGGGGACGGGGTGGTCGGGGACGTGGAGGTGCTCCTCCTGGTAACAAGTAGGGGTGCAATGGAGGAAGCGCACTGCGCGAGCTTTACTCTTTCTTTTTTTTTTTCCCTTTTTTCTCCGGCGGGTTTGAAAGAAAATCAAAAAGTAGTCTTTTTTTCCTTTTTTTTTTCCTTCTTGTTCTTGCTTGGTGTTCGCACTGTCGCTGTCCGTCGTTTTCTACACTCATGTTCGCTAGCTCTATAGTGGAATGTTCATAATTCTATGCTTCAGCTTCCAAGATGAGCAAGTACAGAAACAGTTTCGAGCTTTTACATCACATTGTACTTGACATCTACATATTTTTGGTTATCTAGATTTACATGACCCCACCTTCACAACAGTACTTGAGACCGGAATAGACGGAATAGATAGCGTGGAAACACAGAAAGAAAGCAATGTTGAAGGTGGGAGCGAAGCATCCTTAGATGCGTGCAGCGCGCAACAACGATAGACCCAAAAGGAGAAAAAGGGAGAAGATCGGAGGGTTGACGATGGAGATAGATGGCCAGGCAACATGAAGATATCTGCTTCGTCGGGGAATAAAGGACGATTGAACCGTCCGGCCGCCGAGGGGGTGTGGGGGGGGTCAGGATAAGGACTTGGTAAGGACGATCAACTACGATGAAAAGAAAAGGCAGACGATGGTTGAAGTGTACATACTCATGGAAATGCACGAGTCTATGTAATAGGCGAAGGGGTGAAGGACATGATTTCGTCAAAGAGGAGCTCTTTCAACTGCTCACGACTGATGTCGTCTTTGTGGTCTAGAGAGAGATAAGTTGTTGACGACGAGATGGAGAACTATGTGATGACTGACGATCAAATTCGAAGAACTCGGGTTCGAGAGGGGGCGCGACGGGTTCATCGTCAGGATCATGCTGTGGTCGCAACCATCAATGAGGGGAGTGAGAATGATGGGAGAGAACGTACATAAGCCTCGAGATACGGGTGGGCGAGTGCGTCCACCACCGTAATACGCTTTTTGGGATCAAAAGTCTAGGCGTGGGACAATCAGTTCAACGACTGGTTCGAGACAAAGGGAAAAATAAGCAAGCGCACCAGAGTCTTGGTAAGGAAATCAACGGCGAGAGGGTTAGCATTAGGGAATAGCTGAGAGAATGGCCTGCGTTTGCGGAAGGGGAGCGCGCGAATGTAGTCACGCGATCTGCGTGTGGTGATGGCGTAGAACTCGTCCAGGGTCGGTGTGCCGAGGACGTCGAGGATGAGCGTCAACTGGTGGTGGTAGTCCCGGCCAGGGAAGAGAGGTTTTCCCGATAGCATCTCGGCGAGAATGCAGCCTACCGACCAGACGTCAATCGCCTGCGCGCGCATGGCACTGGTTTAGGTCCGGAAGGGGTAAAAGAAATCAAGGGGGAAGATCACCTTTGTGTACTGTTTGAATGTCAACATGATCTCGGGGGCACGATACCACCGTGTGGCTACGTATTCTGTCATGAAGCCGGTCTCTGTGCCTGAAGGCTCGGCGGTCCTGACGGATCGTGCGAGACCAAAGTCGCAGACTTTGAGGTCGCAGTTGGCGTTGAGAAGCAAGTTGGACGGTTTGAGATCGCGGTGGATGACATCGGCGGAGTGGAGAGCCTTGAGTGCTCGAAGTGTCTGATAGATGAAATATTGGGCGTGATCGTCTGAGAGGTCCTGTGTCCGAATGACACGGTGCATATCGGTCTCCATCAGTTCCTGGATCACTATCAGACATCAAGTCAACAGAGAGGACGGGGGAGGGGAGCGTGAGAGAGCTACAGTAGACCTCCTTGAAGGCCTCTAAGGAGGGTGGCTTGATGATATCAAGGATCGAGATGATCTTTGGGTAGACAGATGAAGATGAATGTGTGGGCGAGTAGGCGAAGGACGTACGTTTTCGCTGACGCCGGCCTCGCTCAGGAACTTGAGGAGCTTGAGCTCGCGGAGGGTACGGAGGCAGAACATGGAATGGTCGAATGGGGCGATCTTCTTGATTGCGACCTTTCGACCGCTGGGTCTGTGTATTGCGGAGCAAACGATGCCATAGGCGCCTTCGCCAACGACGTCGAGAACCTGGTACTGGGTGCCTACGAGGGAGAAAGATGTGAGCTGGGATAATGGATGGACGACGGATTGTTCTCACCAACGTTAAAGCGCACTTTCCTGGGCACGGGCTGGGACTGGGAAGAGGAGTGAGCGTGCTTAGACTTTGTCTGATCGGGTTCAGGCATTGTTTTTTTGGAGAAATTGGTGAGAGTGAGAAAGTGGTTGGAAAGGAACGAAGGAGAACTCAATCTCAAAAAAGGACGATTATTATTAGACAAAAACATTCACTATGGCAATCCGATTCGTGAGCTCAATACATCCACAGCGCCCACGGACACGGTCGCGGACTCCACGATTGCCAAGAAAACAATGCATGGACAGGGTCGTCAACGAGAAACGAGTCGAGAAATCACACCACGGAACCGCAGTCGTTCACAGGGCTGAAAGACGGTGATCTCAACTGAGTGATGAATATACGACGAATCACATGAACGACGTAAATCTGTTGACGGTTGCGATTGGAACATGTCGTGCAAGCCATGGAATTTTGATCTCATGCCACCCGGGAAATCAAGGAGATGCTTTGTCTGAGAATCGTAAGCATCATTGTCGTTGTAAATTACAATGCTGATTCCGCTGCTTATATTGATCACTGATCTTATGGGAAGCAACTCAGTACTAGGTTGTGAGAAAGGTATATAGAGTATTCATAGCAAGCCGCTGTAACCGAATACTTCCGGGGAGTGATCTAGCTAGTATGCTATCGTTCAGGTCTTATACACGTTATTAACTTGAGGTACGTCCCCGATGGGCTTGACAGCATCCACTTTTCGGATTCTTCACACCATATCCCATTCCCAATTGCTCTGGATTCTCAGGCGCCGATCATGCCCGAGTATGCGAGCGATGAGCTTGGGCACGCCACTGCAATCTTGAAATAAACGGTGAATGAACCTCCAAACTCAGCCAGAGATTGTGAGAGTCGCTCAAGGTTAATCAAGCGGCGGATGTTCATGATTCGGTATCTTCAGAGCCTTAGATTTGTATATGCTTTGTCGACTAATGTCAAGTCTGGTCCCGTGGCATATAGCAATTAGAGATGATGCTATCAGAGCCATTATCAGCCTACCAAAAACATAAAGGGCCGGTGCATATGGCCGCGCAACTTGATCTGCAAGCCTGCCTTTGCTCCCAGGTGGTTTCTCTCCCCCGGAAAAGGTTGTTTCCACAATCTGGACGCAAGAACTCCGTAGAAGTGTGCTGGCGCCACCACATGTACTCATCCCATAGGGATAGAACTAGCGAACGTTTCGATCCCACAATGAATGATCGCTGCACAACAGCGAAGACAAGCGTGTTGAGTGGTATCACCATAATCGGTGCGGAACAGAAGGACATCCTTGGAGGTATTTGCGTTTCAATTGAGGATCAGCCGAAAGCGGAAGATCCACAAGTCGACTTGATGGCTTGGTTTGCCATTGGTCAGTTACAGGAAGTGCATCGTCTATAAATGAGCGGAACGTAAGAGACAATGAATATCACTTCAATGTGGCTGATCTAGTCAGAAATTAGAGATAAGTGGGTCAGTCAAACTCACCATGGAACAGATTAGAATGTGATGCTCAGGGAATATTGAAGACAGTTCTACCAGTTTTAAACAAAGGTTGGGCACTCGCATGATTCAGAGGATGATGAAGACAGTTCTGCCAAGGGGTTTACATGGCATCGAGCTGCTTCCATATCTTTGTAAATTGGGATAGAAACCTGGAGGTTTCAATGGTTACACTGACTTCAAGTCATAATTGACTGACTCACCTTGCTTTGCCATAGCAAAGTCAAAGCTTTTTTGACAGGAGATGACATATATGGAGCCCCGACGACAGAGTCTGAGTCACCCACGCGCCAACATCTGGAAAGAAGTGGCTGACTTTGCTGGGGAGTGTGTAGGGAATAGATGTAACGTTGCGGCAGTACGACTGACGCTCCACGCTTCGCTGACATAAGCCACTCTGCCACGCAACTCAAAATCGGCCTTTGCTGGCGTGTCTTCACTTAACTTTCCTATCATATCACCACAGTTACCGGTAATCGCATCATGTCTACCGCAGATTTACAGCTCAAAGCCCCACCCGAAATTCGCAATGCCGTACAATTCCTACGCAGCGGTAGAGCGGGCATCAAGGTTCGGGTCGGTGCGTTGAATGGCAAACGCATCGATTACTTCAAAGGTGCGCGACTCTCCTCTCCATGACTCCCCCGATTCTCACCCTGCAGATCATCAGGAAAATCGGCAATAAAAGCCCTCCTTTCTCCCGCATTTGCAAAACTCAAAAACGCACCGAAAGTGACCACCGAATCCGAAGCACAGGTCCTCCTTCAAAACATCAACTCCTTCGCATTCTACCTCCGCGTGCAACGCGGCGCGCCAACCGGGTCCTCTTCCTCTCCCAAGACGCTACAAGTCATGACCCAACAGACGTTCAGCCCAGAGGAGTACTACGCCTGGTTCTATGATGGCTCACAGTGGACGACGTATGCGGGCGGACTCGCCATGGTCGGCCTCATGCTCGGTGGCGTGATGTTCCCCTTGTGGCCGCCAATCATGCGTTTAGGCGTCTGGTACCTCTCTCTCGCCATGCTCGGCCTCATCGGCCTGTTTTTTGCGATCGCGATCGTGCGCCTTATATTTTACCTCATCACCGCTCTCGTTGCCAGCCCCGGAATATGGATATTCCCAAAATTGTTTGCAGACGTCGGATTTGTAAATCTCCTCTCGCTCATGCATCTTACTGGTACTGAACGCTTCTCGCTTTTATATAGGTGGAATCATTTATTCCCTTGTGGGAATGGGACCTTCCAAAGAAGAAGGGGAAGAAGAAGAAGGCTGAAAAGGAGTCAGGGACGGAGAAGTCTCGTAACAATGGTGGTGCTGCCATTGAGGAGTTCGACGATTCGGAAGATTCACGTCCCCAGAGTCGAACTGCAAAAGTGGAGGAGGTCGAGGATGAGGATGCACCTGGAGCTCGCAAGTAGATTATGTTGCCATTCTTGTCATTTGATCCTGCAATAATTATATTTTTTTCGATACATTTGCCGTCTCCTCTTTTCAGGTTTGCCTTTTATCATGCTGTGGCATGTCAGATAACTGCGATTACATCGTTCAATTAAAAGATCTCGCAGCGAAGGTTGATGAGGTCTGTTTCATCCACTGGGCGGATTTTTGTTGGAGTTACGATCCAACCTATCCAGACGACGTAAGGCAGTCTGCGCCTCCACAATCCCCTCTTTCATCTTGATAGATTTTGATTGTTCCAGGCCAGCGGTGAAAAAGTCCCTTGCCGAGGATCGGTCGTTTGCCATCTATGTAACCACAAATCAGTTTTCAATGACGGGGATGAATAACTCGCCGAACCTCGCGCAGGGTACCAAGGTTGATTAAGATTGCAGCCAACGCAAAGTCGCACACCGACAAGGGCTGGGCTGCCTCCTTGAATCTCTGGACTATGTCCAGTGCTTGCCTCGCCCATGCCTCGGCTTGATGTAACTTATCGGGTGTTGGTGATCCCCGTACAAAAAGTTCAGAAAGGTTATTCATCAGCTGGGCTCCTGTATTCCGGTCAGGAATTCATGCGAGAGGTTAGGAAGGATGATAAGTACCTCGGCAACCATCTTCCGGCCCCGGTGCTTTTTGAGACGAGGCAGGGGGCAAGTACATAGAGATCGCCTGGAGGTAGAGGGGTACTGCATATCTGTAGTGCATCCCATCGTTAGACGATCCAAAAAAGGCTACCAACAGAGTGAAAATTAACACACTCTATCTTGCCAGTTCTGGCGTAGAAAGCACCAAGGGCCTCAATGGGTGCCACAACATCCGTCTTGCTCACCCATGCAGGCAGGTCGAGATCGGCGAGCAGAACCTTCGACTCATCTAAACCATCATCCTTACCAGCGGTTGGGACCTTCCCTTTCCCATCCACGACCTGAGACTCCTTCACGATCCGAAGAACCTCCTCCACGGCAAACGACAACCACTTCTCCTCCTCCTCCGGCGGCTGCTGATACGCCTCTGCCATCTCCCCAAGTTTGTATGCCACCTGCACCGACCTCATCCGCTCCGATGCACTCAACCGCCCCACTTCCTTTTGCGCCCGCAGCCGTTTCAGAACCTCGTTGTAGACGTCATACGCCTGCTGCGGTAGATCGGTCTCCTCTAGGACCCCCGCGAGCGCTATCCCGATCCCGGATAGCTTGAGGTACGGTTGCGGAGCGAGCGTCTCAACGGAAAGGGTTTGTGCTGTTTCCCAGGCCCTAGCTGGTCATTTTAGCCATAGCCGTTATACATACGTGTACTATTGCTGAGTATGCGGACCTTCGTAGATATTTCTCACTTAGAACGAGGTCGCCGTGATGCTTAGCTTTCAGCCCCGCGCGAAGGTCCGCGCGCAACTCTTGGGGCCAGGTCGCGAAGGACGAGTAGAATTCGTACCTTTGACGTTCGACAGATGGATAAGCATCCAAGTTAGGGAGAGAAACGGGGCGCTTACACGCCATAGGCGGTTGTGCCGATGCCTAGACAAAGTAGGGCGCCAAAGACGGTTGAAATTCGCGCGCCTGAACTGGCGACGGGACGCGTTGATGAGAACGACTTTGCGAGCTGGAGGGCACCGTGTGGGTATGAAAGGGAGGCCGGGCGGGGTGCATATGACCGTCGTGGCAAACGTCGGAAGGTGAAGGACATAGTTCAAGTTGTGTATTTTATAGAATACAGTAACTACTATCAGGTCTCTCGGGCGGTTAGCTCTATGGTTCTCCAGATACGGTCATTTCAATGGGGCACTGTCGCTATATCGTGAGTGCTTAAAAGTATTTATTAATGAAGGCATTTACCTGGCTGTATCCCGCCACTCTGGAAATTGGAGCGGGATTATTCGATCCAAATTTACGAAGAAACCGCAGGTTGGGCAGTCGGTACGATGCAACAGCCAACGCCTTATACAACCATCACAAAACATATGGCCTGTGGAAGACGGTCGGGTTGGGTCGATCTCAGAGCCCGAAAATGCTAAACACTCACCGCATGTAGTTACCGTCGTGATCACAGTGAATAAAGGGAACCGACAGATTAGGCATGGGTAGTATCCAGTGAGCTGCATGAGAAAGGACGGTGATGGGTGAGGAGTGTAAAATTCAACGGACGAGCCATCGTTTCCAGGTCCGGTTTTGATTTTCGCAGCTTAGGCAGACAAAGACAGGAGGTAGCACGCGTTGCAGTTGCAGTGGCCTCGATGAACATCCCTATTCTTTTGTAGGAAACGGATCCCATTGACAATTAAATGACAAAGCACCATCTTGAGGCGTAGTTGCAGGAGTACCCCTAACACGGAGAGAGTCAGGTTCATGGTTTTTATAAGAGAATTGAATATTGAACATCCACGGAGCCCCCCTCCGCTAAGCATTCGCATCCGTCTCAAATATCTGTTCCCTAATCATCCAAGGCCCGTCATACCACATCCGCTTTTCCAAGACCAAATACTCAACCACTTTCTTCTGTACCGAACTCTGGAGCTCGCCCATTTTGGTGTACACTTGCAGACTCTGTTGTCAGAATAACGGTCAAAAGGGATAGAGTTCCGAGTAGGGAACCATCTCACCTGTTCCGTGTTGAACTTGACCAGTGCTTGTACTAGCAATCTGGTTCCAATTTTTGGTGGATCTTTGGCCACGTACCCGTCTATGACTCGTATAGAGAGCACACGTGCAACGGTGTTATCGCCTTCACCCAAGGAATCGGCGTTGTGCAGGCACCAGACGTACACGTTCGAACCCTTACGTTTGCGAAGAATTTTCATCATACTGTCTTGGTACGCCGAGATGGTTAGGCGCTTCACTGCTTTCTCGTTTTGACTATATCCGGTATTTGCGTCAGCAGTCTGATATAAAGAGGGTTGGGCGCACGTTGAGATGGCCTTGTTGATCGCTTTATATGTATCAAATGCTTTTTTCCTGATCCCCGCTATCCACGCATCGGACTTGGTGGATCTACATTGAAAGATACGAATGGGCCAGAGAAAGGTTTTTCTGATGAAGGAGTGTGGGAGATGAACGTCTGGGAACGCGTTGGCGGATGCAAGACGGTACATGCTGTTCGTGGGGAGTAGGTAATTGGTATGATATTAGATAGATCAACGGGGCACACACCTGGCGGCACTCTTCATGTTATTGAGAAAGTTTGAGCGTATGCGACTCCATTGAGTTACCCATTTGAACGGGTTCAAGGAGATTGCGTGAGGTATCTGTACGTCTGTCCTTGTGGGGGTTTGTGCGATTGGAAAAGAAGAGGGGAGAAAACACACCTAACGTGGCGACAGCCTGTCCCCATAGATCCGCAGTCGGATGGCGGTAGGCCATATCCATGAGTTGTTCAATCTCGGATAACTGATCCTCCAGGCTTTTTCCCTTCTTTTCAGATGCTGGGAGCGCTGGTGATTTCTTGGGTGGGGTGTCCTTGAAGGCTGAACTCTTTGCTCCTCTCCTTGGAGACGGACTTGTGAACGAAGCGGACTTGCGGGATAGTGTTCCTCCCAAAAAAGATGTTGAGGATGTGAGTCTAGAATACGAGGTTGGGGAAGCCTTTGAGGAGAATTTCAGAGTGTTTGGATGAACCGTATCCGGACAACTCTTACAATATTCCTGGCTTTCCCTACATTGCTGGGTAATTCGTCGGAAGTGGTTTTCTTTGTTCCTATGTATCCTCGAGTTGGAAGCAAGAGGAAAGAACTAGTATAAGCAGGGGTCCGGAGACGTATCTTGAAAGATCGTCTCAACATGGTGATCGGCATAACAATTACGTAATAATATATATATCCGGCAAATGTCGGACATTCTCGGCAAGTTTTTTTTCTTTCCATTCAAATGCCTGTAAGTATCATTACACTGAATACATCAACACGATCTGACTTTCTTCAACAGCGTCAATCCCGTTCTCGTTCCTCAGCGCCCAGGTCTGGGTTTTCATCCCAATCCCGCGGTGTACACACAGCAGCGGCTCCGGCTGGTAGCTTCACTCCCGCGCGTGCACCCCCACCTCCCGCGGGTGTTGCCAATGCTCAAGCTCAGCCCAAGCAACCCGGCCTCATCGCACAAATGGCAGCAACCGCTGGATCCGTAGCCATCGGATCCACCATCGGCCATGGCTTGTCGAGCATGCTCTTTGGTGGACGCGGAGAAGCAGCTGCACAGGAACCCCAGCAGGTACCGGTTCAACAGCAACAGAGCGGATCCCAGAACGGGTTGAGTTGCGATCTTCACGCCAAGGGTGAGCTCGTTGTCGTGCAATGTTTCTTTGGTTTTACTCGATTTCTTTTCAGATTTTACGAAATGTCTTGAGACTGGGGATATGAATTCCTGCAGCTGGTACCTTGAGCAGCTCAAAGCGGTACGCGTTATGTTCGTGTTCTTCCTCTTCCCATGAGACTTATGCATTCCAGTGTCAAGCCGCTGCTTCTCCTTATTAACTGCGAGGGAAGGATTGAAGGAAGCTCAGAATGATGCTTGTCTGGTATCATTATTAGACCTGAAAAGACTCGAGACACTTCAATAAGAATATGTTTTTTGCTATTTTGGGAAACTCTTCAAAAAGGATCACATGAGTACCTCATGGATGCGCCGGAAATTCAAAGAGCCACGATAACAGAATTCCCCTCAAATCTCGCGATTTGAACATGAAATTCGCAAGGTAAGTCACGTCGCTTCTTCGAATTCACTGCTCACGCGACCATGTAGATATTTACGGGATACCCAGGTATCTTTTGAGCCACTTTTGACCTGAGTAGACGATGATTGCCAACTATTTTAGACACCGGAGTGGAAAAAGGCATATATGTCAGTGGAAAGTTTCAATCTGGAATGTCTTAGCGCTAAGAACTGCCTAGTGACTATCGTGGCCTCAAGAAACTCATCTCGGAGATTGAGAAATCTCGTGAAGTTGCCATACTAGTAAATTCACCGATTTCATCAGAGACCCATCAATCTCTTTCGGAAGACACCAATCAGCCCCAGCAGGATGAAGTTCATCCGCCGCCTTCTACAATGCTACAGTCGGATGGTAATTCATCCCAAATCGCCATTACCACTTCGCGATCAACAGAACGACACGATAATCAAGTTATAAATGCAAGTATAGACACGATACAAACAGGACCGCAATCGCCAGAGTCCCACTTGTCATTTCGCGTACAACACCCATCAGCCGTCGCAGAGCCGGGAATCGATCGCAGACCCACTTCAAGACCACGTCCAACTTTGTCCGCTCGGCATCTATATAATGGGACTCTTAGGAACGCCAAGGGCGGCCATGGTACACGCAAGACTCCTCTTCCACCGTCAACTGCATTTTGACTGACCCCTTGTAGTAAACCGCCCCATCTCTTTTGCCTCCCCACCAGCTTTCCACGACCTCCTCCCTCTTCTCACTCCTATTGAAAGATCGTTTTTTACCTCCCTGGATGTGGAACTGAATAAAGTTGAACGTTTCTATCTCGACCACGAGCAGGAAATGGATGCCCGGGGGAAAATACTAGAAGAGCAGCTTGATGAGCTGGTTGAGCATCGTCGACTTTTTTATGTGCGTCCTACCACTCGATCGCCATTCCTTCTTCCTCTGATATGCATGGACCATTAGGCAACGTACCCATCCACCTCCTTATCCTACCCATGGGCCAGTATCGTGAAAGCCGCCAAAGGCAGACTGCCTATAGGACGATCTGAGCTGTGGACTCGCAGATCTAGAGCGGTGGAAGTCGGAACTGAAGTAGTGCAACGGCATTCATTTTCTGACGGCGGCGAGGAAACCAGAACGGTGATTGGAGACAGTGAATGGAAAAGGGATCGAGCTAGATCGAGATCACCACCAGAAGGGCGCGCATCTGGTTCAGCATCGCATCATCACATAGGTGCTGCCGTTGCTGAAAACCATCGTGCCCTAGACCCGGATGATTATAGACAGGCGAAAAAGAAGTTGAAGAAGGCTGTTCAAGAACACTATCGGTGAGCATTTTACTAAACGCCTGTAGTTGACTGCCTCTCACCCAAAGTGATTTTCGCTTTCTGAATTGCCAACCTTTACTCGGTATGTGTTCCAGCGTATTAGAATTGCTTACCAATTACCGGGTATGTATAAAGTTGTATTATTCTCCCTCGTCCTTGCTGTTTACACTGAGTAGATTTTAAATCTCACCGGCTTTCGAAAAGCACTAAAGAAATTTGAGAAGGTCACCAAGGTGTGTGATTCCTAATTACGGGAAGATTTCATTCATTTTGACCTTAGAACTGGGTAGATACCCGCTCTGCAAGCGTATATGCATGAAAGGGTGGGGGTTAAGGTTTACCCTTCGCAGCTCAAGACTGACTGGCTTCCGATGGAATCAAGGTAGAACCCTGTACTTTTGCTTCAGGACAACATCTTGCTGCCATGACTAAGAGGATGGAGGAGCTGTTTACCGCTCGATTCGGTGAACATTCCTTCCCCCATTGCCACTCTTTCTAAAAAACTGATTGATTGGAACATACGAATAGAATACGGAAATAGAGGGAAAGCAATGACCAATCTGCGTTCAATCTCAAGACCTAAGAGTTACCATCTGAGCACGTTTCGATCAGGGCTCGTCCTGGGTCTCTCATTGCCCGCGCTGGTCTCTGGATTATACCAATGTATGGGCTGGATATTCCGTATAACCTTGATGGTACTGATGCCGTATGTTGTAGCCTTCCAAGAAGAGACCCGTGCAGCCATCCCTGGATGGGACACGCTTTTATTCGTGTATAGCGTCTTTCTCATCCCCGTCTTGTTCTCGGTGCTTGTAGGATTGAACATGGTTGTGTGGTCAAAGTCAAGGATCAACTATGTATTTATTTTTGGCGAGTCATTGAATCATGGAGATTTCCGACGCACGACTGATCCATTGCAGAATTGAATCTTAGGACACGGCTATCCAGCCGAGAGTATTTTGAAGTGCGTTACCTACCTATAGTCAAGATTTTTTTTTCCTTTTGTCCACCTATCGGTCCCGTTGGGGCATACCAGATCCCAACGTTTTTGCTAGCAACGCTCTTCTATGCATTCTGGCTTTCGTTTTCGCGCATTGGTTCCGCGATATCCCCAACGACATGGCCTCTCGTCTGGCTTGGCCTCACTGCTTTCATAATAGCCGACCCTCTCCCAATCTTTTTCAGGCCCTCTCGGTGGTGGTTGTTGAAGCGTCTCGGGAGGCTGTTGATATCAGGGGTGTATGGCGTTGAAGTAAGTGGCATGTTATTTAAGCATCAACCATGTTAATGTCTGCCCCTAGTTTACGGATTTCTGGATGGGGTGAGAACGTGCCCTTCCTTCGAGCTAACATGGCTCCTTGACGCATAACTGAATGTTGATTATCCTTTCACAGTGATCAATTTTGTAGTCTGATTTACACTCTTTCCAATCTGTACCTTGTCGCTTGCGCGTACACTATCGGGTTTGACCGTGCCCTGCAGAAATGCAGCGCGACACATCATTGGGTCATCCCGTTTGTGTTGGCTGCCCTGCCACTCTGGTTCCGATTGGTGCAAAGTGTCAAGCGTTATGTTGATTCGAGGTTGATTACACATCTGATAAACGTCAGTTGTAATTTCATGGCGCCCGTCAGGCCTTGTCCATCCTGCCAGGTCGTCTCACCTTCACATTGTTCACAACATTAGGGAGGAAAATATGCAAGTGGGATTATTGCCTATCTATTCTACTTCATTTGGAGACACAATGGTATGTGGTCGGCTCACGGGCACTCCGGGTTTTTAACTGAGTTACGGTTCCTAACTAGACCGACCTAGTAGCCTCGTGTTGTGGTGTTTCTGTAACACACTATACGCAATCTATGCGGCCTCTTGGGTAAATTGCTCCTCTTCCCTAAGATATTTGTTCCTTGATTTATCACGCTAGGATAATCTCATGGACTGGTCAATATTGAAACCTCATGCAAAGCATCGCTTCCTGCGGCCAGAACTTGTCTACGTGAATTACATTCCGGTGAGCGGAGAAGATATTTTCCGTAGACTGCCTGATCACATTTTCTGGCACCAAGCTGTATTATTTTGCAATTGTAAGCTTTCCGGCACCACGACTATCCCCATAGTCACGGAACCATGCCAGATTTCGAATATCCTTGTTAGGTTTATCTGGATCTTTTATATCCCAGTGCGCGGCCCCAGCATCGCGTTGAGATCGTTCATTGGGGCAATGTTGGAAATGCTCAGACGGTGGCAGTGGAATTTCTGTGCGTTGAAATCTTCCTTGCATCTTGTTTTATGATTCATCAGTAGTTCACTCAAAGACCGTTTGGAGAACGAACACTTGGGTAATATGGATCAATACCGTGTAACCAGGGAAGTGCCGCTGCCATATTCACACGACGAATTAATGCGAGAGTCGGACAAGGAGGAACAGAGTGACGAAGAGCAGGGGTCTGGGCCCAATGGTTCGAAACGGGCTCGCGCGCATTCGCCTCTACGGAACCAGACGGGTACAAACGAAATCAGGCCCAAATGAAGAACTTAGCAACGCATCATCAAAATGCACACGGATTGGTGGAGCATACCACGGTAGGAGAGTTATCCGCGTCATCCGCTTCAAGTTTCCATCTGGAAGGATCTCGTTGTACTGCCAACGATGCTCCGAGTCCTTCTCTTCCAGAGACTTTGTAGTTCCGATCCTCTGCTTCAATACCAACTTATACGTATTTCGTCTCCGTCAAATATCACGTCTCCCAATAAGTATCCCAGATGTCCATAAATATAAATACGTGGCACCTAACCGTAACTTGGCCAGCCAATAACTTTAATTCGGTGTAGACGATGTGGCTAAACTTTAGTCTTCTTCGAAATCGTTCACACAGCGTTGGTATAATATCATCGGAATAATCTCTGCAAAACGCACAATGAGAATAAAGGCAGGTCGCCTGAGAAATCTCCTACCTTCGGAACCTTCCAACGAAGGTTATTATATCTCCGACCATGGTTATGTGGGAATTTTTATATCAAAGAATTACCGATTTCAATAAGTGAGAGAATGATGCGGCGGAAGGAGATACAATGCCATCAGAGACATGGGGAAGGCTTGCTGATCTGCCCCAGAGGTCGTGATAAACGGGCTGGAACATTATGCTGACTGGCCGAATAAGGGAATATAGTATGTCTGGTGTGATTCTCTGTACGGGTTGTTTTACCGATTATCGAAGGAGATATAAAATTAATGATCACGCCTAGCTCGGATCTAGGCGATCGTTGGTGCCATCGAGTGTTGATCTGGCTCCGGAGAACTGAAAGGAATTGGAATTTGCTCTCTCGTATGAATATATGTAAGCACGTTTCGGGTCCGGGTAAGTTACCAACGACTGTGCTAGCTTGAAGTTGACTGTCGTGACATTTACCTTCAAGGCCGGCGTCGTCCTAAGAGAAAGGAGGCCACAACATGCAGATTTAACTTGCGTCCGACAATTCGAATAACACAATGGAAGCGACAGAAGGTGGCCTCTGTTCTTTGGTCGTGTGCAGGCCATCAGGGAAAATAATTGGTCATCAAAGACAAAGCCTACCTCGCATAATCATGCCGGGAATCACAGTCTTGTTCTGATCGCGTGCCAGTATTACATATGAAATCGGGGATAAATTTGAATAAGAGAGTGTGTATGAGCCAACTTGGTCGGCACCGAACTTGCTGTAGAGATTTAAGCATATGAGCCGTGTGCAACGGGACTCTAACTTGGGGTCTAATCAAGCATCGTCACCTGCGGTTTGGGTCACCGGTAATTTCACTCAGTTGGTAGGACGCTTCTCAGCGTGCCAGGAAGAGAACGAACACCTTCTGAGCGGAGACACGGCATTCCGTAAAAGGATTGTTTGTCAAGAGACTGTAAACCAAATACCCCGAAATAGGAAACCATGATTTTGGCGTGCGCGCACATGACGATCGAGACTAGAAAGAGAATGTGGGGTCGGCATCCCGCCCCAACAGGATACGACATGTGAATGGTCGAGTGTTCGCAGTCGTTCCTTTTCATCCACCATTGCTTCCGTCGAGAATAGCTTCAAAAGTGATGTAGTGAAGCGTCTATGGCATCACCCCATTCCCCTTCTTCGCTGTTTCATTGATTCCAACTATGAAGTTTGCACGGTATGTCCAACCGTACTCTTAATGGCAGGTATCATTTACAATCTCTTTCACCAGCTATCTGCAGGAGACACAGGTCTGCCTCGGTCCATTTCAACAGTTGAAGTAGCTCACCACTTGCCAGACACCTGAATGGAGACGAGCCTACATGTTTGTTACACGACGCCCTCTTTAAGGAACCCGCCGCTCATCTATTGTTTATCCTAAAGTGACTATCGTGGCCTCAAGAAACGAATTAAAGCTATTGCTCGTGCTCAGGTCGATCAGATAGCTGCCACTCCCTCTGCTATACTGTCAACAGATGCACCTTGTGACGAGTTCTCTTTGGGAGGGTGCTCAGATGAAGAAGACTTTGCTCCACCATCTCCGATGTCGTTACGGCTTCGTGAAGCTGGAGTCTCCTTCATCAGCTTCAATACTTCCTTATCTAGTTTTCAAGAAAACGATGGCGCTTCGTCTCGGAAGTCGGTTCAGCGATTTCACGAGCCACAGAAAACACCAGACTTGTTGCTTTCTCAAGGAGTTGGCCACTTCTCGCCCAATGCTGTCATGATAGCCGACACCCCATCGCCCCTTCATAGGGCTCGGCCTTTGTCACCAGTTTCTGCCGTCCTTCCATTACGCGAGCTCTTACCTCTCCTATCTCCTGTAGAGATGCTCTTCTTTGATGACTTAGACAAGGAATTGTCCAAAGTCGAGAATTTCTATCTTGATCGTGAAAAGGAGATGAAATCGCGTCACACAATGTTGGAGGACCAGTTGGCTGAGTTATTCGAACACCAGTGCGTCCACGTACGTCCTCATTTTTCCTTTCATACTCCTGTTGATCATTTCTTTGGCGATTTGATCGACGTCCAAAGGCGGCTGACCAGGCCATGACATCTGAATCCCGGTGGACTCCGGCTCTCAGATATATCCAATCCAGGATTCGGAGAAAGAGCAGGTCTCCCGAAAAACTGGTGAACCATATTCAACGGAAGATCAGTTTTTCCAAAGCCATGGCGGGTCTCGAGTCTGCAGAAATGACCAAGATGAGAAGACCTAAATCATTCGATGATCTTTCCACGAAGACTGGTACAAACGGATTGTCGCAGCCAGTTCCGATGCGTTCAGAAGATTACTTGTATGCAAAAAGGAAGTTGAAGAAGGCCGTCTTGGAACATTACCGGTAGGCTTTACCCACCACTACATTTTTTTCTGTCGGCCCTTTCCCTCTTCGCTCGAACGACCAAGGACGCACCGAGCGGAGAGGATTATTACATTCTTCATTTGACCACGTATACGGATGGCTGACAGCTCTTTATGGCTTCAAGTGCTTTGGAAATCCTTGATAATTATCGGGTGTGTATACTCTCCTTAATCACTCGAATTACGATATGCAACGCCGCCATCTGGTCTCCCAATTATGTTACAGACCCTCAACTTGACCGGTTTCAGGAAGGCCCTTAAAAAATTCGAGAAAGTCAGCAAGGTGCGTTTCCCACAGAATGCGAGTGATGGTCGGAACTGAATTGTGGCACCATCCCTCTGAATGTTGACTTGTCACCTCGATGCATTAGATTCCTGCTCAGCATGCGTACATCGAAGAAAGGGTGAGTGAACAACAGCAACCCGGTTCGCTTTGATGATAGTTGACCACCTTGGCTTCTGCTTGTTTCTGTATATCCGCTGGTGCGATGATCTGCCCGTTTGCGATGAATGTATGTCAAGGTTGAACCTAGCGCCTTTGCGTCTTCCAAAACCGTGGCTGAACTGATCAGGGAGATGGAGGACGCGTTCGCTAGACGCTTCAGTGAGAGGCTATTCCTTTTTCTGAATTCTATCTACGGCTTTTCCCACAATTACCAACCGCACTTTCAGAGGGTGGCGATAAAAAAAGAGCGTTGGCCTCTTTGCGCTCGACCCCAAAACCATCTAGCCATCACTGCAGCATGCTCCGCACAGGCATGCTACTAGGTTCTACGTTACCCGCCTTGGTTTCCGGACTCTGGTCAGGTGTGTTGTCGGGTTTCATTTTCATCATCTTGAAAATTGATCTATTTATGCCATGTCTCCAGTCCTTCAACCAGATAAGCGTGCTGCCATTCGAGGTTGGGAGACTCTTCTATTTGTATACGGAGTTCTCTTCGTCCCAGTGCTCTTCACAACGCTAGTCGGTTTAAATATAGTTGCTTGGTCACGAGCGAGGATAAATTATGTGTTCATCTTCGGTAAGGGACTCCTTTGCGCATATTTACTTCAAATAACACTACCAACAGGATTGAACGGCAGGACTAGGCTTGATCATCGCAAATACTTCGAGGTGGGTTTTGTCTCCCAACTTTCCCATTCTCACCATTTACCCGACGCATTCCAGACACCAGCTCTTCTCCTTGCTGGTCTCTGTTTCGCCTTCTGGATGTCATTTTCTGGAATAGGCGGACTAGGAGTTGATCACGCGAATAGGTGGCCACTTATTTGGCTGGGCTTTCTTGCACTGGTCTGGCTATCTCCTCTCCAGATAATGTCATTGCCCTCGAGGTGGTGGCTCTTGAAGAACATCGGAAGATTGTTTCTATCAGGGATTCGTCGTGTTGAGGTTGGTGAGGATCTTGATAAGTTATCTTTATATTGACCCCTTCTCAAATTAGTTCACGGATTTCTGGCTTGGGTTCGTATACCGTCTATTCGTACTTTATATCAAATAATTCTTAACCATACGATTCCAGCGACCAATTCTGCAGCATGAGTTTCACCCTCTCCAACTTGGCCCTAATTGTGTGCGCTTATAATGGGGATTTCGAACATGGCTTGGAAAGATGCAGGTCATCATCAAGGAATTGGCCTTTTTTCTTTGCTCTCTCAACACTGCCACTCTTCATTCGAGTGCTGCAGAGTTTGAAGCGCTACGCAGAATCGAAGATGATAGCGCATCTCATAAACGTCAGTTCCCTTCGTGTCCTCATTTTGTTGTCCCACTGAGGGCAATAACTTATCTTTTATCCATTTAACTATTTAGGCCGGAAAATATGCGTCAGGCATCATCAGCTACCTTTTCTACTACCTTTGGAGACATGGTAATATGTGATTGAACACTCCGAGGCTCTCTTTTTTACATTGAATCTAGCAGGGGAAGAGAAAGATGGTAGCCTTGTCTTATGGTGCTTCTTTGCGACTGTCTACACGGTGTATGCGTGTTCATGGGTAAATATTTGTCGACTTGTATTTGAATCCTGCTCACCTCTTGATCTCAGGATTTGGTGGTGGACTGGTCAGTCCTACGACCTACCGCGAAACATCCTCTGCTCCGCGAAGATCTTTTGTACTCTGATCATACCTCGGTAAGCTACCATGAGCCTTTTACCTCATGTTACCTCAACTTGTTTTCAGATATACTACTTTTCGATTGTGAGTGTTAACTGTCTGTTCCCTGCTTCAAACACGCTGAACTCCCGAAGATTTCCAACATTCTCCTCAGGTTTGCCTGGGTGTTTTACATCCCATTCCTAGGCTTAAGTTCAAGCAATGCCCGGACTGACCTCTGGAGTTTTATCCTTGGTATGTTGGAAATGCTCCGACGGTGGCAATGGAATTTCTGTGAGATCATTTTCGTCCTATTGATCAAACCTAATGCACACTTTCTACCAGATCGCTTGGAAAGCGAGCAGCTAGGCAATACGGATCAATACCAGGTGACAAGAGAAGTTTCGCTTCCATATCAGCTTGACAACACCTGGTATGAAGAGGACAAAGATGACAGTTCCTAATGGCGAGACTCAAACTACTACCCAAGGTTGAGATTGGAGAGCGTGACTAAAGTAATTGTACGTTGATCGTCTTGGACATAATATTACCAATAATACGAATACGAATACATTTTTATAATGAATTTAAGCACCTTCAGACGTCAGACTTTTGGTTTATTGATAAATTCAGTAGTTTGGTTAAATAGTTCGAATTATGCCTCTATCTCATTGACAGAGCTATTTGATCCAGTTCTCTCGCAATCAAGGTATCAGGACATTTGACCCGCAGCTCGCTGTTGAAATTGTTTAGTCGCAGAGTTAATGTCACACAGCGAAAATCTCTTACTTTATTTTAACCTTGTCCCCTCTCTCTTTGCACTCTCTTCCAGCCAACCTCCATTCTCCACAATTGACGTATAAATCAACCCGCTTGTTCGGATCGCAGCGAGCGACATACCCGGTGGCTTGCTTGAGATGTCCCTTTTCGACAAGATGTTTGACGAAAGGTTCAAAGCCTATGGGACTCCGCTTTGATCTGGCAAATGCATCGAGACCGTCAAAGTCTCTGATTGCGGTGAGGGCCTGAAGCTTGAGGTACCAAAACCTGCGGAACAGATAACTTAGCCCGTGCCTCTACAATGCTTCCCATCAATGGTTTACCTTTTATCGGTGACTTTGAGGTCGGTTTTTATTTTGTCCGCTTTCTTGGACATGCCGTTGAGAAGGCAGGTGCGAATTGTCTCGTTGACACTCAAGCCGAAAAATGAGATCTTTCCATCACTTTCTTTTTCCAGTTGTTGCTGGAATACCAACAACCGAGCCCCTTCGTCCATCATCTGGAACTGGTTGAGATTTGGGATAGAGAGATTGGGCAAATAGATCACCTTGGCTTCAAACCCTCGATCCTTATCCTCAGAAAAAAAGTTATGTGCCGCTTTGTAGGCTGCAATCTTGGAGGTTGGATCCTGCAGATACACGTCAGATTTCCAGTCGACGATGTCGAGTAGATCTGCTCACCGACATTCCCTCTGCTTCATTCAGGGATAGTACGGCACTTTCCACGCGTCGATCATCCGAGTAGTAAAAGTCCCTGAGCATCTCACGGTTTTGTTCCCTAGCGTAAACTTGCAGAAGTTTACTTGCGGAAGCTAGGCGAGTACCGCCTTCCTCGATCAGACGAAAAAATGAACCGAGAGGTAGTCGTTTCTGCAAATGCAGCAATACGTGATACACTTAATTAGACAGAAAGTAAGCGAGGGACCCAGAGCAAGGGAGAACGGAATACCAAGATCAGTGTCCCCACTATCAACTGCCTTCTCCAGCGCTAGACGGTCCTCCTTCATGGTCAAAAGGAGAGGTACTTGATCAGACGCTCGAGATTCGAAGTCCAGTAGCTGCCAATGATGTCCGATTATAAGGAAAACCAGATGGATGGGCTCGAAGCGTACTTTTGTAGCAAGTCCTGGGCGACCAACTTCCCAAGCTCGCTTTGCAATATCGGCGTAGCTCACGTTGCGCCCTCCAAGCTTCTCAAATTTATCCACAATCAATTTACATACTTCATTGTCGTTAGTGAGATCTCCATCCCTCCCTGTTCCTGTCGTGATTGGTCTCGATCGCGCTATCTTGGCGCAAGCCCAATGTTTTAAAACGATATCGGGCTTCAGGGACAAGAAGGTTGAAATTCGAAGAGCGAGTAGGTGAAGATTTCGTGAATTTAAGCGAGAAATGAGGTGCGCGGGCGATGCGTAGATGTATCTGCCAATATTGGTAGTCAGAAGGAAGGCTATTACCAATCAGGTTGGCACCGACTGTGAATAAGTGAGCGGGATCCCTATCTCAAAGAACCTGACTGAATTGAGGACCCTGAGAGTTTGCCCCATGTTAACGAAATCTGTGGGATTGTAGAGATCCAGAAAATTACGACCAAATTTGGCAGCCTGGAGTTGATGCAGTGTCGTTGCGGTTAGCCGTACTTTATGTAAAGGGTGAACTTACGTTCAAGAGACACCGTTGCCAATACGGATCCCATTCTTTCCCGGCAGCATCGATACACTCATCTACGGCGGCTGCTAGCTCGGGTCGAATAGAACGGATGCTCTCGTCTGCTTTGGGCGAGCGGCGCGAAAAAGTCTCCCAAGCATCGTATAGAATAGCTGATGGTGACGTTGAACCAGGACGGAAGACTGAAACAGAGGATGCTGGAGGCGAATAAGAAATTATCGGCGTAGAAAAGGAAAAAATCTTACCAGGAACTTTCTGGATAAAGTCACAAGTATCTGGCCCTACGATTCGGATTCCATCTAGTTCAGTGACAGCAAAAGTAGGGCCGGAGTACATATATCTAAAAGGAGATTTAGAAAAAACAGGAAACATGAAAAGGTTTGTATACTCACTGGAGGGTGTCGCCGAATGGACCAACCAGAAGCGCTAAAGAATCCCAAACGACAAGAACGGCATCGTTACCGCACCATTCAACCTGTCTGACTTGTCCTTCGGCTCCTATCACATTCGTCGTATCAAAATCGGCCATATCCCGCTGAAAGTCGGTAGACACAACCCAGAGGTTGTTGCTGAAGGTCATGAGTGCAAGAGACTTGCCGTTCGGTGAAGGGGAAACATGAGTGAAAGGTCCACGAGACAATCGTTGGTCGACACTTTCGAGGTTGTCAACAGCAAGTATAGTTGAGTCGAGGGACAGCAAGACTTCAACGTGTCTTGAAATATTCAAGTCCGGAGGAATGATAGCCCAGGCATGCGGTGGTTCATGGAGACCTAATGAAACGTAAATTCCATTTTCAGACGGGATTATAACAATGTCACCTGCGTTGGCGAGGCTGAGCGGTCTTCCACCTTGCCACCCTTTTACTTCTAAGAACGTCAACGAACCGGTTAAAGCGACGAGACCATTCTCGTGGATGCGTGCGTCGATGATTCCCATTTCTCCCGCGTCTCCGCCCAACGAAAATTGCTGATAGTCACCTTGCAAACCGTACAGACGATAAACGCCTTCCTCGTTCACTATTACCAGACGTTCATCCGCGGTCCACCCGAAGGTCACTATTTTGCTTTGATCCCACTGTCATAACGTTAGTCTACGTCCACACGCACGAACGATGGTGAAACATCCACACTACATAGCAGCAAAGTTTCCCCTGCAGGCGAGTATATTTGAATCTGGGCCTTGGTGAACGCTGGCATCGCGCGGCCAACGGCAACAAGTTTCGAAGTATCTCTCATAAGAGCTGAAAGGACAATTAGGTACATCAAGTCCTGCAAAAAGGATAAAACAGACCTAGAGGACCACCAAATCGACAGCCAGCAATGACATAGTCCCCGAGATTGGGGAATTTCCCCCCCACCGAGTACAGCTGTTGACGTCTATAAAAGACACTCCCGTCTTGCATTGCCTCCCATGACAATGTCGGATGGTCTACCATGGTGAATGCTGACGATCGATGAGAGCCTGAACAAGACTTTGTGATCAGAGCTATCACGTCAGCCACATTCAGCGCTGGTACAGAAAATTCATATTGCCCGGTTTACCAATTACATATGTCAATGTGCGATGTATAAGAATGGCGAGAAAGATTCTGTATGAAGCATTTTGTGATGTTACTTCAGGCGCTCCATCCACCATTCCTCAAACAACGACAACCCAAGTCCCCCCTCAACACCAAGTCGTTCCGTCTCGCCTGTGTATAAATGACAATCCTTGGGTCGAGTAGTAGCTTCTTCAGCTTTAGGCGGTTCGGCATTAGGAACGATATGTGTGTGTGGGAGCCCAAGGATGTGAGAGAAAATGAGACACATTTCGTATTTCGTGAAGGGCTCGTCGGCAGAATAGTGTAGTATAGGCGGTATGGGTTTCTTATAAGCTGGTAATCCAGAGTAATAATGAGTTAAAGGAGATATGGAATGTGACGACATACCAGACAGACGAACGAGGAAGGAGGCGATGTCGAGGGTGTTTGTTGGGTATCGCGTAGCATAATGATCCATCTTGTATTGTTTCCCTGACTGATCTTGAATAACGTCCAACAAGATATTGACCGCAGAATCGGAATTCGTGAGAGAAGGTCCATATCTAGGCAATTCAAGAAAATGAGACAAGCACCATCATGTGCCAAATAACACACAAGACTGGTACTCTCAGGACGACCACCTGGGCGCCTTCTACCCCAAGAACCGCTAGCTCCCCATCTCGTTTAGTCTGCCCGTAGAGCTGGAGTGGATTCGTTTTCGCGGATGTTGTGTACGGTGGAGAGGTGCCGTCAAAAACATAGTCTGATGGGATTCGATGGGTGGACTGCTGAAGTGGTTGACAAGAGAGACAAACCAGTCGAAATATAAATCAACGTAAACCTGAGTTCCTTCGACAGAAGGGCGAGTAATTGGGGTACAGCCTCGTTAAGCTACAACGTGCGTTCTCAGGCGATGAGATTGTTATCAGGAGATTGTGGACTAACTTGACGCGTCCGGCCGGGGTTCTGCGAGGAAGTGAACTCGTTAACGGGAACGAGGTACAGATATAACTCACCTGCTCTGCAACATCGGGTCTCCTTTCGGCCGCGCAGTGAACAACCCCTAAATGTTCATATTGGTTGCGAGTAACTAGAGGAGTGTCAAGATACACCCACAGTTGGGCTTGAACTCCTTGAGGGCATCCTTCACCTTATCACCGTCCAAAAGATCGAGGGGGACAAGATCAGGTCCGGTTCGCGAATGCGAGAAAGCGCGAATGATGAAATCATCGTCTCGTTTGCAAGTCTTGAAAGCTTCGTGGATTGCTGAGCCAAGAAAACCAGAAGCTCCTGCGAGGTTAGGGAGATACTCTATCGTCCTGTAACGTATTTAACGAGGAGAGGTGCGAAATCGCACCTGTGATGATCACTCTGAATGTCATGACTTTGACCTCAGACCGAATTGGATCAACCTAACGCTTCAGCAGAGCGTTCCTTAGGTGCCCAACATCATTTGCGCACAAGTTGACATCCTCGTAAAACAGACCAAACACACAGAGTTCAACTGCATCCTACTACAATGTCAAGTGTTCCCAGACGTCGTCTTTCACATTCAAGCCGACTTTCTTCGCTATCAGACGGCCTCGCTTCTTCGCTTACTGGGGAAGTGTCCGCATCCGGGATTCAAGCAAGTTCCCCAAAGGCACAAAGAAGCTCTAAAACATCGCAGAAACTGGTTGTTCTCCCCTCTGCACCACAAACGAAGAGTTTCCTCGCGGAGGTGAACGAGGACTTGACCCACGAATATGAGACTGATGCTGGTGTTAGGGAATATAAGAGTGAGGCAGAGAAAATGAGCAAGGAACAAAGAGAAATGGTGCGTGTATGCGAATCCTGCTGCTTGGCGAAATCAACTGTCGTGCGACCTCCTCCTATATTTCCTTCTTCTTGCGAGCCGTTTGCTACTCCCTCGATCAAACCTTGCAGCATTATTTCCAATGATTTTCTCTAACTGTATATCTTCCAGGCTGGTTTCAAAAGGATCACCGCTTATTGCGTTGCAGAGACATTCAAGATGAAGTTATTGGCTTCATTCGTGAAGCGCGAGCATAATGTCCGGCCCAGAGTATTCGACGAAGCGTTGTACGTCGTATGTGCTATTTTCATTTCTATTGCACTGTTGATTGTTGAAAATTTCCCGTACGATTCTAGGTTTATCATCTACCTTTACTACCAGGGTATGGCCCCAGCGCAAATATCCGATCCTCCGTTCCCCCAATTTCGAGTGGACTGAATGCACCTCTCCCGCCGCTTTCTGAGGTAGAAGAGAACGGACATCAGGGAACGTATATTGTCCCTCAACCATCACGATTACCTGCCTTCGTCTCTGAGGACTACAGTACACCTTCACCGTCCACCAATACTAGGAAATTCTCTGAGAATAAAGCGGTCTCGCCAGAGGTTTCACGCACCCCACCACCAGGAATTCCTGTCGCTTCATCTTCAGAATTTCCTACTCTACCTGTGATCGAATCAACGCTGGTGGGTCCCAATATTCAGCTTAGGCGCCCACTAGTGAACACCGCGGAATCAATGGATAATAACATCGCCGAAGCGGTATTTTTTGGGTACGGTGTAGCTGTTTTCTTTGGCTTGAATGAAGGACAGGAAAAGATTATTCTGGAAGATATCGAAACTGCCGGGGTATTTAATAGAAAGATTGACCAAGAGGATTGGGAAGTGGAAGAATGTCATTTTGCGGTGCGCCTTTGATGCCTTTCGGCTCCCTCAAATTGTTTGACAAATTAAATATAGCACGATCCTCACATCGCATACCCGCGGATCTATAACGACTTTTTCAGTGGGTGACCATTCAAAGGATTTAGCGGATCCTGATCTTTTACCCAGCCCTAAAGGCACACTCTCATTTGCTCAAATTATCAATTGCCCATGCCCTTGCACAGTCCACACTTCTCGCGCATTATGAAGCCATCACCACCCACGTCTTGGCTTCCCCAATCACGCTCTCCATTCCCACGCAACTAGCCCAGTCTGGGGTTCTTCTACTGAAACGCGATGAAGCGCTGAAGCTCACAGGGACGCTGTTCAAGTTGCGACGTGATGTGAACCTCGCGTCGAATGTACTCGATATCCCAGAGCTATTTTGGAGTGATGCCAGCTTGAAGGAGTTTTACGACGCTGTGAGAGAGTATATGGAGATCAAAGGGCGGGTTCAGGTGTTGAATGAAAAGCTGGCTGATACCAGTGATTTTGTGAGTGTCTCGAGTGTGAACACTTTTGAGAGCTAAAACCCTTGCATTGAAGCTTGATGCAATTCATGACCATCTTAATAACAATGCCATGGAGCGGATAACGTGGATTATTATCTGGTGCTGTTCTCCGATTTCTTAGTTCGCGCCTCGATTTTGATGTCTGGTGGTATAGGTTGATCGTTGTCTCTATCTTAGTTGCACTGGTATTACCACACCGCCTCACTCTTCTTTTGCATATTAACTGGAATTTTTCCTTTTCCAGGGAGAGATAATAGCGCGCCTCGCAGTCCATGGTACTGTACAATAGCCTGAGGGAGAAATGTTGCCGTTTTGAGAGACCACGTTTGGGAGGGCTCGGTAGCTTTGCCATGCACAGAAACGCCATAAACTGAACCCCAAAGTATTCGGATCAGGCTATGGCGTTTTTGCCCTGTTGTTATGATCATTCAGGAAATTTGAAATTCAACCCCGCAAAATCTAATGATATAATGTGCAAGAGTGTAGCCCAAGCTTGAGACACAAAGAAGACCATGAACCCGCGCATTCAGGCCTTGACAACGAGAATGAAGGATGGTAACGAGGCGGGCAAAATACTCAACGGGGGTAGAAAGACACCCAGGTTAGCAAAAAGCTTTTTGCTGTGTATCACATACATACACTTTACGCGGACAACCTCCTAGCCTTTAGGGAGAATTTCAATGGCCTAGATAATTGTGCTAATGACAGCTTGCAGCGGTGGAGAAGTTCCGAGTGATTTGTGGCAAGCTAATATCGAATGGGTAGGATAGGTTCTGCACGGATAGATGCCAGGTCCGCAGCTTGGTCGAGCGCGTCATCGATCTCGCCGATAAGAATACTGCAATCCACGAGGCGGATTAGAGGAATAGTAAAAGTATCTAAAAAATCGCGTACATCATGTCGCCTTTGACCAAATATAGGCCCAGAGGGATCTCTTCGACCCCTGATTCCATACTATAGATGCGCTCTTTTGAATCCGAGAGAACCACATTCGATTTCTGGTCAAAGCCTGCCATCACGCCCTGAGTGGGAATAGCGTCAAACGCAAGTTCCTGTTTGAAGAGTTGACAAGCGCACCACAATTGCTCGTCCATCTTGGAGGATGAGGAGGACACGATCTTCACAAGTTTCTTCAGTTTGAACTGGAGAGAACAGCAGAGGCACTCACGGTCAACATAACCCTGCAAGCTAGACATGGCGTGTCGCCGGGCAGTGGTAGTAGAATATCAACCTCTACCTCAAGCACAGTACAAATGAAGCACGACACAGCCACCTGTCGTGGCTGACACTCGGCGTTTCACTCGCCCATTTGTCTCACCCGGCGCACCATTCCTTCCGTTCCTTCGTGTACACAGTCTCGCCTTAACGCTCGTTTCATCAAGATTGACCTCTTTGATCTCCCCGCCAGCTTTACCACCCCATTGGCTTCCATTTTTGAAATTTACCGATGGGTTCACAAGAGGAAGAATTTGTGGACTCGTCACAACATCTAGAAGTCAAGGAGCATTCCGATCTACCCCTTCCTTCACCCGTATCAGCCGCAGCACCTAAGCCCGCCAAGCCCAAGCTATCAGCTTCGGCGATTATCCCTGTCTGGATAGTACTGAGCTCGTCCGTTATCATCTATAACAACTATCTGTATAACACCCTCGAGTTCAAGTTCCCCGTGTTTCTTGTCACATGGCACCTCACTTTTGCTGTGCGTTCACGTACTTCCATCCGCTGGTGATCACTGACTCGAAACGAGCTAGGCGATTGGCACTCGTGTCCTGCAACGAACCACCCGCCTGCTTGACGGCGCGAATGATGTCCATATGTCAAGGGATACGTTTATCCGGTCGATTCTGCCCATAGGGCTCTTATTCTCAGGCAGTCTCATCTTCAGCAATACTGCTTACCTCTACCTCAGTGTATCATACATTCAAATGCTGAAGGTTTGTTTCACTCAACCATGTACTCGGTTGTTCTAATGCAGCGGAATGTCTTCCTAGGCGTTCACGCCGGTTGCCATCCTTCTTATATCGTGGACTTTTCGTATCCAAGATCCCAACAAGAAGCTCGCTGTTATCGTACTCATGATATCCATCGGGGTGGCCATGGCATCACACGGGGAGCTTCGATTCAACCTCGTTGGCTTCCTCACACAATGCGCGGCGGTTGCCGTATGTCTCGCTGTTTCTCGCAGTGGCATCGATTAGACCTGGGCAATGCTGATTATGAATTCTTTAGTTCGAAGCTTCGCGCCTTGTGATGATTCAAATACTCCTCCATGGTCTCAAAATGGATCCGTTAGTATCCCTGCACTACTACGCACCGGTCTGCGCCGTCATCAACGTCCTCTTCCTCCCGTTTACGGAGGGCTTGGCACCCTTCTATGAGCTGGCGAAAATCGGCCCCCTCGTGCTTCTCTCCAATGCCTTTGTTGCTTTCCTTCTAAATGTAGCCGCCGTCTTCCTCGTTGGTGCTGGAAGTGGGTTAGTGTTGACATTGGCTGGTGTTTTCAAGGTGCGCATAGTTCAACGGTAATTTCTGTAGTCTTCATTCGCTTCTAGGATATCCTCCTGATCACTGGCTCATGCGTGATTTTCGGATCGCAAGTCACTACTCTTCAAATAATCGGTGAGTTCACCTCTGACAATGCGTTTTCTTACTAAAGCTCGCTTAGGATACTCGATTGCTCTGGCTGGCCTTATCCTGTTCAAAACCTCTGGCGGCAAATGATTAGAATAACGACTTATGGGAGCATCTCGCCAAGCACAGACGTAAACTTGGTTCTATTTTCCCGTTCGGCCGATTTCCGGTTCTTTGGATCGTAACTCCGGACCTTGTTTTGGTACACACATAGATGGCGCGATAGTGTACGTTATGGAGGCTGTGATTGGACTCTTGGGTATATCTACATATTTTAATTTGCACTTTTGCATCAAAAGCTGGGCCTTCCTTCTAGAGTAGTATTTATGGTTGGACTGTTCCTTTATGGCAACTTTTCGTGACGCTGTGAGGATGCTGACGAAACATCCTGCTGTATGTGATTTGAAGCAGCTCGATAGGCTATTTGTCAACAACCTGTTTACGTCTGAGCATTTCACCCCACCATCGTCGCTAGTGCTCTCCGCGTTCACCTTCAGCTCCTGGTTCATAGATGCCTACCCTCCCAGATTTCGATAGTGACCCTACCCTATCCATTGTCGATAACTTCCGGCGCCTCGCTATCCAAGAGGGCTGGTCAAAGAAATCTAAATCGTACAAAGCAGGACGGCGGGCTTTTTTTACGGAAGCGGTTGAAACCGGATTTATATCAGAATTCGGGGTGAATGTCAACAGTTTACAGGCCTGGCAGAATCTTTGTAGAACCGTCGGCATCGAGAACGTAGATACTCTGACTAGTATCAAGGGTTGTCAGAAGGTAAGGTTTGGTTCGTTATTGATCATGTTCACTGACCGTACACTCTCTAGTCTCTGAAAGGGATCTATGTCAACCTTGTTGACCTTGTCGATGCTGGGACGAGAAGAGCAAAGGTGTCAAAAACCTTTTCATCGCCAAAGGAGCTAGCCAAGTATATTCGAAGGACCGGGAAGGTCTTCCCGAAAGAAAGGGCAAAAAGAAGCCCATTGCTCAGCCGGTTTTTAATTGTGGTCCGGGGGAGATGAACGGGTCACGAGAAGGAAATGTAGGTGCTTGTCTCTCTTTTCGAGTGAATCACACAGATAAAATCATTTAGGTGATAGGAAATGCCGACCTTTTTCGCCGTATTTTGTAATTGTAGCCTAGTGTGAAATTAGGAACCCTCGGTTGCTCAGGAAGTTGATGAGGCTCAGTGGGTCCAGATGAAACGACGGGGCGTGAAGGCTACGCTTGCGGGAGCTAAAACGAAATAGAAACGGTACGTTCGTGCTTAGGATGGTGATCAGAGCATTTCGGGAGATGTTTGGATGGTGTTGGATGAGAGTGTGATTCTTGGTCCAGAGCGGGTGGTTAGTTTGGGGGGAAGAAGGGATTGATGGCCGAGGAAGAGATACATCAGTAGAAGAGAAGAGGTAGAACCTAGAAGTAGAACGTGTTCGATCTTTTGGTTTCCTTGGGGCGGCAGCAGAAGTAATGGCAATGTCGACGGTGCTCCTGATATTGATAGCAAAGGAGCGGTACCGTTTATGGCAACTTTTCCGTCTGGGAATTGCTTAGTCAGTACTGTACAGTATTAGTCATCAGCCACTTTATAAACTGTGATTTGTTTAATTTTCCTCTTTGTCGTTGACCACCATGTAGTCTGCTCTGCTTGTGCAGGACACTAGCTTTCGTTCTCAAGCTATTACTTACCATTCTGCGCAACCTCTGCCGGAGCAAGCTTGGCATCGGTTCCTTTGGGACTACGGAACACCTGCCCGACGACCACGGTCACTCGCGGCCTCTTAATTGAGGTATGCACCACCACCAACTCATCACCCCCCAGCTTGTCCGCATGGAACCCGACTCCCTAATCGAGGCAAACCGCGACCAACGGGGACTCGGTGAAGCCGTTGTACGATGTCAAAAGGGAACACGCCTGGATCGAAATATGCGCAAAGGAACACGTCACCGGAAGACGTACCTACAAGAAAGGACCGCCACAAGACGCTGGGATAGGATTGCGGACCGGTTGGAGAGAACTCGGAGAAGTATAGGGAGCGTGAATGATGGTTATGAGGACGTCGACTCCACTCTCGAGCAGGTGCTCGACCGCCTTTAACCGGACCCCCAA
Source organism: Porpolomopsis calyptriformis (assembly GCA_951640195.1). Classification (NCBI taxonomy): domain Eukaryota; kingdom Fungi; phylum Basidiomycota; class Agaricomycetes; order Agaricales; family Hygrophoraceae; genus Porpolomopsis; species Porpolomopsis calyptriformis. Next base: position 1,079,912 of record OX621173.1, read on the forward strand.
CGGGAAGAGAACACTGAGTTAAAATCGATCGCTTGAACGATTGTGGCCGTGAACGCGTCCTAATAATACCGACAACGATCGATAACGATAGCGACCCCTCGGGTTCGCATCGAGTCCTGATTTCTCCATGGCGCACGACTACCAAAATTATCATCGTTGATGAGCTCATGTCCCGGTTGAAGCCCGCAGTGCTTCGAGCCTGTAGGAGCGCCCGAGGATTTAAGCAGAATCGCGAATTGGTTGCGGAGCAAGACGCCATCCAGACCCCAACTACTGCTCGACCGACACTGAACGCGATAGTGCAACCTTCAGTGAACGGCAATAGTCTCCGGCATCCAACAGAACGCACAAGTGTGTACGACCGTGTTTCCTATTTCCATCACCAACCCCCTCGTTGTCATCCCCATCCCGGTCCATTGTCACACGTAGGCTGGGAACGAGGGAACGGGGAAGGGATTTGGAGATGCTGCCAACCACACGAACTATAGCGATGCCCTTATAAACTCAGCAGGACGACCCGAGTCGAAGTCTTACCTTACGCGTCCTTACCACTGACGCGTCGTAAACGGAACCCGACGTAGCTACCTCTTTGCCGATGACGGCGCATGGACGTACCGTTCACTTTCCGCATCACCGCAGGCGACAAGTGTACATCTTATTTCGGATTCATTCTTATCTGGCATACTCACCGCTGGAGGGTGTGTTGGAAATCGGTCATGCTATCTATGCGACTTGGAATATCAATTTTTTCTGGGTTCGGGACCTTGATATAGATAACGTAGCCGACGGAGCATGGGGATGATGTGGATGGGTCGCTAGTAGATAGTTCTGCGACATATTTACATGTATCAGCTGCACAATGGCAATCCCCATTCTCCAAGCCCAATTTAGATGATCAAGACAAGAAACCACGATGATGCGACAAACCCATCACCAACTCCTATTTGAAAAGTTGCCTCAATTTTGTGAGAGGAATGCTCTATTGTCAAATTGTGTCTAATCTACGATCGTGCCAGTACCTCTTCGAAAGTTACCTCCAGATATCCCCAGGGATGTGTATTTCTGTATTTTTGACTATCTCATCAAGCCCAGAGGAATACTCCGCGGTGGCGACCAGAGTTTCCTCTATATCCCGCAGGGCGAAAGGATCGAATACCGAAACCTGTTATGCAGGTTAACATTGGTTTGCCGTTTCTTCGCCGTTGTCTTCACGCCAATTCTCTTCGACGCCATATCAATTTCCATCCCTCCCCCCTCTTCCTTTTTTGCGCTGACGTGGTTTCTGGACCAGCAACAAAGAGAGTTGCCTGGCCATTTGGCCGGAACACTTAACCGGCTTACACGCGAAGGTATCCTGCATGTCAAAGAATGCACATTGATTTCGCACCGGGAGAGTCTGGCTATATTTCCCCGGAAGGAGGCCAAATTCCTTGTCACTTTAATGAGGAGGCTGCCGCACACCATGCAATCTCTATCCTCCAGGAATGGGTGCATCACCGACGTGTTCTTCACAGTCTTGGGCACGTTCACGAATCTGACGTCGCTCGCACTCTCTCACGTCATTTTTCCTCCCTGGTTGATTTTTCCGCGGAAGGTCCAACTCAGGCTGGAGTCGTTTACATTGTTTGATGTGATACACTCCAAAATCCCGATTATGCGCTCCCTTTGCGATTTCATCTGTTCCGGTTCAACCCCGACACTTCGTGCACTGCATACGGATAATCAAGCCTTCATTGAGGTCATGATGGACCGATCACCCATTCCACTCCTTGAAGAGTTGGAGATCGACCTGTTCGATTTATTGTTTTTCGAACCTCTCTTATACCATTTACGCCGGGTGCCTGATTTGAAAACTCTTTCCCTCAAGATGGATTTTTCCTATGTTCATAAAACAGCGTTCTCGTTTCCGGCCCCGTTGTTGCCAACCACACTACCCAAGTTACAACATTTACGCTGTCCAGATCTCATAGCGCAGTGTTTGGTTCCTAAACGACCACTGAAAACAGTTGATCTGACCTCTGTTCGTTTGAGACATGACGGTTTTCCTGGGTATGGTTTCATCTTATTTCATCACATTCAACAGTCGGCGGCCACCATTGAAGTGCTCCGTATATCTGCCCTCATTTATCTTTCATCCGCACACCAATTTAATCACGGCTTCGATCACCTCGTTGAGTTGGCTTTGAGACTCTTAGCGGAAGGGAATGAAATAGTTGTAACAACTGATAAAGTACGCGACTGTCAATCCCCACACTTGATCAACTAATATTCATATGAGAACAGTTTACCGAGTGTATTTCCGAAATATGTGACGCGCACCAGATATCAACGCTGCCAATAACACGGCTTTCTCTAGAATTTAATGCCCTCCTTTCGGGATGCCAATGGGCTTGTGATCCAGCTTTACAAGCTAGAATGGTCACCTTGCTCCACTCAACATTCCCAGCTCTTCAATGTATCGAGGTGTGCACCATCCACGAGAAGGGTTGGATGTGGCGGCGGCAATACGATCACCCCGGTTCCGTTTGGGTGCCCTCGAGCTGGCCGAAGGACTACTATCCAACGGGCCTTGAAACAGAGACCCCCATGGGATCCCGAGCCTGAGATGGATGTCGACGGTACTTTTGTCTCGTTCAGCGAGCCCACAGACAGGTTGCTGAACAAATAGCTTTGAAGGTGGTGGGTGCTCTCCTGGTCTTGGCTTTGTTTAAGCCGGGACGATGAAGAGTGATTGCAAAGGGCTTCATGGCCAGGCCTATTGTTGAATCCTGGCAAACAGGGATGTTCCCCAGCGTATGATCTATGTTGCTCTCTCGCTCGCCGTTCAAGAAAGGGATACGAGTCTCCACACGTTGATGAAAGGAATTTATTCCGGAAGGATATGTGAAAGGAGGCGGTCATAGCGTCCGGTGTTAATGATGCAGACCATTGATTGATTGCTAAAGTCCTGGTTATCTATCAATACAATCCTCTAATGGACGGGAAGCAAATTGTAAAACTAAAGAATGATGTCCGGAATGAGCATTATGGTTACTTCTGTAGTGAATCCCGAATCGCATCAACCACTACTTGCACGTTGACCGCAACTTCTCCGATATTGCTTGATTGATGTGGCGGCGGCAAAGATTCACCTCTATATAATCTGTAACAAGCCAATGAGCATCACGATATCGCTCTTGAATACGTACAAGAGACCCACCTGTCATTCCACCACGCCATATAACGCGAACCAATTGCACTTGCTAGTATTTGATTGTCCTCGTTGAACACCCCTCTCGGAAACAACTCAACGACGGTGGGCTGGGGCGATGGTTTCATGAAGACTAAATCAACGAGATGCGTCCCATGGAGCCCCAGTATGACCTAGGCTTGACCGGTTAGGCATTGGGCAAACGGTCCAAAGAAACTCACCGTCGATCGGACAATGGCACTCATCTTCTCCTCCCACGATGTCGCATCCGTAATGATATTTACCTCGTGTCCGTACCTACGCCCCATTTTTGCTAATGCGTCAGTCAATGCCTTGTGCTCGGTACGTCCGAAGCTCGCTTCAGGAACTTCCCCCCGCGTCGATAGATAGGTAACCACTTTTTTTCGTGTTTGTTCATCCTCCAAATTGAAATAGCTGAGTAATGTCCTCCGGATTGGTTCCATCCAATATCTCGACGCTCTCAAATTCTGGAATGGGGGTATAAAGGCAGAACCAGGGCTGGATGCAGCTGCATTCCTGTCCGAAATAACTACCCTTTCCAGAATGAATGGGACTTGCATCGAGTGGTAATCATTCCAGTCCTCTCTGTACATTATTCCAAGGCCAGGGAAGGCAGTCTTGGATAAGTAGGGGTGAAAACCTGTAGGGGAACGCGTGCGGATAAAGTCTAGGTTGTCAGGGTTGGGTCGAGGATCAGAGAAGGCCGGTATTTGAGGGAAAAACAGCCGGCGGGGAGGAGGAAGAAACGTGCGTCCAAAGGCGTCGATTGACGGGTCAATTGAACTGTAGGTGCGCCAAAGCGAGATGAGGGTTGAATTACCTGAGGGGGGGAGGTGAGATTTTAGTAACGGGGAAACGAGAAACGAACGAGGAGTGGCATCATTCGATAGAAAGGTTACTCCAACAATCCTAACACAAGATGTTCAGCTGGTTGGCAACTGTACCACAAAGCGCGAAGGGGGAAGGAGGGGCACTCACTTTCCGCCATACGTTCCCAGGAATGATGCTGCTTGTTCGCTGGGTAGAACTTTGAGATCAATCCCTATGCGGGGAGAAACTATTGACGGTAGGGGGGGGAAATAGGTAGGATGGTCGGTGACGAGATATATTGAACCGTTGAATAAGATCAAGTCATCGAGAATTGTATATCCTGGAGTGCGAATAGTAATGTCGGATGCCAAGTGAACGTTATCAAGTTACTTGCGAACTCACCAGGGGCATGTTGGACTAATGTGGCGGTCGGAACGTTATCGCCCCACCGATATATTGTATCGCTGGCTGCGTCCTCCCCATACACTTTCCCTCGGACCACTGTTGCCTTCTTCCCTAACCATTGGGCGCCATATCGATTGGATCCTTTCTGCATACTCCTCTCGGCGCCATCGCCGGAAACATGACCTTCGTCCCAAGGCCAATCGCCGAATATCACATTCTCGAGGTGATCTCTCCAACCAGATGGTCTCCGTCCGTCTTTTCCGATAACTGAAGAACTTGCGAGCCCAAGCTTGCGGAATACAGGGTTGTGGGGGGAGAGGGTGACATCCAGATTGTACGCGAAGATGAAAATAGCTAAAGAAAAAAGGACGAGAGAGAGTTCTCGACGAGTAGGAGGGGAAAGCCACCCCCAATGCATGTTTTGACCGAGGATATTTGTTTCCGTTCCTTTTCAGTCAGAAGAATTTGATACAATATGATACAAGAGAGATAAATGAGATCGTGTGTATGAGACCCGCCACGTGACTGACTGTCCATGTTACCTCTTCAGTTCCGAGCCAGCTGCACCCTCACTCCGTGGCCCTGGTCCTCTATTTTGTCGCGTCGTATTAGCGACAAATCCACAGCGAATGTGCCTGGAAATGCTGCCGCAAAAGGCGAAGCGGTCAATTCAGTGGATGAGCCAATACCTCTTCTCCAAAGACCACTTGGTGTCCGGGAGCGACCGACTACGGTCAAAAAGACATGGGCGGATAAACGCAATGAGCTCATGGATCAGGAAGTTCGCCTGGCTCAACGAAAACACCTGTTAGTCAAACGATTAGTCTACACAGTTACCTGTTTGTCCTGACTCCAATACCAGGTTGAAGGAGGCTTCTCAAGGTTATTTTAAAGATCTCAACGCAACTAGAAGGCACGGCGGAAAGACATGGATTGCACCTACTGTTATGATCCTAGAAGACGTATGTTGCTAAATGCTGTCTGGATCACCCTTTGACGCAAAAGCCAGAAAGCCCTCTATTTTCCCGACGTTATGGGGAAAAGCCTGGCGAATGGCGAGACGCTGCACACGACAGATATCTGCGCTGGCCGTATATCTGTCGTCTCGATGCTTTCCACGAAGATTTCGGAAGCAAGTATTTCAAATATACTGATAATTTGTGCTGACTTGGCAATCACAGTACCACTCCAAGGGCTTCGTAATGCCCACTAACCGCCGATTTTCGTCCCATCCATTGTATCAATTCATCCAAATCAATCTCCAGGAAAATCTTCTCAAGGCCGCTCTGGTCTCCCTCTTCGCCTCGTCCCTTCGTTCTTCTATCCCTCCATCCCTGTGGTCAAGATATCTTGTGTCACGCCAAAATATGGAGTATACAAGGGAACCACTGGGTATGGTCAACAGTAGAGTGGGGTATGTATACCTCGTGGATGAGAATTTGAAGGTGAGGTGGGGGGCATGTGCTGACCCAAAGGAAGAGGAAGTGCAAGCCTTAGAGAATTGTACAGGGGTACTCTTGAATCGGTTGGACAAAAAGATGCTCCAACCAACAGCTGATTGAGACAGTAAATTCCAAGTGAGTTGTCTTATACTTTGTTGACACTATTCCAACTAATTGTCTCTCCAAGGCCCTCCTTTGTCCTTGTCGTTCTATGACTATCGGTGCTTAAGGATTAGGATTGTTTGTCGGTGTAATGCAATACCGTGTTTGCACGTATTTTATCGACGTGTCCCCGTCAGTTCCATCCATAGCTACATACCACAAATTTTATTGTCCTCCATGGCCTCTCCTCCACCATTACCCTCGGGTTGGGCTGAAGAATGGTCCGAGTTTTCCTTTTGATCGATCCAATTTCACTAACATCGTTCCAGGGACGCGAACGTCCAGCGTTACATTTACATCGGTAGGCAATAACACGTAGAGTGAATATAAAATTTGAGCCTCTTGCAGAAACCGCCACGGGTCACACACAATGGGAGCCCCCTTCGCAAGGCCCCACCGCGCCCATAGATCAGGCCCAATCTCTTTCATCCCCACCCGCACATGGCCATTCAAAGCGACGTCAATACGCAGCCGGACAGACCCAAGCGTATTACGGGAATCCGGATGGTCTCCCAGATCCTAATTATGCTTTAGGTGGTCTACAGCCACAGCCAGTTCCGAGTGCACAACTGTTTACGCCTGGGCTTGCCGCCGAAAATCAGTTTCAGGCTCAGCAACAACAAGCCCAGCCTCAACCATATTACGGTCAGCAACCTGAGGGTGACTATGGGACAGGTCCAGCATATGGTCAACCCGCGTATGGCCAACAACCCACCTCGGTCGCTCCCGGTCCTCTGGCCGATCAGTTTGGCCAGATGAATCTCGCTGGAGGAAAACCGTTCCAGCTCATCACAACTAATCTGCTCACCTCCCCGCCGGATCCGCGCGAATTGCAACGTCCCCCACCAGAGATCCGACTCCCTCCAAACGCGTGCATATCTCTTTCCCCGCTGGCTAACGCACACTATTCATACCAGCGCTCAACTCTGAACGCCATCCCTACATCATCGTCTCTTTTGAACAAGACCAAAATTCCTCTGGCTTTGATTATCACTCCTTACCGGTCATTAAACGAGGGTGAAGAGCAAATCCCTTTGGTGACGGATACGATCATCGCACGTTGCCGACGGTGCAGAACTTACATCAATCCATACGTGCAGTTCGTTGAAAATGGAAATCGGTGAGTGTGCATCCGCAACGTTAGCTGGTGGTGAGAATGACGCCTGCCGTTAGTTGGCGATGTTGTATGTGTCAGATGACGAACGAGGTGCCTCAGTTGTTTGACTGGGACCAGGTTCGCAACCAGCCCGCGGATAGATGGGCGCGTGCGGAGCTCAATCACTCTATCGTCGAATTTGTCGCCCCAACAGAGTACATGGTTCGCCCTCCGCAACCGGCCGTGTACGTCTTTTTGATTGATGTCAGCCACACCGCTGTCCAATCCGGTATGGTCGCTACCGCCACACGTACGATTCTGGAGAACCTGGACCGCATTCCGGACGAAAACGGGAGGACAAAAGTAGCCGTTGTGTGCTATGATGTCTCGTTATACTTTTTCTCTTTACCAGTGGGTTGTTCCCATGCTTATCAATGGGCTCTTTAAATATCCATTCCCATAGCCCGGAGCAACGGAGACCACAATGCTTGTTGTGTCCGATACCGATGACGTTTTCTTACCAAAACCCACAGATCTTCTGGTGAACTTGGTTGAATGCCGGTCATCTTTGGAAATACTGCTAGGCCGCATCAATGACATGTTCCAGGATAACCTTACTGTAGGGAGTGCCATGGGCCCTGCTTTACAAGCTGGTTTCAAGTTGATGGTATGTTTTATTGCGGCCTTAGCAACATGTCTAATATAGGGTCAAGGTTCCCATTGGTGGCAAAATTATGGTCCTCGCTTCATCGTTGCCGAATATTGGTCCTGGTGCTTTGAAAAATCGAGAAGACCCCAAAATCTTGGGCACGTCGAAGGTTCGTTTCTACTTCTTGACGATAAATTAGTATCTTAAAAACGAACTACAGGAATCCAGTCTTTTGCAATCTGCATCTTCATTCTACAAAACGTTCTCTATCGAGTGTTCAAGAGCCCAAGTGTCCGTCGACATGTTCCTGTTTAGTGCAGCCTATCAGGACGTCGCAAGTCTTGGTGGGATTGAATTTTCCGAGATTAAATACCTTAATACGATACTCACTAGTCGTGTCTTGAAGCGTTCCTTCCTCATTATACTGCTGGCCAGACATACTACTATCCGGCATTCAACGCTGCACGGTCGGAGGATGCTCTCAAATTTGCTCATGAGTTTGGCGAAGTCTTGGCGATGCCTATCATGCTAGAGGCCATCATGCGTGTTCGCGCTACCAGAGGTCGAGGTTTCTCTAGTCCCAAGTTCGAACAGATCCTGATCATTTCTTCATATTCTAGGACTCCGGATGGCATCTTTCCATGGCAATTTCTTCGTCAGGTCGACAGATCTTTTGGCCATGCCTTCTGTTCCCCAGGATCAATCGTATGCTATTGAGGTGCAAATTGAGGAGAACATTACAACCCCATTTGTGGTCTTCCAAACTGCTATCTTGCACACCACTTGTTATGGTGGGTTGTTGTGTTTCCGACTAATATAATCATACTGAATTAGTGGAAAGGCGAACGTCGCATTCGTGTCATTACCACGGCGCTTCCGTCCTCTGTCAACTTGTCAGAAATCTTTGCTTCTGCTGACCAGGTTGCTATTGCTACCCTACTCGCGAACAAAGCTGTTGAGCGTTCTATCACACACAAACTGGAAGACGCCAGAGAAGCCGTGTTCCAGAAACTGGTAGACATCCTTCAGAGCTACAAGGGAAGTATGACAGCTGCTGGGGCAGGCGCCAGTGCGCAGTTGGCGATTTCGGACAATTTGAAGATGTTACCTGTCTTGATTCTCGGGTTGTTGAAAAATGTAAGCTTCTCGCAGCAATTTGCTAGCTCTCATCCCGTTGTTAAACCGATGCCGTTCCTCAAGGTTGGCATCCGTCAAAGCACGCAGATCCCGCCCGACCTTCGCGCCTACGCACAAGCGCTCTTGACCTCTCTTCCGTCACAGCTCATGATCCCTTATGTCCACCCCACCTTCTATTCGCTGCACAACATGCCGCCTGAAGTAAGTAACGGGTCCGTCTTTTATAATAACCTTTGCTCAAGTCCATGTCACATCGTAAAGTCCGGAACGGTTGGCGAAAGAGGTGTTGTTATGCCTCCACCTCTTCCACTCACTTCAGAGCGTCTTGAAAGACACGGGCTATTTCTTATTGAAGACGGGCAAACGATCTTCCTTTGGATCGGACGTGATGCTGTCCCTCAACTGGTCATGGACGTTTTCAATTTGCCAAGCTATGAGGTTCTTCGAGGAGGCAAAGTAAGCTCACAAACACTTCCCAGACCTTACCTGCGCCTAACTCGATGCCGTAGACTACACTTCCAGTTCTAGATAACCCGTTCTCCCAGCGGGTCAACGCCATCATCCAGAAAACCCGGGAAATGCGCCGCGGTGTCTACCATCCGCACCTGTACTTGGTAAAGGAGGATGGCGAAGCACCTCTTCGGTTGTGGGCTCTAAGTTGTCTCATCCAAGATCGCGCCGATATTTTGCCGAGCTACCAGCAGTTTATCACACAATTAAAAGATAAAGCAAGTCTGGTTGATTGTATGGTGATATCACGTTTACTGACAGTTAACGCTGTTTATAGGTCAACGGGGCTGGGAGTTATTGAGGCGATGTCGGTGCATTATAGGTTGCCCCAATATTACTGTACCGTCGTTTGTTGACTTATATAACCTTGATATGTCTTTGAAATGTATAGATTTTCCGCCCTAGTCGTTTTTGTTGAAACCCATAGATTTTGTTGCACGGCCTACATTACGAGCGAATCAGCTGTATTTCATCCCTTTCAGCGATGGCCGAAATGGCACTTCCTCTGACGGAATATCTAGTCTAGGGAAGATACTCCCTGACAGCCGGAGAACATCTCGGTGCACCAAGAATGCGCGAGTCCGTTCTTTGAGCATTCTGAATTGTCCGCGACGGCATTGCCAAAGAGTGCCTGACCCATTTACGACCTTTTTTTGTCAACGCCCACCACTGCAAAACACAATGACACCCAAACGGGAAGCCCCTTGAGCGGCATCGTGTCTTTTGCAATGGTGGGCGTTGACAAAAAAGGTCGAAAATGAGATAGCTGACACCCCAAATGCCGGCCTCATCACTGTGGTTATCTTCACGAACGCGGGGGTGGCTGCGTCTTGCCAGTTGATGGGGAGCCCTTTGCGACTTGGTGTGCTTGGGGCAGGATCTCCATAATAGGAGGAAAACAACCGTGATGCAAGCTCTACCCGTGACTATGACTTTTTTCTCCCGATCTTCATGATGACAGGAAGTGTCATGACCGAAACTATTCAAGAGAAGAGTGGTGGAGTATCTTTGATCACGCCTGCCTTGATCAACACGTATCGGTGTAAACTCCACATCCAGTTCGCTGCTCTCTGCTTCAGTCTCTTCCTTGCGGGCTGGAATGATGGCTCAACTGGTCCACTTCTACCAAGGATTCAGAGGGTATATCATGTATGTCCATCTGTGAATTACCCTATTTCCACAGTTGTTCATAATACCAGGTAGGATACGCTGTCGTTTCTCTCTTGTGGGTTGGCGCATGTATCGTACGCACCTACGCTTTCACAAAATTTTAAGATCTGGGCGTGCCAATTGGTCATGTTCAGGGCTTTATGACTGGCGCCTTGATAAACTTTCGGTTGTCGGATATGTGTGGATTTGGCAAAGTCTGTCCAGTTTTCTTTCACAAATCGTACCGCTGACACACATATTTCATGGCAACAACAGGTGATTGTCCTAGGTTCATATTAGCTACCCCTCATATCGAGATTCGCATAAATCATCAACCCAGGTTCTCTGTGTCAGCTGTTCGCATACGTCATTCAGGCAACAGCTCCTCCGTTTCCAGTTTTTGTACTTTCATATGTCATCAATGGCGTTGGCATGGCCCTTCAGGTCTGAGGGTTTTTGTTCACAAATCGCCAAGCCCTTATACCTGCTTTCCAGGATGCCCAGGCGAATGGATATATTGCAACTCTTGCAGATAACGCAGAATCGAAAATGGGTATTTTGCATGCCGCTTATGGTGAGGTCAATCGTTTACAGCGTGAAAGGAAGGTTTTCTGACAAATTCTGGCTTACCTCCAGGTGCAGGTGCCCTGGTTTCCCCGCTTGTTGCGACGCAATTCGCACAACGCCACCGGTGGTCCTTTCACTACCTGGTATCCCTTAGTATCGCAACAGTCAACGCGGTGTCCTTGATAGTTGTCTTCCGCTTTAAATCGCAAGATGGTATCGCTTATTCCTATTTTTTACGTTATACCCAATCAATTCATGCTCCCGCAGAATGCCATTCTCAGATCGGCCAGGTTGTGAGGGCAACTGATGTGAGCGGGAACACCAAATTCCGCCAGACCCTAGGCTACAAGGCAGTCCATCTTCTCGCCTTTTTCATTCTTGTATATGTCGGAGTGGAGGTCACCATCGCGAGTCTGGAAAGTTCATCGAGCCCACGTTTCCATGACTGATGAACGTATCAGGTTGGAGCGTCACGTACATCATCGACATTCGTCAAGGTGGCCCATCATCCGGGTAATGCTTACACTATAAACTCGCTGGCTGGGCACTTACCTTTCCCCCACAGATATATCTCTTCTGGCTTCTTCGGCGGTAACAATTTGCTGCAACAATTTCCCCTACCCTAACTGTCCCTTCCTCTAGGCCTCATGCTAGGCCGGGTGGGGCTCTTGTGGATAAACCGTAATGTCTGTCCCCAAGTTGATTCGTCGGGCCGCCCAAACGTAAATTTGTAGATTGGGGAGCGACGGGTTACTTTTATTTACATCCTGCTGGCCATTTGGTTTGGACCATTCTCCCTATTAAGGTCGGTGGCTTACCCTTCCTTAGCATAGAACTCGTCGTCTGGTTAGTCCCCTCCCTGGTAGGTGGAGGCGTGGCTATTTCCGTCGTTGGCGTACTCCTGGGACCTATCTACCCGATAGCAATGAATCATGCAGGTCGAATCCTTCCCCATTGGCTCCTCACAGGTTCGATTGGATGGATCGCTGCTCTTGGGCAAGTGGGATCGGCCCTTCTTCCATTTATCACTGGCGCATTGGCTTCGCGACTGGGAATTCAAAGCTTACAACCCTTGTACGCTACTGTACTACTCTTACAGTTTCGACCTTCTCAGTGCAGTTTTCATGACAGCCTGGTAGCAATGATGGCACTCATGCTTATCCTGTGGGCCTTCGTGCCAGTCAACCCACCGCCGCAGTGATTGATTCATGACGACATGAATGTCCATCTGTAAGAATACAGGATCAATAGATGAGCGACACGTGTCGGAGTCTACTGTGTATTGAGGTACAGCCAACAGGATAATGGAATATATATATTATACACTACCGTCTCCTGGCGCTACTTTTTGATTTAGCCGTTGAGGCGGCAGCTGATGTTCGTGTTCCCTTCCGGGGTTTTGGAGGAAGCTCTTGTGGAGCTGGTTCAGGCGACAAAGACGCAGCTGACAGTCTGGCGGAGCGGCGAGGTTGTATTGGGTTTTGATTGGTATCCTCGTAACTATCAGAGCGTGACCTTCCTCTGCGAAGTGGCCGCCTCAGAGCTGGAACAGATGGCAGAGGCGGCACCTCATCCTCATCCTCCTCTTCTATCAAGGTTCCCGGAAGCCTACGTCTTGTGTTCGGCATTTTTGTAGATTGTTGTGAACTTCGTGTCTCTCGGGGCCGCTGGGATGGCGCAACTACATTGGAGAGTTCTTTTTGCCGTGTTGTCCTTCCATCTTCTTTCTCTTCATCCGAGTCAGAGAAGTAGGCGCCTGGTGGCATCTTAGCCTGACTTTCCGTCCGGGCCAAGCGAAAAGAGGAGGTATCGGCAGAATGCGAGAATACAGAGAACGGGTATTGTTCAGGAGCATCCACCCCGTCAGCTTGAATACCATCTGCGTCAGACTGATCAACTGCGATATCTTGAGCGTCTGTGTCCATGGGGTGGTCTTCCTCTGGCCTTGGTGGATTGGGAGGAGTTGTCGGTTCACGTTCCAATGGCTCATCTGCATCAAATGCTCTCTTGACACCGTTCAGGGGAGGGGGTTGGTAGAATGCGTTAGGTGTGCGGTTTGCACTCTTCAGCGAGCTGAACAAATTCGGAGTGGCTGCCGCCGGTGTTGCCGGAGTAAACAAGCTTCGAACGGCGGCAGACGCCGGGGGGTACTTGAGACCCGAGGGCCCCGCTGCGGAGGGGGGAGCCCGAAGAGGATTGAGAGGAGACGCCGAACTTGATGCTGGTGAACGAGAGACAGATGTGACAAAGGCAGGTTGCCGCGATTGGGTTGGAGAGGTTGCAAAGAGATTACGGCTTACTGGGATAAGAGGGGTGGAATCGATTACAACGGGACGCTCTTGGTCTTGAATCCTAGGTGGTGTCGAATACCCGTTGACGGCAGGTCGAGGGGGGCTCACATGCACCCACGACTTGGTGAGGCCATTCGTCCCGATGGCAGAGAACGGCTCGCCGCCTCTGGAAGCCGGCGCTGATGGTTGGCTTATTCCTGGCTCTACTTCCTCCAACTCAGTTTCTAGAACATTCCTCTCCACAGCAGGCATTGCCGCTATTATTTCATCCATCATTCGTCTCCTGTCTTGCATCGCACTTTTCATTTTCGCAGTGGCATTGGTAGCTGCCAGGGAAAATTGGCGATCCAGTTTGATAGCGGAGGCATATTGTCCGCTATGGATGAGGCGTACACATGCCAGATCCTGAATGACAGGAACAGAGGCCAGGGGACATGCTGGTGGTGGATGCAGAGCGTATTTATGAACAAGTGTTTGTTCGTAATTGGAGAAGGGGAGAGCCATAAGTTGTTTAAGTGGTCCAGGGCGTGGTTTGGCTAAGCTCGCATAAGTTAGCAGGGAAACTACCAACTTGTTTGATCAAGAGCCACTCACGGGATAGACACCACTCTAGTACTTTTTCAAGAAGCCTAGGCCTCATCGCGTTACCCTCAGGAAACGACCTCTGGAACTGCCAAGCGTCGGATATGCTTGACTCCGTCAAAGCGGTGATGTACGTGTCAAGATCCTCTGGCTCTACGAGCGACGGCTTTGCGGTGCGTACATACTTGAGGATTAGTGGCGTAGAGTCTTCAGACAGGGAGAGGGCCTGCAAAATCTTGGAAGCATAGTCTCTGTTGAGACGGGCATCGGAAAGTATGGAAACGGCTCTCTAAAGGTCACTTCAACGAAAAACCTATCAATGGGGTGGAAGCGGAAGTGGAACTTACAGATATATTAATACCAGTGTCCAAATGCCAGTAAGCATCTGCGAGAGATGCAAATTGGGGAGGGATGCACTTCTCGTCGCGAAACTTATCTTCCCTCCCATCCTGATACCATTTGAGCAGAAAATAAACGAGGCAGTTCTTCTTCAGAACATCGTATGTCGAGTTATTGATGGCTATCAACAATCGTTTCAGAGAGTCTACGTCCAGTGGGGGGTATAGTGTTTCTGGTTGTTGTATACCACCAGATGTCAGCAGTACATCGAAAATCAAAAAGTCGGACATGTGCGCTCGACGAGACTCAATCTGCGACGGTCTCGGTTCGCGCCATGGAAATAAGTCCGGTGCAAGACCAAAGTAAGAGATCGAATCCACGGATTCTGAAAAGTTGTCCTGGAGAGTGAAATGACCCGTAAATCAGTAAATCACTGGATGCATATAAATTACACACTCACGACATCCATGACGATGAAGAGTTAATAGATGTATAAAAATATTTCGACGCGTTCGACAGCAAGATCAACGTCGGCCACAAGGGTCGTGGCTTGTCACGCGTCACGTTTACGTGACCAACATCACGCTCGGCATACCTTATCAATGGCAACAGCAAATGCCTGATGACTGGGAACTATGCCGGAATCTCCCCCTCCTAGGTGAGTGTTTGTGCGCTACCTCAAATCCCACTTTGCCCACTTTCCTTGCCCAGTTATGTGTTAGAGCTTCCGAGCAATGAAATAGCAGACCATCATTTAAATGCCGGAGGATATCTTGTGAGTTCCACTCAATCCAGCCGTTGATGATCACTCACACCTACATCAGAACCCACCTGAGATTCTTCACGCACACACCCTCCAAGACAATGCCAAGTAGGTCCTTCCGTCAACTCTTGCTCCTAACTGAGCTTTGTATATCAGTACTTTAACCCGAGATACACTGTGGAGACTTGGTGCTACCGGTTCGACGAGATCCAGCATACAGCACCCCGCTGTCTCAGCGATCCAAGAGTAAGTTGCTTGTCATTCGAACTCAGCTTCCGGTGAATATCTTTCTGTGCAGAGCCGCCCGAGAAAGAAAGCCATTTGGCCCGACCATGTACACGTTTTCACCGCTATCATCCGACTCAATGCTTCTCATCCCTCCCGCATCCGATCCAGACTCACGGCCACGTTATTATATCTCGGTCAGAACGAACTGCTTCACACCCTCATCATGGATTACGTCCGTTCATAGAGGTGGATCGGAAAATGGAGAATTTGTTGGCGATTTCGAGTGCGTGCTTCCTGAGAAAATGTTCAAATCTGTCATGAAACACCGCGATTTAGGATGGGAATCGTCACCTTCAAAAAACCAAATACGGTGTGCATCCACGAGACAGAATTTGTCATGAAGGATGTGTTCAATCACAACCAATCGGCCAATGTGAGTGTACTAGTCGAACTCATCAAAACGGGGCACTCAAGAACCATGCAAGGGATTCAATTGCAATCTACCTCGTTGCGATCTTTTTTGGGATATCTCGGAGTTCAAGGTTCGATCAGGAATTGACCTGGTGCATCAGTTTGCTTATACATCCCTCAGTGTTATGACTCTCGTAAACCCGATCGGAAACTCTTAGCCAAGTTTATCCCAGCTACTGGTCTGCGTCAACCGGGAAAGCCAGCACAGCTCGCTAGGCTTATTCTCCCTCCCCATGGCCAAGAGTATTTCGATGAGATATTATTGACGGCACTCATTGTCGAGCGCAAGCGCACATCTCCCACCACATTCGACCTTCGACGTCCCCATCAAGAAATCTACTGATGCTGTGAAGATTTTATGGTTATAATTAATTTCGCGTTCCATCCTGCTGCGATGTAGTTAATTTATATGTACGAGTGTTGGAATTGCTACTGTGACAGTCACAAATAACGTGACTTTAAGACGCGTTGTCTTTCACGATTGCAACCATGGCAGATTCTCGCCGCCGCTCAGCGGCGCAGCCACCTCCGGATCCTCACCCCAATACCATGCGCACAGGCATCCCGTTGCCCGTTCCTTCTACTTCAAAAAAGCCCAACTTGCGCATGTCTCTCGCCGGCCCAGCCCTCCGTGGCCCCTACCCTCCTCCATCTCATTCAGGTCCCGGAACCAATCCGAGACAATCAATAATGCGCACGCAGAACATGAATCCGCTATTGCAGAGCGCTGTAAAATCTAATTATGGCCGGACACCCTTGAACAGGTGAGTTCTTCTCGTGATCAGTTTCCCTTTAAGACACGTCCATTTCTCCAAAACTCAAGTGTTTGTTATGCCTATCTAGTAGTACGCGGTGGGCAGGATCAACAGTCCTCACTTCCGGCACCCAATCGACAAAGGATCCTCGGCCATTGCGCGATCGACCCTACCAGACCAAAATGCGACAGGATATCGTCAGCTGGTTGCAGAATAACGGATATGAGATATCGATGCAGACGTTATTGAACATTACCGGGAAGGACTTCCGGTCCATCGTTTATTTTCTTTTCGTCGAGCTCGATCCGAACCATCACTTTGACCCGAACGCGAGGTTTGACGAAGAGTTCGTGCCCACTCTCAAGGCTCTCCATTATCCTTTTGCGGGTCAGATTGACCCGAAATGGTTAGCGGCACCAGCGTATATGCATGCGTGGCCCTCCCTTCTGGGTGTGTTGCATTGGTTAGTGGAGATGTGTCGGGTGAGTTGATCATTCGGTTTCGTTCTTGTATTTTGATTAAGCGTACAACTGCTGCGGTAGGCAAGGGCCAAGTATCTGGATAGCGGTCACCCTAGTTTGCAAAACTCTCAGGTAGTACCAGACGAGTTCACCGATCCACATCATCACCAGGCACTCGTGTTTGATTATTATGACAAGTCGTATGGTATGTGGCTTGATGGAGAAGATGTCTTCACAGAGCCGACCCAGGCTTTGGAGGAACGTTATGGTGGGTTGCTGCTTCCTAACATGATGGTTTGTTATTCTTATGAGATTCTCACGAGATAGCGAAAATGAATGAACGGGTGCAATCTGATTTGGAGAAACAGAAGTCCTCGCTGAATCAAGCCAAAACAGAGTCCAAGAAACTTGAGTCTTCGGCGGTACTGTGGTCCTCTCCTGAGTACTCTTCGGAGTACTTTTCGGCTGCCTCGCTGACAAGAAATTTTATGTAGGCCCCTCTCGAGAAGCTGCTGATGGAAAATGGATTGCTCAAGACTGATAATGAGAAATTTCAAAAAATTCTCAAGCAATATGAAGGTCGGAAAAAGAAATTGATCGATACTATCTCATACGAAAAAACTGAGTTGTCGTCGAGATGTACGTATCTTTACTTGTTACCTACAAATAATATATTGATGTCATCCACTAGCATTACACCTAGAGCAGCTCCAATCCGACCAGGACAAGCTTTCCGAGATCGTAAAGACACAAAATTTGTCACCGGAAGAAGTAATCCAGATGAACACGGATCACGAGAAGCTCTCTCGAAATCTCGAGGACTTGAAACAAAAAATCTCCGAAACACACAAAACGATCATGTCACTGGAGGTTTCTGTCACGAACCGTGCGGCTGCCGCAGAAGAAGCGCTGGACGCCTATACCGGTTTGCTATCATCTGTTGGTTTGTTTCCCCCGCTCCCGCCGCCGCTGCAGGACGTGGATTTGACGTTGGAATTGAATACTGCGGCGTCGAACCCTGCGATGTTGCTTTCAGGGGCGGATGTGAGGAAGGTGATCAAGCCTACGTTGAGTCGAGTTGCCGAAGGGAAGAGAGCAGAGCGAGCTGAAGTGGAGCGGGAGAGGATTAAAGTTGATGATGAGCTGGATCAGTTGACTTTGGAGTGTGAGAATACCGAGGAGGAGATTGCGCAGACGGAGAAGAAAGTGGTTGCTTTAAATGAGCAAGCTGATGACTTGCGTGATGTGCGTTATGATTTCCTTCCCTTTTGTCACAAATTTGTTCAATTGATCGTTCTCTTTTTGGGCATACGGGAATTTAATAGGCGGCACAGCAAGAAACGGTTGTGAGCAATTCGGAGGCGACTCGGCTGGAGAGGGAACTCGCGCTAGCGAAGAATGCTGCTCTGGCAAACGGGATGGGTGTCAAGGCCCGACTCCAAGCCATTCAATTCGAGTTCGTGTCTTTTATTTTGCTCTCCATCTTCACTTCTGACTGATAATTTTACTCCCCAGTTACCGAGAGCAGGAGGAGAAGATAAACAAGCTGAGGGATGAGACGGTTCGGGCGATTATTAGGAATAGTAATGATATTGCTATCTTCAAGCAAGAGGTATCGGGACATTTGCGGGATCTGAGGGAATTTGCAGAGATGGACTGATCCAGATTGTTCGTCGGGTCTTTTTCTGTGTGTGTATGTTCAATATATAGTATTGCTTTGAAGAACAAAGAGAGATCGGTGACCGTTCCGACCACCGTGTCCAGAGGGAATGTCGATCGAGACAAATATTAGGATTTCAACAGGGCCACGTCTAACGGGAAATACGCCCAGTACGAAATTCAGCAATCAAATAAGATAAAACCCTTCCGAGCCTCTCCTAGCTGGCCTTTCTATGATGATGCTGGCAATGTTGCATGCTGGACAGCATGTATAAGCGCACACACGGTTGCATATAAGCCTGGTGTTAGAAGAGTTATAATCTGGATTGACGTCAATCCTGTTGTTTTCGGGGTTCAAACGCGGCAAAAAATTAGCCTGGAGGGATGAAAGGATGTGAATCGAAGATCTTATGCGGAAGGGAGCACTGTATTTTGGAAGTGGAGCGACAATCAACTGGACCTCTATGATATCCCCATTGGCAGTCTGGAATTCAGACCCGTGGTGCGGCGCGCAAGGGCGTGGGATACATGCGAACAGATTCTGTACACAGGCTTGGGACATGAGTTCTGTTTGGCCAGAAAGTCCCGAACGTTGGATGGTCTACCCGTTGGCCAACGAAATCGCAGAAAGCGTTGATCGGTCTCAGGACGGTGGACCTAAATGAAATTGCCCCCGATTGTGATCCGATCGAAGAGAAATGAATGAAAAATAAGGCATGCTTGAATTATTGCAACCCTAGACATCCGCAGGCTCAAGAGTATCAGGGAAGACAACAGGGATACAGAGAGCTATCCTGCAGCTCATAGACGGTGGTAGTTGAATAAGTGTGATTGTTATAGATTGACATGAAAGTAGGGTAGATTTCTTTCAGTAGGGGTCTCTAAACATGGCCCTTGATCGTGCCAGTTCTCTTCCCAGATTGTATGGTGGAGGAGATGGCGAGTACTCGGGGGAACATGCTCATTCCGAGTGGAAATGTGGCGTTTGACCATCGTCCATAGATTGTGCTTAAACATCATCCAGAGCAAGCAGCAGCTTTACGATTGCATTGTGCCTATTCTCAGCTGCATACGAAAGGGGGGTTTGGTCATACGAGTCCTTTGAGTCCGCTTGAACGTCATCCCGATCAAGCAGCAGCTGTACAATGTCATCATGCCCATTCTCAGCTGCATGCGAAAGGGGTGTTCGACCATCCAAGTCCTTTGAGTCGGCTTGAACGTCATCCCGATCAAGCAGCAGCTTTACAATGATATCGTGCCCTTTCTGAGCGGCATATGAAAGGGGCGTTTGATCATACCAGTCCTTTGAGTCTGCTCGAACGTCATCCCGAGCAAGCAGCAGCTTTACAAGGGCATCATGCCCATTCAGAGCCGCATATGAATGGGGCGTTCGACCAGCCGAGCTGTTTGAGTCAGATTTAACGCCATCCCGAGCAAGCAGCAGTTTCACAATGTCATCCTGTCCCTTCTCATCTGCGTACGAAAGGGGCGTTCGACCGCCCAAGTCCTTCGAGTCTGCTTGAACGCCATCCCGATCAAGCAGCAGCTGTACAGTGTCATCATGCCCATTCTCAGCTGCATGCGAAAGGGGTGTTCGACCATCCAAGTCCTTTGAGTCGGCTTGAACGTCATCTCGAGCAAGCAGCAGCTTTACAACGACATCATGCCCATTCAGAGCTGCGGATGAAAGAGGCGTTCGACGATATAGGTCGTTCGAATCAGCTTGAACGTCATTCCGAGCAAGCAGCAGCGTTACGATAGCATCATGCCCATTCAGAGCTGCGTACGAAAGGGGTGTTCGACCAACCGAGTCCTTTGGGTCCGCTTGAACGTCATCCCGAGTAAGCAGCAGCCTTACGATAGCATCATGCCCATTCAGAGCCGCGTACGAAAGAGGTGTTCGACCAAACGAGTTGTTCGAGTCCGCTTGAACGTCATCCCGAGCAAGCAGCAGCTTTACGATGGCATCATGCCCCTTCCAAGCTGCATACGAAAGGGGTGTTCGACCATTCGAGTCGTTCGAGTCCGCTTGAACGTCATCCCGAGCAAGCAGAAGTTTTACAATGACACCATGCCCATTCCGAGCGGCATACGAAAGGGGCGTCCGACCACCCAAGTCCTTCGAGTCCGCTTGAACGCCATCCCGAGCAAGGAGCAGCTTTACGATGACACCGTGTCCATTCTGAGCTGCGAATGAAAGAGGTGTTCGACGATATAAGTCGTACGAGTCTGCTCGAACGTCATCCCGAGCGAGCAGCAGCTTCACGATGACATCGTGCCCTCTCTCAGCTCCATATGAAAGAGGGGTTCGACCTTGGCTGTCCTTTCTATCTGGATGTGCTTTATTGTTAAGCTGGGAGAGGACGATCTCATCCAAGCCCCAGTAGGCAGGAATATGGACTCCTGAAAAGTTTCCTACCAAACTTCGACCAGACAAATAACGGACACCAGCGACAGACATCGACATAACTTGAGCAGTGCATGCAACTTTAGATCCATCCCTAAGGAAATCCGTTGCCAAGTTTATGATACTCTTTTGGTGTTGACGAGCATGATGGCCCCAGTTCCGTGCTGCATAATCAAGAAGAGGGTTGGATTTCAAGAGAGATTTGAACTTGTCATCGTTATTGTAGTGGCCACATGAAAATACGTCGAATGAAAGATATGTGAGACATGTTGCCGCAATTGAAGCCTCAGCATTCGGAAATCGAGATTCTCGCTGTTTTTCAAAATATTGCTGAGTTGTGTAATCTGTATAAAATGCATATTGAATATATCATCAGACCAAGGGTTGTTCTACTCACGGGCGAGCCGTACAACGTTCTCTTCCTCGTCAATCACCACCAGTCCCGCACATACAGAAGTTAGCTTCCATTCGAAGACGAGAGCGCGGGGGTTCATTGCGGTTATCTTAGGTGAAACAGCAAGAGCATGTCGAAGTTCCTCGACAGACAATGGTCGGGTCGCGTATACGACCCAGGAGAGAACCCGTAGCGCTAAGTCCTTTGTATTGGTTTGCCGTTCAATCCGTTTCATAGCCTCATCATAAATTTGATCTATCTCCTCCGGAAGATTCTCCAAGACCTTAAACACGGCCTCTTCGCTATCCTGTTCTAGAAGTGCGTTTACATGTAAGCGCGCTAGTAAAAACCTTGCCAGAAGATCAAATCTGAAACATTATTAAATGTATTGGAGGTACTCACATACCCCTGGCACTGTCAACGATTCTTTTTGTGGCGATAGCTCGTAGATTATCCAGGCCTGGACAATCAGCAAGCTGGCTCTGGACGTATTTCGACACATCTTCATCGGTCGCACAAATCTGGAGCTGTAGTGCATCGGAAAAGTGCTGTTTGATAGAAGGAAGGTTACGGGAGGTCACCATCAGATTGGTGGATCTGGAGAAAGACCGAAGTGCCTTTAATAGATTTATCCGAGATCCATTGCTGTCAGGACATTCGTCTAAGGCATCGACGACAATAAATACTTTGGCGTATGTCTTTATTTCCAGGTCCAACAGTTGGATAAGTTCATTAAGGGTGGGAAAAGTACCCCGGCTTTTGTGGTGATCATGAAACGACTTGATGTTGTCAGATATGGAAGGATGATCTTGGAAGAGCTGTTTGAGTAAACTTGCAATAAGGTTGGCGACGGTCTGAATGGTTTGTTCTTTGTAGTTGCAGTATATGCAGGCTATCCCTACATTGCTCTCTTTGAAGAGCGTTTGGAGATGGTCCACAACGACCGACCTAGGGTCAGCCGTGATTAGCCTTAATCGATGAGCGATGTAGATGTTATTACGCAAGAATTGTTTTTCCGGCGCCAGCTGCACCAATAACAATCAATGAAGCGAGCGTCTGGGAAGTAGATAAATCTTACGATTTCCGGGACACCACAATGTCTGTGACTTTCCATCACGCCAATTTAAGAAGGTTGGGGATTCGAGCAGCCAGTTTCCTGTCCCCTGTTCATGGATTTGTAGAAACTGGCTCTTGGAGGCCTTGAAATTGAGAGGAGATAACCAGAGCGCGATGTGACGACGTTCTGAGTGTTATCATTTGATTCACGAGTTTGGTAATTGAAACTTTGATCACTTACCATCGTCACTGGAGTTGACATTTAACTGATCCCTGCCAACGATGTTGATTTCGCTATTGATAATATTTTGTGCACTAAGCATCGAACGAGTGCTGGAGTGCTGGATATGGATAAGAGGCACGTGATCATCTTCTGTATTAAATGAACGAGATGTGAAAGTTTCTTGAGAAATAACTAGCGAGACGAGACATCTTATCGACACCCGACAGGCAAGTCCCATGGCAATTACCCGCCTATCGCGCAGTCGTCTGCTGTCCTCCCGATTTCTCCGACAACGGGTCAAAGAGGGGTGCATCGGCCGCGTTCGCTGCGGGCACGACCAGTTTCGATTCGGGCTCCTTCACCGGCGACCTCACGTCGCCCTTGAACCCTACATAATATATCCTTGACAGCTCTCCCCCAGTGGAATCATCCTGCGGGTATTATGTTCATATTTGAGGTTTGAGCATGTTTTGACTTACGAAAAAGAGAGAAAGCGAGTTGATGCTGGCGAAAGCGGCCACTCGAAGCGGATACTCGATCACGCCCGTCTCGCCTTCTAACAGACTGATGTTCACCTGGGGTTGGGTGGCATCGGCGTCAGCAAAGTCTATGATTTGAGGATGATTGGCGTATATGCGAAGATGTCGGGGAGTGAGTTCTCCCCGCCCTGAGAGAACGAATGAGGGCAAACACGAAGAACGGTACATGTATGCTAACCCAATTTGAGAAGAATGGACCGAATGCGAACGTTCTCGATGAAGGGTATGTGGATGATGATCTGGTGCGGGGTCAGAAACTAGATATAACAAACGGGGACAGCGAACCTGGTCGTCTACACCAGATTCAGCGTACTTGGATGTATCATCGCGTTCATCCCAGGGTTTGATGATGCACTTTGCGTCTTCGGGCACAGCGAGATTCAAGCCGTATACGCTTGACTCGATGCAGAATGAGTGCCAAATATTCCAAACACACGAATACGTTGCTTACTTGTCCTTGTCGATAACGCTGTAAATATTCGCGTTGTTCGTCCCCGCTATGAAGGAGGCGACCGAGTTGTCTGCAGCAGCCATGCCAAATACGGCAATACCTATCTCAGCGTTATGCGAACCGTGTCCCGATGGCTTGCTCTCCAAAGACCTCCTCGTCTTCCACCATCTCGCCTTTCTTCAACCCTTCCCCCTCAAAAAAATACCAAAGATAATGCAAAGTCCCACAACCTTGCCCCCAATCTCATGACACCCAACCCACTTCTCGACACACACGAGTCCCTCGTCTTCCCTCCATCCCGCCACTCCCCCTTCCAGAACCGCGTCATCATGCGCAACGACACCACCACCCGCCTCTTCCCTCCCTCTCCCTCTCCCGGACGGGACACCAACACCTCCGACGAAGACATCTCCGCCCTCGCCCATGTCCCCCTCCGCCCGCGCGAGCTCAGCCGGCTCTACAAATTCCCCCTCCTCACCCGCCGCATCACCCAGCAGACAGGCAAGGGAAAGATCCACCGACAATACTGCCTCATCGTCGCCGGGAACGGGGACGGCCTCGTCGGCTGCGGCGAGGGCAAAGACGCCGACGCCACACGCGCCGCCGACAAAGCCTTCGCCCAGGCCGTCCGCAACATGGACACCGTCACCCGCTTCGAGCGTCGCACCCTCTGGGCCGACGCCGACACCAAACTCGGCGCCACCCGCGTCTTCCTCCGCCCCCGCCCCGTCGGCTTCGGCCTCCGCTGCAACCCGCACATCCACCAGGTCCTCAAGGCAGCCGGCATCAAGGACGTCAGCGCCAAGGTGTGGGGCAGTCGCAACCCCATGAACGTCATCAAGGCCGTCATGCGCATCCTCCAGGCTGGCAATGCCCCCCTCTCGATGGGCGATGGGGTCGGCGGGAGTGGACAGAAGCTTAATAAAGGGAGTGGGATTCGCACCAAGGCTGAAGTTGAACGGGAGCGAGGGCGGAGGCTCGTTGATCTGAGGGCATGACTTGCAGGTGCGGAAACTTGTCTAACAGATTCGATCATCTTTTCAATATCTTCAACAGACGGAGGTCTTGTCTTCATTAGATGCTACGATGTAAACAATTACACGTTCTATCTAACCACGTTTTTGCATAACAATTCCCTCGGAACAGAAAGTTTCTACCAAAAATTTCCACCATAAGGCGCGAAGGAAATTTCTGCCTTCATATTTGAATACATAAGGTCGTACGCCGGGTACTAACATATAACATTCCAGCATGACGACATGTAACATGTTGAGAGTGTAGGTATGATGGTTAGGGGGGAATGGGGATGAGTGTGGCTGGTGAGTAAATAAAATCTCGTCTACGAGGCGTTGGCTGAGAAGAGTTTTCCCGGCGAAAACCAATGTCGTTTTGGAACTAAGCCCGCCGTCCGATGTAAACGGCCGTCTTGCGTTCTCCGCACTGCCGGTGTCCTCGCCCTTGTCGGCGAAAACGTCCATGGCTGTTTAGGTTGGGGGGACGGCGTCCGACTGGGCAGAAATGTCGATCGGCGGGATGGGGACAGGGACGAGCGAGGCGAACGTGGAAAGAGTTTGAAGATACCAGTCCCCTTTGGCTTGGACTCGTACGATTTTTTTGACCGGTTGGATTGAACCGAGAGGGGTGAAGAGTTGCGCGGCTTGGGGGAGGACGGAGGGACATGTATTTCTCGGGGCTGTGATGTGAATGCGGGTGGCGCTCGAAATTCTGGCCAGACTATGGTGTCTGAACACGGAGAAGTCGCGGATGTGATGTCACTGGCTGTTTCCTCGCACGGGAGAAAACTTTGGGTCCTGGTATACATCGACGGGTATGACATATCCGATGCAGTATATTCCAAATTCGAAGCGGTATCCATGTCCTTGCGTCTGTCATTGGGTTCGCTGTCGTCATTTTCGTCGTCAGCATCATTGTCATCGTCCACCAGATCTACGGTTGATGGCATCTGGAGCGATACTTTGGATGGAGAGCTCGCAAAAGAGAATGAAGAGGAATATAGATCATAATCTATGGCAGTCTGCATCATCGACGAACCGGTAGAAAAGGATGCCATGCTCCCGTCGCGGTAGCGATCTTTGCAACAGTCGGTATCAAGCGTTAAGGCTTTTGGGGGTGCAATATTGACCCTGTCACCGAACCTGGAGTCGATGTTGTTTGGGGTCACCGGAAGGGAGGGTAGCGACCCAAAGGAGGAAGATACGGGCGAGTCAGTGGTAGGAGGTGTTGCTGGTGATTCCCACATCTTGAGCTCTTCGACAAGGCGCTCAGAGATAGTCGAGGAGATGGGTGACTCGAATCCCCATGCTGCAGTGGAGGGAGAATATCCAGCCCACCGTGCGTATAATGATTCGTCACTGGGTGGTTCACCTGCAAACACTATATCCGACTCCTGGGTAGAATCCTTGCTCCAATGTGATTTTAATTCCTCTGTGGCAGCGCAGCGGGATGATTCTTCCTTTGTGGATGAATCGCTGTCGATATCCATACCAGCCTCCCAAGAACAACGTGCCATGCTGCCCTCGAATATGACACCATCAGAATAAAAAGTATCCACGGCTTGAATGGCTCGCCGTAATTCTGGCAAGGTGATGCGGTTCCTCCAGTCGATATCGAGCATCCGGACAAGGACTGAGTTCGCCTGGTGCGAGATGGGTAGAACGGTGGGAAGAAAGGCGGAAGGGTCTTTGAGATATGCTTGGAATGTGGGATCGGATGCGGAGGCCGATTTCCAAGGATTTCTGCCTGTGGAAAGGTTGAGGAGGATGATGGCGAGGGACCAGATGTCGTTGAACATGGGAGAGTAGGTACCCGTGGGGGCGAATACTCCTCCTTGGCATTCTGGAATGTGTGTATTTTAGTGAGATTACAAGAAGAGAGTGTGTTGATGATACCTGGGCTCATGTGGTAAACGCTGCCAGTGCGAAACTCGTCGCTGACCTTGTCAGTGGTTGCCAGGCCAAAGTCAGTTATAGCGACCCGGAGTCCGTTTTCAAAGCACAGAACATTTTCTGGTTTGAGGTCGCGATGGTATATGCCGAGGGAGTGGCAGTATTCGACGGCGTCGAGCAATTGGAGAAACACTCGCTTGATGAGGTAGTCATCCCCGATGTAGCGACAACTATGAAGGATCTGGGAGAAAAGGTCGCCGTCGCGAGCGTAATCCATGATAATGTAAGTGTAATTGTAATCCTCGACGACGCGGTGGAGGGTGACGACGTTGGGGTGAGAGGAAGCGAGTTGATGGAGGGTGATCTCGCGGATGTGGATCTGCCGATGGCGACCGGTGAGTTTGAGCTGGTGGCCGACGAGACATTTTACGGCGTATGATTGGGGGAGAGAAGAGCGGGTATCGATGGCACGATAGACGACGCCGTAACCGCCGACGCCGAGTACTTGCACGAGCTCGAGGGAGTCATTGTCGATGAGGGTGCCCAATGGTGGATGGGCGGCAGCGGTGGGGGAAGGGTTCTTTGGGGGCATTGTGGCAGTCAGATCCCAAGTTGAGAGAGGAATAAAAAGACAGAGAAAGGAATTGAAAAGATTTACTGACTTGGTTATAAACGTGACTGACGGTCGTTTTCGGCGTGGCGAGCATGAGGTATCAAATGGCAGGCTCCCTGCAGTAATGACGCACGTTCCGCCCCGACGAAAGTGACTTGTGGCAGTAAGGGGGAGGGTGAGGAAAGGGAATGGGAGTAAAGGATGCTTACCTTTTGATAGAATGCAAGGCGGCCGAGAGTTAGCCATTGGTGCTAGATGGTGAGTAAGAAAATGACTAAAAACAGAACACGAAGTATTGTTTAATGTGAATCAGGGTCCATGTGGAATCTGATATGATCTTTAGATTGACTTACTCGCAGTGTAGTCATTAGGGGGTGGCGACACCCGGTCGATGCACCCCGTCGATTCGCTCCCTTCGCTCCCTTTCAAGTCCGTCAATCTTATCTGTCCACGATTCGACCGGACATTGCTTTTTGAAACAAATGACGACGATTCATATGTCATTCGCTTCGAATCCTCCAAACTTACTTGTTTTAGCAGGAGACGACCTAAATCGGAACAGGAGACCTACCATCCGCTCACGGCCTCAATTAACCCGGCCGCCCTTTGCTCCAGTATTCTCCCGCCCTCGCTTGGCAAAGAGGGGCTATCCATTCATTTTGATTCGGTGGTTTGATTGAATAGCTTAACTGAATGGCTCCAATGCCCGTGGTGCCCACGACGGCAATGTAAATGACCGGAGGACGATAGAATTCTATATATCCGGTCTCTCGAGTCACCAACAGGCAGGCATCCTTTAACATTCCTCTCGCACAGCTTTCTGCCATTAGTGTAATTTCTAGCGTGAAAAAAAAATCGACTTGGCCCTATACGGCTCCCATTGGGCTTTTCACCCTTTCACTTTCCTTTATCGACTATCAGAATGACGATCCGAGTCATTCTACCATTCAAGTCATTCTCGATGTACGCGATAAACCTACCAGACGCGTACTACACGTGATGTTGTCGCGTTCGAATGTCGGAGATTGAATTGAGTTCAGGAGAGCTTTAAAAGCTTGAACCTTCGTCGTCCTTGTTTTTTTCCACCACCCTCGTCTTCGACACAGCAACATCCTACACAGTACCCACTCTCTCACAACAATCGCATCTCACCATCTCACCATCACTCCCTTCCATCTCAACCCCATCACCACCTAATTCAACACCCCCCTCAATTATCGTCATGGCTCCCCGCCCCTTCACGGTGTTCCAAGACAGATCGCCAAAGTCGTCGAAGAAAACAGCCGCAACGGCTATACAAGAAACCAGGATCGCCAGCTATCCCGCATCACCCAACGCCCCCGTGGACGACACCGATAAGGAGAACGTCAACCCAACCACCGGGGAACGCGGCGCCCCACCCACAATCACCAAGAAGAGGAAAACGACATCCGCGCCTTCCGTCAAATCCCACGCGCCTTTGGCAACAAAGTCGCAGGTGGACCTTTCAGAGGCCAAGCCTACTTCGAAAAAACGCAAGGCCTCTTCAAAAACTAAACCTACGAGGAAGAATACAAGCGCCGCAGGAAAGGGTCGAAGGCCGACTTCGAGGACCTCTCCTCTCTCCAAGGTTGAGGAGGAGAGAGAATCGGAGAGAGAGATAGAGCGCATCAGGCTCGCAGATATCGACTCCAGGTGTTACCAGCTCACGGTAAAACCTTTGGCCGATTTGAGTGAGGCTTATGGTTGCCCACAAACTCTTGAAGGCCGAGCCACTGGCGTGGACGACGGAATGCTGGTAGATAAGGTTCGTCTTTTGGAACCTTTGTTTTCACGTTTGTTCTCATTCTCGGTAGGATTGTGTGTTCGATCTCGAACCCTGTGACTACTCGGTGCCCGTGCCCCCTACGCCTCCGCCCACACCTACCAAAACGACACCGAGATACACGACATCGTTCTCGACGTCAGAACGGAAGTTGCTTTTCGCGGCTTTCACGTTCTCATCTCCCTCCCTCTCTTCAGAACGACTCAAGAAGGCAAAATCGGTTGACAATGGCTCGGCACGCCCTTCCCCATCGCTGTGATCGCACCGTATCCCAAGCATCCCTATCTCATCGCATCAAACTCTCACCGTTCTACTCATTGGCATTCTCCCTGCCAACACATTTATCCTTGATGTATATCTATCTGATCTTTATCTTTCTTGTCTATACAATTTCTCGTTTTTGTTTCCCTCTTGTTCTAGCACTCTCACCACTCCCCCACGCCCACATCTTTTTACTCACTTTTTTTGCATTGATGCATCTGTATTTGTATACCGATACCATCGAGATAATTGAATAATAAACCAATTTCTCCAACTCTTCGTAATAGCAAGTCACCAACCTCCAATTGGATGGATGCTACCATCATCCATCGGATATGGATCACGCGAACCTTGAGCTGACGCGTCAGATCAAGCTCTTGGACGTATGCTGTATTTCCCGGGAACCTCGACCCAGTCAGAGTCCAGTTTCGACACCATCTATTGGGGTAGGAATCCTCAAGATTTGTTTTCTTTCACTCAACTCTTCGAATCTTCTCGAGCCTTTTGCGATGGTCACGTGCCAACGCGTCTTTCCGCTCTCTGTCCCGCTTTCTGTCCTACTTTCTTCGGTTCTCTGTCTCCCGAGTTCAAACTTCACGACCAGGAATACTTTCAAGATGGAATATTCACCGTTGTACCGTTGCGCCGATATTCTATGCAGTATCTAGAGCCCGAGATCCTGATGTCTTACCCACCCGGCTTTTTGTGAGTTATGTAACTGCGCCCGCCCTCTTAATTTTGGATACCGGAGACACGTGGAGTAATCGGGGGATGGCTTGTACGGTGTAGAGATGCCATTGTTCAAAGGACTAGACTTGTGTCAATGCGCCTCCCCTTGGACACCCCCCCCTTTCTCTGTCTTTCAAACCGGGCGAACAATGTGGGTGGAGGGCGATTCGAATCATTTTCTACGTGATAAATCTATGAAATGGTATAGACGACGGAGGTTGACTGGCTTCAAGAGAGGTTTAAAGGCCTAACCTCTGGCCGATCCTTGTTTTTCCCCATCCTCTCGCTTCTTTTGACCATTCAAACACTCTACATGGCTTTCCATCGCTAACTCCTACATTGGCCACCCTCTACTAAATTTCTTCGCCGTTCAAAGATCACCGTCCCACCTCGTCAACATTCACCCCCACACACCCTCACAACACCCTGACTATCGGTATGGCTTCCCACACCTTTTCGTATTCCAAGATAGATCTCCTAGTTTGCGTCATCAATGGCCTCCCCCCTTCTTTTTCTCTTTTCTTTCATCAAGGACTGGCCCCAAGAATTGTGGATGCGACCTTAAACAGGACGAATAACACGGTGGAAGACGAGTCGAGTCATATTTTCTAGGCAATAAATCCATATTATGCATGACTCTTTTGCATGTAGATGACGGAGATTGAACTGCTTCGAGAGGGCCTTAAAAACCTGAACGTTCAGGCTTGTATATCCAATTCACAACCCACTTCTGCCTGAAGACGCGAAAGTGTTATCATCCCCCTTCAACCGGCCGTTCTTATTAGACAATTCCCACAACCTCATCCCTTCTCTCCATGGCTGCCCACGCTTTCCCCATATTTCAGGATAGATCACCCAGATCGCAATATAGGGTGATTCTGCCAGACACCGGGCTCACCAAGCGTGCCACATCGTTTAACGGCTCCCAAGACGATCTGGACAAAGAGAATATCAACCCCAGAACTGGCGAACACACCGAACCCATGAAAAACAAGAAAAGGAAGAGTTCCGGACTCTCAACCAAGTCCCATGCCCATGCCCCTTTGACAATGAAAGGGCAGGTAGAATCTTCACAGGCCAAGCCCGTCTCGATCAAACCCAAAACCTCTACCAGAACCAAATCCACGAAGAAAAATCCAAGGTCCTCTAGAAAGGGTCGAAAAATACCCACAGTGCCCTCCTCGAGAGGTTCCCCCCTTTCTCAGATCGACGAGGAAAGGGCGTCTGAATTGGAAATTGAACGAATTCAGCTTGCTGATGTTGAGTCGAGATGTTACGAGTTAACGGTCAAGCCTTTGGTGGATCTGAGCGAAGCTTTCGGTTGCCCACAAGCTTTTATTCCACAAGGTCGAGCCCCTGGTGATGATGATGAAATGTCCGCAGACAAGGTTTGTCTTTCAGAATCTTTGTTTTCACGTTTGTCCTCATCCTTGATAGGACTATGTTTTCGATCTCGATCTCGATCCCTGTGACTACTTGACCCCCGTGCCTCCTACGCCTCCGACAACGCCCACCAAAACATCCCCAAAACACACGACATCATTCTCAACACCAGAACGGAAGCTGCTTTTCGCGGCTTTCTCGTTCTCATCCCCCTCACCTTCTTCAGACCGGAAGGCAAAATCGGTTAGCAGTGGTTCTGCAAGCCTTTCTCCGTCGCCATAATCGTGACCTTATCCCAACCATCCCAACCTTGTATCGCATCAAACTCGCACCATTTTACTCATTGGCATTCACTGTGTCAACTCGTTACCCTTGATTTATATCTGACCTTCATCTTTCTTCTTTATATCAATTTGTCGTTTGTGTTTCCTTGTCCTGGCACTCTCACCGCTCCCCCCACTTCCACATCTTTTGACTCGCTTTTTTTACATTGCTTTGTCTGTAATTGTTTACTGCTACTGTCGAGACAATTGAATAATCTAATTCTCTGATACTTCAGGGTTGGCAAGTCACTAACCTCTGAGTGTTATTACACCGGAGGAGATTCGTGTCCCCAGCACCCACCTGTCTACCCCAGATAGACAACTAATTTGGAATGAGGATTGTCTGTTGGATTGTGCAGAGTCTATCGTCTGTACAATCAAACGGACAACCCTTCAGTCCAGAATGAGATGCCTGGTTTCCCCTGTCAGAGAGACAGTGAATAGTTTGTACCTCGTCGAGTTCGTGAGGCAAACATGTGAGGGATGTAAGAGTTGCACTCACCTCCCAGATATGGATCCTGACGCGTCAGGTCAGGCTCGATGCCTGATAACCTCAGTCGGAACTCAGTTTCCCCTCCACGTCTATGGCACCGCGAGCCGCAAGAATTTTTTTTCATCTATCTCTTGGAATTGTTCCCTGAATTGAAAATATACGCGGTGCAGTCACGTGCCAACGCTTCACGCCTTCACCAAACTGTCTTTCAGGTTGTCTCGCGGGCCTCGTCCTTGACCAGTGTTAAAACATGACTGCTTTCCATCATCCAATCTCTGTCACCTGATTTTAAGCATCACGACCAGCAAAACTTTCAAGTTGGAATGTTTGCCCTTGTACAGTTGCGATGATATTCTATACAGTATCTGGAGCCCGAGACCTGCCCAATTGATTCCTGGCTTCTTGTGTCGCCTTTGGGTTATGTCATTGGCCCCCACCTCTCGGGTTTGGAGACTAGAGACACGCGGCATAATCGAGAGATGGTGTTGACACCATTTTTTTGTATGGAAAATCCTGGAAACAGATGGACTTCGCTTGATGCGGCTCCGATCCGAATGGTCTCCCCATTCTTTTTCTCTTTTCTTTCATCAAGGACTGGCCCCAAGAATTGTGGATGCTGCCTCAAACAGGACGAATAATTCGGTGGAAGACGATTCGAGTCATTTTCTATGTGTGTAGACAATGGAGATTAAACTGCCTTGAGAGAGCTTTAAAAGCCTGGACTCTCGCTGATCCTTATCTCCCACCTTCTTCAACCATCGACAATCTTTCCACTCGCTAACTTCCACGGTCGTGCGTTATTCTCCTCTATCAAGACTTAACTGCCCGAAGTTCCTGCTCTGTCATCTGTATGGCTTCCCGCACTTTCATCGTGTTTGAAGACTGGTTGCCTCGATCTCCTGAGGATGCAGCTGCTATAATCCAGCAAGAGAAGGGTCCGCTTCTCTATGCCTCATCACGTCACACGCTCTTAGATAGTACCGACAAGGAAAACATCGATCCTGGTACCAGTCAATGCCCATCCCCCACCACGAACAAGAAGAGGAAGAATCCTCTGTTGTCCACCAAGTCACACATCCCTCTAGCGCGCAAGGGGCAGGTGGACTCGTTGGAGGTAAAGCCAGCCGTTAAGAAACGAAAGTCTTCTAGGAGAGGAAAACCGACATCCAAGAAAGATGGAAAAGCGCCAGTAGGGGATAGAAAAGGATCTAAACAGCCTTCCTACTACAGTCCCTCCCTCTCCCCGATCGACAAGGAAAGAGAGTCGGAGAAAGAGATAGAGCGGATCCGACTGGCTGATATTGAGGCTCGGTGTTATCACTTAACAGTGAAGCCTCTGGCAGATTTAAGTGAAGCTTTCGGTTGCCCGCAGTCTTTTATTGGGGAAGGCCGAGCCGCTGGTGATGATGAAATGTCCGAGGACAAGGTTTGTCTTTCAGAATCTTTGTTTTCACATTTGCCTCATTCTTGATAGGACTATGTTTTCGATCTCGATCCCAGTGACTACTTGCCACCTACGCCTCCGACAACGCCCATCAAAACATCCCCCAAACACACAACATCATTTTCAACACCGGAACGGGAGCTGCTTTTCGCAGCCTTCTCGTTCTCATCCCCCTCGCCTTCTTCAGACCGTTTCAGGAAGGGAAAATCGATTGGCAGTGGTTCCGCATGCCCCTCCCCATTGTCGTAATCACGCCTTATCCCAAACATCCCAACCTCACATCACACCAAACTCGCACCATTCTACTCATTGGCATTCACTGTGTCAACTCGTTACCCTTGATGTATATCTGCCTGACCTTCATCTTTCTTCTTTTATATCAATTTGTCGTTTGTGTTTCCTTGTCCTAGCACTCTCACCACTCCCCCCACGTCCACATCTTTTTACTCGCCTTTTTTTACATTGCTTTGTCTGTGATTGCATTCTGTTGCTGTCGAGACTATTGAATAATCTAATTTCTCTGACTCTTCAGGGTGGAAAGTCACTAACCTCTGAGTGTTGCACCGGAGGAGATTTGTGTCCCCAGCACCTACCTCGTCGAGCTCGCGAGGCAAACATGTGAGGGATGTACAGGTAGATGACAAGTATTTATGTATAGGTGCTAGGTTGCACGGACCACTACCAACCGAGCGCTGATCCACCCTCACACACATCTCGTCAGAACGAGCTCGTGGACTATGCTGTGTCCCACAGGAACCTCAACCCAGAGTGCGATTTCTCCTTACGTCTTTTGGCACTTCTCTTTCTTATTGCAGTTGTCATCTGCTAATGCACCCGAACATTACTCCTTTCCGTCCTACTTTTATCTGCTGACCAGCAGTACTTTCAAGTTCGAATATTCACCCTTGTGCAGTTGTGATGATATTCTTTTCAGTATACGAAGCCCGGGACGCTGTCTTACCTGCTCAACTGATTCCCGGCTATTTGTGTCCCCTTTGTGTTATTTATCTGGCCCCGTTTTCTCAAATTCGGAGACTAGAGACACATGGTGTAATCGAGAGATACGGAAGCTATTCTCCAAGCATGGAAAATCCTGGAAACTAGTGGCCTTTGTCCAATGCTCCCATTGAATCGTGTCCCCCTTTTTCTGTTCCTTTCATTGATGACCGGTCACAGGAAATGCGGATGCGACCTCAAACGGGACGAACAATGCAGCAGAGGACAATTCGAGTTATTTTCTATGTGGTAAACCTACAAGATGTGTTTTCGTGCATAGACGACGGAGATTGAACCAGCTTCAAGAGAGTTTTAAAAGCTTGAACTCTGGATGTCCTTGGTTTTCCCTGCCTTCGGTATCCATAAACTCGACACTCCTTCCTACCACTATCAGTCACACCCAATCGTACCACTGCCACTCATCCCCCCTTCACTTACAACATTTTCTACTCGATGCCTGCGCCTTCTATGCCAACGCTGACACCCACAAATACATTTCTGCGACACACACGACACCATTCTCGACACCGGAATGGAAGCAGCTTTTGGCAGCTTTCACATTTTCGTCTCCTTCACCTTCTCCAGAAAGATTCAAGAAGGTGAAGTCGGTCGACAAGTCCTTACGGCTAGGTATATCTCCATGGTCGTGACCTTACCCCCCAGGGTCCCCGTTTCCATACCCCATCATACTTGCATCGTTCTCCTCATTGGAGGGTGTCAAGCTGTCAGGAAGTAATCAAGGGTGGATGAAGTCATCCCCTAGCTTGCGTGTGAGACCACGCAATTTCCTCTCCTGGTGTTGCGAGTGTTGGCCGACAACGATTGTCTTGGGGTCAGAACTCTGGTCTCCAAATCATATGGGTCCAGGTATCGAACGTGCAACTTTGGACTTCAAGTTCGAAATTAAGGGAATAAAGCCGTTTGCTATTTCAAGAATATCGAGTTTTCAGGTCCTGCGAGCATTGGGTAAGCCGATTTCCAGCTCATCATCGCGAAAGTGTATCACCTTACCCTGCTCATCAGATTTGCGATAAGAATGGGAGGGAAAGACATTGTGATCGGTCCCCAGGGAAGTGGCAAGGTCAAGGTGAAGTACCCCGGTTTACAAATAATGAAGGGCGTCATGCGGGGGCTCCCGCTGTGCCAGCACATTTATATATCTGTAATCTCTTTTTCTTGCTTTGTCGTTCTTGTTTCCCATGTCCACATCTTTTTCCTCGCTTTGTTTTGCATTGGCCGGTCTATAATGGTATACCATTATTGCCGAGATAATTAAACAGTAACCTGATTTCTCCAACTCTTTGTGATAGCAAGTCACCGGCCTCCAAGAGTCGTGCATGGATATCTACCTCGACCCAGTTGTTTCTACCCCTGTCAGTCCGCGATAGTCACGTGCCTAACCATTACCACCTCTCGAAAATACCACCTTTCGTTCTACTTGCCTTGGTTCGCAATCACCTGAATCAAATTTTACGACCAGCAAATACTCTCAAGTTCGATTATTTCTATTTTGCGCAGTCGCGACGACGTTCTATACAATACTTGGACGCCGAGACCCTGTGTTATCTTCCCGGCTTTTGCGCCATTTTTTAGCGCCCTTGCGTTATGTAACTGGCCCGCTCTCTCAATCATGGATACCGGAGACACGTGTCGTCATCGATTAGCTCGCGCTCGCGAGATGATTTCGTGTGGTTTTCTTGACGTTCGGTTGTCCTACGTTCAAGAAATCACTGCGAGCCACGGTTCATCTGTGGGACTGGTCCCCATCAGTCTTCACCCTGGAGACAATGATTCTGCCTCGCTCTCCGAAATTCATTGATGCTCCAGGATTCTGCTCATCTTGGGGTATATCGCCCCATCGTACCGTGAGGCTGTTAATTCAACTACGCCATTTTTTATTCGGTCAAGAGCTGTCCCGAGTCACGGCCACATTCTTGTGAACGCAGGATATAGGACCCGGAATCACACACAGACTCGTGTTCTTGAAACAGCCTCCGTTCTCGGAGATAGCTACATTTAAAACCTGCAGGGGTGACCCCCCCCCCACTTTAGAGCAGCAACACTTCCGCGTGGTAACCCTCTGTGAGTTCCGGATAACGAGTTGCGCTAAACCGGTTACGGAAAAAAGGAGAGAGATGCCATCACAACAACCTGGGAGTCCCGAGACTTGATGAAGTGAATGTGCCCGATCATAACGTATCCTGTTCACAATAGCCGGTACACGCGCCGCAGAGTGGGAACACACCTGGGCGGTTCATTTCCGTTCAGTCGTTTGCCCTTCACGCCTGTTGGAGCCAACTGGTCACTGAACGTGGTATCTTACTCCAGCCATATTCAACCATTGGGTTTTCTGCACAGTTTTCATACAGGTAACTGGGTTGCATCGATATGGGCTTCTTAGGTGGCACCTAGGATTGGACTTCGAAGCGCCGATTCATAGGAAGTCTGGCTCGCTTCAGCCCCGAATAACGACTTCTCTGATGCATTGGTCCAAGAAGATAACGAAAATAGTGTCGGTTCTTCTATTTGCAAACTTGACCTATTTCGTCACCAGGAAGCACGGCGGCTCCTTGTTGCTAACATCCGCCGAACTCGCCTTCCTGACAGACTCTAAATGGTCAGCTGCCCAACTGGCGAATAATTCCTCTCCGTTTGCATTTTGCAGGATAGGAATTCAGCCACCTTGAACTCAAGAAATGTCATCCTTAGACGGTGAAACTGGTCAAGTTAAGTTAAAGTCTACACAGGGTTGGCCCATCGCGAAAGTCACACAGTACGCCTTCGAGGATTGTTATACTGATCGTTATGTCCTCTCTGATAACGACCAGGAGGTACAAGCGTATGATTGTCGAGCATCTTCAGCATCTTCAGATTGCTCTTTCTGCGGTGGCATGTTCTTCGCCTCCGCGTAATTTTCATACGAAAACTCCCTCCCTCCCACGGCTCCAAAAGGGTCATCACCTATTCTACCAGGCCCGTCCCAGAAATGAAACGCCTGACTATGGACACCGTACGAGGCAGGTACCACCTCAAGCAAATCTCCACGGGCGATCTCGATCGCTGGTATCTCGGAGGCGGGGAGTCCGATCAGATACGCTAGGAGACATCTGATGACAGAGGAGTGACCGATGATGAATAAATCTTCTTGTTCACGTTCGAGCTCGATCAGGATGGGTTCCAATCGTACTGTAGGATGAATATTAGTGATAATAACAATAATAAAACAGGAATTTTAATTGACTGCAAAGGTCATGATAACTCTCTGCCCTTGGGGCTCTGAATGCGTACGGGTCCTTGGCAAAACGCTCCCAGTCTTCCGGGTAGTATTTCCTTGCCTGATCGGGGGAGAGACCGTCCCATATGCCAGGATTGATCTCGGCCATCTGAGTTTTCTCTATGACTTTCACGTTGAGTGGTGGGTTGGAAGGCGACCGAGAGGCGGCGAGGAAAGGCCATGCGGTGTTGTGGGCGCGGCGCCGTGTGGAGGTCCATATCTGTGAACGCGTGCGAGGAAGGTTTCTATCTTCGGGATGAATGGGTGTGAGGGAGATGTGCGTACCACCAGCCTTCGTTCTTGAGGATTCAGACCGCGCTGTTCGAGAGTCTTGGCGCGGCGTTCGAGGACAAAGTCCTTGAGCCGCTCGGCGTATTCCCATCCGGATGGGGAGAGGTCCGAGTCGGCCTTATAGGAGTGTTCAATGAGCGATTGTCCAGACTGTGTGATTGGGTGGGCGGTTGAGTAGGGTTGAGTGAGCGAGTGCAACTAGTTAAAGGCGGGGGAAATTTTGTTCACGTACTCGGGCAAAGTAAATAGTTCGGAATCGGTTATGTATGTTCATAAGGAAGAATACGATTCGGGACTGTTTAGGTGTTGGTTGACCTGACAATGTGAACTTTATGTCGAAACTCACTTGCACGTATCCCTGGATGTTCTGATGATAGGATGTCGACAGATGAGACAGGTCGAGAGGGTGCATGGGTTAAGTTCGCTTACGTTGACCATGATCTTCTCTCCGACCTACAATATCCCCGTGTGAGCTTATACTACTGATGCTTGTGGCGGGGCCTACGTTTATCAACCGAATAAATGGCCAAGTCGTTTCCTCCACAGTGTCATAATATTTTTCATGGTCTCGAATTCTAACATAATAATCCTCGACGGCTTTGTCCGGATTCCATCCACGATACTGTAAGGCTATACGTTAGACATAGACGGCCGTTCCACTGAAAAAGTAAAATCAAAAACGAGAATATTGATACTAACGTCGGGAGAAGATATCTTGACATTGCGGATATTTGTTTCAATAATTTCTTTATTGTCGCATACGGACTCTGATGTGGGTGATATGAGAATGTTCCGCAAGACAAGAAGAAAGGAAATCGGATGAATTTTGTTCACCTAGCAGGATGATATGAATCCCATCGTTGTCGAATTTTTCAGCGACCCTGTGTCGCGCTTCGCGAGTCCCATTGTTAGCATCGTAAATGACGACTTGGCCCCCACTCGCAAAAAAATCCGATATGAGCCTTTCACACCCGTCTGAAACTTTCTTTCGAAGAGCCATCGTCTTTGGGCTTTTCTCTCCTGCGAAAAGAAGCGAGTTTGAGGGCAGATACCAAACTGTGATCTCGAGATCGGACCCAATGTGAAATAATCTGGAGGAAGTTTCTGAGCACCGCCTAGTGTCTTTCTCCGGTAGTCTCCCAAAGAAACAACTTCTGTCTTGATGCCCATCCATCGCAGGTATCGTTCCAAAGATCGGGAGATGTGAGTCTTCCCTCGGGCAGGGAGTCCGACAGTGATCACGAGAATTTTCCCGGCGTGGAAAAGCAGCCCGGAGGCAGTGGTGTATAAGGGTGCGACCATTGAGACAGAGTCAGTAACTACCGCACGACCGAAAGCAAGTTTAGGCAAGTGAGTGGGCGGGAACGGAAGAGGATCGGCGGGATCGATATTTTACGTAAGTAATACAGCACTGTTGTCGCGGTCCTTGATTGCCTCTCTCAATGAGTTGAGAGAAACCCTTCCAGTTGTACCGACTGTTTCGAGGGACCGACGAGGTTTATGAGCAGGTAGTGTCAATACCCTCACACACGTCATAGCCCTTACATCGATTCACCCTTTCACGAGCTTACACCCTGTATCATTATGCTACCATGAGCCCTGGCCCCCAAAAACTTCAACTCGCAAGGACTGTGCCCCCACAGCCTTTTATGACGTAGCTGAGGCTCTCGATGATAGAGTAACCCTCGGTTTCAGCACAACACGGTCTGCCCTCCTCCTGTGGTCTTCTAGAGAACTTAATGAATATCGTCATCGTTGGGTGTTAGCATTTAGACATAGGTCACAGAACACCGCACTATTTAGACAAGTGAGTGAGAGCGCAAACTGAAGACAAGATCGCGGTTGGGCAGCGATTTTGTGAGGCTAGAACCATGTTCCTCTCAAAAGGATCATCGGCAACCCTCACAGCTTCAACCACACACTCCCCCAGCAACGCGATCCCTTCAGCGCGTGGGCTACAATACCATCTTCCCGATCACACCTTCGATACACAGCACGAGCTCAACCTCGTACTGGGTGACAGATTTCCCCGAACCTCCGGTGCGAGCCGTCCGACCGACCCGGTGGATGTAGTCTTTCGGGTATGTAGGTATATCAAAATTGATCACGACCAAGGGTGTATTGAGACCACTGGAGTACAGAGCAGATGTTAAAGAAAACCGACGCCATTCCAACAACAAAAAACTGACTTACGACATCAGTTGGCGATTAGAACTTGGCTAAAGCGCCGAGCCAGTGACTCTGGCTTGGTTGACATCGAATCCGGGGATTATAGGGTTCGGACTAGAGTGGTAGCGAATTAGGTCTGAGGATGCACTTTATACTGTCATTTTTTATGTTGCGGTCGAATCTGCGCATTGGATGCGTTGAAGAGCCAGCATCTTTACAGGCAGACTCGACCATAGCGACTAGTATCGCCGGTAACAGGAAACTTGGAATCTGTGTATCATCCAAGGGCGGGTATTACTGGGAAGCTATTTTGACGATAGACCTGACCGAATGTGATCGGATCGGGGAAAGATAAGGTAGGCTTGAACTTTTTGAATCCGTAAGAGCAGGAGCATTAGGAAAGTGACGAGGACCCGTAGCTGCAGGTGGTAAACAACAGTTGTTCACTGTTGCAACATAGTTATTATTCTTGTTCATCGTCCGTCTATTCTGCTTGAAATTCATGCCGAGTAAGTAGCAGCTTCGCGCGGGCACAATGTCCTGCACCAACTGCATGTGAATGGGGTG
This sequence comes from Porpolomopsis calyptriformis, assembly GCA_951640195.1. Taxonomy (NCBI): domain Eukaryota; kingdom Fungi; phylum Basidiomycota; class Agaricomycetes; order Agaricales; family Hygrophoraceae; genus Porpolomopsis; species Porpolomopsis calyptriformis. The sequence continues at coordinate 1,120,922 of OX621173.1, forward strand.
TTCGACTATCGAAGTCCTTCGAGTCCACTTGAACGTTATCCCGATCAAGCAGCAGCTCGACGATGGTATCATGTCCATTATCAGCTGCATATGAAGGGGGAGTTCGACTAGACGAGGCATTCGAGTGCGATTGGGCGTCATCCGAAGCAAACATCAGCTTTACAACCCATTCTCGGTTGCACATGAAAGGGGGGTTCGACCATAGGAGTCCTTCGAGTCCACTTGAACTTCATCTTGAGCAAGCAGTCGCTTTACAATGGCATCGTACCCATTCTTCGCTGCATACGAAAGGGGCGTTCGATCATACGAGTCCTTCAAGTCCGATTGGACCTCACCCTGAGCAAGCAGCAGCTGTACAATGGCATCATGCCCATTCTGAGATGCATACGAAAGGGGTGTTCGACCATCCGAGTCGCTCGAGTCTGCTCGAACGTCACCCCGAGCAAGCAGCAACTTTACGATAGAATGATGGCCATTCTGAGCTGCGTATGAAAGGGGGGTTCGACCATCCAAGTCGCTCGAGTCTGCCTGAACATCATCCTGAGCAAGCAGCAGCTTTACAATGGAATCATGTCCGTTCTGAGCTGCACACGAAAGGGGCATTCGACCCTTCCAGTTTTTCGAGTCTGCTTTAACATCGTCCCGAGCAAGCAGCAGCTGGACAATGGCATCATGTCCATTCTGAGCTGCATACAAAAGGGGCGATTGACCATACCAGTCCTTCGGGTCCGCTTGAACGTCATCCCGAGCAAGCAGCACCTTTACAATGACATCATGCCCATTCTCGGCTGCATGCGAAAGAGGCGTTCGATTATCCGAGAGCTTCAAGTATGATTGAACATCCTCCCGAGCAAGCAGCAGCTTCACAACTGTATCATGTCCATTCTCAGCTGCATACGAAATGGGCGTTCGAGCATCTTCGTCCTCCGCGTCCGCTTGAATGTCATCCCGAGAAAGCAGCAGCTTCACAACCTCCTCATGCCCTCTTTCAGCTCCATATGAAAGCGGGGTTCGACCATTGCTGTCAGCCTTGTCTGGATCTGCCTCGCTGTCAAGCTGACAGCGGACAATCTCATCCAAGCCCCAGTAGGCAGAAACATGGACTCCTGAAAAATTCCTCGCATGATCTTGACTATAACCAGACCAAAGATGACTGTATTCAAACCAATGATAGTTGGACATCAACACAACTTGACTGGCACATGCAACTTTGGATCCATCGCGAAGGAAATCCATCGCAAAGTTCACGATACTTTTTTGGTGTCGACGAGCATGATGGCCCCAATTCCGTGCTGCATAATCAAGAAGAGGGTTGGCTTTTAAGAGTGATTCGAACTCAGCACCGTTATTACAGTAACCACGCGAAAATACGTCGAATGAAAGATATGTGAGGCATGTTACTGCAATTGAAGCCTCAGCGTTCGGAAACTGGGATTCACGTCGACTTTCAAAATATTGCTGAGTTGTGTAGTCTGTATAAAATGCATATCGAACATGTTATCAGACCAATGTTTGTAGTACTCACGAGCGAGCCGCACAACGTTCTCTTTCTCGTCAATCACAACCAGTCCCGCACACACAGAGGTCAGCTTTGTTTTGAAGACGAGAGCACGATCATCCATCTCCCTCATCTCGGTTGTCACAGCAAGTGCATGTCGAAGCTCTTCAATGGACAAGGGTCGGGTTGCATATACGATCCACAAAAGAACCTGCATCGCTAAGTCTTTTGTGTTCGTTTGTCGTTCAATTCGTTCCATAGCTTCGTCATAAATTTGATCGATCTCGTCCGGAAGATTATCCAGGGCACGAAGCACAGCTTTTTCGTTATCCTGGTCTACAAGTGCATTTACATGCAGGCGCGCTAGTAAAAACCTTGCCTGAAAGTCAAATGCGAAATATGATTAAATAACTGGAGATGCTCACATGCCCTGGGCACTGTCAACAATTCGTTTTGTGGCAACATCTTGCAGATTAACCAGATCCGGAAAATCAGCCAATTGATTTTGTACGAATTTCGTTATATCTTCATCAGTCGCACGAATATGGACTCGCTGGGCATCGCGAAAATACCGTTCGATCGAAGGAAGGTTGCGTGATGTCACCATCAGGTTAATGGATCCCGAGAAAGATCGAAGAGCCTTTAACAATTTAATCCGAGTTCCGTTGCTGTCAGAATATTCATCCAGGGCATCTACAACAATGAATACTTTAGCATATGTCTTGATTTCCAGCTCCAACGCTCGGATCAGTTCATCAAGCGTGGGCAAAGTACCCTGCACTTTGTGACGATCGTAAAATGATTTAATATTTTCAGATATCCAAGAACGATCTTGGACGAACTGCTTGAGTAGGCTTGCGATAAGGTTGGTGGCTGTCTGTATCGCCTGTTCTTTGTAATTGCAGTATATGCATCCTATCCCAAAGTTGCTATCTTTGAAGCGTGATTGGAGATGGTCTACAACGACGGATCTAGACGGTAGCCGCGGTTAGAATTGAATCAATGGCGACGTAGACAAGACTATTACGCAAGAATCGTTTTTCCAGCGCCAGCTGGACAAAAATAATTAAACGAGTCGGTGTTACAGAGGTAGATAAATCTTACGATTTCCTGGGCACCATATTGTCTGCGCAGTTCCGTCACGCCAAGCCTGGAATATCGGAGATTCAAGCAGCCAGTTGCCAGTCCCTTTTTCATGGATTTGTAGGAATTGACTCTGTGATGCTTTGAAGTTTAGAGGAGATAACCAGAGTGCGATGTTGCAACGCTCTAAGTATCATTTAATTCATAGGCTCGGTAGTAGACGCTTTATGACTCACCATCATCACTGGAGTTGATATTCAACTGACCCCCACCAATAATGTTGAATTCGCTGTTGCTAATGCTAATATTTTGTGCACTAAGCATCGAACGAGTACCGGCCATTGTTTAGGTGGTGGGAGACGACGTTTCGAATGTCGTTGTATTGATCGCGATATTTTCCGGGTGAGTCATTTTCAAACTCAGGGTTTCCTTTTCAGGAAAACTCATTCCGAATTCGGGCTATTACCACACAACCGAATGTTTAGGAAGCGATCAGTAATAAGTCATCGCCCAGATACCCGCTTCTACAACCTCACCCTCTTGATCTCTTTCATCTCACCCACCTCAAGCCTGTGCCCAGGTCCGCCTCCTCTTTCAATTTATTTGATAACCCTCCCACTTCACCCACACACTCCTTCAGCAGCGTGATCTGTAAGCCACAACTCTAGCTTCTTTCCGATGATACTTGAGACGCTGCACACGTACTACATGACGAGGGCGGCAGATTTTTCTGAACATCCGGCGCGAGCTGTCCGACCGACTTGGTGGATGCAGTCGTGAATATATCACCACATCGACAATATATCGAGACCACTGGAAGCATATATCGAGACCACTGGAAGCATATATCGAGACCACTGGAAGGGCAGATGTCAAAGAAAACTAATGCCATTAACAAAAAAAATGGAGACGAACTGACTTAGGACATCACTGGCAATTAGAACTTTCTGCCCTCCGCGTTCGAACTTGGCTAAAGCGCCGGGCCGTTGACGGCTTAGTTAGGGGGTTCGACCATCCGAGTCCTTCGAGTCAGGTTGAACATCATCCCGAGCAAGCAGCAGCGTTACGATGTGATCATGTTCACTGTTGGCTGCATACAAATGGGGCGTTCGACCATCTGAGTCCTTCGAGTCTGCTTGAACGTCATCCCGAGCGAGCAGCAGCTTTACGACGACACCATGCCCACTCCCGGCTGCATACGAAAGGGGCGTTCGACCATCCAAGTCCTTCGAGTCCGCTTGAACGTCATCCCGAGCAAGCAGCAGGTTTACGATGGAATCATGTCCATTCTCAGCTGCGTACGAAAGGGACGTTCGTCCATCCGAGTCCTTCGAGTCCGCTTGAACATCATCCCGAGCAAGCAGCAGCTGTACAATGGAATCATGCCCTTTCTGAGCTGCGTACGAAAGGGGGGTTCGTCCATTCGAGCCCTGTGAGTCGACGTCAACGTCATGCCAAGTAAACAGCAGCTGTATGGTGGAATGATTTCCATTTTCAGCTGCGTACGAAAGGGGCGTTCGCCCATATGAGTCCTCCGAGTCTGGCTCAACGTCATCACGAGCAAGCAGCAGTTGTACAATGGAATCATAGCCTCTCGCAGCCGCATAAAAAAGTGGGGATCGACCATCCGAGTCCTTCGAGTCGGATTGAACGTCATCCCGAGCAAGCAGCAGCTTTACAATGGCATCGTGTCCATTCTGAGCTGCGTATGAAAGGGGGGTTCGACCATCATAGTCTTTCGAGTCCGGTTGAACGTCATCCCGAGCAAGCAGCAGCTTTACGATGGCATCGTGTCTATTCTGAGCTGCGTATGAAAGGGGGGTTCGACCATCATAGTCTTTCGAGTCCGGTTGAGCGTCATCCCGACTAAGCAGCAGTTGTACAATGGAATGATTTCCATTTTGAGCTGCATACGAAAGGGGTGTTCGCCCATATGAGTCCTTCGAGTAGGGTTCAACGTCATCGCGAGCAAGCAACAGCTTGACGATGGCATGATGGTCATGGGCACCTAGACGACGCAGCAGGTTTAGTATATCATCATCCGAACTCCAATCTGGGCCATCCGAGTCGTTTGAGTGCGATTGAATGTCATACCGAGCGGGTAGCAGCTTTGGGGTGGAATAATACCCACTCCCAGCTGCAATTGAAAGGGGGGTTCGACCATCCGAGTCCTTAGAGTCCGATTGAACGTCATCCTGATCAAGCAGCAGCTTGACCGTAGCATACCACACATTCCAAGCTGCATATGAAAGAGGGGTTCGGCCATGCGAGTCCTTCGAGTCCGATTGAACGTCATTCCGAGCAAGCAGCAAGTTTACAATGAATTCATGCCCACTCTCAGCTGCATATGAAAGGGGGGTTCGACCATGCGAATCCTTCGAGTCGGCCTGAACATCATCCCGAGCAAGCAGCAGCTTTACGATGGGATGATGCCCACTCCCAGCTGCGTAGGAAAGGGGGGTTCGACCATAGGAGTCCTTCCAGTTCACTTGAACGTCATCCCAAACAAGTAACAGTTTTACGATGGTATCATGTCCATTTTGAGCTGCGCGCGAAAGAGGGGTTTGTCCATTCGAGTCCTTCAAGTCAGGTTCAACATCATCCCGAGTAAGCAGCAGTTGTGCGATGGAATGTTTTCCATATTGAGCTGCATACGAAAGGGGTGTTCGCCCATATGAGTCCTTCGAGTCGGGTTCAACGTCATCACGAGCAAGCAGCAGCTTGACCATGGCATGACGATCATGGTTAGGTGGAGCAAATAGGTAAAATGTGAAATCATTACTACTCCCAGCTGCATATGAAAGGGGGGTTCGGCCATGCGAGTCCTTCGAATCCGATTGAACGTCATCCCGAGCAAGCAGCAGCTTGACGATGGCATCACGCCCACTCCCAACTGCATATGAAAAGGGGGTTCGACCATGCGTGTTCTTTGAGTCTGCCTGAACATCATCCCGAGCAAGCAGCAGCTTTACGGTGGCATTATATCCATTCTGAGCTGCGTATGAAAGGGGCGTTCGACCACCCGAGTCCTTCGAATCCGAGTGAACGTCAACCCGATCAAGCAGCATCTTTACGATGGCATCATCCCCACTCCTAGCTGCATATGAAAGGGGGGTTCGGCCACGCAAGTCCTTCGGGTCTGCCTGAACATGGTCCCGAGCAAGCAGCAGCTTTACGATGGCCTCGTGTCCATTCTGAACGGCGTAGAAAAGGGGGGTTAGACCATCTGAGTCCTTCGAGTCGGAATGAACGTCATCCCGAGCAAGCAGCAGGTTTACGATGGCATCATGTCCATTCTGAGCCGCGTGCAGAAGGGGGGTTCGACCATCTGAGTCCTTCGAGTCGGATTGAACGTCATCCCGGGCAAGCAGCAGCTTGACGGTGGAATAATACCCGCTCTGAGCTGCAATTGAAAGGGGGGTTCGACCGTGCAAATCCTTCGAGTCCGATAGAACGTCGTCCCGAGCAAGCAGCAGCTTTACAATGGGATCACACCCAGTTAGAGCCGCATAGGCCAATGGCGATAGACCATACCAGTCCTTCGAGTCCGGTTGAACGCCATCCCGAGCAAGCAGCAAGTTTACAATGAATTCATGCCCACTCCCAGCTGCGTGTGAAAGGAGTGTTTGTCCCCGGGAGTCCTTCGGGTCCGTTTGAACGTCATCCCGAGAAAGCAGCAACTTGACGATGGCATAATGCTCACTCTGAGCTGCATATAAAAGGGGGGTTTGACCACGCGAGTCCTTCGAGTCCGCTTGAACGTCATTTCGATCAAGCAGCAGCTTAACGATGGCATCGTGCCCCTCCTGAGCTGCATAGGAAAGAGGGGTTCGACCACCCGAGTCCTTCGAATCCGAGTGAACGTCAACCCGAGCAAGCAGCATCTTTACGATGGCATCATGCCCACTCCCAGCTGCATATGAAAGGGGGGTTCGGCCACACAAGTCCTTCGGGTCTGCCTGAACATGGTCCTGAGCAAGCAGCAGCTTTACGATGGAATTATGTCCATTCTCAGCTGCCAGCGAAAAGGGCGTTCGACCATCCGAGTCGTTCGAGTCTGCTTCAACGTCATCCCGAGCAAGCAGCAGCTTGACGATGGCATCATGCCCTTTCTGAGCTGCATAAGAAAGGGAGGTTTGACCATGCGAGTCCTTCGAGTCCGCTTGAACGTCATTTCGATCAAGCAGCAGCTTGACGATGGCATCATGCCCTTTCTGAGATGCATATGAAAGGGAGGTTCGACCACGAGAGTCCTTCGGGTCCGCTCGAACGTCATCTCGATCAAGCAGCAGCTTCACGACGGAATAATGCCCCCTTTCAACTGCATATGAAAGTGGGGTTCGACCATCGCTGTCAGTCTTGTCTGGATCTGCCCCACCGTCAAGCTGACAGCGGACAATCTCATCCAAGCCCCAGAAAGCCGAAAGATGGACTCCTGAAAAATTTCTTGGATGGTATTGACTATAGTCACCCACACAAACATCCTCATGGCCAGGCACAAACACAACTTGACTAGCACATGCAACTTTAGATCTGTCCCCAAGGAAACTCATCGCCAAGTTTATGATACTCTTTTGGTGTCGACGAGCATGATGGCCCCAATTCCGTGCTGCATACTGAAGAAAAGGGTAGGCTTTCAAGAGCAATTCGAACCCGACATCGTTATTGCAGTGGCCACGTGAAAATACGTCGAATGAAAGATATGTGAGGCATGTTGCTGCAATTGAAGCCTCAGCATTAGGAAATCGAGATTCTCGTTGTTTTTCAAAATACTGCTGAGTTGTGTAGTCTATAAAATGTATGTCAAACATATTACCAGGCCAATAGTTGTTCTACTCACGAGCGAGCCGCACAACCTTCCCTTTCTCGTCAATCACAACCAGTCCCGCACACACCGAAGTCAACTTTGTTCTGAACACGAGAGCTCGATCGTCCATCTCCGTCATGTTGGGTGAAACAGCAAGAGCATGTCGAAGCTCTTTAACAGACAATGGTCGAATCGCATACACGATCCACAAAAGAGCCCGCATCGCTAATTCTTTTGTGTTCGTTTGTCGTTCAATTCGTTCCACAGCCTCGTCGTAGATTTTATCTATCTCATCCGGAAGGTTATTCAAGGCATGAAGCACAGCTTTTTCGTTATCCTGGTCTACAAGTGCATTTATATGCAGGCGCGCTAGTAAAAACCTTGCCAGGTGGTCAAATGCAAAACATGATTAAACATATTAGAGTGCTCACATGCCCTTGGCACTGTCAACAATTCGTCTTGTAGCAATGGCTTGCAGGTTATCCAGCTCCGGAAAATCAGAAAGCTGGCTTTGAACGAATGTCGTTATATCTTCATCAGTCGCACGAATATGGATACGCTGTGCGTCGCGAAAGTACTGTTCAATTGAAGGAAGGTCGCGCGACGTCACCATCAGGTTAACAGATCCTGAGAAACGTCGAAGAGCCTTTAACAGTTTTATCCGAGTTCCGTCGCTCTCAGAACATTCATCCAACGCATCCACGACAACGAATATTTTGGCGTATGTCTTGATTTCCAGCTCCAGCAATTCGATAAGTTCATCAAGCATGGGCGAAGTACTACGGACTTTGTGACGGTCATAAAATGACTTTATGTTGCGAGACATGGAAGGACAATCTTGGACAAACTGTTTCAGTAGACTTGCGATAAGGTTGGTGACCGTCTGAGTGGTCTGTTCTTTGTAATTGCAGTATATGCATGCTATCCCGACATTCTTGTCTTTGAAGAACGTTTCGAGATGGTTTACAACGACCGATCTAGAGGGCAGACGCAATTAGCCTTGAATCGACGGGCGAGGTAGACGATGTTATTACGCAAGAATCGTTTTTCCAGCCCCAGCTAGAGAAACAGTCAATTAAGTTGGTCGCAAAAGTACATAAACCTTACGATTTCCAGGACACCACATTGTCTGCGCAGTTCCATCACGCCAATCCTGGAATATCGGAGATTCAAGCAGCCAGTTGCCAGTTCCCTTTTCATGTATTTGTAGAAATTGACTTTGCGACGCCTTGAAGTTTAGAGGAGATAACCAGAGTGCGATGTTGCAACGCTCTAAGTATCATTGAAGTATAATTGGTAGTAGACGCTTTATGACTTACCATCCTCGTAACCTGATGTGAAATTATTAATTACCTGATTCCCGGCGGTGATGTTGACTTTGCTGTTCTCAAAGCCAATAGTTTCTGCACTAAGCATCGGAGACATCGATAAGAGACACGTGATCAACCTCTGTAATCGTTCGAGGTTTTCGCAATGCGGTTTTGAATGCTGCACCCAACGTAGTCCAACGTTCCTGGGATTGGGATGCTCACAGACATCTACCAGCTTTGTTTGATACCGAGAAAACGAGTGCTAGATTGACCATGAAAAACGAAATTGGCAATATTCGGCCATTCGGTCCTGTCAGATGACTTTTGGGTCAATCCATTCCATCTTAGCTTCGTCCTTACCTTCATCCTCCACCCTAATGGACACCCATGCCCTCGACCACCAGAAGGATCCCCTTTCCTCTTTATTCTCCCTCGACGACACCCCCCAGTTTCAGTACAACCCACAATCTTCCCTTCACCACACTCCCACCCCATCCCTTTCGACCCATATCAACACCGGAAATCAGCTAGACCTACTTGGAAACATGATAGCCATGCATGGAATCGAATCTCCCTCACCCCTCCCTCAATACGCCCCTCATCTTCTCCTCGAGCAGCAGTTCAAGCTTTCCCAGCTCCAACAACTTCAACAACTTCAAAACCAAATATTTCAGCAACAGGTGAGTCAGTCCCTACTCTTCCTTGCCAATAATCTAACCATTCCCATCTCAAGATTGCTCTCATCAGTGGACAACCTGGAATAGTCCACACAGAGCCTTCCCCTGAGCTGCAGAGAGACCATCCTGCTCAGTTCCATGGCTTGCCTACGCCAGGTGATGAGCAAAGCTGCGTGCTCTGCTCCAGCCTTCTGACATGCACACATCAGGTTCCTCGACGGAGCTCCGACCACAACAAAGCTCTGATTATGTTTCACCTATGATTCTTCATTATGTAGATACTCCCCCGGATGCCTTCCAGAACCCTCTCGAAAATACCCCTTCCCTCCCTCAGCAGCAGCAGCAGCAGCAGCAAACCCAGCCCCAGTTCTTCCAACCCCATGGATTTACTTCCGCCCCTGCCAGTATGGCGTTCGATTCCATCCCGCTTTCTACCGAGATCGATTTTGATATTTCACCTCTCACCAGTCCCTGGCTAGGTTCCCGTAAACAGTCGGTCGCTCCACGCCACACTTCCAACAAACGTACTGCATCACTCAGCAGCGATGAGTCCTCAGAGAAAGCCGGCCGTCAACGACCCTCCCCCGCCATGCATCCGAAGAAGCAGCCCCGTCCATACAAGTCTTCCTCTTCCACACCCGTGTTGCGTACGACTAGATCGCGTAGAAGCAGCACCAATGGTGATACCCCTTCTCCCGTCGACTTGTCCATGCCCCCACCCGCTCCTCCTTCGAACCAGGCTGCACCAAGTCACCCTTCATCACCGAGCCTCAACCCTCATCTGACGCCTGTTACGCCCGCCAGTATCATGAACCTAGGAAAATTCGGTGCTGGTCGTAAATTGGCTCCAGAAAATGATCCAAGTAATATTGATTCGAAAATGAAAGGCGTTACAAGACCCAGAGCTTCCACAGATGCTCCCACACGAAATAAACAGTCCAAGAGGATTGCTGTCAGCCCGAGACTAAAGGCTATTCTCCCCGGTACATTTTTTCTTTTCTCTCCCGTAAAAATTTCACTCTAAACTTGGTGGTCCAGCTGGGAGTCACCCTACCCTCAATCCAGGGGGATCAACTGCTTTCCAGCCGGTAGTGCAGGTCCGCAAGACGTCTCACAAAGTCGCCGAGCAAAAGCGACGAGACTCGTTAAAGACCACATTTGACGACTTGCGTGGTTTGCTTCCCCCTATCCCTCTTCCGTCGGATGAAAACTTTCCTGACGAGCGCATACTCCCCGGTGCGCTTCCCCCGCGCGGGCCTCCCAAGACGGGCGGGGAGGGGCCCAACAAGGGAGTGAGCAAGCTGCAGCTCCTGATGTGCGGTAACGATTATATACGACAGCTGAAAGCGCGGGTGGACAGGCGGGATGAGGAGATCGAGAGGCTGAGGCGTGAGATTCTGAGGCTGAGAGTTTTGGTGGGAGAAGAGGCGAGAAATGAGATGGAAGAGGAGCTGGATTTGGAACGGGATTTGGATGCTTGCGAACTGTTTGGTGTTGGGTTCAGACGGGGAGGGTCGCTCGTTGCTGATGACGAGGGAGACGACGATGGAGAGGACTGATTTGTTATATTCATTCAAATGCGCTCGCCGTTGGACAAGATTACTTTTTGTATCGTTTAGGAACTTACTAACCTTTGATAAATATTATCTAACTTTTTTTTATTTTTTATTTTTTTTATCATGTCCCAACCCATCCCTGCCAGGAGTCCTCTGTACGTCGCAGCTATCTAGCGAACGGTAACAACTGACGGAGAACCAGCTCGGTCGTCTTTCTCCTCCACATCGCGCTCGAAATACCCGTTGCCATCCAAGGGGTCTGGTCACCGACATCACTCCCGTTCCTTCAACTCAACAACACCACCTTGGTCATACTCAAAGTCGCTTTCTTTTTTCTTTTTTCGAAGGGATTTATTCACACTGACGATGGCAAAAAAATACGCAGTTGTACGCAACACTCGTCCTAGCCACATGCCTCGTCTCGCTCCTCTGCTTCTCGCTTCCTGGTAAGCCAGTGTCGTCCCCTTCCTCCGTCCTCCCTGTCCGTGTTGATCCCGATCATGGTTGCCTTTGCGTCCAGAATTCATGCCCGGAAAGCGGGCGCTGGCGATCGGTCTCTGCATATACCACAGTATCGCGTCCACGATCCTCTTCCAGAGCCCGCGTTTCATCCCGCATTCGTTCGGACCTGGGTTCGAAAAGTACGTCTTTGTCATTGGTAATTTATTTATGATACTGACGTGGACGTTTTTTTTGTAGCCTTAAAGTCACGCCGGAGATCGTGTGGGGAACGATGCATGGGGTGTTGAGCTTGGCGATGGTGGTTTGGTGGCAGGGAACGTTGGGGTATGCTGCGATGGCTAAGAAGATTCAGTGAATAGGCGGCTCGGTAGGTACGAAGTTCGGAAAGAAGGGGTCGCTCGCGAGCGCTCGACCGATCGGTCGAGCGAGAAACAACAAAAAAGGGAGGCGAGTAGATACTACGAGCGGAGACGACTCGACTCCCAGTGTTTGGTCTATCTAAAGGGAAATCTTCATCGTGAATGCATTTTCAACGAAAATGCAGTTTGTATTACGAATGGCAAAGCGGAAAGGATCTGAAGGACCGAGATGAAGCATATGATGATACGGTAACGAATGCAAGTTACACTTTCTACGCTGACATTATTGACGAGGAACACAGTTTCTCCTGACAAAGAGACGGGGTAAACACTCTGAAATCAGACGGAGAGGGGAAGGCCATCTTTGTTATACGGGTGATTATTTTATTTGGTTTCGTGCAGGACGGGGTAGCGTTAGGAACCAGCTTCGAAAAAGGGAGAAGAAGAAGAAAAGACAGAGAGAGAGGGGAGAGGCTCTTTTCCTCGGCGGGCTTCGTGTATCGTGTGGGTGGGTGGGTTTCCGAAGGACGTGTGGGCTCCGGGGGTGGAGGGGAACGTTCGCCGGGAGGTTGCCGACCTTCCCGCTCAAGAAAGAGAATGGGGTGACTTGGGAGTGCAGATCACTGGCCGGTAGCCTTTAGAACTCGGTAAATCAGCCAAGGCTAAAATAAATAAGTAACAGAGAACGCGATGAACCGTTATGGTTGCCCTGTTTTGGCTCGGTCGGTGGGCAGAACGCGTCGCTGGTAGGTCACCGTGTTGTCGACGGCGAGGACGGCCTTGAGCTCAGTTGGATGGCCCGCAAAAAAAAAAAAAAAACGGCCTTCATTTTGTTCAGACGGCTCGCGGTGTAAAGGAGAAAATTATTTCTTTTCTTTGTTCATGTTCGCGGGAGGAGACGCGCGGAGGTCAGTCATAAACTTCCTGTGAACCAATAAAAACATGCCGGGGGGGCAGCAGCTACTTTTCTCGCAGCGCCAAAGGACGTACATGGTCACCATGTACATCGCACCGCCCTGCAAGGTGTCACCGCCGCTACCCCCCGAATGCGGTCTGGACGGAAGGGCGCAGGAGGGTCCGCCCGTTCTCGAAGGACGCGGGCGCGTAGATCGGGATCAGACGCAGGGGGAGAAAGGGCCGTTTGGTTGGCCGGTCACTCTGTGGTATCTGCTCCTTGCGGAAAGTTCACCTGTTGTGAAAGGTGGAGAGAGGCAATCTCGTTAGTGGTTCGAGGGTCCGCACAGATTGGGGAGACCAAGATGATTGGATAGTTCCCTCTTAGCTCAGTTGGTAGAGCGCGTCACTAGTACGGTCACGGTCATGACGAGGTCAGTCGTTCGAGTCGGCTAGAGGGAATATTTTTTTTCTCCATTAAAAATTCACAACGTTAATTACCGACTCATACAGCAGCGCCTCGCGGCGGCGGTGTTTTCAAGCTAGCATTGTTGCTGTTGCCATTGTCGTTGTATTTTTTTTTTTTTGTCAACAGTAGGGAATTATTGCATTGTTAGCGGGCCGATCAGTCGGAGCAAGCTATGGCCACGCTGGAACAGCAAGACGACAGCCCTTCACATCCTCCTTCTGTTGTCTTTACCTTGTTGAAATGGCACACGATCGAGTCGACCACAAGTGTGGGAGATTTCACACTCGTTACCCACGGGAGGCAGAATTTTTTCAAATGACACAGTGAGGCACACTAGTGTATAGAGAGGTGGGTGTGTATCACCCTGGCGCCGGATACGAGCGGCGGGTCGGTGTCAGGGGACGGGGGGACGGTGCAAGCACGCCGTGGCGCCTGGACTGATGGTACGATTAAAATTAGAAATCCTGCGCCAGCGCTAGGCGGGATGGTTATTCACGAGCGGCTATAAAATTGCCTATACGAGTATGGTCAGTGTGCTAGAAGAAGGTATCTATCTGTGATGGTGCGGAAGGCCGGATCCATTGTTTTTTTTGGAATTTAAAACCGAAAAGGGAATTTTGATGATTGGGTGGAGCAAGAGCCGTTGTTCTCGACCGATGGAACGCATGTGATCTGAAAGTTAAAGTGATTGTGAAAGGTCCGTATTTGGTACGCGGTACAATCGGAATAATCCGTTACGAAGAATGAATCAGATTGATGGCCTCAGATAACTTGGAGTAGATACACGTGTGTACTAAAAACGGGTGCGGTGGTCTGGTGGCATGACTGCGCTTGACTTGACTTGACTTGTTTGTTGTTTCCTAATGGGGTAATGCCGTAATCAGCACAACAACAATCCCACATTTTCTTTAAAAACCCACCCCCACTCCACTTCGTTCCACATCTTCTTCTCTTCCCCCCTCATCACACACTTATCCTCAACATGTCTTACGAACAAAAACGTGCCATCGTCCGTCGCCGAACTGCAACATCCGTATTCGCCGGCGACTTCGACGTACGCCCACCCCGCGACGCCCTCACCAGCCTACTGAACGGGGTAGGCGTGTACAAACTCGTCGAGAGGGACGACGAGTCGCGGAGGACCAGGAGGAGGGAGAGGAGAGAGCGCGACCGGGAGAGGAAGCGCGCCAAGGCGCGAGAAAGGACCACCAACGAGGACATCAACGACGCGAAAGCGTCCACGTCAACCGCCGCCGCCACCACACCTGAACAACACGTCCCACTCGGGCCAGCCCCCTTCTGGCGCGCACGGCCGGCCATCCGCATGGCCACCATGCAGCGCTCAGTATCGGTCACGCCGCCCCCCATGCCCCAGTCACCACCTTCGAGAACCACCCGGATGTCCCCATCTGGGACATCCCACACCTCCCGCACCTCGTCAAAGCGCCCCCGCACGCCCAACGACGACGAGGAACTCATCGGCCAGCCACTCGCCGCACCGCCGTCCAAACGAAGGAAACGCGTGGCGGTGCGAAAGGGGTGGAAGGGATGGGTCGAGGGGTCCCCACCACCATCCGAGAAGCTTATAAACCTCGACGCCGTTCCAGTCCTCCAAGAAAGGAGGACTCGGAGCGGCAAAAGCTTCGACGCGATTGGGGTGGGCAAGGACGGGTGGGTCTAGATCCGTGGGCACGGATGAGACAAACGATGGACGGGTTCGGATCGGTACGTTGTCCTCTATCTACAACCTCATTTGATCTCATCATCATACCAGTATCGCAAGCTCCGCAAAGTAGACGTGACCCGCGGCATCCACCAGCCATCGCGCCGCCTGGAGTCACGCCGGCACTTCATCCGGAGCATCGCAGACACGATTAACTACCACCAACCGGTGGTGGCGGCAGACTAATCTTCGGTGGTAGGGTACATTTCCAGGTTGCAATCTCTCCTAGATATCTTGTATCACATAGTTTGGATTCGGGCACATACCTATTCTTGACAATGTATCTAAAATTCGTCGCATTTGTTTATTATCATTGGTTACTGCACATACCCACACGTGATGACCGTCATCGTCTTTAGCACCCTCCTCCCACTTGCACCCATCCTCGTACCCACTCACCCCACCCGTCCGTTCTCACAATTCCGAGTCAATAATTTATTCACCGTTTCTTTTTTTCGTATTTTCAGACCGCCATGTCTCTCTCTCACCTTCCATTATGGCCCGTGCCTCCGTCATGGTACCCGGGTCATATGGCCAGATTCACCCGCATCCTCCCCGCGTTGCTTTCACGGACGGATATCGTCCTCGAGTTGCGCGACTCGCGCCTCCCGCTGACCAGTATCAACGGTAGATTGGAAGGTGAGTCTTCCACGAGACTGGCAGGGAACCATTATATAGAACACACGTTCGTGACACCCCCAGCCGGCGACTTTTTGACTACGCGTGTGTCCCTTTGTTCTATCCGGGACATGCTTTACGCCGGCTTTTCTATTACGCAATGCAACACAACCTCCCCCACCTTTATGTCTATTATTATTTTTAACCTCCACTTTTACGTTTCTCCCATCTTCATTTTGACTCAGATGGTTTATTTGATTTTTGATCCCCGGAATGCTTCTTCTTCGACAGGTGCACTACAGCGGTGGCGCGCCGAACGCGGGCACGCCAGTGCCCCACCAGGAGGAGGAGGAGGAGGAATGACCTCCTCTCCTCCTCCTCCGGCCACATGCGAACGCATCGTTGTGCTGAACAAGCGTGACTTGGTCCCAGAATGGGGCATGGAGGTAACCATACCATTCGCTTCTTGCGGGGAAGAGGGGAAGCGTGCGATTGTATCCTGACGCCAAAAAAAAAAAAAAATTCTTTTTAGCCGTTTCGGAAGGCGATGAAAGCCAAGTTCCCAGATCAGAGGGTCATTTTCGCCTCGTGGAATCGCCCTCGCGATATTCGCGCCCTGCACGAGATGCTAGTAAGTATGTCGTGCTTCCTTTACCTCCGCTTGCTTCTGGGATTCTAACGGGGAGACAGACATCGCCAGAACTTCCCCGCTTGCCCCTGAGACCAACGTCCTCGTCATCGGTATGCCCAACGTCGGAAAATCCACACTCCTGAACGCTCTGCGAAATATCGGTATTCCTGGCCGTCAGTCTACCTCAGCTTGACGTATTCGTTTATGTGTAGGCGTCAAATGATAACTTTTTTTTTCTAGCAACACCTAAAGCGCTCAGGACATCAGCCCACCCTGGACTGACGCGAGCACTCTCGACCCGTCTAAAGCTCTCAGAAACACCCCTCGTCTACTCCTTTGACTCGCCCGGGGTGATGCTCCCCTTTCTTGGACGCGGCGATAAGGGGGCAGAGAGGGGAATTAAGCTCGCATTGATCGGTACGTCCGTCAAAAAAAAGAAGAAAAAAGCTTCGCACTCTCACACGTTGTCCCTTACACCAAACGATCACGAACTACGTAGCGGGGATCAAAGAAGGCATGTATGACATTCAAGACCTCGCCGCCTATCTGCTGTACAGATTGAACGTGTTGGATCCGATCGGTTCGTACTCCTCCCTCTCATTGCTTCCCTTGGCGAGCTTTAAAACAAAGGGGGGGACTCACATGCATGTTCTTACTATATATAGTACCAGCGTATTTGCAGCTTCTTCCGCCGTCAACGCCGCCTACGTCCGACCTGCTCGTCTTCCTCGATCTTTTGGCGCAGCGGTTGGGCATACTCAAGCGAGGGGGCGAGCGAGATGTCGCTCGGGCTGCGGCCTGGTTTGTGAAGTGGTGGCGAGGGGAGGGTGGCTTGGTGTCTGCGTCGACGACGAATAGAGATGTTGATGGCGTTGCTGCATTTTCCGTTGGTGTCGATGGAATATCGCAGCCGCGCAGGAGAGGCTGGGGTTTTGATTTCGAGTGGTCTGTGAGCCCGGGGGAAGAGGGGGAAACGGGGAACGGAGGGGGCGCGCTGGTGCAGAGGAAGATGGAGGAATGCATCGAGTCTTATCTTGCGTCGGTTGAAAAGGAGGAACGCGATGGGGGAGACGTGAGTTTGACGCAGATGAAGCATAAGGTGTGGCAGGAGAAGGCGGAGAAGCGTAAGGCGAAACAAAAGGCGCGTATGGGTCGGTCGTAAATTTATCGTAATATATTCGCGTCTTGACGGAACCATGTAAGTGATCGCGCTAAAACTCTGTCAGTGAGTCCACGTCGATTTCCATTTGCTGACTCCTAACGCGTATACTCTGAGCTTGGCTGGAGATAGGCGGTCGGACCTTGATATTGTCCTTCGATCCCAAAAATGTATAGTTCTTCTCAAGTGGGGTAGAATCGTCCCGCTCCATTATTGGGGAGTAGCGAATGTGTTACTGACAAAAGGAAGGTCAGGAAAGCAGGGGATGGAATACTCTTTGAAAAAACGGCGGCTACCAGTCCCCTCCCCATGGGTACCGGCGCCCGCAAAAGTCCAATCTCAAGTTGTGTGTGTGTCATCACGGCGGTGGTGGCGGGGAAGGAGAACGAAGGGGGATAACTTCGGATGTACTAAACCCAGTTGCATGCTAAACATTTTTGGCCTTGGCGGCAATCTCAAAACAAAAAACAGCGTTCTGGATGCGATCAGGGTACCTCGGCGTGCCCGGTCGGGTCATTCGCACCAGAGTCCTCCGTGTTGGGATGCGCATCGTCGTTGTGTTCGCCCCAAGGCGTTTTCTGACCGGGCGTTAGTCTTTTGGCTCGCTTGGGATGGGTTAAAAACCCATTCAGAAGGGGTGCGAATCTGGCGCTCAGCTGTCTTTTGTCAATGACGCTGCAGAGGCTCGCAGTGTACCGTCCAGAATATGTCTAGAGACAACACAGCCCAGAGCGCCGGACCTGTAAGGTGGTTAATCGTAAACATGTCGTGCAGTGGGGGTCAACGGAGCACTCGCCGTCTGATCTGATCCCTCATTGAGGTGTGGTTGAAAGGCCTGCACCAAGGGTAGCCTTGGGCAATCCTGACTTCAACGGCAATTAGGCATACAGGATCTGGGTTCAGCGGGATGTTGCGCTGCAAGGTAAACCCTTGCGTCTGAAGAAACAGATCAATGTCGAAATAATGACCAATGGCACCAAACGGGGGTCTTTAGCCGGTGTGTTCTCCTTCTCCGTCCAGATCATCAGATCGTTGTGATTCACTGACAAGCTTCTCAATTTTGTTGATCTGATATCTTTTGGACCCTGGAGTATGCATGTGCACTGATGCTTCAGATCGAAGAGAAGAATGCCGAAATTCTGACATACGTCAAATATCCCAGTGGTGATCAATGTCTGGGGATAGTCCAAGTCGTCGCTATTATTGCTTATTAATAAGATGAGATTTTGACATACTTTTTCGTATTTCGCTCGCGGACGAAGCAGAGGACCCAATTAATGTTGTTCTGGCCACAATGGTAGTTCCATATGTGTGCGTGTTACGCAGTACTGTAAATTTCTTTCAGTCCAGCTCTATATAAATATGTAGGCCTTAGTGACGGGAAAGTGAGCGAGCGAATACTCTTTGCAAAAAAACAGCCATAATGGGAGCTTGATGACAGGCTTAGTACCCCTTCTAGCAAATTGCAGGCTGATGTTCTTTCCCATCTCAGCCACGGAGACGCCCCGCAAAGTCCACTCTCAAGTTGTGCGTGAGTCCTCTACAGTGCCTCACCGCGGTGGTGGACGAACAGCGTTAACTTCGAAGATGGATGGAAAAGTTGCGTTTAAACATCATAGTCCGTCGATTGTGCCTGAGGGTCATCTGGAGCAAGTAGCAGTGTCACGATGAAATCGTGCCCTCCGTCAGCTACATATGAAAGAGGAGTTGGACTATCCGAGTCAATGGAGTGTGGTTGAATGCCATCTCGAGGAAGCAGCAGGTTCACAATGGCATCATGCCCATTTCCAGCTGCATACAAAAGAGGCGTTTGACCATACGAGTCCTTCGAGTCTGTTGGAACGTCGTCCCGAGTAAGTAACAGCTTTATGATGGCATCATGCCCATTCTCAGCTGCATACGAAAAGGGAGTTCGATCATCCCAGTCCTTTGAGTCGGCTTGAACGTCATCCCGAGCAAGCAGCAGGTGCACGATAGCATCATGCCCATCTGCGGCCGCATACAAAAGAGGCGTTCGACCATACGAATCCTTCGAGTCCGCTTGAACATTGTCCTGAGCAAGCAATAGCTTGACGATGACATCACGCCCTTTCTGAGCTGCATATGACAGGGGGGTTCGACCATTGGAAGGCTTCGAGTCCGTTTGAATGTCTTCCCGAGCAAGCAGCATGCTTACGATGGCATGACTCCCATTCTGAGCTGCATACGAAAGGGCCGTTCGACCACTTGAGTCCTTTGAGTCTGCCTGGACGTCATCTCGAGCAAGCAGCAGCTTTGCAATGGCATCAAGCCCATTCTGAGCTGCATATAAAAGGGGCGTTCGAAAATATGAATCCTTGGAGTCCGCTTGAACATCATCCCGAGCAAGCAGCAGGTTCACGATCGAATCATGCCGATTACAAGTTGCGTACCAAAGGGGCGTTCGACCATTGTCGTCCGTCGACTGTGCTTGAATGTCTTCCCGAGCAAGCAGCATGTTTACGATGACATGACTCCCATTCTGAGCTGCATACGAAAGGGCCGTTCGACCACTTGAGTCCTTTGAGTCTGCCTGGACGTCATCTCGAGCAAGCAGCAGGTTCACGATCGAATCATGCCGATTACAAGTTGCGTACCAAAGGGGCGTTCGACCATTGTCGACCGTCGACTGTGCTTGAATGGCATCCCGAGCAAGCAACAGCTTCACGATGGCGTGATGCCCATTCCCAGCTGCATACGACAGGGGAGTTCGATCATCCCGGTCCTTTGAGTCTGCTTGAATGCCATCCCGAGTAAGTAACAGTTTCACGACGGCATCATGCCCTCCTTCAACTGCATATGAAAGTGGGGTTCGACCATCGCTGTCACGCTGGTCTGGATCTGCCCCACTGTCAAGCTGGCCGCGAACAATTTCATCCAAGCCCCAGTAAGCAGGAATGTGGAATCTTGAAAAATTTCTGGTAAAATTCTGACTGTTACTACCTCCACAAGGGTAGACAGTCACCAACATAACTTGACTAGCACATGCAACTTTGGATCCATCCCCAAGGAAATTCATTGCTGAGTTTATGATACTCTTTTGTGCTCGACGCGCGTGATAGCCCCAGTTCCCTGCTGCATAATCGAGAAGAGGGTTATCTTTCAACAGGGTTTCGAACTCGGCATCATCATTGCAGTAGCCACGTGCAAATATGTTGAATGAAAGATACGTGAGACATGTTGCCGCAATGGAAGCCTCAGCGTTCGGAAATCGAGATTCCCGTTGATTTTCAAAATATTGTTGGGTTGTATAATCTGTATATGATTTGTATTGAATATATTATCTGACGAATGGTTGTTTTACTCACGAGCGAGCCGAACGACGTTCTCTTGCTCGTCAATTACAACCAGTCCCGCACACACAGAAAAAAGCTTCGCTTTGAAGACGAATGCTCGCCTGTTGATCTCCGTCATGTTGGGTGAAACAGCAAGAGCATGTCGAAGTTCTTCAACAGACAATGGTCGAGTCGCATATACTATCCACGACAGAACCCGCATTGCTAAGTCTTTTGTGTTCGTTTGATGTTCTATTCGTTCCATAGCTTCGTCGTAAATTTGATCCATCTCGTCCGGAAGATGATTCAGGACATGAAGCACAGTTTCCTCGTTATCTTGTTCTAGGAGTGCGTTTATATGCAACCGCGCTAGTAGAAACCTTTCCAGAGGATCAAACACAGAACATCATCAAACGTGTTAGGAGATACTCACATCCCCTTGGCACTATCAACAATCCGATTTGTGGCGATGGCTTGTAGATCAACCAGATCCGGAAAATCAGCAAGCTGGTTATGAACATATTTCATTATATCTTCATCAGTTGCGCGAATATCGACCCGCTGTGCATCGCGAAAGTACTGTTCGATCGAAGGAAGGTAGCGTGACGTTGCCATCAGGTTCATGGATCCGGAGAAAGAGCAAAGAGCCTTTAACAATTTCACCCGAGTTCCATTGCTCTCAGAACATTCATCCAGGGCATCAACAACAATGAATACTTTGGCGTATGCGCTTATTTCCAGTTCCAACACTTTGACGAGCTCATTAAGAGTGGGGAAAGTGTTTCGGACTTTGTGACGATGATAGAACGTTTTCATGTTGTCAGATATCGCAGGACAGTCTTCGACGAACTGCTTGAGTAGACTTGCAATCAAGTTGGCGACTGTCTGCATCATCTGTTCTTTGTAGTTGCAGTATATGCATGCTATCCCAACATTGCTGTCTTTGAAGAACGTTTCGAGATGGTCTACAACGACCGATCTAGAGGGGAGCCGGAATCAGCCTTGAATCGACGAACGACGAAGATAATGTTGTTACGCAAGGATTGTTTTTCCCACACCAGCTGGACAAAAACGATCAGTCAAGTGAGAGTCACAGAGGTTGACAATCTTACGATTTCCGGGACACCACAATGTCTGCGACGTTCCATCACGCCAATCCAGGAATGCTGGGGATTCGAGCAGCCAGTTGCCTGTCCCCTTTTCATGGATTTGTAGAAATTGGTTCTGTGAGGCCCTGAAATTTAGAGGAGATAACCAGTGTGCGATATTGCAACGCTCTGAGTCTTATCGTCAATTCATATGTTTGGTATATGAAGCTTGATGACCCACCATCATCGTAACTGAAGTTGGAATTGAACTGATTCCCGATGTTGACTATTTGGCTATTGTGAAAGCTAAGATTTTGTGCATTAATCATCGAACGAGTGCTGCTGGCCATGGTTTCAGTGGGAGATGATGTCTGACACACGTGATCAACTGATCAATTCAACGGTTTGGGAATGCGGTTAGCTGCTACAACTCTGAGGTAGTTCAAAAGGGGCAATGATTCGGGGCGAGTGCAAAGGGTAGTCAACCACCACCAGAAGAGGATTTCCTCGACGATAACCTCCAGTTTCAAGAAAGCGTCTTTCTCCGGTGATCTGACAAACGACTTCAGTCATGATGCCCATCCATCGCGTGTATCGATCCAAAGATCGGGATATGTTAGTCTTCGATCCCGCCAATCCTATTGTCGGTTCGCGAACTCACTTGTCTAAAGTTGCTTTCGGTTGTGCGATAGTCTGTGACCTCTTCGTTCTACTATTTGGACGGTAGCACCCTTGTACGCTACTGGCTTCGGGTTGCTTTTCCATGGTCGGAAATTTCTCGTGATCCCGCGGTGGCTGCAGGCCAGAGGGCAATATTCGCGATAGCCTTAAGAAGACGCCAGTGGATTATCGCACGAGTACGAGAATGTCGTTCGAATTCCAGTAAACAGACAATGATACAGATTCGTCTCGGCCGAGCTAAAAATCCAGATAATCTCGGCCACCTGGCCACGCCTGACCTCCGGTTCCTGTCGTTCCATATGGATCCTCCATTACGGCACCTTCTGCGTCTTTGAAGGAGAACTCTCGTTTAAATTTGGCCTCGAGCGTGGACATGTTGCCAATAAGCTTCGCGCATGCCTGCTCGAGGGCAAGCTCCGGGGTCAGTGAACCGTCCGTCTGGATTTTCAAAAGACAGTAGGGGTGAAGGGGGTGAGGCATCTTGTACCCGGCGAAGAGGACTTGCGGCATTGAGAGGAGTTGACTATGGGATGGTGAGGCTGGAACATGTGGAGATGCTGGTGGATACGCACGCTCGAACCATGTTCGCCAATGTGTGGTCCTGTTTCATGACTTTTATAGTCGCGGCGTTGGGGATCTTGGTGTCTTCTGAGATTTCGACACTTGAAAGAAAGAGTGAGGTAGAAATGTCAGCTTGGAACGCTCAGCACCCGAGTTCACGATTGGCGTACGCCTTTTCACCATCTTCCAGCACGAAGAGCTCATGTCGTTCAGGGGCGTTCATTCGCCAGATGAAGTTACGGAGACAGGTTGATTATTTACTTTTATTTATTTCATAAATTTATAAGGTAATCCCTCGTCGTTGAGTGGCCATTGTTACCCACTACCCAAGGTTGGTGATCCTTTTTCTATGGGCGTTGATGTATCCCAGTCGAAATATGCGGCTATGGGTCCGGCTTTGCGTACCTTTCGGGGGAAATTGCAGAGTCTATGCCGGTGGATGGTTTGGGTGAATACTGGATGTGTTATTGATGAAAACGTTTCTTTAGAAAATGCCGACTCGTTTCTCCAAGACTCGCAAACACAGAGGCCATGTATCGGCTGGTCATGGCCGAGTGGGAAAACATCGAAAACATCCTGGCGGCCGTGGTCTGGCTGGCGGTCAGCATCACCACAGGTGGGCAGACTTTTACCCGAACACAAGCTGCTGACTGAGGTTGTGTTGATAGAACCAACTTTGACAAGTACCATCCCGGTTACTTTGGTAAAGTTGGTATGCGCCACTTTCATCTGACACGAAACAAATACTGGCGTCCTACGATCAACGTGGACAAACTATGGAGTCTTGTTCCTGACGAAGAGAAGAAGGGCTTGACAGAGGACTCTGAGATTGTTCCGGTTATCGACACTCTGCGGCACGGCTATGGGAAGGTATTAGGCAACGGACGGTGAGTTCGTGTGTCCGGATTGACAGGATCGACGCGCTAATACATAGTAAGACTACCAAATCTACCGTTTATCGTAAAAGCACGGTTTGTGTCAGCAAAAGCAGAGTGCGTCCGTGACTTGATGACCAAACTACCCTCGCTGACTGAGCTCCGTAATCCAGAGCAAAGATTAAGGAGGCTGGCGGTGTCGTTTCGCTGGTAGCATGAGCTATATTTGTTTCCCTTACAATTTGATTGATAACATAACCAAACATAACGTAAGCTGGCTTATATCCGTCCTCATCATTTACGCTCGAGGCTTAAGGTACGTCTCAGACGTCGATGAGCACCCTATCTTCTTGGTGTAAGCTTTCTCGCTACGCTCCACCTCGTCTGAGCTCGAATGCTTACCATCCCCCGTTTATGCTACCTCGGTTTTAGATCATAGCCAGTATTCTACATGGAATCGCACTCGTCGACTCCAAGCTCCACCCTTCTTAGCCAGAACCGACACTAACACTTCTCGCACCGCAACTGCAATGGCTGCTCGTGGACAAGCGGACTCTGCCCTCGTTATCGACATCGGCGACAGAGATAAAGAAAAGAAGAAGCACGAGGCCCTATTTGGCCCCAACATCGGCGTCGTTAGCAGCGGGCCTGCCTGGACAGACAACAAGGAGAAGAAGGTAGTCGCTGACGAGCTCACCCCAGACGTTGTCAAGACTTGGATTGCCAGGAGTAAAGAGGTGCCCAAATATCAATCAATCACCCTTCTTGCCATCTTTTCTGATCTTTGCTATCTCCTAGTCTACCCAACCCACCACCACATTGCAGGCTCTTGTCAACCTTAAACGTCCTACCCTCCGCCTCTCCCCTTTAGCGCCAACTGACGATTCTACCCATGTTGACTCCCACGATCACCATGGTCTCGAATTCGAATACGATTGCGACGCTCCCAAGTGTGGAATATATGTCCACGTCCTACTCTCCCCAGACCATCCTCACGCAGAACCTACTGCCTCTCGTTCACGCATTCTTGTCTTTGAAGCTGTAGTCGAAGGGGGCTTCGGTAAGATCCTCAAACTCGAGGAGGGCGCAACCTTGGAATTAGGACGCTTTGCAAACCCTCGAAATATCCCAACCGCCCCTGTCCCTGCCCCTTCACCTCCGACTCTCCCTGCCCCTACCGATGTCCCGCCTCAATCTGATCCCGACGTGACCACCAACGGCTCTTCTGCTACTTCTCCACTACCTGATCGCCGCCGTCGTTTCACCAACTTCCACTTCCGTAAACGCACTCAAAATCGCTCAGTCTCAGGTCCCGCCCTCGCTGTCGTTGATGCAGAAGCTCCCTCCTCCGCAAAGGGTAAAGAACCTGCCAAGGACACCGAGGAAGGTGTGAAGGTGACTATCCGGCTTGCGGCTCTCGATAATCAGGGCGCGGAATTGACCTCGCCGAATGAGCAAGTTACATACTTGCACGTGGTCAGGTTCGGGGCTGCGCCTGCCGATAGCGAAGAAGACAACCGGCCCTGGGTGGTCAAAGTTGTGAAGCGAGAGGCTACCGTGAGTCTTTTCTTTCACAACATAAAAGCTATCCCTTATCGTGGTGGGGTAGATTGGCCCCCACACATTCCATCTCCATGAGATTTACGGATTGTCTTCCTCCCCTTCCCACCCCGTAGCACCCACCACCCCGGCTCCAACCACCGCCGACGAGGCTGATTCACACTCATATCCGCCCACGATGAAGACAGCTACGACCGCTACCCACCACATAACCGAAGACGAACCTTCGTCAGAGTGTCTTCTCTGCCTTTCTTCCCCTCGCGAAGTCGTCCTCCTGCCGTGCCGCCACCTTGTCGCATGCAAGGAGTGTGCACTGAACATGGTCGAGTTTGGTGCTGGCGGAACTATCGTGCAACCAGAAAGTGAAGTCCCTGCGGCCACTGGGGATGCTGAGCCTGCCCGTAGTACTTCCCACACCGAAGCGGGTGCCTCTCCTTCCCCCCCCGATGGTGCCGCTGCTGGAGGAACCGAGCCCTCCCCTGCTGAAACTGTAACTACGTCTGTGGTAACGACAACGAGGAGAAAGAGGAAAGCCAAAGGCTGGTTTTGCCCCGTTTGCAGACAACGTGCGTAGATCCATCTCCCTCAACTTTCCAGACTACCATTTGACGAGCTCACTTTCCGTAGCATACACCTCTCTTCTCAGAATAACTACCTCTCAACCAGTTAAGGACCCGGCCAACTCCTCCACGTCGCCGCAGGAAGATTCTCACCCGCTTCAGGTCACCGTCTCGACCCCGACCACTCCCGTGGCTCCTTCCCCTTCGAGTGCCTTGCGAGCTTTTCGCCCTGGGTTTTTCAGGAACATGTCGAGATCAACACCCGTTGCCGATCTGGAGAGGGGACCGGGAAGTGCGTAGCTGCCGCGTGATTGATGTCCGTCAAAGATGTACACTTTCTTTCCTTGTCTTTATGCTCTTTCTTATGCTCACCGCACCCTCCGTTCTTCCTTGTAATGTCGTACGAACGTGCCGTGGTGTCCTTCCTTCTGATATCTCTGTACCTTTTAGGTTATCTAAGTACACGGCGGATTTTTGTGTTCCATTCCATTCTTTCCAGAGATGATTTAGGTGCCATTTAACCTTTTGTTATTTATTGCGAACGAACGATTGGTGCACATTTATCGCGCCTCCTTCAGGACTTCCATCCCTCCTTTGAGGCAGCCGTTCATCAATTGCAATGCGCAAGATGGATCAAAGGCATAGAAATCGTCTCTCTTGACATTCTCTGGCCACTCAGTCCCCACAAGCTCATCCTTTTCATTCTTCCTCAAGTTTGACGAGCTGTTCCTTGCATTTTGGAGACCACGTGTCCGTCATCCATCTGCATATCGCCACCACCAAGAGAATGTTCAGCAACACTTGTTCGATGATCAATGCACACAATCTTGGCATTCAGAACAGCCAAATAGTCAACATCGGAAATCAGTTTAATTCCAGTTCCAGTTATGATGATGGTAAGTGATCAAACTTCAAGTCACAATCCCATGAATTAAATGGTAAGACTCAGAGCGTTGCAATATCGCACAGTGGTTATCTCCTCTTAATTTCAAGGCCTCACAGAGCCAATTTCTACAAATTCATGAAAAGGGGACAGGCAACTGGCTGCTCGAATCCCCAGCATTCCTAGATTGGCGTGATGGAACGTCGCAGACATTGTGGTGTCCTGGAAATCGTAAGATTTATCTACCTCTGTGACTCCGACTTAGTTTATCGTTTTTCGTTCAGCTGGCGTAGGAAAAACGATCCTTGCGTAATAGCATTGCCTACGTTGCTCATCGATTCATTGCTGATTCCAGCTACCCTCCAGATCGGTCGTTGTAGACCATCTCGAAACATTCTTCAAAGACAGCAATATTGGGATAGCATGCATATACTGCAACTACAAAGAACAGATGATGCAGACAGTTACCAACCTGATTGCAAGTCTATTCAAGCAGTTCGTCGAAGACTGTCCTGCGATATCTGACAATATGAAAACGTTCTATCGTCATCACAAAATCCGAAATACTCCGCCCACGCTCCGTGAGCTTATCAAAGCATTGCAGCCAGAAATCAAGACATACGTCAAGGTCTTCGTTGTGGTGGATGCGCTGGATGAATGTTCTGACATCAATGGAACTCGGATAAATTTGTTAAAGGCTCTTCGGTCTTTCTGCGGATCCATTAACCTGATGGTGACGTCGCGCTACCTTCCTTCGATCGAACGGTACTTTTGCGATGCACAGCGGGTCGATATTCGTGCGACTGATGAAGATATAGCGAAATATGTTCAAAACCAGCTTGCTGATTTCCCGGATTTGGATATTCTGCGAGCCATCACCACAAGACGAATTGTTGACAGTGCCAAGGGCATGTGAGCATCTCTGATATGTATAATAATCTTTCGGATTTGACCTTCGGGCAAGGTTTTTATTAGCACGCTTGCATATAAATGCACTACCAAAACAGAATAGCGAAAAGGCGGTGCTTCATGTCCTGGATAATCTTCCGGACGAAATAGATCAAATCTACGATGAAGCTATGGAACGAATCCAACGGCAAAGGGATACAAAAGACTTAGCGATGCAAGTTCTGTCATGGATCGTATATGCGACCCGACCATTGTCAGTTGAAGAGCTTCGACATGCTCTTGCTGTTTCACCCAACATGACGAAGATGGACGATCGAGCTCTTGTCTTCAAAACGAAGCTGACTTCTGTCTGTGCAGGACTGGTTGTGATTGACAAGGAAGAGGAAGTTGTTCGCCTCGCTCGTGAGTGGAACAACCATTCCTAATAATATGCTCAGTAAACGTTCTATTCAGACTATACAACTCAACAATATTTTGAAAAACAACGGGAATTTCGATTTCCAAACGCTGAGGCTTCAATTGCGGCAACATGTCTTACCTATCTTTCATTCGACGTATTTGCGCGTGGCTACTGCAATGACGATGCCGAGTTTAAATTGCTCTTGAAAGACAACCCCCTTCTTGATTATGCAGCCCAGAACTGGGGTCATCATGCGCGTGGACACCAAAAGGATATCACAAACTTGGCGATGGATTTCCTTCGGGATGGATCTAAAGTTGCCTGTGCTAGTCAAATTATGTTGATGTCTGGCCATCCTTGGTCTGGTTACATTCGATATGTTCCAAGTAATTTTTCGGGAGTGCATATTCCTGCCTACTGCGGCTTGGATGAGATTGTGCGTGGCCAGCTTGACAGTAAGGCGGATCCAGACACGGCTGACAGCCATGGTCGAACCTCACTTTCATACGCCGCCGAAAGAGGGCACCCTGCTGTTGTGAAACTGCTGCTTGCTCGGAATAACGTTCAAGCAGACTCGAAGGACGTGGATGGTGCAACACCCCTTTCGCATGCAGCTAGGAATCGTCATGATGACATCGTAAAGCTGTTGCTTGCCCGGGATGACGTTCAAGCAGACTCGAAGGACTCGTATGGTGAAACACCCCTTTCATATGCAGCTAAGAACGGGCATGATGACATTGTAAAGTTGCTGCCTGCTCGGGATGACGTTCAAGCAGACTCGAAGGACTTCCATCATCGAACGCCCCTTTCGTATGCAGCTAAGAATGGGCACGATGCCATCGTAAAACTGCTGCTTACTCGGGATGACGTTCAAGCGAACTCGAAGGACTCGTATGGTCAAACACCCCTTTCGTATGCAGCTAGGAATCAGCATGATGACATCGTAAAGCTGCTGCTTGCTCGGGATGACATTCAAACAGACTGGGAGGACTGGCATGGTCAAACGCTCCTTTCGTATGCAGCACAGAAAGGATCTGATGCCATTGTAAAGCTGTTGCTTGCCCGGGATGACGTTCAAGCGGACTCGAAGGACTCATATGGTCGAACGCCCCTTTCATATGCATCTGACAAGGGACATAGTGCCATCGTAAAGCTGCTGCTTGCTCGGGATGACGTTCAAGCAGGCTCGAAGGACTCGTATGGCCGAACACCCCTGTCGTATGCAGCTAAGAAGCAACATGATGCCATTGTAAAGCTGCTGCTTGCCCGGGATGACGTTCAAGCGGACTCGAAGGACTCATACAGTCAAACACCTCTTTCGTATTCAGCTAAGAAGCAGCATGGTGACATCGTAAAGCTGCTGCTTGCTCGGGATGACATTCAAGTAGACTGGGAGGACTGGCGCGGTCAAACGCTCCTTTCGTATGCAGCACAGGAAGGGCATGATGCCGTTGTAAAGCTGCTGCTTGCCCAGGATGATGTTCAAGCGGACTCGAAGGACTCATATGGTCGTACGCCCCTTTCGTATGCATCTGAGAATGGGCATGATGCCATCGTAAAGCTGCTCCTTGCTCGAGATGACGTTCAAGCAGACTCGACGGACTTGGATGGTGTAACGCCCCTTTCATATGCAGCTGAGAAGCGGCATGATGCCATCGTAAAGCTGTTGCTCACTCGCAATGACATTCAAGCAGACCGGAAGGACTCGCATGGTCAAACTCTCCTTTCATATGCGGCACAAAAAGGGTATGATGCCATCGTACAGTTGCTCCTTGCTCGAGATGACGTTCAAGGGGACTTGGAGGACTTATATGGTCGAACGCCCCTTTCGTATGCATCTGAGAATGGGCACGATGCCATCGTAAAGCTGCTGCTTACTCGGGATGATGTTCACCCACACTCGATGGACCTCTATCATCGAACGCCCCTTTTCTATGCAGCTTGCAATAGCCACGATGCCATCGTGAGGCTATTTCATGCTCGGGGTGACCTTTAATCGCCATCGATAGATGATGATGGGCCTACCTGAGCTTCCCATCATCTTCACACAATCCGGACAGCTATGACGAACTATTTCCTTGAACGACATCTACAGTACTGGATGCAGACTTGCAACAAACACACTTTTCCAATTACCGTTGTCCATGAGCTGCAGGACGAGTCCATGTTACCCTGTCGTCTCTCCTAATGCTCCTGATCTTGTGGACATTACCAATTCAACAACTCAACCATGCCTTGTTTCAAATCCATCTCGATCACAATTGATTTCATTCAGGTCCATTGACAAAACGGTTTCCCCATAACACCAGCCCTTGGGTGATAGACGGACCAAGCTCGCTGTTATTGGCAATGCTGGACACTATGCGTGTGGGGAGAAATGCTGTCTCTTCAACGCATCGATTATGTAAATTCGACTATTTGACATCGGAAATGATAGTACATGGTTGACCATGGTGCATCCTCAGATGGTTCACGATTGTCTCCGGTCCGAACTCTGTAATCCTTCCCCATCATCCGCCTCGCTTGCGCAACTCGACACCCATTCCATCCCAGCTTCTCCCTATTACTTTCAACCCCATCAACTTCGGCTTGCGTGGGCTGACCTAAAATGAGTGCATGTCTGTTGGCTCATTGCATCCTTCAAATTTCTAGTAAATAGCTATCTGGTAGGGACGGGGTTGAAGAAATCGAGGAGCACGCCGAGCATGCTGGCAAACACAGTCACCGTCACCGCCATCCTCTGGCCTCTTGGTATAACAACACATCAACTTATCGGGCCTCCAGCAGCACTCGTTCACCCCGCGTGTGGGTCCCCAATCTATACTAACAGATGTAGGTGAGAGTGTAATCGATCTACACCCCCATTCATCCTTAACCAACAAAGGGCATCAGCTTGGTATTACCTCCAGAACCTGGTCGTGCGCGCCGTCGATCCTTTTAAGCTGTCCTTCGTCATCCACACAGATGAAAACGCACAGCACTCATCTCCTTTTATCACCTAAGTGATGCCCCACAACCCGAGCCAAGTACTTTGGTATCCACCTCATTTCTCCCGCCGCTTTCTCGAATCAATTTCCTCGAACTACGAAGAAGGAACAATAGGGTCTTACGTCTTCCTTCTCAACGATAAAACCACACAACTCCCTACACTGTCACCCACAAGAACCGAAATGGTGGTCAATGTAGATCCACCACATGGCAACTTCCATTCGCTTTCCTTTTGCATCCGTCGCACCCTCGAAGACTTGTCTGATCCAAAGCGCAAACCACGCATTGTAAAATCTTTCACCCCACACACTCAATTGTTATCTATTTCACTCGCCAACTGTAAATCCCAAAACACTCAAATGCACTCCAGTACATGACGGGTTAAACCTTCTCCAGCTCACGCTGATAATAGAAGAGTGTTGTAATGCCGCTGTCAACCCCTAGTGCAAGAACTTCATCCGCCAATATTGAGGTTGATACTGACGGGTTTCACGTTCCTGTTGTATTATTATTATACACATTGATGTCTTTAGGCTGCCATATCCACCATTTGCTTGACAATCTCAACAGCCCTCCCGAATTTACCATTCTCCTCTGACTCTGCCTTTCTTAGCCCGGCCCGCCTCTGGTTTTTCCACACAAAATCATCACTACCCCATTCTATGCTGAATTTCCCGTCATACTCCATGTCAGGTGGGAGAGACTTGAGGATGGCATGCAACTCATCCACGAGAGCGGAATTTGTCTCAACGTCAAGGGATTTCGTGCCCCCAGATTGTAAGAGGCTGGACATAGTATCGTCACCGCGGTGGGAAGACTGGACGATGAAAGATTGTGCAGCAGATGAAGCGGATATCGTATGGATCTCGTTTGGGTTAGCCCCGACAAAGCCACCGTGCATACCTCGAAAGTGTTAACTGTCAATTTCTAGTGTCTGTATGACATCGAATCCAGACTGACCGTCATGCAGCGCAATGTAGAGTTCCTGGAGAGCCATCGCGGATAAAGTCAATTTGCACGAGGGTTAGGGTTAAGCTTCGGACCAACGCAAATACAACTGCAAGCTCTGCCGCATGCATCGCAAGACCGGGACATTACCTGAGCAGTAGCTACAGGTTCGGACAAGACAGCAGCTTCCGCACTTGCCATCCTACGGGATGACCCGCAACGTCTCTTTGCATTTGTTCTTTCCCGAGGCGTGAAATGGCTTTTCAAATTTCACAAAAACCGATTCATGCGAAGTGCGGTAATCATCGGCAGGGTAGACGTCTCTTCTCAGACGGTTGGACTCGCCAAAAAGCCTCATGTCAATGTAACACGTTTGATTTACCATCTCGAGAACATGACGGAAAGTTGAAGTCTTGGTGAGCTCTCTAAGACAACCCCTTTTTTTGCAAACCGGATTGAAGGTTCTAGATGAAGCACGGCTCCTGGGTATGGATTTTGGCCCCCGTGATTGATAAAATTCTGAAAATGATCCCAAAAGAGTGGACGACGTATCCGTTTTCTGCGACGATGACAACAACAGTAGCCAAATCACAGGGCCTCACAAACTCGGTCAAGGTCGAGGTGTCGGAAAGTGCGCATTTTTCCCATACAGCCAGTGTCCATGTTTTCGCTTTTTCCTTACATATCTAGGCGAACAGAGACTAGGCAATGACGACGTTATTACAATTCTTATTCATCCCACTCAAGGGAAGACGTGAACCTAGTACACCTGGCCAATTCTCCGGAAACTCTATTATCTTGCCGACGGTATACCACTCCCAACTGCAAACTCCTTCTAATCATCGAAAAGAACTTACAACCTGGCGATCAGTTTGGTATACCCACATGCTCGAAAGACCACGTCCACCGAGTCGGTCGGGCCGCTGGCGCTGGGCGTTCGGAGACATCCATCACCCTCGTCACTCGATATGACTTCGAGCTCGTGCAGCGCATCGAATGGGAGAAGGTGGAGGTGTGACCCACAGACGCTGAAGAGATCACGCTGATAAGGGAGTGTATGAGTGAAGCTGGGGGGGGGATCTAAGCGATGGAAGCTGGTATCACGGCCAAGAGCAAGGAGGCGAAACGCCGACGATCTTTGGGAGAGGAGCATGTTTCTGGCTTGCCGCATTTAATCACACAAACGTGATCTGGCGGATCCTGTCATTCGTTCCCGCCCTTTATTAGAAGGTTGTTTTCAGTGGTGCAATAGTCTCACCTCTTGATCAAGCCCGAGTCGTTTCTCTGGGAGGAAGAATAATATTTGTCGATTAGAATGGAGAGCGAAGGGATTTAACCAGGCCCACTTCGGTCCTGCTTGGCGATCACGTGTCCCTCCGACATCTCTCACCATCAAAAGAATGGCCAGCACTCGTTCAATGATCAATGCGCAAACTATTGGCTTTGACAGGAGTCAAGTAAACATCGTTGCCGGGGATCAGAATGTTATTATTGAGTCCTCCAGTTACGACGATGGTAAGTTATCAGGCCTCAATTCACAAACCGACGAATCAAATGATAAGACTCAGAGCGTTACGATATCGCACTCTGGCTATCCCCTCTCAATTTCAAGGCTTCACAGAGCCAATTTCTACAGATCCATGAACACGGGACAGGAAACTGGCTGCTCGAATCCCCAACATTCCTAGATTGGCGTGATGGAACGTCGCACACATTGTGGTGTCCTGGAAACCGTAAGATTTATCTATCTCTGTGCACCAACTCGATTGATTTTTTGTCCAGCTGGCGCGGGAAAAACGATCCTTGCGTAATAAGCTTGTCTTCGTCACTCGTCGATTCAAAGCTGATTCCAGCTGCCCTCTAGATCGGTCGTTGTAGACCATCTCGAAACGTTCTTCAAAGACAGCAATGTTGGGATAGCATGCATATACTGCAACTACAAAGAGCAGACCGCGCAGACAGTCACCAACCTTATTGCCAGTCTACTCAAGCAGTTCGTCGAAGATTGTCCTGCGATATCTGACAACATGAAAACGTTCTATCGTCGTCACAAACTTCGAAAAGCTTTCCCCACTCTTAATGAACTTATCAAAGCGTTGGAGCTGGAAATCAGAACATACACCAAAGTATTCGTTGTGGTGGATGCTCTGGATGAGTGTTCCGACACCAACGGAACTCGGACAACATTTTCCAAGGCTCTTCGGTCTTTCTCCGGATCCATTAACCTGATGGTGACGTCGCGTTGCCATCCTTCGATCGAACAGTTCTTTCGCGATGCATGGCGGGTCGATATTCGTGCCACTGATGCAGATATAGCGAAATACGTCCAAAACCAGCTTGCTGATTTTCCGGAGCTGGATAATCTGCAAGACGTCGCCACAAAACGAATTGTTGACAGCGCCAAGGGCATGTGAGCATCTCAAAAATGTTGCATAATGTTTCGCGTTTGACCTTCTATCAAGGTTTTTACTAGCACGCTTGCATGTAAATGCACTTCCAAAACAGAACAGCGAAAAAGCGGTGTTTCATGTCCTGGATAATCTTCCAGATGAGATAGATCAAATTTATGACGAAGCCATGGAACGAATTGAACAGCAGACGGACACAAAAGACTTAGCAATCCGGGTTCTGTCATGGATCGTATATGCGACCCGACCATTGTCTGTTGAAGAGCTTCGACATGCTCTTGCTGTTTTACCCAACATGACGGAGATGGATGCTCGAGGTCTCGTCTTCAAAACGAAGCTGACATCTGCGTGTGCGGGACTGGTTGTGATTAACGAGGAAGCGAACGTTGTGCGACTCGCTCGTGAGTAGAACAATCATTGGGCTAATAACATGTTCGATATGGGTTTTATACAGACTACACAACTCAACAATATTTTGAAAAACAACGGGAATCTCGATTTCAAAACGCTGAGGCTTCAATTGTGGCAACATGTCTCACCTATCTTTCATTCGACGTATTTGCATGTGGCCACTGCAATAACGATGCCCAGTTTAAATCGCTCTTGAAAGACAACCCTCTTCTTCGTTATGCCGCTGGGAACTGGGGTTATCATGCACGTCAACACCAAAAGAGTATCATAAACTTGGCAATGAATTTCCTTGGGGACGCATCCAAAGTTGCATGTGCGGTTCAAGTTATGTTGATGTCTGTCTATCCCTGGACTTCTTACAGTCAAGATAGTCCTGGGAAATTTTCAGGGGTCCACATTTCGGCTTACTGGGGCTTGGATGAGATTTTGCGTAGCCAGCTTGGCAACGGAGCAAATCCAGACATGGCTGATGACAATGGTCAAACGCCCCTTTCGTATGCAGCTCAGAATGGCCATGATACCATCGTGAAGATGATGCTTGCTCGAGATGACGTTCGAGCGAACCCGAGGCACCCGTATATTCGAACCCCCCTTTCATATGCAGCTGAGAATGGGCATGATGCCATTATAAAGTTGCTGCTTGCTCGGCATGATATTCAAGCAGGCTCGACAGACTTCGATAGGCGAAACCCTCTTTCATATGCAGCTGAGAATGGGCATGATGCCACCGTCAAGCTGCTGCTTGCTCGAGGTGATGTTCAAGTGGACTCAAGAGCCTGGAATGGTCGGACTCCCCTCTCGTATGCAGCTAAGAATGGGCACGATGGCATCGTAAAGCTGCTGCTTGCTCGCGACGACGTTCGAGCGGATTCGAAAGATTCGAATGGCCAAACACCCCTTTCGTATGCAGCTGAGAATGGTCATGATGCTATCGTAAAGCTGCTACTTGCTCGGAACGACGTGCAGGCTGACTCAAATAACTCGCATGGTCGAACTCCCCTTTCGTTTGCGGCTTTGAATGGACATGATGCCATCGTAAAGGTGTTGCTTGCTCGCGATGACGTTCAACCAGACTCGAACAACTCGGACGGCGGAACCCCCCTTTTGTATGCAGCTGTGAATGGGCATGATGCCATCGTCAAGCTGTTGCTTGCTCGCGATGATGTTCAATCGGACTCGAACAACTCGGATGGTCGAACACCCCTTTCTTTCGCGGCTCAGAATGGGCAAGACGCCATCGTAAAGCTGCTGCTTGCTCGGGGTGATGTTCAATCAGATTCAGAGGACTTGTGTGGTCGGACGCCCCTTTCATATGCAGCCGGGAGTGGGCATGATGCCATCGTAAAGCTGCTGCTTGCTCGGGATCACGTTCGATCAGACTTGAAAGACTCCAATGGTCGAACGCCCCTTTCGTATGCAGCTGAGAATGGTCATGATACCATCACCAAGCTGCTGCTTGCTCGCGATGACGTTCAATCGGACTCGAACAACTCGGGTGGTCGAACGTCCCTTTCGTATGCAGCTGAGAATGGACACGATGTCATTGTAAAGCTGTTGCTTGCTCGGGGTGATGTTCAATCAGATTCG
Organism: Porpolomopsis calyptriformis; assembly: GCA_951640195.1. Classification (NCBI taxonomy): domain Eukaryota; kingdom Fungi; phylum Basidiomycota; class Agaricomycetes; order Agaricales; family Hygrophoraceae; genus Porpolomopsis; species Porpolomopsis calyptriformis. The sequence continues at coordinate 1,157,320 of OX621173.1, forward strand.
GAAGACTTGTATGGTTGGTCGCCCCTCTCGTATGCAGCTGGGAACGGGCATGATGCCGTCGTCAAACTGCTGCTTGCTCGCGGTGACGTTCAATCGGACTCGAACAACTCGGGTGGTCGAACACCCCTTTCTTTCGCAGCTCAGAATGGGCAAGACGCCACCGTAAAGCTGCTGCTTGCTCGGGGTGATGTTCGATCAGATTCGGAGGACTTGTATGGTCGGACACCCCTTTCATATGCAGCCGGGAATGGGCATAATGCCATCGTAAAGCTGCTTTTTGCTCGGGATGACGTTCAGTCGGACTCGAAGGACTGGTGTGGTCGGACGCCCCTTTCCTATGCAACTGAGAATGGGCGTGATGCCATCGTCAAGCTGTTGCTCTCTCGGAATGATGTTCAGGCGGATTCAAAGGACTCGAGCTGTCGAACACCCCTCTTATATGCAGCTCAGAAAGGGCATGATGTCATCGTAAAACTTCTGCTTTGTCGAGACGACGTTTTATCGGACTCGATAGACTCCGATGGTCTAACCCCTCTCTTGTATGCAGCTAAGAATGGGCTTGCTGCCATCGTAAAGCTGCTGCTTGCTCGGGATGATGTTCAGGTGGACACAAAAAGTCAGAATGGTCGAACGCCCCTTTTGTATGCAGCTAAGAATGGGTATGGTGCCATCGTAAAGCTGCTGCTTGCCCGGGATGACGTTCAAGTCTGCTCGATGGACTCGTATGGTAAAACGCCCCTTTCGTATTCGGCCGAGAATAGGCATGATTCCATCGTCAAGCTGCTGCTTGCCCGGCGGGATGCTCAAGCGGACTCGAACCAGTCGGACGGTCGAGCCCCACTTTCTTATGCAGCTGAAGGGGGACATGATGATATTGTGAAGCTACTGCTTGCTCGGGATGACGTTCGAGCAGACTTGAAGGACTCCTGTGGTCGTACTCCCCTTTCATATGCAGCTCGGAGGGGACATGATGCCATCGTAAGGATGCTGCTTGCTCGGGATGACGTTCAAGCGGGGTCCATGGACTCGGATGGTCAAACGCCCATTTTGTATGCAGCTCAGTTTGGGCATGATGCCGTTGTAAAGCTGCTGCTTGCTCGGGATGACGTTCAAGCCGACTCCGAGGACACCCATGGTCGAACACCCCTTTCTTTCGCAGCTGAGTTGGGGCATGATATCATTGTGCAACTGCTACTTGCTCATGACGATGTTCAAGCAGACTCAAGTGACTCGCATGGTCGAACACCCCTTTCGTATGCAGCTCGGGATGGGCATGATTCTATCATCAACCTGCTGCTCGCTCGAAATGATGTTCAATCAGATTTGGAGGACTCGTATGGTCGGACTCCTCTTTCGTACGCGGCTGAGGATCGGTATGATGCCACCGTAAAGTTATTGCTTGCTCAGGATGACATTCGAGCGGACTCGATGGACCTCAATGGTCGAACGCCCCTTTCGCATGCAGCTGAGAATGGGCATGATGCCATCGTAAAGACCCTGCTTGCCCGGAATGACATTCAATCGGACTCACGGGACTCGTATGATCGAACACCCCTGTCATATGCAGCTGAATTGGGGCATGATACCATCGTGCAACTGCTACTTGGTCTGAATGATGTTCAAGTGGGCTCAAAGGACTCGCACGGTCGGACGCCCCTTTTATATGCAGCTGGGAATGGGCATGACGCCATTGTACAGTGGCTGCTTGCTCAGGATGACATTCAAGCCAATTCGAAGGACTCGTATGATCGAACGGCCCTTTCGTATGCAGCTGAGAATGGGCGTTATGCCATCATAAAGCTGCTGCTTGCTTGGAATGATGTTCAAGTGGACTTGAAGGACTCCAATGGTCGAACGCCCCTATCGTATGCAGCAGAAAATGGGCATGGTGCCATCGTAAAGTTGCTGCTTGCGAGAGATGACGTTCAATCGGACTCAAAAGACTCAGATGGTCTAACGCCCCATTCCTATGCAGCCGACAGAGGGCATGATGCCATCGTGAAGCTGCTACTTCCCCGGGATGGCATTCAAGCAGTCAATGGAGGATAATAGTCGAATCCCGCTCTATTATTCAGCTCGCAACAAGCATGTCCGCGCGAACTCGCTATCGCGTCCACCATACAATCTGGAAAGCTGGAAAGAAAAACGACACCTTCATTGCGGCTTATTTAGAGAGATCTTCGCGGAAGGAAATTTACAATACTGCATGCAAACCTGTAACAAGCATACTTCTCGAACTACTATCGTCTGTCAGTTGCAGGATACCGTCATGTAACCCTGTCTTTCTCTGCTCCCGATCCCGTGAACATCAAACAATTAAACCACACCTTCATCTGGATGATGGATGTGTCCATTATGAAATTTTGACTTAGAAAAACTGATTGTACAAAGGCACTTTCTTCCACAATTATCTGAGGTCAAGCCGTACCACCTTCCCTGTGCAACTCAAGATTCATCCCAGCATCCCCATCACTTTCGTTTCGACACTTCCTTTACCAGACCCATAACCTTCGACTTCTGGGACTGACCTCGCAAGAGCACATGTTTATTTAGCAATTTGGGTAGCTTAGTGAGTAGCCAGACAGTGGGGATGCAGTTGATGAGGTCAAGCACCCTAACAGTCGTCGCCTTGCAGCTTGGCATTCATCCTCAACCAAGGCGTCAACTTGTCGGTCATCAACAACAATGGTAGCAAATGCCTACTGAGCAGAATACCAACAGATTAAAGCGAGAGTGAAATTGAAGTGCGCATCCATCGGTCCCTGACAGAAAAAAAACAATGTGTATAAGTTTGACCCCAGGCTCTTGAATGCGGCCTTCGAAAACCGCCACTGGTGGTTAAGCATCAAGTCTTAACCACCAGTTGAAAGAGTGAGCTCTGTCCCGATGGAAAGACCCTGGTTGCATTCAAACAATGTCGGAGCGATGAGATAGCTCCAACTTTCGACGTGCACAGGATCGACCTGACCTGCTGCAGTATGAACGCGGAGTTTAAATAAGTGCATGCTTTTCTGAGACGTGATCAACTCTCGGGCTCGACTCGTTTCAGTGTGCTAGTCGATCCCACTGATGGACCATATCCAAGAGGGTCGTTGTCAGTTTCAGAGCGTCTGAATGTCTTGGATCTGAGGATCTGATCGGGAGGTCTTTGAGCTTGATAAAATGTGAGTAAAAAGACGTTCAAACTTGAGCAGATTCATATTAAGTGTGGGCAGAGCCTTGGTCAAACTTTCCCCGTGATTGGTCGTACTGCTCTTGTTCAAAGCATCATCCGATGCTGTTTTGCCCGAGATCCCCACAATGGTTCATGTATGCGCCTCTCCGCCAGCACAGAGTGAGATTCTCGATTCAACAAAATAGCGTTTTATGTCCTCAGGACCACCGACGGCGTTTTGAAGGGAACAAGAGTCAACGTCATTGAATTTTTTTCGTTTTATTGCCACTGCGAGCATTTATGAAGGCAACGTTGTCGAAGCCATGGATTTCCAAGGTCTCTCTGATCTCGCAATGTGTATCTACAACAATCCATTCGCGCAATGGCGCGAGCTGGACAGCAAGGACAAGATGCCGCCGATATCGATATTGGGTGCCCTCCCTTACCCGCATTCCCCACCATTTCGCTCGTTCTCTGCCTTCCATTTCACCTCCTTCAACCCCACGATCACGGATTCTGTCATCCTCGGGCCAAACTCACAACCATACTATCACGTCCAGACGGAATTACAGGGGCTCACTGTTTTGAAGGATGTCGAGGGCTCAACTGTGTCACTTATCGATTGGCAGCCTCACCCATTCGTGGAGATCAGGGATCAAGTACCAAAACAGATGGTTGGGAACTGGCTCAAGATCTCCTGTGATCAATGGTGATACAAAATGACTTTGTCAAATACATTCGCTCATTGTTTTTTGCATGTCTCCAGCTTCAGGTCGATGGATTTCAAAGGAACGCAATATACTTGGTCAGCATACGATGAAGATATTTGCGTGAGTATCTTTCAATCCCAATAACTCAACACACCACCTCACCATTGTTGTGCAGTTGTATTCCGATGATACTTTGACGGCAAGAATTTCGACAGGTTGCGGTCAAGTTAGTCTAGAAGTCAGTACACAAGCGATGCGGATTGACCTGTTGGAAGTACTCTTAACGGCCACCCTTTTACTACAATGTGGGCGTAACATTGACTGATAGACGCAATAAATACAATTATTTATTTGTTTATATCTTCATCGATTATCCAATGCCGGCCTCCAAGTCTATAACACTCAACACGGGGGCTCGAATACCAACCCTTGGCCTCGGTGACCAACCAAGGCTTACTGTTACTCGTTCTCCCAAGCTCACTTTTGTTCTTCCAGGAACTTGGAAATCCCAACCGGGTCTTGTCGAGCATGCCGTCGAGTTTGCTATTAAGAATGGCTACAGGCACATCGACACCGCTACTGCCTACAGCAATGAGAAGGAAGTGGGTGACGGCATAAGGGCGTCAGGAATTCCTCGAAGCGAGATCTTCTTGACTACGAAGCTTGATAACCCCGATCACAAGAATGTGGCAGCAGCCCTCGAGTATTCTCTAAACCAGCTTCAAACTCCATATCTTGACCTCTGTAAGCGGCTCGCTGTGCCCACACGAGTATAGATCATGACAATAACTTGGTTCAGGGCTTATGCATTGGCCTGCTCCGATGACAAAAGATTATGCCGACGCTGATAAAACTCACGACTGGCTCGATACTTGGAAAACGATGGAAAAGCTATACCAGGACAATCCGGACAAACTCAAAGCTATAGGCTAGTCCATTTCGTTGTTCAATACAGGCCGTTTTCATGACTTGTTGACGTACTCTTCGCCTGCAGGCGTCAGCAACTTTTCTCTAAAGTACCTGGAAAGGCTCCTCAAAGAAGCCAAAGTCGTTCCAGCCACCAATCAGATTGAGCTTCACCCGTCCGTCTTGCTTCCGTTGCACATCATCTGATAGTCTTACAGTCAACTCCGTAGTTCGTGTGTCCAACAAGACCTCGTCGACTTTTGCTCGGAGAAGGGCATTGTGGTTGTTGCATATTCACCTCTAGGCTCGGATAACTCACCCTTGTTGAACAATCCCGTCGTGAAAAAGGTCGCCGATAAACACAGCGTGACCCCTGCCAACGTGCTCGTCTCGTTCCAAGCAAATAGGCCCAATGTCTCTGGTAGGTCACTTCGGTATGTGTACCCGACATTTGGTGATTATTCTTTGTGTTGTGTTATAGTCATTGTGAAGTCCGTTCTAAATGAGCGGATTCTCTGTAAGTGTCCCGTCTGTTCTTCAACCACCAAACGTCTGACGACCCACATTCAGCAAACTTCACCGTCATTGACCTGACTACTGAAGAGATGGACGAACTCTGTGAGATAGACAAGACTGCCCACTTCCGTGCTTGCCATCCCTCCTGGGCGCTCTGGGGTAGTCTTGGATTCCCTGACTGCGAGTGAGCGTAACACTCGAATGGTCTGAAGGCAATCAATGGTGGCCCATCTATGGTGAAATTGTAATGTATGAACGTGTATATAGTACTTAGGGCTTAGCCCCTGAAGGAAATCATATATGACACCACCAACCTTCAACGATATTATCTGACGATGGCAACCTTGCCTCGCACAAAATCTGCAACATCACCTCAAGCCTTCCTTCTCCGACGCCAGTCAGAATTTGACGCAGGCATCAACACCTCTGCTGCATGGACCGAGCACCTTGAGCGTGGTTCGCTCTCGGATGAAGACCCAGATTCTGACAATACAGATGATGAAAATCGACCGGCAAGAACATTGTACGACTTTGAGGGGAAGGTCGAGTTCAGAGAGCTCAGTGTACAAGCTGGGGACGAGATCGATGTCGTCAGGGAGGAGTTAGCGGACGGTTGGAGTTTGGTGAAGAACAAGGCAGGAGAAGTAGGGTTGCTGCCTCGTACATATTATACGGTATGCGATCAAGCTCTTTTCACTCCACTGGCCAACCGGGTTCACCAGCTCCATCCTGTCCCAGTTCACCTCAGACTTCATCGCTACCCCCGATCTTGATGAGCCTCCTCTCCAGGCGCGGAAGAGGGATGCCTCCACCAACTCCGTGACCCCTCGCGGGTCACCCAAGCAGGGGCAAGAAGCACTTCCCCTCATACCCCAAACTACCGGAGAATGGCGTCGCGCGTTCCCGAGTTTCCGGCAGAGTCTCCTAGGTGGGAGAAGCCTCAATCGGTTCTCCAGTTTTGTGACGAGCGGCGCGGAGGAATGGGTGTTGAAAGGGAGTATTGTGGAACCGTCGGTCACCCCTCTCACTCACGAGAGAGAAATTAGCGGGGACTCTGAGCCGGATGAGGCCGACAGTCGTGGGTTGACGGGAGTAGGAATGAACGAGGCGGACAGACATTTCGTCGATGCTGGGCCGACATGGAAAGCCAAACTGCCTCCGTTCAAGGTACTCGTGCACTCTCCATCGAAACGCACGTCTACGCTTTCGGGCGCTTTCACAATTTACAGCGTCACCTCTCTCTTCCATCCACCTTCTACAGATGACTGGGCCGATGATGATAATTATAATCCCGACCCTTCTTCATCCCCTACTCGCGTTACTGTCTACCGTCGCTTTTCCCATTTTGTCATGCTGCACACAGCTCTCATACGTCGCCTCCCCGGTATCGCCTTGCCGCCCTTGCCGGAAAAGCAGTATGCTGGGAGATTCAGTAGCGATTTCGTGGAGGCAAGGCGTGGGGACCTCGAGCGGTACATTGGGCGCGTTGTGCGGCACCCTGTTGCGAGATACGCAGAGATATTGACATTCTTTCTCACCTGCGATAACGATATTGTGAGTATCGTTCCACTCCGGTTGCAAACTGTCATAAATTTCTGATGATCCGTTGGCTTGAAGGAATTCAAGCGGATGGTGCCGCAGCATCTGTCTCTACCTGCGGCCGGTCCTTCATTTTACGCTCACGTTTTTCACCCTGCGTTTAATCTCGATGCAGAGGAAGCAGAAGACATGGTGGAAAAGTTCGACGCTCACACTCGAGCTGTAGGGAAAGGTGTGCAAGGCTTGAGAAACATATTCGGCCGAATTCGGGAAGCGAGAGTTGGTCAGACAGCCCTTTACTCCATAATCGCTTTCACACTGATATCTTACTCTTGCCCAAAGAAATGTCCAAAGCGGAACGCCTTCTCTCGTATTCCCTTCTTTCACTGATCACCTCCAAACCTCTTGCTTCCGCGCAGACGACAGGCGCGAGCGAAGAGGACGAGTTATTCGATGTCAAAGGGAAAGGCTTGTTAAACGATGAGGGTGCATGGTGCTGGCGAGAGGGCTGTGAAGGTGAGGAGTTTATCACTGCTAACACATTCCCTATTAACTTGTCACCTCACCAGACTGTCTCAAGTTGACCAAGGCGATGCAAAAGACTTGCGGGGCGTTGCAAAGCATTGCCAATCTTTACGACGACCATGCAAGGCATCTCAGCTTTCCCCATGCAGACCACCCAGCTGACAGCTTTCTATGGCTTAGGCCCGGAGAATGCAATTGGCCACACACGAGTCACTCAAGGGTATGGCTCATCCATCTTCTTTATATCATGTAAGCGAAAGTGTTCTGCTTTGTATTTTTCGATCACCTTATGCGGAGGATTTAGCCTGTCATAGATACACACAAATCGAGTCTTTCTCGATACACTGAGGCCATCCGTGACGGCCGGGTAAGTATTTACCGCTCTGCTCGTCATTTAGAATGCGCATCCAAATTTTAACAGGCAGACGAAGAAATGGCAGCTCGCTGCGAGACCGTACTGAACACAACCATGGCCGAAATGGAGACGTATCACACTCAAAAACGGGAAGACTTCCGTGCATTCACGGTAGAACATCTTGACGGCGAGATTGCCTTTTACGAACAGGTCATTTACCCTCCCTGCGTCAGGGACAATCCATTTGTTGATAATTTGACAGGTACTCAGCAAGCTGAGAAATGCGCGGCTGGTCTTCGACTCGGTGCAGTATAACCAACTGGGAAAATCGCCGCGAAAGCCTTCGATCTACGAACGGGAATTGGAGAACCCGCGTCTTACTGCAGCGCCCTTGCCGCAACCCTGCCCACATGTGTTTGATTCTGCGCCCATGAGACCCGTGAGTGTTGCGGTACAGGAAGGAGTAGGAATGCTCCTCGGCGGGACTGGACGCGCGAGCGTGTTTGGAAAGTTTTGGTAGGATTTAGTAGCAACCTTTATTGCTTGATTTTCTGCTAAGGTCGAGGATACCGTGGATGGTGTAATATCACATAGGTTACGATATCATAATGGAATGTATTTGGCGTGGTTATTTGCCAGGAACGTGTTTGTTTCTAGGGCTGTTGCCAAACAATTGCACCAAATGACTGCCGACCAGAATCTTCCTCTATATCCCCCAACTCATGTCAGAAAGTCACTGACCGCGTCGCAACTGACGCAACTCAACAAGACCATCACTTCGGCGCTTGCTCAAACTCTAGCCCTGCCTCAGGCTGAGCGTAACGTGCCAGCTACTCGCAAATTTCTTTCCTCATATGCCAAGGACACGGCTTCTCGAGCCCTGCAATCTTTGATCTGGGAAAACACAGATCCAGGTTCGAATGATGAAAGAACCCTTAGTAAATGGGTGCTTCTCCTTGCGGAAACTCTAGCTTCGTCTGGTCCTGGGATAGACATTCAGACATTGCTGGATCTTATGATCATCTACGCTCCTACATATCATTCCCGTGCACGCGCGATCTTCCTCTTTGCACTTAAATCTACCCCTTCTATGACATCCACCGTTGAAACCGAGATGGTCCCAGCTTTTATCACCTTACTTTCGTCTCCGGGACTCTACGAGCTGCGAAAGGCCGCCCAATGCATATCTTGTTTCCTCCATGCCGCGCCGCCAGAAATACTGCGCATTTTCTTCCTCAGAAAGGACTTTGCCATGGCTCTCGCAAACGCATACAGCGAGAATCTGGCGGCCATCGGACGTTCGTATGGTGGGCTTGATGTCCTGCGAGCGGAGGGTCGCGGGATGCTCGATGAGTGGGAACGTGTCTGGGTAGAGACCAAAGTCGCTCTGATGGATTCTTTTCATCTGCTTGTTGACCAGATGCTCAAAGATCTGTCGACAGCCCCCGAGACCAGCTTCGCCGGAGAATCCGAGCGTTGTTTTGATATGTTATTCGGCCTTCTTGATTTTCCGTCCTCATCTGCGAGCTCACACTCGGAGGCTGCCAACTCTCCGCCAACGCCATTCTTAAACCGGCCGCTCCCAGCCGATTATCATTATGCCTACAATTTTTCGCGGACCCTGGCTTCTGCACTTGGACGCCCGGGAGAGAAAGACGCGCGTCTCGATATCCTCGAAGCGACCTTTCAGTCTTTTAATTCGGAGTTGGATGATGAGGGTGATAACAAGGATGCTGGGGCACTGAGGTTGCTCTTGAAATATACAGATGTCGCTCATCGGATCGACAGTATTGGTAAAGGTAAAGAGGACTTGCATGCCACGAGCAAGTTACAAGTGAACACCAAAGGCAAAGGCAAAGGCAAAGAAACCTCTGACGACCACTCGTTACCTTTCAATCCCGACTCGTTATCAGACGACCCCGACTTGCATCTCAAGGTTTGGCAAGTTCTGGACATACTTCCGGAATATTCTCCAACATACATTCATGCGCTGCTTGTACACCCTTCCTACCCCTTTCAGGGGAATGCGGAAAAAGTGGTGGAGGCGCTTCTGGAAGGGACCGCGCCTACGCCAGAGGAAGTTGAGGGAGGGTCGATGGTAATGGAAGGAGGGAGCCGTAATGATACGGAGTTTGTGTACACAAAGGATAGGAAAAATGTGTTTGATGACGACGTGATCGACCCTTCACGCCTTCGATTTGGGAAGAAAAAGTGAGTTTCTTCGTCCTTTCATGAAAATTCCTGGTGAACAAATCTCAATCTTTATTTTGATGAGCAGACAAGATGAAGAGACCATCCTACGCGATCGGGATTTCAGCGAGATGAAGGCAGATATTTTACGTCGTGCGGAGGCCATGCATGAGGATGAAGATGAGGAGAACATCGCGGTCCAAGGGAGGGATAGAGGCATCGATATCGCCTACGATGACGAGCTGGAGCCTGATGGCTCCCGCATGGTGAAAATGAGCGGGGAGGGTGACGATGGCAGTGGACGAGATGATGAGGATGAAGAGGAGGATCGCACCGAGACCATAAATCGTCCCATGCCTGAAACTATCCTGGAGTTGGCGTACCTCCGTGATCCAAAATTATTCGAAAGGGACGCAGAGACGCGACGGGGGAAGCCCCGTGCGGAATTGCGAGTTCAGACTGGTGCGTTCGATGGCTTAGTGTCGTCCCCGAGCCGCTCATGAAGACGTTTCCACCACAGGTTGGTCTGATGAACAGATCGAAGGGTGGAGGATCATGCTAGAACGAAATGTGAGTGTGCATACAGCAAACCTTTTGCGAGGCGTGCATGCTCTGACTTTTTTTCTCGCTCCCGGAAGCCACGAAAGGACAAAATCTTGCAGAAACACGAATTTGCTGGAAACAGACCATGGAAAGATGCAGGTAACGGTAGCGAAGGAGGAACTGGCTCTGAAACTGATGGACGTGGGAGGGGTAGTGGTCGAGGTAGAGGCCGTGGTAGCAGAGGTGGTGGTCGAGGGAGAGGCGGTGGACATGAGGGTAGCGGTGGGAATGATAGAGACCGATCGCAGAAGGAGAAGAACAAGGCAAGTCGAGGGAATCACAACCGAAAGAGGGGCCATGACAAAAAGATGGCAAGAAGTCTGGGACCATCAATTTAGATTTGAGAGGATATTGGAACGTTCATGGAAAATTAAGGGGTTATATTGTTACATTCGGCAGTCGAGAGAAAACTCTACATGATTGCAGTACTCTGGGATTTAGGCTATAGGGTTTTAAGATTCGCAAACGCGTCAGATGTATGGTGCATGTTGTTGTACTTTCGATGGACGGGGATCAAGAAAACATCTTTTCGTAAAATTTTGGATCATGAATCAACTCTATCGTGTCGTTAACCAGTTTCATGTCTGAAGATTACGCGTCAACATTGCACGAGTGTGATGGGTATGAAGGACACGGGATGACGCGCACCGAGTTCAGGTCCTAGGTTGATGCACGCCATCATTTTAATTGTCCTACTGTCCACCACGTTTCCGATCACCTCCACGTACGTTTCCGACATGTTTGAGTCCTGTGGACGCGTAGATAAACGAACATACGATGGGAAAATCTGGATCAAAAACGTACTTGAGGTAATTGGACTTGAACCTGGCCACCATCAGCAGCCTCTACCAACGCGATGTCTCCCTGAAACTAACAGAGTGCAGTGAGCAAGACACCGAGAAGGGCAGAGGTGGTATTGGAAGGGTTAACGTGTCGTAAACCTACCTTTAGTGTTTTGCAGGCTAATCGAATGGTGCGTCCAATATACTGAGGAAGACGTGCAGCGTTGACACGGGTTGAGAGATGTTCTGAAGGCATCGGTTTGGAGTTGAGTGAGAACGAGGTGAATTATATAATCAAGCGATCGCGATATCGAACTAAATGGCCATCAGCGCTCAAAGTCTTAGTTTCCTCCACAGCCAAGTCACCATGTTTGCTGGGAGTCAGTTTAATTCCAACCCCAGTTACGATGATGGTAGGTCACCAACATTAATTCGCAAAATCTAGGAATTAAATGATTACACTTAGAGCGATCCGACATCGCACTCTGGCTATCTCCTCTCAATTTCAAGGGGGTACAGAGCCAATTTCTACAGATTCATGAAAACGGGACGGGAAACTGGCTGCTCGAATCCCCAACATTCCTAGACTGGCGTGATGGAATGTCACAGACATTGTGGTGTCCAGGAAATCGTAGGATTGATCTATCTACGAGACTCCGACTTGGTTAATCATTATTCATCCAGCTGGCGCGGGAAAAACGATTCTTGCGTAATAACATGATCTACGTGGCTCATCGATTTAAAGCTAACTGCGGCTGCCCTCTAGATCAGTCGTCGTGGACCATCTCCAAACATTCTTCAAAGACGGCAATGTTGGGATAGCATGCATATACTGCAACTACAAAGAACAGGCATCGCAGACAGTCACCAACCTTATTGCAAGTCTACTCAAGCAGTTCGTTCAAGATCATCCTTTATCTGACAACCTCAAGTCATTTCATCATCACCACAAAGTCCAGAACACTTTGCCCACACTTGATGAACTTATCAAAGCGTTGCAGCTGGAAATCAAGACATACTCCAAAGTACTCATTGTCGTGGATGCCCTGGATGAATGTACTGACAACAATGGATCCCGGATAAAACTGTTGAAAGCTCTTCGCTCTATCTCCGGATCCGTCAACCTGATGGTAACATCACGCAACCTTCCTTCCATTGAACAGTACTTTCGTGACGCACAGCGGGTCCATATTCGTGCGACTGATGAAGATATAGCGAAATACGTCCAAAACCAGCTTGCTGATTTTCCGGAACTCGATAATCTGCAAGACATCGCCACAAAACGAATTGTCGACAGCGCCAAGGGCATGTGAGCTTCTTCAACATGTTTCATAATGTTTCGCATTTGACCTTCTATACCAAGGTTTTTATTAGCCCGCTTGCATGTAAATGCACTTCCAAAACAGGATAGCGAAAAAGCTGTGCTTCATACTCTGGATAATCTTCCAGACGAGATAGATCAAATTTACGACGAAGCCATGAAACGAATTGAACGGCAAACGGATACAAAAGACTTGGCGATGCGGGTTCTGTCATGGATCGTGTATGCAACCCGACCATTGTCTGTCGAAGAGCTTCGACATGCCCTTGCGGTTTCACCCAACATGACGGAGATGGACGATCAAGCTCTCGTCTTCAAAACGAAGTTGACTTCTGTGTGTGCGGGACTGGTTGTGAGTGAAGATCAAGAGAATGGTGTGCGCCTCGCTCGTGAGTAGAACAAACATCATTTCGAAAATATGTTCAACATGGATTCTATACAGACTACACAACTCAACAATATTTTGAAAATCAACGGGAATCTCGATTTCCGAATGCTGAGGCTTCAATTGCGGCAACATGTCTCACCTATCTTTCATTGAACGTATTTGCGCGTGGTTATTGCGACGAAAATGGCGAGTTCGAATCCCTCTTGAAAGACAACCCTCTTCTTGACTATGCAGCCCGAAACTGGGGCCATCATGCACATCGACACCAAAAAAGTGTCATCAACTTGGCTATGGATTTCCTTCGGGATGGATCTAAAGTCGCATGTGCTAGTCAAGTCATGTTGGTTTTTGCCCAACGTTGGTATCGTTACAGTCAATGTTTTCCGAGGAATTTTTCAGGAGTCCATATTCCCGCTTACTGGGGATTGGATGTGATTGTCCACGCCGAGCTTAACAGTGGGGCAGATCCAGACAAGGCTGACAGCGATGGTCGGACCCCGTTGTCATATGCGGTTGAAAGAGGGCATGATACCGTCGTGAAGCTGCTGCTTGCTCAGGATGACGTTCAGGCCGACTCGAAGGACTCGTATGGTCAAACTCCCCTTTCGTATGCAGCTGAATTTGGGCATGATGCTATCGTAAAGATGCTGCTTGCTCGAGATGGTATTCAAGTGGACTCAAAGGACTGGTATGATCGAACACCTCTTTCTTGTGCAGCTGAGAATGGGCATGTTGCCATCGTAATGATGCTGCTCACTCAGGATGACGTTCAAGCAGACTCGAAGGACTCGGATCGTCGAACCCCCCTTTCGTATGCAGCTGAGAATGGGCACGATGCCATCGTAGAGATTCTGCTTGCTCGGGATGATGTTCAAGCTGACCTGAAGGACGAGAATGGTCGGACACCCCTTTCGTATGCGGCTCAGTATGGGCACGATAACATCGTAAAGATGCTGCTCACTCGAGATGATGTACAAGCGGACACGAACCGTCAATTGCCCCGTTCTTATGCAGCTAAGGATGGGCATGGTGCCATCGTAAAGATGCCACTTGCTTGGGAAGTTCCTCAAGTCGACACCAATCGTCGAACGCCCCTATCCTATGCAGCTAAGAATGGGCACGATGCCATCGTAAAGATGCTGCTTGCTCGGGATGAGGTTCTAGCGGACTCGATGGACATCTATGCCCGAACACCCCTTTCATACGCAGCTGAGAATGGGCATGATGGCATCGTAAAGATGCTGCTTGATCGGGACGATGTTCGAACGGACTCGAAACACTCGAATGGTCGAACTCCCTTTTCATATGCAGCCGAGAATGGGCACGAGGCCATCGTAAAGATGCTGCTTGCTCGGAATGTTCAAACGGATTCGAAGCACTCGAATGGTCGAACTCCCCTTTCATATGCAGCTGAGTTTGGGCATGACACCATCGTGAACCTGCTGCTTGCTCGGGATGACGTCCAAGCGGACTCGAAGGACTGGGATGGTCGAACGCCCCTTTCGTATGCAGCTCAGAATGGGCATGATGCCATTGTAATGATGCTGCTGGCACGGGATGACGTTCAAGCAGATTCCAAGGACCGGTATGATCGAACACCCCTTTCGTATGCAGCTCGGAGTGGGCATCGTGCCCTTGTAAAGATGCTGTTGGCTCGGATAACGTTCAAGCAGATTCCAAGGACCGGTATGGTCGAACGCCTCTGTGGTATGGAGCCAAGAATTGGCATGATGGCATCGTAAAACTGCTGCTTGCTCAGGATGACGTTCAACCAAACCTGAAGGACTCGTATGGTCAACCGCCGCTTTTCTTTACTGCTGCCGTGTAAGCTCACCACCATACAATCTTAAATGAGAAGTGACATGAAGAATGGCTATGTTGCTGGAGACCTGTGCCGAAAGAAACCTGCACTGGACGCGCACCTGTAACAAGCATATTCTATCCGCTGCAGGATAGGTCTATTATCCTCCCGCCTTTCCTTAATTTGGTACGGTTTTCCTGATGTAATACACAGTACAGTACAATGATTAACAGCTGTCGCCTTTCAGCTTCAAGTGAACTGTACCCTTAAGAAGCAGGAGTCAGGGAGACAAGCTCCGGATTGAAAAATAACATGATAACAGTCATATATTCACACAAACACAATTCTCAACACTAGTGTACAGCGATAAGACTTTCAACAATCAGACAGATTTGTGAGGTCAATGATTAAGCAAACCGAGATTTCAATTCCGCCTCAGCAAGCTCCTCCAATGCGCTGAATTTGACACCAAGCGCGAGGAGGCGTGGGTCCGGTATGACGGAATCTCGGTACATCCCGAATTCAGATTGGTACTCGAACTGTATAGAAGTGGGTTCATCGCGGGAGCTCACAGTTAGGGCAGATGGACGCACCATATCATCAATCTCGGCAAGGCCAGAGGTTGGCGGAGATGCAAATGAAACCGGCTTTCCGAGAGCTGGTAAGTGACATCGGAAGGTCAATAATTATACACCTGAAGGCAACAGAAGACGGACATTTTTGGATGACCTGCGCAAGGTCAGGATAAGTCATCTGCGCGGTCACAGCGTAGAAAGTTTGGCCCCAGAGGTCCTTGTGGTCTTGGTAATTCTTGAACAGGGCTAGCACGCTAGGTCCCAAGTCCCGCGAGACCCAGGTGATGGGTTGGAGAGCGGTTGGACTGTAACGAGGAATTTGGAGCTCGAGAGTGTCATCGGGCTTTTTGATGAGAGCCCCGAAACTAGTTGAGAATATCAGTATCAGTCCGCAGAAGGATTAAGAAATGGGTTGACATACGTCCAGAGGTTTTCGGTAAACCAGCCTGCACAGGTTGTCAGCGGAGAGTGTAAGAACTGGCGTAGTGGGCTTACCAGCATGGACGACGGCATGGGGCAGGCCAGATTCTCTTAAATACTCTTCAATGGCGGCCTTGTCTGAGAATAGATTGAACGTCAGTATACTGCTGGCAAAGAAAGACACTAACTGTTAAAGTGTTCAATATTCGGATATTTTCCGTTGGAAATTTTGGCAGAATCAGGGAGTGAACTACAAAGAATCGGTTGTGAGGGGGAAATGGAGGAAGTTTGGAGGTGAATTGACAAGTACCTGAATATGAAGAACTTGACCCCAACTTCCTTAGAAGCATTGATGAGGTTTTTACCCTGTTCAGTCTCTCCGTGTGGATTGGAAGGGAAGATAGACGGGTCAAAGAAATTAGTGACCTGGGACCAGGAGGATAAGCAAGACATTCGTTTGATGGAAATTATGCGGTCATACACCAAACACGCATTCGCTGCCCTCAATAGCCTTCTTTAAAGAGTCGACATCCCAAAGGTCAGCTTTCACAAGTTCTGCACCTCGAGCTTTCAGCTGCTGGGCAGCCTCAGACGAAGTGTTACGAGTTACAGCGCGAGGCGTGAACGTTCCGTCGGCCAGAATTGCGTTTACAACAGAGGAACCTGTGTGATCGATGTTAGGGAGTGTTAGAGGAGTGTAGATGGTGTAAACTGACCTTGAGAGCCAGTTGCACCGAATACAGTGATGATGCGCGTCATAATGGAGATATGATATCTTCAAAGAAAATACATCCCAGTATTTATATGTAGCACGGGCCGAAATCTGCGGTGTCTCACTCAGGTCTGTGCGCAGGAGTTCTCATGGCCAATTGATCTATAGATTAGGATGACGTTAGGAAATGGTTACGCAACGTGAGAACACCGAGCGGTTGGTTTCTCACTCTTTGATCATGAGGTGGGCCATGATAAAGCAGCCTTGCGTTGGTGAGCTAAGTAAGAGGTGATCGGCGGTGGTAACCTCGTTCCCAACTAAATGCCCGACGATCGCAACTCGCTCGAACTCGCTCGAACACCCAGACCATTGGATAGGGCTTACGCCAGCCTGTCAAAGTCAAAGTCAGAACGCGGAGGGTTGATCATGGCTGAGACAGCCGTGGGAATGCTCGGTCAGTCTTGATTCGACTCGACTTTTTCGGTGGCGACCTTTATCCACCGCTCACTCAGCACAGGCTTGCGTCGCCCTTTGGGCATCAAATGGCAACAAAAGAGGAACAAGAGACCCTCCGTCTCCTCGTTCAACAGGTCTCTCGTGCCTTTTACGAGCCCAAGTATACCATCATTCTCGACCAGCTTGCCCGCCATCCGGTGTAAGTATTTGAACAGCAGAAACCTACCCAGAGCTAAATGTCTAGCTTTCACCCTGTCGCTTCGTCTCTTCACCGCCTTCTTTCATGCTGTTGGTCGGCAGTCTCAAAGACGATGAGCTGGCAGGAAGAATGGGGCTGCAATCCAAGGAGCTGAGCAAGCTCATGGCTGTTTTATCAAACGACCGCCTTGTGCAAGTGTGAGCCACTATCTCTCTTCCTCTTCTTTACCCTGAAGCACTCTGAACATCTTTTTTGTCTCTTAGCTATCGTCAGAATGAACTGAAAGAAGGCGCCCAGCGCTCCGTCGGAAAACAGTACTATTACATCGACTATAAACACTTTTGCAATGTCGTCAAATGGCGGATCGCTAAAATGCGAGCTATCATTGACACTACACTGCGAAATGTCAGTTTTCCTGTTTGTATGCACCTTGACTCGCCTTTCAATCCCATCACACAGGAACTTGACAACAAGGGTTTCATCTGCCCTCAATGCCACAGGTCATACGCCACATTGGATGTCTTGGAATTCGTCGATATGGCTCGCGGCGTGTTCAATTGTGAGGATTGTCATGCAGAGTTGGTGGACAACGAAAACGCCGAAAACGTGAAGGGAAGCCAGGACCGCATGCAGCGATTCAACAACCAAATGCGATTTATCATGAAAGGATTGCAAGCCAGCGAAACTATGGTCATGCCTGCGTATGTGTTCCTTATACCGATTAAACAATTATCTACATTCACCTCCGTCCTTCAGTTTCGACGTGCAGCTTTGGATAAAAAACAACCCCAGCGAGGCCGACAAGCAGAAAGCGGCACAGTCTAGCGGAGGCCTAAAAGTTGCCGGTTCGGGTCCTGGAGAGCGAAAGGACGATGGGGGTATCGGCGTCATGATGTCTATGGACAAGGACGAATCCACGCAGAAGATGGAGAGGGAAGCTGCCGCTGCTGCAAAGAGACAGCAGAACGCTCTGCCAGCGTGGCATTTGAAGAGTACCATCTCAGGCGATTTAACAGCGTTGGGGATAATAGAGAATGCGAGAACGGCAGCAGCTCCGGTCGTAGCGTCAACCTTGACGTCGAATGATGCCATCTTGAGGGGATTGGGCATGGTCGGGTCCGTGCGGATGGAACCAATGACCCCTACAATAGTCGAAGATGTCAAGCCAGTCGTCAATCACGAAATTGATTGTGAGTTCTACTCTTACGCATTCGACACTAACCAATCTGTTTTCCTCCAAGATTACGACCAATACTATGCTTCGCTGGCAGCATCATCAGTAGCCTCAACCCACAATACACCACCAGGCCTAGTTGTATCTGGAAGTGATGACTCCGGAGACTTCCTAGACAACGAGGAGGAAGATCGGAAGCCTTCTATTCAGTATTTGGACTCGCTGAACGCCTATAGGAAGCGCTCACGATCGAAGGAGGATGAGGGATTGTCAAAGAAGAAGGTGGCGAAAGTAGATGAAATCAACGGTCACAAATATTATGGTGGGCTGGACGACGTGCCAACCGTTACGGTTGCCGAAGCGACTCCAGAGGATGACCCCATTGTTCATGGCATGTCTCGTTCCCTTGATTCTACCGAAGAAGCTAATTAACCATCCTTGGCTATCAGTCAAAGGCACCCCGGTACCTTTCTCAAAGGTTACCGAAGAAGATCAGGAGTTAATGACTCCTGAGGAGTATACCGCCTATTTCGAGGTCTTCCAGACGCGGGGGTAACACCCATGATACGAGTGATGGTCTGCACCAGATAAGCTACGAAATTTGGACAGGATATCTGCCCACAGTTGGCGGCGACTCTCCTGCCTCATCGGATTCGAGTTGCAGAATGTGATGCATGCATAAGGCCTTGGAGAATCCGGATTATTGAATCCGTTTGGAAGAGTTTTCCAAATTGTTTCGCCTGGACATGGCAGCAGTCGCAGCGGTCTGATAGTCGTACATCTGTACCTCTGGATGTCTTTACTGATCCTTGATGCCACGGTAGTCCTTCCATAGCTGACTGATTCCTAAAATGACTTTATTCATAAGCCTTTCTCAGTTGGAAAGCAGTCAAACTGCTGATGGGGAAGCCATGGTCGTTTCTTTCCTCGTGGACATCTCATCAGACCATTCCACCATCTGCGATCATCCATGAACGAGACAATGTTTCGTAGATGGTCTGGACGCTGGCCTCACATCTATTCGTTCTTTTTAGCATGCTGGTAATTCTGGGACAGGTGCAAGAGATATTATCGCATCGATATCATTACGCTCTCTGGTGGTCAGATTGGCTCTGGAACACAACCAGTTGGAGGACGATCGCTACGTGGCTCTGTTCGATTTCCTTGTTTCCAACCGCTGCAGGGAGTATCGCACCGCAGAGATTTGCTTGGCCTCCAACGAAATCGGTAACCGCAGCCTGCTTTCTATCTCAAGGTATCTGACGAATAATAGGAATCTAAAGGCACGATTCGTTCATAACGTATGTGAAAGGATGCCGAGTTTGATGTATCGACTCTACACTAACACGACTCTATCTTAACAGAACAGCTTTGGGGGTGAAACTCGTCACACTTCCAAATCCTATCTTTGGGAACCAACCGCAACCTGTCCGACTATTTCATTCAGCTTTTTCCCCCCCGATACCTCAAGGAGAGTGATTGAATCATCATTGGACAGCACCTGTCTGATGTGTGTGTCGCTTCACAATGAATAATCATTGTGAAGTACATTATGGTGACACACAGGTGCTTGCCAATGATGTTTGGAGGATATTCATTGCGAAGCACATCTCAGACCTCCATTCCCCAAAACTTAGTGAAATCTGCCTTTGGGCCAGGGCCCTGATGACAAGATCATCCCCACATATTGTTCCATCCCTCTCTTCTCTGCGATGCCGGCTCCACACTCAAATGCAATGTTAACACTCTCGGTTTTGGTTTGGTTAGAACCTTCATCAGAGCACTTGGAGCAGCATAATTTCGGGTTGCTGACGATTGAGTTATACTCTGATTGGTGGCTAAACGTACACAACATTGACATTAGCAGCGACACAGATTCCGACGATGACTATGATATGGATGGAGAGCAAGAAACACTTCAAGCAACTTTTACTGCGAAACGAGCATTTCAAGAAGGATGCTCTCGATCGCGAACAGATCGAAACGACAGCACCGAAGTGCCGCACGGCATGAACCGCCTGTTTTAGTGTTTCCATTTTCTCATCTCCCGATGGAAATACAGCTGGATATCCTCTCTTTCCTCGCACCAAATCTATCAGCCGCTCAACGCACACGAATATACAACTACGCCTCTGCCCCATCGACACTTCCACGGATTTTGCCATGTCCGCCTAGTCGTGGTCCAGTAATCGGCCGTAACGCATGCATGTCGGATCCCTCGGGCCCTCCGTTGAGCGAAGACGGAGGGGATAGTGGAGTTTGCACATATGGAAATTGTATAGATAGACCCAATTATCACAAGGGGGAAGGTGCTACATTTTTGAGCCTGAGGAACTGAGGAAGAAGATGAGGAGGGCATTCAACATCGACTTGTCATTTTTATTTTCTTTCCTTTGCGCCACAACATGTCCCACTCACGCATGCTCACCATTCCCGACCTACGCTTCGAGCAGACCTACTTACGAAGCATATCAGCTTGGCTTCACGTCTCCCCACCCACCGAGGATGCGCCAGAAATAGAGCAAGCCGCGTCAGGACTGGGGGAGGACACGGAATGGAGCGTAATACCAGAACGAGAGCATGGACCGAGCCGATGGAGAGGGACAGGGAAAGGAAAGGAAGTCGACTACCCGGTACGAACACAGAGATCGTCAAAGGACGTGCAGCCCGTACATCCAATCCCACTCCATGTCAATCGCGTCGATTGGCGCGGCGTCGCATGGGTCACAGTCCGCGATCAGCTCATCAGTCCTCTGCTCCAGGGCGCGATTTGGTGAGCGGTGCATCTCCCTTTCCGCTCTCTTCTCTTCTATGCCCATCTTCTGCGTTTTTTGCCAGGGGCATCGCCAGTTATTTTCTCCGCCCGTTCCTTTCCGTGGTCGGGGCACGCCTGCGGGTATTTTTCGCTCCGAGATTCCCGATAGTGGGTGAGGGAATGGGCATCGGGTGGTTGAGACGCTGGATCCGAGGGCTCATGTCAGGTCTCCCCGCGGTTTCAAGGACATCGTAAATGAGAAAGTAGGTGCAAATTTGAATCCTCAGACACCTTGTTGTTAATCTACAAACTACAGATCATCTTGACCGCTCAGTCTGACCTCGACCCATTCATTCACCCACATGTACCGTGAAAACAGCACATACAACCAGCGGAACCATACTAATTGACTCTCGTGTCGACGCATTGCCTCAAGAGCCGTAATGTACTCTCTCACCCCTGCCACGAACACTGGAATGTTGCGGCGAGTGTGCACGTCATGGGCGGTAGGTATGTCAACACCCAAGACGTTCAGTCCGCGCCGTACTTGCGAATAGAGAGAATTGAGTGTCCATGAAAGCTGTATGTCTGATTTGGCGTGTAAGGATGCCAGAGGACCGATGTACTTTGAAAGGAGGTTGACAGTTTTCAGAGTATACAGCTGTGGTCTGGGCTGCAAGTGTTCAGGGAGAGAGGCAAGGAGATGCGCGATACCCGTTGGAAGAGAGACGTGATTTGGGTGCCCGGATACTCCTTCGTGATCGAAAGTGAGGATCTATAGGATGTGTCGGTGCGCGATCCAGAAGCACGCATGAAGGACGTACCGTCGTAATACGATGGTCAATGACATATGGCCGGACGGCTTCCGCGATGGCGAGTGGATTCCAATAGAGGGTGATATTATCTTTCAAATCGCTGGTTAACGACAGCAGTCAACAACTTGAATGAAAATTTACAACGGAGAGTGCATACGGGCTATCTATGATCCAGCGTTTGGGTTTCTCGACACCCAGGACGTCTAGACTGTGACCAAGCTCATTTTTTCGTGTGTCACCCAGACCGTCTGCGTCCCCCGTGGAAAGACAAAGAGAGAAAAGCTCGGGCGATGAGGATCGCGAATCTTTGTGATGTCCTGAAGGAACGGGTTGTCGAAGGGCAAGTAATGTGGGAGCGAAGAAAAGGCATTCATCATCTGGGTGCGCTGTGACGAGCAAGATGCGGCGGGGTTGGGCAGGTCTGTCCTGAACAGTGTTGGGATTGTAAGAAAGGAGGAAGGTATCCTCGGATTGCGATGATCTATTGAAGAGCGTGATGACAAGGGAGATGAGAAGGACAAGAATGGACAACATGGACACAATTGAAGCAGAGCACTTGGCCTTAATATCTCATTTAGCCATCTATCTACCGTGTAACTAATAAAATACGGCCGTCGCACTGCATGGCGGTTAGTCTGGAGTCGATGTCCTATTGGACTACTGTATCGTCAAGAGAAGCCTGCTCTGATGAGTTGTATGCCATCCTCAAGCTTCTCCTGACTGACTTGAAGTATGATGGCAAGTTCGGAATAGTGATGATTTTGTGCGGAAAAACCAGTGGCCGGTGAAGCTGAATGTAGAGTTAGAGGAGGGGCGTTGAGAGGATATGGCGGTCGTTAGAGTATATCGCATAACAGGCACCGTCGGTCGACCTCTCGACGAGGGACGAGATTGAACTTGCTGGATTCCTTTGACGATCGAGGGCAGCAGACGTACGATTGTCTTCTCCAGAGTTTCAAGTCGCTGAGACCCCTGGTGCTCTGATGAACGAATGGAATAAATAACAATCCAGCGTGTGAACAGAGGGCAAGATCTTACTGGTTGGAGAGTGCGAGAGTCCAAGACGGAACAAAAGGGACTGGCAGTGGTCGGCATCGATCATGATTTCACGTTTTAGGAGACAACCTAGCAGCCGATGGACGATTGATATAAGTTTGCATGGAGTACTTTGGGCGCAGGTCTCTAAATATGTTGCAACATAGCTGTTGTTCACGTCACTTCTCTTTATTGTATGGTGGAGGAGATAGGATAAGATGCTTATTCCGAGCTGCAGAGAAACAGCGGCGTTGAACCATTATTGTCCGTCGACTGTGCGTGAATGTCATCCCGAACAAGCAGCAGCTTCACGATGGTATAATGCCCTCCATTCACTAGAAGGGTGGTTTGAGTCTGCTTGAACCTTATCCCGAGCAAGCAGCAGGTTTACGATGGCGACGATGGCGTAACGTCCACTCTCAGCAGTACCACACGAGTCCTTCAAACGTTATCCGAAGTAAGCAGCAGCTTTGCTATGGCATCATGTCCATTCTTGGCTGCATATGAATGGGGCGTTCGACCATACACGTCCTTAGAGTCTGCTTGAACGTCATCCCGAAAAAGCAGCAGCTGTGTGATGGCACCATGCCCACTCCCAGCTGCGTACAAAAGGGGGGTTCGATCATACGAGTCCTTCGAGTCTGCTTGGACATCATCCTGAGCGAGCAGCAGCTTTACGATGGCATCATGCCCGTTCTTAGCTGCGTACAAAAGGGGGGTTCGGCCATCAGAGTCCTTCGAATCCGCTTGAATGTCATCCCGAATAAGCAGCAGCATTACGATGGCATCATGCCCATTCTGAGCTGCATACAAAAGGGGCGTTCGACCAAATGAGTCTATTGAGTCCGCTTGAACGTCATCCTGATCAAGCAGCAGCGTTACGATGGTATCGTGCCCATTCTGAGCCGCATACGAAAGGGGTGTTCGACCATACGAGTGCTTCAAGTTTGATCGAACGTCATTCCGAGAAAGCAGCAGCTTTACAATGGCGTCATGCCCATTCTGAGCTGCATACGAAAGGGGCGTTCGACCATACAAGTCCTTCGAGTCCGCTTGAGTATCGCTCTGCGCAAGCAACAGCTTTACGATGGCATCATGCCCATTTTGACCTGCGTACGAAAGGGACGTACGACCGTTCATGTCCTTCGAATCCGAGTGAACGTCATCCCGGGAAAGCAGCAGCTTTACAATGGCATCATGCCCATTCTGAGCTGCATATGAAAGGGGGGTTCGACCATATGAGTCCTTCAAGCCTGCTTGAATATCATTCCGATCAAGCAACAGCTTCACAATGACATCAGGCCCATACTCAGCTGCGTACGAAAGGGACGTACGACCCTCCGAGTCCTTCGAGTCCGATTGAATGTCATCCCGAGAAAACAGCAGCATTACGATGGCATCATGCCCATTCTGAGCTGCATATAAAAACGTTCGACTATATGAGTCTTTCGAGTCCGCTTGAACGGCATCCCGAGCAAGCAACAGCTTTAGGATGGCACCATGCCCATTCCTAGCGGCATACCAATGGGGCATTCGACCATATTTGTCCTTCGAGTTTGATCGAACGTCATTCCGAGAAAGCAGCAGCTTTACAATGGCGTCATGCCCATTCTGAGCTGCATACGAAAGGGGCGTTCGACCATACAAGTCCTCTGAGTCCGCTTGAGTATCGCTCTGCGCCAGCAACAGCTTTACGATGGCATCATGCCCATTTTGACCTGCGTACGAAAGGGACGTACGACCGTTCATGTCCTTCGAATCCGATTGAACGTCATCCCGAGAAAGCAGCAGCTTTACAATGGCATCATGCCCATTGTTAGCTGCATACGAAAGGGGTGTTCCATGAAACGAGTCCTTCGAGTCCGATTGAACATCATCCCGAACAAGCAACAGCTTTACGATGGCCTCATGCCCATTCTGAGCCGCATATGAAAGGGGCGTTCGACCATATGAGTCCTTCAAGCCTGCTTGAATATCATTTTGATCAAGCAGCAGCGTTACGGTGGTATCATGCCCATTCTGAGCCGCATACGAAAGGGGTGTTCGACCATCCGAGCCCTTCGAGTCTGATTGAATGTCGTCCCGAGAAAGCAGCAGCTTTACGATGGCATCATGCCCATTCTGAGCTGCATACGAAAGGGCCGTTCGACCATACGAGTCCTTCGAGTCTACTCGAATGTCATCCCGAGCAAGTAGCAGCTTCATGACTGCATCGTGTCCTCTTTCAGCTGCATGTGAAAGTGGGGTCCGACCATAGCTGTCAGCCTCGTCTGGGTCTGCCTCGCTGTCAAGCTGGCTGCGGACAATCTCCTCCAAGCCCCAATAAGCCGGAATGTGGATGCTTGAAAATTCTTTGGAACATGTCGAATGTGACCAGCCCAACGATAGTCGAACGTCAACATAACTTGACTAGCACATGCAACTTTGGATCCGTCTCCAAGGAAACGCATTACGTAGCGTATGACACTTTTTTGGTGTCGACGCGCATGACTGCCCCAGTTCCGTGCTGCATAATCGAGAAGAGGGTTGTCTTCCAAGAGGGATTCGAACTCGGCATCACTACTGCAGTAGCCACGCGCGAATACGTCGAAAGAAAGATAGGTGAGACATGTTTTCGCCATTGAAGCCTCAGCGTTTGGAAATCGAGAATCCCGTTGGTTTTCAAAATATTCCTGAGTTGTATAGTCTGAATAGAACGCATGCTGAACATATTATTATGCCAATGGTTGTTCTACTCACGAGCGAGGCGAACAACTTCCTTGTCAATCACAACTAGTCCCGCACACACAGAAGTCAGCTTCGTTTCAAAGACGAGAGCCAGGTCATCCATCTCCGTCATGTTGGGTGAAACAGTAAGAGCATACCGAAGCTCTTGAAAAGTCAGTGGTCGGGTCGCATACACGATCCATGACAGAACCCGCATCGCCAAGTCTTTTGTGTCCGTTTGCCGTTCGATTCGTTTCATAGCTTCATCGTAAATTTGATCTATCTCGTCTGGAAGATTATCCAGAGCATGAAGCACAGCTTTCTCACTATCCTGTTTTGGAAGTGCATTTACATGCAAGCGTGCTAGTAAAAACCTTGGTAGAAGGTCAAATGCGAAACATTATGAAACATGTTGGAGAAGCTCACATGCCCTTGGCGCTGTCAACAATTCGTTTGGTGGCGAGATCTTGCAGATTAACTAAATCTGGAAAATCAGCAAGCTGGTTTTGAACGTATTTCGTTATATCTTCATCAGTCGCACGAATATCGACCCGGTATGCATCGCGAAAGTACTGTTCAATCGAAGGAATGTCACGCGACGTCACCATCAGGTTAATGGATCCAGAGAAAGACCGAAGAGCTTTTAAAAGGTTTACCCGAGATCCGTTGTTGTCAGAACATTCATCCAGGGCATCCACGACAATGAATACTTTGGCGTATGTCTTGATTTCCTGTTTCAACAGTTCGCTAAGTTCATCAAGAGTGGGCAAAGTACTTTGGTTTTGGTGGTGATCGTGAAATGACTTGATGTTGTCAGATATAAAAGGATGATCTTGGACGAGCTGCTTGAGTAGACTTGCGATGAGGTTTGTGACTGTTTGCATCGTCTGTTCTTTGTAGTTGCAGTATACACACGCTATCCCAACATTGCTGCCTTTGAAGAACGTTTGGAGGTGGTTAACAACGAGAGATCTAGGGGAGAGCCGCAATTAGACAATCGACGAGCGGCGTAGACAAAAGTATTACGTCAGGATCGTTTTTCCAACACCAGCTGAATCAAAAATAATCCATCGAGTCGGAATCACAGAGGTAGATAAGTCTTACGATTTCTGGGACACCACAACCATCAGCAAAAGTGCAATATCTATTTCAGGCCTGGTAAGGTCCAAGCAACCAGGTCAGACATTGTCAGCCAATGTCTTGACTGAGATTCTTCGAGTCGAAATAGATATTGGCTGACAATGCCATACCAATTAACCAGTCATCATACAATCTTACCCCGAGTTAGGATCTCCTTGGGAAGGCTCTGCAATCTAGCTCCCAAGATGGCAGGCACATGGGATTCTCATCACCTGCAGGGTGTCACCTTGCATTGTATTGTAATGTCTGACCGTCTCATCACCATGCAAGGTACTGTACTGTAATGTCAATAAAATTTCTTTAACTTCCATTGGCTGAGAGAAGCGAGAAGTATTGGACTATTGATGTTACAATGTTCCATAGTCTTCGTACATATCCTCCTCACCATCCGACCACCTCTCCTCGCCATCTTCGGGACCCAATTCTCCATCATCGCCATTGTCTCCCCCCACATTCTCATCATTCACGTCCAATTCCTCCAGGTCCTGCTGATACCCGTAATCCAACTCCTCTTCATCTCCTTCATAGTCCTCGTTATTTCCTCTGCTGTCACTGTCGTTGTCACTGTTGGTGTCGCCGGCAGGGTCGCTGAAATCTAGGCTCCACGTAGCCTTATAACCAATGCCCCCACCCAAGTACTGCATTACCAAGTCTCGGTCTGCAAACCTAGACTACATATTAGTTTGTTGGATGGTAATAAAATGTAACTCACATAGAAACATAATAATAAACCCAGTCTTCATTATTTTCATTTGGTGGATGAGCAATCGACGGTCCTAGAAGCTCCCTAGTCTTTCCATAAGCGAATGCTGGAATGAGATGGACACCACAAATGATGTCCTTTGGGTCCAGAAACCCAAATGCTTCATTGCCGTCGCTGGCAGGGATAAAGCTAAGGCGGTACAGGCGCTTTGCCTGCCAACCTGATTTGTAAGATAAATCACGGCCTAGCCATCTTACCCATAAGAATTCAATCTTTTGCGGCCCATAGACTACCTGCGTCTCGGGATCCTTGTAGCAGACGTACGTATGAAAAACCCCAATGATACAAGCATACCAATAAGGGTGTTTGTCCATCTCAGTTTGATCCTCATAAGTGAGAACCATGATATCAGCGTGGGTGCGAGGGTTCAACGAATCTTGTGACCGGAGCATGTCGTACGTGGTGTAATTGACGCGAAGGACTTTATGTCAGTAGATTCTACCATGGACAAATGAAAGTGCGGCCCTTTCTTCGTCTGGGAAGGTCTCCTCATCCCCATCATATGTTTTCCCATGGAGCCAGTGGAGGATATAATCCTTTAGTTTTGGCACAAAGTCCTATCACACAAGTAAGATAAAAAGACATTAGCGAGCAGTAAATGCTTGCCTTGAGAGCCGGATCATCAGTGTGCATTGAGACCCATTCCGCAATGTTCAACAGGAAACAAGTTGACTCAGACATGTGGTGGTGAGCTGAGGGGGGGGTGTAGGGTAGCAGGTCTTGTTCCTCGAAGCGCAACGCAGCCGTTTCTTCTGTGAGTCTCTGTCTTGCTTCATCTACAGCCTGATGTCGGATGCGAATATTCCTCAAGACTTGTTCGCGCCATTGGTGTTTACTGATCTGTTGAGTAAATTGAATTTTGTTCATCCTTGAAATAGAACCGCTTCACTCGGCAGTGTTCAAGTTCACCCTGCAAACAAAATGAGCTGTTACTTAAAGATAGATAGACTTGAATATTATGTACCACTTGAGTGTTATAATTGTCTGTTGTACCATAAAATTGAATCATCTTCATGTAGTCACCGAGTGCATGAAGTTTGTACGTAGAAAGATTGAACTGTTTCTTTTTTTTGTTACTTGATTTTGAGTGCCCTGCTACGTCACTGGGATCAGCTCTCTGCTTCCCTTTTGCTGTGCTTCCTGCTCTGCGTCGTTCTCGTGCAGCAGCTTCCTGAGGTAACTCGCGCGTTGCAAAGGCAGCGCATGTGGTCATCTTGAATTTTCTGAGAATTCTACCAAGCTCAGTAGTCATCGCGTCAAAAAAAGCGATCGTCGTTTCAGTGTGAAGTCGAAGCTTAGCACATGCATGCCAAGTTGCAAGGGTGAACAGGAGATCAAGAATGATCTTGTTGTGTTGAGGAGGAAGGAGTCCTTCGAAGACTGGAATCGAACACTACAAGGTATAGATAGTATTAGTTGGATATAGCGATTGAAAGGTTGGACATACCTGTAGTAAGTCTTCGAAATCTCATCCTGCTAATTTCTTCATTTCCAAAGTGTTGTTGCTGAATCGTCGTATTGTATTATTTCCAAAGGTAGGTACCATACGAAATCTGTATAAAACATTGAGCAAAATTCCGGTACGACTTCAAAGTCCCACTGACCGTTTATTAAGTTGCTGAATTGTGGACCCCTTTGCCGCATCCAGTATTCGAATAAGATGTGTGAAAGTAGCCTTCCACACACCCAATTCAAACTTGTGCAACAGATCAGGCACGAACATTGAATAAAAATTGAAATAAAGCGTTGAGAACACGCTTGAGAATGCGTTCTGGAAGTAGTTAGATACTTTAGATATGGAATAGAGGGATGTAACTCACCTGAACGGGGACCAAAGACATAGGCCCAAGTACGTTGTCGATTGGTTTACTAGTAAGCGAATATCCCTTCTTGAATATCCAGGTGCGAACCATTTCGACTTTATTTCTTAGTGGCTGGCTGTCTTTTCATATGTTGTTGCAACGTTGGGTATCGATTTTAGTGCCAAGACATGAGATGTCGTCTTTCTTGATAAGGCAGCACGGGCAGGGGCATTGACCTAGTGATTTAATAGATGCAAGAAGGACTCTAAAAGTGCAACAGTCAGAATGATGTCGCAAACATGAATACATGTACCTACTTCTCTGGATAATCAGCAGAGTAGGTAAAGAAGCGCGGGAACACTCGGTGCTCGATCCCATCTGAGAATTTGATGACTATACCATGTTTATATGCGTGCTCGAAGTCCCCATCAAGAATGACTTTCCAGATGGCATGGACAAGTTCACGCTTCAACTGCGTGAGGACTGCAGGGCTTGCAGTTTTGCCAAAAAAGTCCTTGTAAGCATCTTGTATTGTATCTGGGAGCTGGAAGTCGTGAGCGTGTGATGATCTACTATTGGTAAAATAAACATACTGATGGGATATAAGCTATATGGTGAGCCGAAAACGAGGTTGGTTTACCTCACACATACTTGGACTGGTTACCAAAATATAGATAGATGGGCCATAGGGAGGCCATCCCAAAATTGGCCAGATGGGTAGCATCGGACTAAAGCATTACTGCTGCGATCACAATTTCTCGGTCGCATCCTGGTTCTCGTGGCTGGGATGTAATCTTCTTGTGTTCATCCAAGAATGCATCAGAGTTGTACACTTCTGAAATCACCCGTTCAGGGGGGAGATCGGGAGACCACTGCTAAAAGAGCCGGAAAGGGGTCAAATGAAATGATCTTGCGGTTGCCTCTTGAAAGGCAGACTTGATAACCTCGATTATCCGTCGATAAAAAACGTTCTTGACTTCAAACTTGGGTGTAGACTCCTCATTGGATACGGATTCGCGGTTTTCACTGGGCAATGGTAGGAAAACTGATGTTTCATTCCAGCCATCCTTGTCTGAAAATCCAGCACCCATATATTCATCGAGATGCTTGTTCTCTTGGGCAGCGCTGAAGTTGGCCAAGTGGTCGACATTGAACCCATCTGCAAGAATAACATTGCTGACCAGGGAATCGAGGTCGGTAATTGATTTGGTATTTGAGCCATTGTAGAACCACATCATTAAGTTACAAGTTGTTGAGTTAAGGAAAGGCATGTATAGGTTTTTTGCAATGGTGGAAAATGATTCTCCAAGGCCTGACCACCAGTTCCCAGTTGTCCGATCACCCACCGCGAGCCCAGGAGCATCGCACAAGGCATCCAGAGAGGTGTCTTGATCGGGTTCGTACGTTGGGATATGAGGATATTGCCGGAAGAGCCCAAATTCGTTTGGCTTGCTTTCATAGAAAGGGGGGTTGGAGGGAGGGTCAGGATCGGGAACTTGAGGCACAGGTTCAGGGTTTAGAGCTGAATTTGGAGTGGTGCGGATTGAGATGCGAGGGATTGGTGGGGGCATATGGGGGACATGGGTTGTAGATGATGGGAGGTAGTCATTATATTGTCTAGGAAATCGTCTAACTCGCCCTGAAACTGTCGCTTGCAGTGTGAATGAAGGCGGATCAGCTGTCTGTACATTATCGTCGCCTATCTATTGTCTTTCATAAGTTGTGAAATTTCTAGAGAGAATGATGGGGCGTACCTGTGTATTATCTACTTCCAGACCTCCCAGTTCTTCCGCAACATCTCCACCAAGTTGACAAGCAACTTTTGCAGCTCGTTCAGCTGCGGATCGGTCTTGATCTTTCTGCAGGATGCGGGAAATCCGCTGGAAGGCCTTCTTGCATGTGTTTCGATGCCTGGTGAGTCCGTGGCTGTTCCTGAATTCCCTCCCGCATCCTGAGCATACAAAACTCATCGGTATGAGCCTAAGGTGTTGGTCGGGATTAAGTTAATCCCATCACGTGTTGAGCGCGTTTAGTTTTGGGGTTCCGAAATCTTACTTCCTTCTAACTATCACCTCTCCCTCCAACGCCCCTCCCACCATGCCAGCACATCCATCTTCAAATAACAGCCAGGACTCTCAGGATGAAGAGCAAGAACACCCAAGACGTAGACGTGATGAGGATCAACCTGAGGAGAGAATCCATAAACAACAAAAGTAAGTCTACTGGCTGCTTGTAAATAATGCTTACAGCTGTGTTTTGTTCAGATCAATGCGTCTTACACCATTTTTGAGACTCGCGTGTTGGCTTGCGCGTAGTTACAACCCCTTTATCTTTTATCCGCTTGTCTTTGATGTTGGACTGCGTGACGGTGTCCACGTCGACAGTGATGATGAAGAGGTGACAATCCAGTACGTCTCATATAATATTAATCAAGTATGCGTTATTACTCTAACAACTTACAGGATGAGTGAGAAGCGACGCAAAGAGCTTCTCAAGGCGTACAAGACGATTACGAAGGCATTACCTGAGTTCATAAACAACAAGGATCAGTATATAAATGAACCTGGGAAGTTGGAGGATCTCACAAGAGCGGTATGTCCCTAATTAATTATTCTACTCAAAATATACAACATGTTTGCCCTCCAGATGAACACAGGAGCGTGTGCAGCACGTTCTGACGACGTTAGCAGTCTACGCAATGACGGACTTGCTTACGTCGCCCTCAACCTTCCAATGAAGGTGATCCATCCTCATATCCCCTCCAAGAGCCTGAAAGCTGCCACGAGAGGTTTTAACCACAAGGTTCTTGGCTGACTTCTGTGTCCTATCAAGTACCTCAAGGATTGGAATAAGCCTGAGAAGAAGTATGTCATTTTTTATATTGTATGTATCTAATCTCATCCGCAATTCTAGAATTTTAGAAAAGCTTGCTCAGGGTACCATACCTGTTACTTCACGCGACTTACCCGTCTTCCTTTTTGAGAGTCCAGAAACATGGACACTGGGAGAGATCGACAAGGGCCTTTGTCGAGGTCCTCTCCTTGTCCGGGTGAGTTTTCCTCCGATATCTTTTTTTCTTTATTCGCTCACTGTGGTCGAGGTCTGGCGGCACATTTTCACGTCTCCCTCATCAGCCACGAAGGACTCATCTGGCCCGATATGCACAAAGGCAGGTCAAGCGAAGTTGAATGACCTGGAGCATGTCACCCCTCGTACTATTGCTTATGCTGCCTTACATGTAAGTCTTTTTTTTCACGCCATAGATATCAAACACTGAGGGACTTTGCAGGCCCGTTGGTTCCTTTGTTCTGAAGACAATTGGAAGGTCAAAGACAAGAGGTTCGACAAAGAAGACTTCTTCAATGCAATTGTGGAGGCCTTCGAGACATACCCCAATGATCAGTGGGCCATAGACACTCTCAAATGGTGGAACGAGTGATTATTGTATCGGATTTATTCTCGGTTTGCTACTCAATGTATGTTATAGCCAGGTGTTTAAAGGGACCGTCAAAGAAAATCAACAGGAAGACTCCATAAACGGATCAAACAATATCTCGGATATGTTCGAGCAACGTTGCCTCTGCCGAGCAGCTATGACTACTAATTCGACAGGAGATGGGGGTTCTGCTCAGGAACGCCAAGGAGAACATCTGCCGACTGAGAGAGAACTCGAACGCCAGGATGGACCTTCGCATGAGCGTGTGCAACAGTGCCAACCAGATCGTCCTGCTACACCTCCCTCCCCGTTAAGCTCTAACCATGAACGTGATGACGAAGAGAATCCCAGACTGTGCAACATTGGAAACGGCCCTAACACACTGGAAGAAGACTCTCCCCCTCGTCGCCGTACCCTTGCCCACAAGACCCCTGCAAAAGGGAAGGCCATGCAACGCAAGAGAACCAGGCGGGCGAACTGACCCTACTACTCATGATCGATTACTTACTGCCCTCGCAAGCACTTTGATGCTACCTCAATTTTCTGTCTCGATTACTCCTGCATTTGCTTCCTTGCTGCATACCTCCATCCAACATACCCTGCATTCACGTCTCTGCATCGATTCAAGGCTTTCAGACTTGTTATTTTTCGTACACATCACTGCCATATCATGTATTACAATACCAATAAACTGCATTGTACTGCATTGTACTGAATTGTATGAGATTGTCATGATATCTATCTATGATGTCCAAGGTATAGTATCCCATTCTTTTCCTTCTATATATTGCAAGGGATGCCGTTGCAAAGCCTTATCATTTTTCGGCCGCATTGTCATTGAGCAACTAAATTGTGATTTTGTATGGCACATTGTCATTTTTTAAGTCGGTGTTATGGAATACATTGTGGTACCAAGTAGGCAGACATTGTCCTCAATTGTGGACAATGTCGATGCTTACCTAGCAGGACCTTTCTAATGCGCTTTTGCTGATGACGTCTGTGACATTCCGTCCCGCCAACTCTGGAATGTTGGGGATTCGAGCAGCCAGTGACCCGTGCCCTTTTCATGGATTTGTAGAAATTGGCTCTGTGATGCCTTGAAGTTGAGGGGAGATAGCCAGAGTGCGATGTCATGACGCTCTGAGTCTTATCGTTGAAGTAGAATTGGTAATTGAAGCTTGATAACTTACCATCATCGTAGCTGGAGTCAGAATTGATAGTCAGATTCTGATCCCCGGCAACGATGTTGACTTGGCTCTTGTCAAAACCAATAGTTTGTGCAGTGAGCATAGTGTCAGACATACACGTGATCTCTCATTTTTTTTTTTTTTTTTTTTTTGTATTCAGCATTTATATACCGCAACAAGCAAACAAATGTGCTAAGACGCGGTGGTTAACTCTATAATACTTGTAGCTAACCCTGCTGCTTTGGTCGTGGGCGTGTGGGGGGTTAGGCCCCAGGGCTTTGGGTGACACAGTGAGTTTCGTGAGTTTTGGGTTACGTCGGGGGGTGTCTTGTTGTGCACGATTGGCACTGTTTTCGGTATTTAAGAGAATATGGGATCCTAGCGCCGTGTTCCTAACCATTGACCTAGTCTTCTTGGGTCAGGTTTCCTTCGTTGTCGTCCAGTTGAACCGTAACTATGGGCTCCTCATCGAAGGTGGGGGGTTTAGGTTTGGCATATGGTTTGCCTGATTTGGTGAATGCTCCGGATTTGAGTACGAATGTGATGAGGGCATCTATGCCTTTGATTGTCCCCACAATCTTGGGCAGTGAGATGTTTCTTGATGCTTTCCATAGTAGGTCGCGGTGGTCATCGTATTGAGGGCAGTCACGTATAATGTGTTCTCGCATTTGTAGAGGTTCCCCGCAGGGGCATTTGGTGTCCTCTGTCGGTACGAATCTTAGTAGTATTCTCCTGTGTATCCATGGCCTGTGCGGCATTGCGTAACACGTCCAAAGAGTTCCCTCTTTTGTTGTAGCTGTACAAGTCGTTTGGATGGTTTGGTTGTTGGTTCAAAGCGGTTGGCTGGGGCAAAGCAGCCGGTTCGTGGGGTTGATTTCCATAGGCGGATCCAGTCCTTTTGTAGTCTCTCCTTGGCGCGTCTACGTGCATTTGAGTATGTGCTGGTTGTTGGCAGGGCACTCTCTAAGTTGGCACCCTCCTTGGCAAGTTGGTCGGCCTTCTCATTGCCAGTAATATTGCTATGGCTTGGGGTCCATTTGAGTGATACGGAGTGAGTTGGGTTGGTGTCGAGGAAGTGTGTTATGTCTTGGTAGAAGGTGTATGCTGTTAATTGGCCGGGGCTGGGTGTGGGGTTGAGGATGGATTGGATGGCAGATGAGTTGTCGGCATAGAAGTGGAGGTTTGTGATGATTGGGTCGGTGGCCGCTATTCTGATCGCCATTTTTGCGCCTAGCATGAGCGCGCTCAGTTCAGCATCGTAGACTTCTGCATTGGATCCTAGTCCTATGCTTCGGGTGCATATCTCTTGTCCTTTGTGGTAGATGACGTGATCTCTCATACCCCTGCTTCTCATCCTCCTCATACTTGCCTCCTCGCCCGCCGTTCCAAGGCACACACCCGTAACCGCTGCTGGACTCTGTTGCTTGACCCTACGGATCCCTTACTGCGCCACCAGTACCCTACCATACCCATTGCCTGGCTTAAGACACCACGCCAACCCCGGGTGTTCTCGCCCGACCGCTTCATTTTGACAGAATCTGTCTTGCCAACCGGTGTCATCCTTTACCATATCGATCCTGACGATAACGGTGACATTGTTCAAACGCTCATCGACCGGATGGAGGGACGGGGATTGATTGGTGCTTCGCCTCCCCTTCATTCACGGCAAATATCATGTCTCTAAACCTAGCTCAACTCATCCTCTCAACTGGATGGACTCAGTTCCAGACTGAGTTCTTCCGGTGGATACTTCATCAACGCCCGCCAGAAACATGGCAGGAGTATGCCCGTTTTCAGGTTCGCAGTGGAGGGTGCTACATGCAGTGGGTCACCGAAGATCTAGCCATGGCACTGGAACTCACCTGAAGCTGGAGTCCCCTCATTCCTAATGATGATTTCATGGATGCCTCTGTTAATGCAGGGCTAGACCCACCAAACGTCAACTTTCGAAGACCTAGTTTAACCTCGACCCTTTCATTCACCCACATGTAACGTGAAAACAGCACGTGCGTCCAGCGAAACCATACTAATCGACTGTCAATAAAAATTCCTGGTAATGTGGAGAGGTTAATTGAGAAAAAGGACAGGAGGGGTGGATACCAACCGTGCTTAGCCTGGGTTCCAATAACATCACCTGGACAAGAATGATTTCGTCAAAGGACCAATGTTGTTTGTGGACAGGAACCTAGGGAGACAATCATGAAATTGAAATTACGTTGACCTTGTATGTACTATCAGTCTACCGTAGCGCAGTCAAATGTGGATAATAGATGCATCGAGAGCCAGCATGGCCGATAATGTTCGGAATGTGTCTATCATCCGCAAGCTAGCTACCAAAAGATATCTTTTGGCGTCTAACCAGCAAAACGATCACTCGCGATACAATTTTCAGACACAAATCCATTGCCCGTGTTAGTCTTACCAACACAGGGGCCGGTTTCAGGTGATGAAATGACTGCTGCCAGGAAGTTCCATCCGGGATGGTTATGTGCTGGCAGAACGATCACACCTGATGGAAAACCATTACCTTTGCGCATGACTAAGTCGCCTCCCGCATTATCGCCACTGTCGTGGTCGTGTTCGTCGTTCCTGTCATCGTCCTCATCGTTCCCGCTATCTGTGTGTTGATCAGAACCTGGAACAGGTTGAATCCATGTCTGCCATAGAATGGGCAACGAGATCGGCCGGTCCTCGGTGAATGGCAAAAAGGCCCGAGCACGCATCTCGTGAATGAGGAAAGCGCAGCATATGCGAATTGCCGACGGCGTGGCCATGAAAGGCCTCCAATGAGGCATGTTGATAATGATTGCTCAAGACGAAGCATTTGGCCTATAAAAAAGTGTGAGCAATGAATGAAGGAGCAAGGAAGGGGACCATAAGAGATCACAGAGGAAAACATACCTGAGGTAGCCAGCGGATGTAAAAATAGAAAACATGTTGATGATTTTTGCAGAGGAGAATGCCATTGCGAGCTTCGTGTTAAACGGACTTGGCTCGAGAGGGTGAATTGCCTCTCGCGTCACTGCGCAAGGATGAACTCACGGTATTACCCGTTCAAGTACAGTCAAGAAGGGTCACCGCGGACGATACATCCCCCATGGTCGCGACGGTCAATCTCAGTAATGAACGCCTCAGCCGCGGATATTTGGGAAAGAGAGGAGCTGTGGTACACCACGGCCTGGCTCGCTCCTCGCGCACGATTTGTATGTACTTGTTTATCACACAATGACCAGGTTCAGTGCCTACACCAGCGATACCAGCGATACCAGCGATTCAGATGAAGAAAATTACTCAAAAAACCGCCGCAAGAGCGCTGGAAAACACCCCCGTCCCAGTCCGGATGCTGTAGATGACTCGGATGAGGAAGGAGAGAGCTCGGACTCGAGTGAAGACGACTCACCCCATCCCTCTCCGTCTCATAAAAAGCAACCTACGCTTGACGCTCTTGTCGAGGACGACGACGACGAAGACGACGAATTTCACCATCCTCATGAGATCCGTTCAGCCGAAGGCGATGACGATGTTGCCGCAGCATCTTCAAGGCCTTCCCAAGCCCAGACGCGTAGGGACTCGACTATCATTCCTCGGGCACGGCAGCTTGGCATAGACCCTCAAAAGATGCACGTAATGCAGACGTCGTTATTCCGGGTGCCTGAAGAGGCTGCGGCACTGAAGGCAATGAATCAACCAACCCGTCCACCACGACCGCCAACGCCACCCCGGACTGCGCGAAAAAAGCACCGCCGGGATTCTGGTAGTGACGGGCTACGTGCAGATTCGCGAGAGGTGGGTTCCACTGTTCGTCGCGCGCGCCATGCTCAGAGCTGGCCTTCAACGCCATATATCGCTTTTCTAACATCCATATTCGCAGCGATCATCATTTGCGTATGACGTTGATCCTCTTCCATGTCGACCCTCTCGGAAGTATGCTCGTGTTGAGATCTCTGCGTCTGCTGTCCGTGGGAGTGAGGGTGCAATAGCGGATGCTGGGCTCACATTGGGACGTTCATTCCGAGTCGGATGGGGCCCCAGGGGACTCTTGGTTCACTTGGGTGAACTCTGCGGACCATTCAGTAAACCGTGAGCTTCAATCTTGAACCATCCCTCTCTTTTATAGCTCTATTTCTCTTACAGTCGTACCTCTGCAAATTCCTCCATTATCACGAAGACCACGTTGCCCACCTCATCATCACCAAATTTCAGTGAAGTGACTTCCAAACTACTCCAACACCATCTCAGCCACTCCCCCATCGAGCCAGACGAAGAAGGGATACCTTTCGCGACTCCTGCGCATTATTTAAGATTTTCCTCATTCGTCTCTCTCTTTTCGCCCACCGACCGATCCTATAACGCCTCGCTCTTCCGCCTCGGGCACGCGCTCTTTGATGATATTGAACTACGGTTGAATGACTCGACATCTATAGATATTCGGAATCAACTGGCTTCTCTAGGCCGAAAGGCTACGCTTTCCGCGTGGTTTGAAGAAGCCGTCATTCCAGCCGTTGAGTCTGACCTGAAGAAGGTTCCATCCACAAATTCTGCAGCGGCCGCATATACCCTTTTGACCGGCAATCAAGTTGAAAAGGCGTCCCAAAAAGCAACGGCCGGACGTAACGTGAAGCTTGCCACCCTCATTTCACAGGGCGCGGGCGATTTTGAATTTAGGATGGATTTGCGAGAGCAATTGCGGTTATGGAAGGAACAGCGTGTTGACATTCATGTCGACGAAAGTATCAGAAAAGTGTACGCACTTTTGGCTGGAACTGTTGATGTGGTGGAAGGATCGGAAGGAACAGGCATCGAAAAGTGTCCCGATATTGATTTATTGAAGGGCATGGATTGGAAGCGTACGTTTGGCTTCCACCTGTGGTTTTCTGAGCCCTTGGACGCCTCTATCGCCCAGGTTTTCCAATCATACGATCGATTGTGGAAGGAGTCTCCAAGTCGCGTCACGGCACCCCTCCCGTCTTATGTTGAATCTCCATCAACGTTACCACCGCCATCCTCTTCGTGGCTTCCGACCTCGACACCTCTTGATGGATTATTTGGTCTTATACAACTCCACGCTCAACCCGCATATTCCCTATCTCATGTACTTTCACCTCTATCCTTTGGACCCTCCTCACTTGACTATTCTCTTCCATGGCATTTATATATCCTTCTCTCCCGCTGCATCCGTGTTCGTGATCTCTTCGACCGCGGTGACCCTGGGCTCGATGTGGACTTGGACAGTGATGGCGAAGATGAAATACGTATTGAGGGCCATAGCCCGAGTGCAGACCTATTGGCCAGTAGCTATGCATTCCAGCTTGAAGCAGTGGGTATGATACAGGAGGCGTTGTTTGTCTTGCTGCATATCGAGGGTTCAGTCGGGTCTGTCATTTTTTTTGATTCCTATAGGCGGTGATTACTTACAACTGCTTTAGAAGAGAGAAGGCGATCAAGGACCTACTTTTCCGTTCTGCCCCTAGATTGAACGAGTGGATGACCCGCGGAATCGTCGGGAGCCTGAAGATACCTGTGTCGTGGGTAAACGAGGCAAAGGTAAGAGAATCTGGCTAGGTGGTCGGATTATGCTGACAAAAAATTTGCAAGGCAATACACGCCCATGGAAAGGGTGATATTTGGGAGGCATACGAGCTATACCTTGCCGCCGAACTTTATAACGTAGCCCATGATCTTGCCGTTGTTGAGCTAGCACCCGAGGCCGTGATTCGACAAGACTTTGACCTGCTGAAAAATATTTTTGCCAAGATTGCGATACACTCAGTGGATGGATGGCATACCCATGGCAAGGTAGGTTATCGTCCACTCACCCTTCAACTCTCTTATACTATCTGCCCAGGCATTCTTGGACTACGTCGATATCATGACCCGACTCCCCGAATTGCAGAAAGAGCTAAAGGCGCAGGACACGATACCCGACGAGATACAAACATCAGAATTCGAAGAACTCACTCGACGTATTCCCAAGCTCATTGCGATTCTACCCGAAGTCCTCCGGGATCGTTCAGACCCGAGACATAATGTGGCTCTCGCTCAAATGATCTCTGGGTTAATGCTTCATCTAGATAGACTAAAGCCACTGGCTATGGTGTGTTATTATTCCGCACTCGATCCACAAAAAGGGTATTGATCATTAAACAGTCTCCGTCCGAGGTTCAGCCTGCACTCGTGGACCAGGCAACTACAATACGCCATATTCATTCGACAGCGCGGGAAAGATTTTTGAGGACGGTGGAGGTTGCGTGATCGTTGACCCGCTGGACTAGACATGGTGTACTTGACGCCGCTGGGAGGTTCAATACAGGTGTTAATTTGAGGACTTGTTTTTTTTTTATATATAGACATGGTTTTACTTGACGCCGCTGACGGCGTTAAGGTTCAATACAGGTGTTAATTTGAGGACTTGTTTTTTTTTTATATATAGACATGCTGTATGAAATAGTACTGACAGATGGCGGATGTCCACCACTGATATCCACCAAACAAGGGGGCTTATGAAAATTCCTGGTTGTCCGGGTGTTATAAATCTGATCGCCTACGTCTGCCGTCTTTCGATCTTTCACGAAAAAAGACCCTTGCAAGTGTATATAACCTGACCAGTTGCTCAGCGATGCGATGTTTTGTTGGTCAGCATTAGTGAAGCTGTGTGAATTGGACTGCGGTGATATTTTGATCGATCGTATGACGCACGGAATTAGTCGATCGTATACAACACAGCCACTAATAATCAAACCTGTGGAGACAGTGACAGATGGCCCTACTTCCGCGTCAAGCCGTGGCTCGCTAGCCTGCGCTTTATCGTATAGTTTGCTGCGCTCCAAGGATTGGAGTATTATTACACTATTCATAATCTGGTTTCTGTACATAAGTGATCCATCTATGTAATCCGCAAGTCCTGTGTCCTAGTCAACAAACCGTAAGAAGGTACAACAATTATAAGGAAAAATACAATAAATCCGGGTAGTGAATCATCTGGGTATTCGAATCTCATTCAGTCTATGTTACGACCGCATTGGAGTAAGAGTGTCACAGTCAAGCACGGATCCAGAAGGCCAGATTGTACAGCTTGCGGGGACATCTGAAGAACGACGGAATTGGTCGATCTTGATATCCTTGCCAGGGGCTCGCTTCGCATGTGAGCCGCCTTGTACAACTGAAGGGGGGGAGTACAAGGTCAAAAAAAAAAAGAAATCCAGGGATAGATTTAGAGCCGACTCACGCATACAAAGTCACCGCATGTTGTCCACGTATATGATGTCCCGCGTATGTCCATTTGTCTACACCTGACAGAGCCAACAACACGCCGTCAGTCAACTTGGCACGGTGAAGATTGGCAAGAAGGGAAAAGCCACAGACGTCTTATCTTTGGAAAGCTTGAGCCACGTCTGGGTTTCTTTCTTCGCCAACACGCCCCGCACTTCGACGAGCGGGTGGGTTTGCCACTCGATGAGGGCCAGCCCGTTCCCCCCGACGTTCGTTAGCATCGTATAATCCGGCATGGCAGGGTCGGTGGTGATCTTGTAAAGTGGACATGAGGCCGGCCCGAGAATAACAGAGTTGAGAATATTGAGAGGTGTGAAGGTAAACGTGATAAAAGGAGGGGAAGGCGTCGGCGGACGCGGGTAGGGGAGGGCCCCGAGGATGGATATTGGATCCGAAGGATCCGCCTTGAAAGGATTGTTTTCGAAAGACCACTCTAGTATGTATGGATTGCCGATGCACATGTAGGGGGTGACGTACAGATATCGTGAGCGGCTTGTGGGTCCATGGAGTGCAATGACCAACAACTTACCTTCTTTAAAAGCGGTCGTTTCTCGAGTCAGAAGGTACTGGCTCTGCAATTCCTGATGACCTAATCGCAGCATTTAATTCCTTCCAAGCCTTTCTCTCAGGTTCGGGCACGGGGAGGGGGAGCGATGTAAAAAAGGAACACTCTCCGAATTATAATCGGGATTTGTCGAGGGCAAGGATACCATACCGCTCCGCAAGCAAAAGATTGCCGATGCAAAGGGTCATCCCGGACGCGTCTTCTCAAAATCTGTGCTGTGGCGGTGTGGGGCTAGGAGTTGCTGACCGATCACCTTGTCTAAGGTCTTGAAACAAGATCGCAGCTCTTGGGTTATTCTTGCAGAAATACTTCCTGCATAGCTTCTCGTTCGTCGACCAATGAAGCCTTGGTCAAAGTCAGCTCTGATTAATCGACGATGACTAGTGAACTGCACGCGTTTTGATGCTGTATTACACGTGGTCGGACCCGGTCACGTGATTAGCTATATATATACTATATACCTGCCTGCGGCTGACTCGGAGGAGGGTACCAGTGTAAGCGGATTCCGGGAAGGCATTGTCGAGAACTTTTCCGAAGTGATCTACCTAAAATGAAAGAAGTCGATACAATTTTAGGTGAAG
This sequence comes from Porpolomopsis calyptriformis, assembly GCA_951640195.1. Lineage (NCBI taxonomy): Eukaryota > Fungi > Basidiomycota > Agaricomycetes > Agaricales > Hygrophoraceae > Porpolomopsis > Porpolomopsis calyptriformis. Next base: position 1,199,700 of record OX621173.1, read on the forward strand.
TTTGACTCATCGGCCACAGACCAGGTTGGGTTAAGTCTCTATTGATGACCAAGAAACCGCTTGGTCAGTTTCGATTACCCTTCCCGCCACCATCATGATAAGTTCTCTGGGTACCCTCAGCGTAGATCGTGGTACAGCGAACTTGGTCGGGCGTGACCAAGTCACCATCAATTACTATCCTCCCTCGGCCCCAGGTGAGTTCAATAATGAGAAGCAGAATTTGATTCGGGTTGAACTTATGCGCAATACAAATCTTTCCTGCGTCTCACCTTCTGACGTTGCTTATGCATTCTCAGTCCAGAGAACACCAATCGTCAGCCAGGTTTGCTACAATGTATCAACGATGCTCCAATCGATCTTCTTTCAGTACATTTCACTGGAAGAGGAAAAGAATTCGAATTTTTAAAACAGGCGCTGAGCAAGCGCCCGAACAATCCACCAAGCCTTTGCGCTGTTCATGGGATGCCAGGACTAGGGAAGACTCAGTTACTATTGCAGTACGCAAAACTGGCATTTGAGAACCGCTGGTACACTCATATATTTTGGACATTGGCCACCACTGTCTAAAAGCTAAACCAAGGGTTTGCCAATGTTCTCGACCTCGTCGATGATCACAGTCGCTCCCTTCAGGAGCAGAGCGCGAAGCTAACGTCCGCGAGACGTTGGTTGGAAGGGTCGCATGGTAATAGCGACATCGCCTGGCTTCTGGTCGTTGATAACGTTCACCGCGATGTACTGAGCTTTCTTCGCTCGCATCTACCTCGGAGCGGTACCCGAGGCAGCATTCTCTACTCAACTCGAATGGCTGAAGTTGCCGGAGCTTTAACGAAGGCGGCAGGAGTAGAGTATCCAACACTCGCACTTCAGACGTTAGACGTAAGAGAGGCAGTTGACCTTCTGGTTAAAGACGCCGGTTTCACTTCTGAAATCATAACCCCATCACTATTGAACCAAGCTGAAGCATTAGTCAATCGCGTTGGCCGTCTGCCTCTTGCTGTCGTTCAAGCGGCAACGTTCATCATGCAAACGGGTACCACTTTAGATGATATGTTCAAGTTATATGACAGCGAGCAAAAGATGCAAGTATGTTTATCTCTACCGCTTTCGTCAAACGTAAATGTTCATATATGTTGACAGGCGATTCGATGGGCGAGTGATCTAAATGCTTACGAGGAGCGATCTGTAGCGGCCACATTTTCCAACTTGCTTAATCAACTGAATCATGAATCTCACGATATCAGCAATCTTCTGAAAGTTCTCTCATTCCTGGACCCAGAAAACATACCTGTGAAAATGGTTGTTGAAGGGGCCAAGCGATTGGTGAACGTAAAAAACTCTGGGTCATTACGACGGCTAAAGAAATGGGTTAAGATTCGTTGGCTCGTGCATTTCGGACCTTCGGAATCTTCTTCACTGATTTCCCTAATCCTCTCACCAATCGAGTTCCAGAAGGCCATACAAAAATTCACCAACTTATCTCTGGTTGAGCATCGACCGAATATCGGAGATTCTTCGTTGTGGATGCATGATTTGGTCCACTTCATGATACGGGAGTCTGCGAGGACAGAGGGAACTTATCAGAAGTGGCTCAAGCTATCCGTATCGCTTGTCTGTTGCGCCTTTCAGCATATCGAAGACCATACATTACCGAAGTCGTGGCCTGAATGCGAGAAATTCGTGCCGCACTTACGATCTTTGAACGAAGCATGGGATGACTCGTATGGCTGGAACGAGGAGCTGACTGTGGCCAAGACGGGACTTGCAACTTATCTACATCACCGTGGACGATATGATGAAGCTGAGGAGCTGCGTAAGCATGTCCTTGAAGTGACGAAGAAGCGTTTAGGGGTTGATCATCCATCTACGCTCCCCTCGATGAACAATCTCGCATTGGTATATACATCTCAAGGACGGTACGACGAGGCGGAGACGCTCCAGAAGCAGGTGTTAACCAGCTATCAGAAGCTTCTAAGAGTTAATCACCCATCTACTCTCGTCTCAATGAGCAATCTCGCATCCGTGTATAGGTTTCAAGGGCGGTACGACGAGGCGGAGACGCTCTATAAGCAGGCCTTAGCCGGCTATCGGAAGTCCCTAGGGACTAATCACCCATCTATGCTCGCCTCGATGGACAATCTGGCCTCGGTGTATACACCTCAACGACGGTACGACGAGGCCGAGACGCTGCATATGCAGGTCTTAGCCAGCTTTCAGAAGCATTTAGGGGCTGGTCACCCATCTATGTTCACCTCAATGAACAATCTCGCACGCGTGTATAAGTCTCAAGGGCGGTACGACGAGGCGGAGACGCTGTTTAAGCAAGCGTTAGCCGGCAGGCAGAAGCTTCTAGGAGTTGACCACCCATCTACTCTCACCTCGATGGACGATCTCACGTCAGTGTATAAGTTGCAAGACAAGTATGATGAATCGGCTGCGAAAGCGGGCATGTGAGCGTCGGGCTGGGGGTCGACTTGTGAGGGAATTTACTTTGCAATTGGTTGGCTTTCCGTCACTCTCTTCGTTTGTGTGCTATAGTACATTGCCAGTAATTGTATCATCTTCTGGATCGATCTTATTACCTTTTTGCACTCTTGCCTATATGCAATCGTTATCATCAAACTTGAAACTGATTCATCCAGGAAGGGATGCATTGGGGTACACACAATCGCAATGAGCCAGTCAATTGGCCAGTAAGTTGGCTAGAGCAAAGTGTTGCCTCGCTGAGTTACGCAAAAATACACGGATCCTCGCACAATATTATTTAGGCCTTTTTTACAGCGGTATCCTCGTCTCTCTGGATCAACCCGACACCGAGTATAACGCCGTCTGCAAGAACATCGGCAACTTTCCGACCTTCCTTGGCTTGTTGCTCAGCTTTTCTGATAAACTCGGCTTTTATTGTTTTCGCCCGAGCGATCTAGTGATATCTCAGCAATAAATAGACGAACAATGAAGATCTGACTGACTTCGCGAGTGTGATGTAGACATTCCAAGTAGTCGTCCGCCTGAGGACGGCACTCATCAGGAGCATCAGCTTGAGCGTAGCACTGTGCATTCAAGAGGTGATAAATCACGAAGGACTTGAATTTCTATCACACACACTTTTGAAAACTCTTGCCAATAAGCAAAGCAACGTGAACGACCTGTTGACCAGATGCAGACAAAAATACCGGGGATTGCTAGACAACGTACGCACCACCGTGATACCCAAAGCCAGACTAGAATCGATTGTCAGAATGAATGGTAGACGAGAGCTGAAGCGCACATACGGCCATGATTGCCTGGATCAAGTTGGAATGCCGACGTGCCGCCCTTTCCACATATCCACATACCGCTCACATCATGGTCGACCAAGCAGAGGAGACATTCGTCAAAAACCTGCTCAATACGCTGTCTACGCAACCTGTCGTTTTCGGGGATGATTATCAGCAGCCTCCTCAAAAATTTCTCAAGAAAGTTCCCATTCTTCCTGTCTGTTTGTTTCAAGATTGACTTGATCCAGACCAGTGACGATTAAATCATCTTCAGGTTGATGTCCCCGCTCTTCAGAGCAGGAACGATGAGCCGATCTCTTTGGCATCGATCAATATCATTTTCAAGTCTCTGAAACCGCCCCACTCATTCACACTCCCGGTGCATCCGACTGATACCATAGCCAACATCAAGTCTCAACTTGCCACCCAACCAAACTCACCCCCTGCGGATGCACAGCGTCTTCTACTCAAAGGAAAGGCACTCGCCGATACCAAGCTGCTTAAAGAGTACAATGTCAAAGATGGCGACACTATCAATCTGATGGTGAAACCAGGCTTCGAATGGAATCCAGCCAAGCCTGCCGGCGGCGTGGACAATGGCCACGCAGTGCCAGGCATCCAGTTACTGCCAAGTTCCCAAACAGAAACACCACCACGGAAACACCACCGTATACCGTCCGTTGTTCTGACCCCGTCTCATTCGCCCACGATGGAAAAACCGCTGGATATCACTCTTACATTGGATTCCATTCCGAATGCTTCTATATCCGAAGAAGACATATCGCCATTCCACAGTACCCTTGCTAAGCCTGTTTTTTGGAAACGTTTCCGTGACTTTTTACGGTGTGTTTCCCGCCCTCAACTTCGAAATGGAGATGTTGAATGTTCCGTTACAGATCCGAGTTCGCCGAAAGGGATGACGATGTTTCCCGAGCTTTTGAAGACTTCTTCTGTGCCAGCAAAGGTGCCCTCACCGCAAATGAGATAGCCAAGATCCGCGATGAACTTGGTGTCATCGGTATGGCGGGTATCTGAACTGCACCGGCTGAAACCTATGCCCTCGATTTTGAAGACAAGCTCGATACTAATTTCACAAGTTCAACGTATACTACCCATTGCACTCCTAGATGCCTCCCAAATAATCCGGTTAAATATTTATTGTTTCGCCTCTGCCCCCCCCCCGAAATAATTATTGGTCCGAACGAGACTCGATCCCTCGACCGCTTAATGTCTAACTATATTAAGCAATACCTTCCAACCACAAACCTGACCAAACACCTTCTGCCCCTCCCAAATGACAACCTACGGTAACGGGACAGAACACTCCCCAATCATCATATCTGACGATGAGAGCGAAATGCCCATCAGCCGTATGCAACAAGGGCCTTATTCTACCTCTGTCGGAGCTACGTCCAACGAGTCCAATTATCGCCCCAATTGTCAGCCCAGAACAACAGTCACCGAAGCTTTTAATCAGCTGAAGATGGTGCCTAACATGCACTCCGTGCCCGGTGGCTTTGGTTCTGAACGCAATGGTAAGGTCCCCTCCGATCTGTTGAACCCTCCTCTACCATACGTAATCCCCATCAGCTCAAATCGATATCATGCCAGTGGTACTGAAGCGTAAACGAGATGAAAGTGGCGGTGGCTTTGGTGACACTCCAAAAGCAACGATGGGCGACAGCGCAGTCCTTAACACAGAAAGTAAGAAGGCGAGGAGGCGGAGACGAAAGTTGGAACGCGAAGCATTGGAACGTTCCCAACCACGGGAACTCGAACCTGCCTCCAAAACGTGGCCTGATGTGTCAAAATCATCCAGACTGTCATCCCATTCGCAGTCATTACCCAGGCCCGCCTCTTCTACCTACAATTCGCACCAACGTTTGCACCCGTCGGGAACGAGCAGTCTGCCACAGCATTCATCACGGCCTGTTCCCCCCACTCTTTTACCCTCATCAGATGTGGGCGTGAGTGACCACAGCGTGAGTACAGTCCCTCGTCTTTAACATGCCACCCTCATGTTCCTTTACTCAACAGACAATTAACACTGTCTCCGTCGACGGAACACTTTCTTGGCCTCGCCAATGGTATCCTTCGCCCTTCCGCTCGGTGCTTCTCTCCCAAAATGTTCCATCTTCTTCGACACCTGCAAAGTCCAATGATGGCACTTTCCCTCCCCAACTCCCACCCTCTAAAAAGAATTTTTCTATTGGCATGAAACCTGACCCGAATCCGCACAGCAACCATGGTATATTCCGCTCTGCTCAACGTCCCGGTGGCCACGTATATGTACCCAATCCCGCCCGCTCCCTTGTCATGGAGCAACTACCGAGAAACAAACGCAGTCGTGGTTTTCTCAATATTTGGTGTAAAAATGTCTGTGGTACTCCGCCAGTCCATTTGGAACTTGACAACAAAGGGAAGGCCCTCATTGAATTCGCCACTGCGGAAATGGCGCGGGCGGCGTTTTCGTCGCCGCGGCTCCAAGGTGGTCATGGGAAAGGTTCAATCCGAGTGTGGTGGTATCGGGTTGACGGCGTCGGGGCGGGAGGAGGGGTTGGTGAGATTGAAGAAGGCGAAATTCAGGAAGATGATGGCAATGTGACTCGACCCCTGAAGAAGGTGAAGAATGCGAAGGTGAAAGGGAAGAAGAAGCATTCGCGGGAGGCCCAACCGGTCTCTCAGGCCAAGTTTCCCCCAAAGGTCTTCGGCCATAACGCGCAGTTTACTTTCCAATCCCCGACTGATATCAAACCATCTCCTCCATTCAAACCTGCGACACCTGATTCAAGCAGGTTTCCTCACTTCAACGGTCTGTCTTCCGTTGATGATCACGGTCAGCCACGATGGCCATGGGACAAATCCGTGAAAAATGGTTTTACTCGCCTTAGCGGTCTGTCTTCCGTTGATGATCACGGTCAGCCACGATGGCCATGGGACAAACCTGCGAAGTTTATTCCAATGGGTTTTGTTCACCCCAACGGTCTGTCTTCCGTTGATGATGATAATCAGCCATGGGACAAGTCTGCGAGGCTTAATTCAAACCCCTCTGCTCACTCCAACGGTCTGTCTTCCGTCGATGATCGCAATCAGCCATGGGACAAATCTGCGAGGCCTAATTCAAACCATTCTGCCCATTCCAACGGTGTCTCTTCCGTTGATGATCGCAATCAGCCACGATGGCCATGGAACAAATCCACTCGAGAGGAGCGTTGTGAGAACTCTCACATGAATTACGACGTGACCACTGTTCCCCCTCAGTCGCCGGAGCATGAAAGCGATGATGACCGCTCGTCTATTGCATCGTCTCGTCCGGACTCTCCTCCTGCTGAAACATGTGCACGCGCAGGGAGTGAAGGTATCGACTATCATTCAGAGGATATGGATGTGGAGTCGCCGGTGCGCTCCCAGCACCCAGGTGGTTACCCAGACTTGACTGTTCAACTACATGCGGATCTTGACTTGACTGCATCACCCATCGTATCCCCTCACCATTCTCCTCCGACGCCCGTAGTGAACCTTCCCGCTCCACGCCCGGCCGGGTCGCCCCAAGAATTAGTTGTTTCAGATGCCGTTGAATCTTTGAATCGGGAATCTTCTGCCCCAACGGCCAATGATACCTCTTCTAAGTCAACGCCAACTCCTCCCCTTGAAACTTTGTCCGAACTTCGTGCCGTTATGAGTATCCCGACAGGCCCTAGCTTTACGAAACGATCGCTTTTGGTGCGACAGAAGGAACTAGAAGAGAAGATTGCTCGCTCAAAGTTGGAGCTCAGCCAAGCCAGTACCAAGTCCCGCGCGGATACACCGCAATCAGAAGCGGCCATGACTGCACCGGTTCCACCCACAATCCGGGATGTAGAGAGGGACTCAAACAGACGGACCGTTGAAAATAATCTCCGCCGGTTGGTTCTCGACAGCAAACGCAGAAAGGCAGCACCTTTGACGTCCGGTTTTGATGCTGTCGAATCTGATTCAGAGGCTACTTCCTTATCTCTCACCGGTTCTTACGGGACTTCAAACACCTCGCTGATCTCAAGAGACTCCGCGTCTCCAATCCCATCGATCGTATTCGAAAGCCCGATCCTGGGTCCTAACCACGATTCTCTTGATGATCTCGCCGTTTCCTTTATTACGGAAGCCATCCAAACGGTCAAGCCACCGACACCCCAACCACCTCCCAGCCTACTGAAGCTTGAATTGGCTGCCAAGCAACGGAAACTCGAGCAGCACATTGCCGAAAGCAAACTGTTAATGACGAAATTGGACACTGCACAGACGAAGCAGGAAAAGGAGGCGATCCTGCGTGTTATGCGGGAACGGAGTCGGTGCGTGTCGTACAACATTTGCGGGAATTGCAAACGCCGCTGAAGTCCCCCTCCTTAGGATGATGGATGCCGACCTAAAGCAGACTCCTACAGTGACTAGGCCGACTGATCACTACAGTGATCCGTTCACAGCGAAAGGTCCGCTCCGAGTGCGTTGGCCAGAGACTCCGCATGATGGGTGCGTTTTGATTGTAAGCGACGATGAGGACGAAGAGTAGGATTTGGGTCGGGTTTCCACAGGTAAGTGCACCACACCTGAGCGAAACCAGGCCGTGGTGGGTGGTGTGATACGGGACATATATGGGAGTACATGTATATCCATGGAGGAAGTAATTTCTTTTCTGAAACTTCAACAGGAAGGCCTCGTCTGTCGCCTTCATGTCAACAAACAAGGTGAGTTTCAAGCTGGCGTTGTGCAATTTCTTTTCATGTCATACTTTCTACAGTTACAGAATACAGCGCGAAAGAAATGATATGTAAGCATGCGATGTCCCGGTTTTTGCGGGACGAAAGGCAAGCACCGTAAGGTGCCGAGTGCATGCCTTTCTCTTCATGTAGAAATGTACATATGAATTTCAATAAATGCGAGAAGCAAGCATTGAATTTATCTCAGACAGGAAACACTTGACATATCCTCACGTTCCTGGAGAGAAATTCACAGTACATTCTAGAGTGAAAGCAGTCGAACTGACTGGTTAACCGCTTCCGCCATCACATCACCATGCTGGTAATGATGACTCAGCAACCAAATAACTTACAAATATCCAAACAGTCAGATTGAGCGTCTTCCATCCTTGTCCCTTTACCATCATCAGTCCCTCGCACACTAGTTTCATTTTACATCTCACATCGTAGGTTCGATAGAATTTCACCTGTCTATGCTGGTGCACTCACTGACGCCGGCATTTCTCTTTATCGCCCGAAAATCGCACTCTCGCTGATAAAAATCGTCTCCCTCAATTCTCACTCATCTTCTGCTTTGGCATCCTTCGTTGTGGCATCAGTCTCATTTATGGCTCTCAAGCGCATCAACAAGGCAAGTTTCGTCGAATTTCGCATTCAACACCCCCCATAGCAACCTGAGATTGGTACCCTCTAGGAATTGATTGACCTCGGTCGCGACCCACCCTCGTCTTGCAGCGCTGGTCCCACTGGCGATAACATGTTCCAATGGCAAGCTACGATCATGGGCCCCGTATGTTTTACTTTTTCCCATGTTGTCACGGTGCCTTAGCGTGTGACTTATGTGACCAGGGTGACTCACCTTATGCTGGCGGCGTCTTTTTCCTCTCGATCACTTTCCCCACAGACTACCCGTTCAAACCCCCCAAAGTTAGCTTCACGACAAAGATCTACCATCCAAACATCAATGCGAATGGATCCATCTGCCTGGACATTCTGAGGGATCAATGGTCCCCGGCGTTGACCATCTCGAAAGGTTCGCATCATCCCTTGACACCAAGTAGCAGCTGATCTTAATCTTCGTTCCCTCAGTTCTACTTTCGATTTGCTCGATGTTGACGGATCCCAACCCTGATGACCCTCTGGTACCTGATATCGCGCACTTGTACAAAACGGATCGCTCTCGCTATGAGGCATTCGCCAGAGAGTGGACAAGGAAGTGAGTTGGTCCGCTTCTCGCAATTATCGTATTGACGTGCTCCATCTAGGTATGCTATGTAACTTGGTTGTGTCCGGGAAACCCGTCAACTGGTCGCTACTGGCATTATAGCTTTGTATATCTTGTGCAAGGCGTTCAAGTTTTTTCTTCTATCGCATGTAATTCCCTCCATTTTTGTGGCAAGAAACAAGAATCATTTGGCTGTTCCAACACCCTTTTTACTATCCATCCCGGGTGAAATGATTCGTGTAGCCTGGTCACGGATTCAACCTCGAAGATTGAAATATTATTGAGAACTTGACTGTCTTATTGAATTATCTGACGGTGGATTAGATCTTTACGACCAAAATCCAATGGGCGACTAGTGGGTCCTGTCGTTATCTTGCCATCGTTACTTTTACAAGCTGTGTTCTAGGTTCAGCTAGAGTATCGTTACCTCCGATTGTCACAATTTGTTTTCTCATAAAAACTACCACCTGCTCACTGCTCTTTGCACATTTCTTCAAAGGCCCCTCCACTACATTCGTCATGGTACTGTCTCTCGTCAGCAATACGATTGCTACCCTGGGCGGGTTGCAGGTCAAGATTAAGAACCCACACCCCGAGAGAAGACCTCTCAAAGAGTTTATAGCGGACATATTTTCCCATTCCTACGATAACACGTCCGCCATTGCAATAAGAACTTACAGACGGTCGGTAAGTTGCATGCAAAACTGCAGTTTATTTAAACCCACCTATGGCAGATCCTTTCCGTGCCTCACGAGTTTCTTGTTATTATCCTTATGGATAATGATACGCCAAACCTAAGATATCTCCGCATCGACCGAGGTCCGGGCTCTCCTAGTGGGGTAAGCCTGTTCCAGGTGCTCAATGCACCCCATCCTCCCGCGCACGACACGTACCTGGTCACCACCAGCCTTGAGGCAGCTCTTGGTGATGATGCAAATAAGGTCTCAAATGTTTTGACCGACAGCATCCAAAACCCCAGCATCCGAACCCGGCTGGACAAATTTATCAATGTCCCTTTATATGTGCTTGTGAAGCCTATCCCAATTTGCGACCTTGGAATAGTGCTTGCCACCTTCCAGGCTTTCTCTCCGTGGTACATCTTGAATGCGGAACAATGCTTCTGGCTCTGCAGCTGTATCACCTTCATTTCTAAGCTCTTTTATCAAACCCGTAACTTAACTCGCTGGGAACTGTCAAACAGATCACGGGCCTCCCGGTCTGACATTGGTTGGGTATTGACTGGAACTGCCTGGGGTATTCGGTTGAAGCAGGAGTGGGGGGTCATCCTGGCTATTGCCGAAATCTCAGCTGCTCTGTTTGCTATTGATCACCCCACTCCCATTCCGATAGAAATAGAGCAAGATTGGCGAGTGAGCAGATATGCTTGTCCGCTTCAGGTTTTGTACTTTTCCAGTGATATCCTACCTCTCAAAGCTCTCATAGCGAAAGGGCTTGGATTGAGTGTTGGCAGTACACTCTTTGCCTATCTCTATGTGAGCAAATGGGAGGTAATTATGAACCTCTTCGCCTGCCCAGATATTGCAAATACGAGGTCAGTTACACACCAGGCAGTCGTTAGCCTGATCAAGGCCTCCCACCACTTTGCTCGGAATATCCTGACAACAGGCTCAACCAAGCCTAAGGGCCTGAGCTGCTCTTCCTCCATTCCATCCTTACCCATGCTTTCCACAGCCCTGGATCTTAGTCTCAAGATCACCGATGCACTTTTGCGTAACCCCATTTTAGATCCTGGCGTGGAAATGCTAGCGCACATCATTGGATCCAAGTCAGCCAATGGTTTGGCGTGTTATGGATCTCAAATTGTGCTTGATGAATGTCCGCAGGTGGTTGATCTGCTTCTTGATATTGTAGCGCAATCCTCTGGTTGGACTGGATTCCTGATAAGTGCGGATGTCCTTGAGGCAGCTACGCATGCCATTCGAAATATATCCATGGTTCCAGCAGGGTACTCAAAGCTTAGAAATCTAAAGGCTATCGACATCCCCAGCTTAGCCAGGTCATCGGACAATATATCGAATGCAATTCATAATCTTTCTACTCCACCAGCTCTCGATCCTGCATTTCAAACTCGTCCACAAAAAATGAGCATCGTGACTGGTGCAATTCACATATCATCGAACATTCTGGCCTTTGACCGGCCCGCTAGTGTAGAGAGGAGCCAGTGGTTAAGGGGTATAGGGACAGTCATAGAGGAATGAGTGCCACCTCTGCTGCCCCACTGTGCTCCTCCACCCCCGCTGATGCAACATATGAGTCAATGCATTCCTCCGTCATCTTCTGCACCAATGCCGCTCCTCCTTTCTCCATTTCCCCTTCTTCCCCCAAGCTCACGAACCATTCAAAATCAAGACCCAAGCTTCTCCTGCACGGCTGCCACATCCCATCAACGCTAATAGGAAATATTCATAGCAGCAGCAGGGCTAAGCCACCCTCCTTCTCGCCACCTGCTCTTCCCTTTTTTTCTCCAGGTCGACCATGCCCAGAGCTTGCAAAGTGACGGGGTCCGAATCTGAACGCTGAGCCGATACCGATGCAAGAGCGTTCGATGAAGGGGAAGAGAGAGAATATGTCCGTGAATGCCCTTGAGCATCATTCGTAATCTTTCCCCTCACATCTCTTCTCGGCAGTTCCTCGTTTTTACTGGCTTTGCCCGCTGTCCCATTGGTTGGCTCCTCGTTTTTACCTACAGCCCAACCCCTCGTTTCGTCCGTATTCCAGGGTCCACTTGGTGCCCCGGCTTCTGTCTCCAGTGGGCTTGGCACCAGTACATCGCCTTTCAAGCTGTCCGCAAGCCGACTCTCACGTTCCTTCCCCTCCATCTGTCACTCTAGACGATGAAGACACCGGTGGAAAGTAGCCCATATCTTGGAAGGGCGTTTCAACCGGAACCGGTGGGAAATACCCTATTGGGTCGTCCCTTGGACTTGCACGTCCCATTCCAGAAGTCACGCTCGACCCCCCCATGTCTGCCTCGAAGGAGGGAGGTGCACTATGCACGGCACCCACGGCGGGATTTATGAATGGATTCGTGCCTGCTCCCGGGCGGCCGTAGAGAGCACCTGGGCTCATTGTCGCTCCTGGCGAGAACGGGCTAAGGAGGCAGTGTAAGCCATTCGGGCTTGATGCACTTGTTGGAGAGGCCGTAGAGTGATTGACGTGGTTGGGATCGTGGGGATGTGAGAGCTGTGAAAGGAAACTGAATGGCGGCATGGAGGGTGTGATCGGAGGAAGTCCATGTGGTGTCATGGGGATGTGGTTGGAGAGATGGTGCAAAGGAGATGCAGGCATTGGTGAGTGCATTGGTGACCGAGGCATCCCATGGGGTGAAATCGTGTGGGCGGGGGGGAACGCTGTCACGGGAGGAAGTGGGGGGATAGAAATGGGGCCCGGATGTGCGTGGTGTTGACTGTATGGCCGTGGCCTATTTTGTGCAGAACGCGTCTGAGAATGGGGAGAATGAGGGGGTGTGGCAGAGTTCGCATTTGTCACGTCCATACTGGAGCCCAGCATGGCGGCAGCAAGACTATCACTCGATGAATGTATTTGCGAGATGGATGCTTGGGTCAGATTGTGATGGGATTGATATATTTCAAATGGGAAGCTGGGTCCCGAGACTGCTCGGAAGTCGCTCACGGGGTGGTTTGTGAAAGGGTCGATATGGGAGAACGTCATCAACAAAGATGGGTCGGAGTAGAAAGACGAGGTCACATTGTTATAGTGCGAGGACAGTGAGGCCGACGTGCTTGTTTGATTGGACGAAGAATATTTGTCGTAGTGAACTTTGAGAAGACGGCCGTTGTATTCGTAGCTAATTAATCGAACCTTGATTGAGTCAAGCGGATACGCTTGAAGGGAACGACCTACCCGTTGAACATCTTGACTGCACGCTCAGCGTCAACTTCATTCGCAAGAACCACCATACCGAATCCCCGAGAGCGACCGTCTAAGCCTAATGCAACATCAGCACGATCGATCGACGCTTGCCGAAAAAGATCCTTCAGGTCTTGCCATTGACAATGGAACGGAAGCTATGGACACGTTCAAGATGAGGGAGACAAATGAGCTGGATGGCTCACATTACCGACAAAAAGAATCCGGCCGGCATTGCTTGTGGACGTTGCCCTCTCAAGGCCTAGGAAAGAATTGTAGTCGTTGTTCGGGAACGCAGGTGCAGGACCCATTCCAATGATCGGAACACCCGCATACCCCACGGCCGTCGGGGAGGATGAAAGGGCTGAGCTGCAGGCGATCGAGGGGAACTTCCAATATTCGATTTTGCCACGGTTGACCGTTGAACATCTCCACCGCTCGGGCGACGTCTTCAGCGGTGGCGAGTAGAACGGTTTGCTCACATTGATGTCTCGTTGGGATCTGATAGCCAGACCCGCGGGTAGCAGCATCACATGCTGACAGCACGAAATAACTCAAGATCGTTATCACTTGTATTGGCTGACGTTCAGCCCTGGGCTACAAATGTTCTTCTGCGGCATAACCGATACTAAACACAAGTTGCTAGCACTACTAGACAAGACTATGGAATGAATCAATAACTTTTTGGAAAACGCTAGGATGTCTTCAGTGTGTCCAATCAAGTCGAGAGTTAAGGTGCCCACCTCTATTGCCTCAGGGAAGTAGCCACTCATGCTTCTCACCCTTTTACCATCTTTATACAGTATGAGGGTCGGTAGCTGCAGAAATAAAGCTGAGCCTTAAGGGGAGTTGTCCATGGATTATTCCGGCTTACAAGTGCAACATCCTCCAGTTCAGCAAGAGCCTAGAAATGTAAAAATTGTCAGAAGAGAGAATTGGTTGATGGTATGACAAGCATACAAGGTCGTGTGTTATATCCACTATGTAGAATTTGATATGACTGTGCCTTGGATCCTCAGCAACCTCAGTATACTGAGCCAAAACCTCATTGGGGTGAGCTTCAAGCAGTGTCAGGCTGATTTGATCCATATTTTGTGAGGGAGCTGTACAAAAACCATGGGAGACTCATACCCTTCAGACCAAAATTCAATAACTGATATGGTGTCTGCTTGGCTGGTCTGTAAACTAGTTAGCCCCAAAGTAAGATGAGAGGGGACCAATCTGACAATAGCTTGATATTCTTGAAGACTGGTGATGGTTTGAGGCTTCATTTTGAACGAGAATTATTGGGGAGGTGGCGGGACAATAATTTGCGTCCCCTGACGTCATTGAATGCAATCGTTTCGGCTTCTCTCACACCATGAGCAACAAGACTGAACTTGATGGTTCCTTCAACCGGGCAGCATCAACCTTCTGATGAATTACCAAAGGCACAGGATTCGTGCCCGTAAGTGGTCAGTGCCTCTATTTCACTTATCGGGCAGCATCAGACACATGGCATGCGCTTGTCAGTGATTGATCCCAAAGGAGGTGAACAGCTTTCTTGTTTCCAGCCAGCAGCTAAATTACGTCGGTTCCCAATGTTTTCCCTCAGTGTCCTCGTTGTCTGTAGTGTCATCTCCGCTCCTTTGTTGGCAACCGCTCAGACCTACAGCGCTACTTATCTACCCACTAATGCACCCGACCACTCCGAATCGGGCCAAGCTGGCACCAACCAGTGTGGGACGGGCGCCAACCAGACCTCGCAATGCCAAAATGCTTATTGCAAGTTATACCCACAAGCTCAATTAGAGCCTTTCGTTGCTAATGCCGCTCATTCTCTTCAGTGAACTCCGTTGACGACTTTTGTCTTTTTGCCCCACCTGACCCTGGTCCGGGCAGCGCGATTGGCAACACGGAGGTTCGTTTCATGTCCTCGTTTTTTCATACGGAAGCAATTGAGGGGATCGTGATCAATTTTGCAGCGAATAGAAGTTTCCTGGTGTTTACAGGTTTGACTCCCGTCCCCCAAACTTCATTGTCTCGATTTTCTCAGGTGTACCGCTTGTATTCAGTCCGGAACAGGTACTCGTCTGATCCCCAATGGAGCCATTACTGGTGCACATTTCGTGCAAACACCAGATTATGTACAAATCACTGGTACGTCATTAATGGTGCTCCGAATTTGTGACTGTTTCCATACATTTTCTGATAATAGGTGTTGGGGACTTGACCAAGCTCAATATACCCCACGGAGACGGTACGCTAGTTGCGGTCTTCAGAAGAAATATAAAGAATGATGTTTTCAATAGGAGGAGGAGAGTTGGATCCACATGGCGCTGATGGAAATGGTTCTCAACTTTCTTTGGGTCGTCTTCGTTCTGTGTTAACTATCCTCAGGAAACCCAATTGGTGGGCTTGTCTTCTCAAGTGCATATGGAACACTTATGCAAATGCATGAATGGACGGTAAAGCTCCTTCCGTCTCTGAAGACAGATCGAGAAACTGGTGTGACCGGTTGAATTCCAGGAATTCATAGCATTCAACGAATTCTGCTTCCGTGCCTGCAAAGACGGTCCTAACGCACGGAAGCTCTGCCAGCACATCTACGATCAACGTGAGTGACAGTCCGTTGATCTCGTATGTCAGCCCAGGGCGATGACATTCACTTTTAAGTGGGCTGCTTTTGGAACATTCCAGGCAACTACAACCCTGGCGTATTCGAAAATTGCCAAGGTAACACCGGCCTGGTGGGTTTCCCAATTTGAAGACATCCGTCCTTCAGTTCTCCAGGCACCCGCCAGACTAATCATCGCATCTTCATAGCCCATGGGCATTTACGGCAACTCCACGTTCTTCCAAGGCCAACCTAGCACTCCTCCTCCACATCCCGCCGCGTCGTCTTCCCTTTGCACGACCCTCTCCACCATAGCAAACGGGTTCGCGATCTCCGGGACGAGTATTTCCCAAACGTCAACATCTGCTGCACCCTCCGCAAGTGTGACTGGTTCTGTAGGTACCATCATTTCAGCCCGGCGACGGCCGCCGGGCTTCTATCCTTCCTTAACTCATTTCCATTCAATCTAGCAGGGAACTCCTGCCTCGAGTTCTACCGGAGGAGGCGCGAGTGCTACCGCCACCAAGTCGGGTGCACATCTCTCCACTCCAATGTCAGGCTGGATGCGCATTATGTCCGGTCTCTGGTTAATAGTATTTGGCTGTGTGGTGGGAATTGGTTCAGTACTTTAAGTGCATGTCTTACCCTCATTTTGGATGCTACTACGGTGTTTCTCTGATCTATCTTTCAAAGGACTTGACCTGGACAGTTTGTTTTACTATGGAGATTTATGACAGATAACATACATATATCGACTGGACATTGGTGCTACGCTTTTCATACCTAATATTCTCAGTTATCACTACGTTTTGCAAAGGAACCTGACGATCAGATACAGTGCTTTTGGAATGTTCTCCTATTGTTATAGTGGTTCAATGTTTGGGATAGGCCCGACGGGGACAACCTTCGTAGGATTAATCTAGCAGCTTATATTCAGTATATTTATGCCGCAGAAGAACATTTGCCTGACATGGAGGTGAGACCAGTAATAATGAGTCTTGATATGGTCAAAAGAGGTCGACGACTTGAAGGCTTCATTATTCCAGTACAGTTTCTTCATCCATCTATCATGACAATGTCAGGGAAGTGGCTCAAAGGTGAGGGGACTTGCACGTACTTGTGAATAGCAGGGTAACCATTGCGGATGGTACGGATGTTGCACTTGAAATGTCCGACATACACTGGGTCGAAGCGGATCTAGTATGCACGCGCGAAATTCAGCTTTGGTTCAAGAAAAAAGGGTATTTGGGGAGTAAACTATCTGCTTACCATCGTAACCCAGAGCCGAATGTCGGCCTCTGTCAATTTGTTTCCAACAAGGTAGTCTTCGTCAGTCAATATCTTCTCGAGTTTGTCCAGAGACTCGAAGAGGGCGACGACGGCATTTTGATAGGCGGTCTGGGTGGTTGCAAACCCTGCCTTATATACCCCATCTACAAAACCCAGTCGCGCAGGACATTAGCAAAATGATTTGGACTGTGACGGGGGGATTACACACTATTTACAGTGTCGTAAACCCACTGGTTGAGCGCATCGATTTCCTCGCGGTGCGCCGCAGGGTAGATGTCAATGGCAGCCTTGTCAGAGGGAAGGAGGTCGTTGAATGTTGTGTTGAAGATGCGAATAATCTCGGAGCTCTCGTTGTTGACAACTGTCTGGTTCTTTTTGTCCCAGAGAACAGGTACCGTGAAACTGGAAACGTTGAGTAACACCATAATCAAATAGACGGTGTGTGTGTTACGTACCGGCCTGTGTAGTTTGGATCTGCCTTGAGATAAAGGTCCTTGATGTGACGCAAGTTGTAGAGCGGGTCGACTTCTGCACCTGGGAATTCGTCTGCATTCGCGAAAGGCCAGCCGTGCTCGCCCATGCGCGGCGATACAATGGTAACGGCTGATAAGGAATTAGTGGGGTGATTGCGGTAATGGTGGAACATAACACTCACGAATCATAGCCTCTAGACCTTTCAATTTGCGGACAATGAGCGTCCTTGTGGCCCATGCTTCATTATGGCGTTCACATTGACGGTCAACAGAAATGACTGAGCTGGTGTGGGGTGTGCACACTTACGACAAGCATAGGATACATAGAGGTGATAGCGATCTTAAGTTGGTTCGTTGGGATCAGTGTGTGACGCCACTTGATAAGTGAATAAAGGTACTGACCATTTACTGGCTCGAATTCTGTTCCTTTGGCGATTGTAGATCGGAAGGTTGATGCTGCCCGGTTGAAGGAACCATCAGGTTCGGTCCTGAACTTGGAGATATCAGACTGGAGCAAGGTGTTGCTCATGGTGAGAGCAACCAACGCATTCAATGACGTCAAGGCACGCTCCAGCCACCCCCTAAGCCCATCCCGTTTCGCCGATCGCTGAGTGCCCGCAGGCTAATTCTTGATGCAATGAAAGGCACTTCCGCCTAATCACAATATTCTTTGAATATTCAGCTATTGGCCATTGCATCTGCCTCACAATAGCACGATTGATTCCTTGACAGCAACCATACTCTGCGATACCAGTCTAATAGATTGACTGGCTCTTTGTGATCGCATACCCAATGCATCCCTTCCTCGATGAATCAGTTTCAAATTTGATGGCACAACGATTCCATACAGAGAAGAATGCAAAAAGGTAGTATGGTTGATTCAGAAGATGATAAAGTGATTGGCCGTGTACTATAGGACATAAATGAAGATAATGACGGAAAGCCAACCAATTGCAAAGTGAAACAAATCGGTCCCCAGCCCGCCGTTCACTTCATCTTTGTTCAAATCCCCCTCGCTATCTTGCTCTTGTGGCCAAGAGAGATAGGCAAGATCAGGAGTTGTATCCTGCGTGTATGGGTGACCGCTCGCGAGACCTTTCTCAGAACCAGCCAAGACCGCCTTGTACATAGCAGCCGCCTCATCGTACCTTTTTTGCAATTTATACACTGATACGAGATCGTTAATCGAGGTGAGGGTAGACGGGTGATCTGCTCCTAGAAGCTTCTGCCTACCGGCTAACGCCTGCTTAAGCAGTGTTTCCGCCTCATCGTACCGTCCTTGAGACATGTACACCGATGCGAGATTGTGAATCGAGACGAGCGTGTCTGGATGTTCAGCTCCTAGAAGCTTCTGCCTGCTGGCCAACACTTGTTTATGCAGCGTCTCCGCTCCGTCGTACCGTCCTTGAGACATATGCAACAACGCGAGATTGTTCATTGAGATGAGCGTAAACTGGTGGTCAGCTCCCAGAGCCTTCTGATAGCCGGCTAACGTCTGCTTATGAAGGATCTCCGCCTCGTCGTACCGTCCTTGCGACTTATACACCGATGCGAGATTGTGCATCGAGACGAGCGTGTCTGGATGTTCAGCTCCTAGAGCCTTCTGATAGCCGGCTAACGCCTGGTTGTGCAGCGTCTCTGCCTCGTCGTATCGTCCCTGCGACTTATACACCGATGCGAGGTTGTTCATTGAGACGAGCGTAAACTGGTGATCAGCTCCTAGAGCCTTCTGATAACCGGCTAACGCCTGCTGATGCAGCGTCTCCGCCTCGTCGTACCGTCCTTGAGACTTGTACACCAATGCGAGATGGTTCATCGAGGCGAGCGTAGATGGGTGATCATCTCCAAGAGCCTTCTGATGACTGGCTAACGCTTGCTTATGGAGTATCTCCGCCTCGTCGCACCATCCTTGAGACATATACACCGATGCGAGATTGTTTATCGAGGTGAGCGTAGATGGGTGATCAGCTCCTAGAAGCTTCTGCTTGCTAGACAACACCTGTTTATGCAGCTTCTCCGCCTCGTCGTACCGTCCTTGAGACATATACACCAATGCGAGGTTGTTCATTGAGATGAGCGTAAACAAGTGATCAGCTCCTAGAGCCTTCTGCCTGCCGGCCAACGCCTGCTTATGCAACGACTCCGCCTCGTCGTACCGTCCTTGAGACACATACACCGATGCGAGATCGCTCATCGAGTCAAGTGTGTCTAGGTGATCAGCTCCCAGAAGCTTCTGCGTGCTGGCTAACTCTTGTTTATGCAGCGTCTCCGCCTCGTCGTACCGTCCTTGGGACTTGTACGCCGATGCGAGATTGTTCATCGAGGTGAGTGTAGATGGGTGATCAGTTCCTAGAAGCTTCTTCCCACCGGCTAACGCTTGCTTATACAGCGTCTCCGCCTCGTCGTACCGTCCTTGAGACATATAGACCGATGCGAGATCGTTCATCGAGGCGGGTGTAGACGGGTGATCAGCTCCTAAATACTTCTTCGTCACTTCAAGGGCATGCTTGAGTAGCTCCGCAGCTTCATCATATCGTCCACGGTGATGTAGATAAGTTGCAATGTTTCCCTTGGCCACAGTCAGCTCCTCGTTCCAACCATACGTGTCATCCCACGCTTCATTCAAAGATCGTAAATGGGGCACGAATTTCTCGCATTCAGGCCACGACTGCGGTAATGTATGGTCTTCGATATGTTGAAAGGCGCAACACACAAGCGACACGGATAACTGGATCCACTTCTGATAAGTTCCCTCTGTCCTCGCAGACTCCCGCATCATGAATTGGGCCAGATCATGCATCCGCAATGAAGAATCTCCGATATTTGGTCGATGTTCAACCAGAGATAAGTTGGTGAATTTTTGTATGGCTTTCTGGAACTCGATGGGTGAGATGATTAGGGAAATGAGTGAAGAAGATTCCGGAGGTATCCGAGATGCCGGTATCATGTCATCAGTTCCAGTTTTCGTCCCGCCATGCATGGGCCAACGAAGCTTGCCCCATTTCTTCAGCCGTCGTAATGGGGTAAGCTTGGGCAACGATGGAGGTGACGAGGAAGAGGACGTCGAGAAAGCCGGTAACGGATCGGCAAATGACCCAGAGTTTTGTGCGTTCACCAATCGCTTGGCCCCTTCAACAACCATTTTCACAGGTATGTTTTCTGGGTCCAGGAATGCGAGAACTTTCAGAAGATTGCTGATATCGTGAGATTCATGATTCAGTCGATTAAGCAATTTGGAAAATGTGGCCGCTACAGATCGCTCCTCGTAAGCATTTAGATCACTCTCCCATTGAATTACCTGTCAACGCATGTGAACATTTGCGTTTGACGAAAGCGGTAGAGGTAAACATACTTGCATCTTTTGCTCACTGTTATATAACTTGAACATATCGCCTAAAGTGGTACCCGTTTGCTTGATGAACGTTGCCGCTTGAACAACAGCAAGAGGCAGACGACCAACGCAATTAACTAATGCTTCAGCTTGGTTCAATAGTGATGGGGTTGTGATTTCAGAAGTGAAACCGGCGTCTTCAACTAGAAGATTTGCTGCCTCTCTTACGTCTAACGTCTGAAGTGCGAGTGTTGGATACTCTACTCCTGCCGCCTTCGTTAAAGCCCCCGCAACTTCAGCCGTTCGAGTTGAGAAGAGAATGCTGCCTCGGGTACCGCTCCGAGGTAGATGCGAGCGAAGAAAGCTCAGTACATCGCGGTGAACGTTATCAACGACCAGAAGCCAGTCGATGTCGCTATTACCATGCGACCCTTCCAACCAACGTCTCGCAGAAGTTAGCTTCGCGCTCTGCTCCTGAAGGGAGCGACTGTGATCATCGACGAGGTCGAGAACATTGGCAAACCCTTGGTTTAGCTTTTCGACGGTGGTGGCCGATGTCCAAAATATATGAGTGTACCAGCGGTTCTCGAATGCCAGTTTTGCGTACTGCAATAGTAACTGAGTCTTCCCTAGTCCTGGCATCCCATGAACAGCGCAACGGCTTGGTAGATTGTTCGGGCGGTTGTTCAGCGCCTGTTTTAAAAATTCGAATTCTTTTCCTCTTCCAGTGAAATGTACTGAAAGAAGATCGATTGGAGCATCGTTGATACATTGTAGCAAACCTGGCTGACGATTGGCGTTCTCTGGACCTAGAATGCATAAGCAACGTCAGAAGGTGAGACGCAGGAAAGATTTGTATTGCGCATAAGTTCAACACGGGTCACCCCCCGAATCAAATGCTTGACATTATTGAAAGTCTTATTATTGAACTCACCTGAAGGATAGTAGTTGATGGTGACTTGGTCACGCCCGACCAAGTTCGCTGTACCATGATCTACGCTGAGGGTACCTAGAGAACTTATCATGATGTGGTGGGAAGGGTAATCGATAGGCACCCAAACTGACCAAGCGGGTTTCCTTGATCATCAATAAGACCTTGAAGCGGTTAGGCTATGATGGTGTGGCATGGACGAGTCCTCTGTGTCAAATACAAAAAAATTTCCCTTCCATAATGCTTGAACCAGCCCGAACCCAGACGGCAGCCTCAAGGATGCCAGCAGCATTCAACGGGCATTTTCCAGTTCGGCTGGACGAAATTGAGGTGATGGGAGGCAAGCTTGATGGCATGGTTGATGAGCCCGAGGAACTTTTTACTGAAAGATGCTAATCGTGCACTCTTACAGCCCGAGAGATTACAGCTTCGTACAAGCAGCAAGACCCTCGTTGACTTTTTTTTCAAATTAATTTTTTTGGCAAAAGCATCACCTAAGCCATCCGTGAGTTCGATTCTACTACGAAATTGGTACATGGACTGACATTCAACGTTCGCGTCTACGCAAGGCAAGTCAGAGGATCTGCCAAGACCGTTGGAGTTCATCGGATCCAACGAAATATTCTCGAATGTCAGGACAGCCCCATTTTCTGCAAGTTCTAGCTCATCACAGCAACAAGCCAATTTACTCACGTCTACACCACCTGGCTGGCGATTCGGGTGCTTTGATCAACTGAATAACAAGAATTGGGGGTGAATTTACCTTTCGCAAAGAAGTTCATTGTGACGACATCTACGGGGACCTGTTCGGGATCGCGGTGATGACCAGGAGTCGCACAACTACGGGAATCTCGGGACTCTGACCCGAGGGTAGGTGGGTGGTAACGTTACGCTAACTCTCGTCTCAGATCGCAACTTTTGTCCGCGCGAGATCCAGGGAGATAAAGAGTACTCGGGGAACCTTGTGCGAGAAGACCTTTAAGTACTCTCTTGCATCAAGTCGTTTGCAACGTTTTATCCTTCCACCATGGACGCGCTGGTGAATGCGTTAGCCAACGTCGGTACCCGAACATCAGTGGCCCTAATTCTTGTCGCTCTTGTTGCGCTATCGCCCCTCGTTTCTTATCTTTCCGATCCCCATCGCATTCGCTCATACCCTGGGCCATTTCTTGCAAAGTTCTCTGACGTTTGGTTGTCCTGGGTGGCTTCCCTCGGCCATCGCTCTGAGGTTGTTCACGAGCTTCACTCCAAGTATGGTAGGTGACATGTCAGAAATATGGATCAACTCTCGATCTCAACGCGATGTACAAGGCTCTTTTGTGCGAATTGCCCCTAATCATATATCTATCGCGGATCCTCGCGCTCTACATGTCATATACGCGCATGGCAACGGAGCCCTCAAGTCCGATTTTTATGACGCTTTTTTATCGATTCGGCCAGGCGTATTCACAACTCGGGATCGTGTGGAGCACGCCCGCAAGCGAAAATTGATTTCTCACATTTTCTCACAGAAGAACGTTCTCGAGTTCGAACCACCCGTCCGCCTTCACGTGGGAACCCTCATTGACCAATGGGACCGCCTGTGTTTAATGGCCCCAAAGGGTCTCTCTGGAACCGGTGGCGGAGACGGATGCACCGGTAGAGACGATCAGCATTGGGTTTGGTTGGATTGCCTGCCTTGTATGTGGCTACCTAAGTGTTTCCATTCTATGGCGGAATATTTATTCTCCTGTAATGAGGGCTCAACTATTTGGCGTTCGATATCATCGGTATGTAGGTTCAAGTGATATGATCCGACTCAAGCGCTAAGGTTTTTTTCATATCAGGTGATCTCGCATTCGGATCATCATTCGGGATGTTGCAAACCGCGAGGGATTCCGTGGCAGTTGCAAAATCCGGTCAAGCCGCCATGGATGCTTATGGCAAGGAGACTGTACAGCAGTACACGGAGCTCCCCGCCGTCCAGATTCTTAATGCCCGCGGCGAATATTCTGCGACTATGGGCGTGCTTCCTCCATGGGTACGCCCTCTCGTTGGAACTCTTCCGTGGTTTAGTCAAGGCAGAAAAGCGCACAAGCATATTGTGGGCATGGCCGTTGTAATGGTGGCCAAAAGATTGTCGTCTATGACAGATCGGGCCGATTTTCTGAGCAAATTGCAACAAGGCAAAGACAGCGAGGGCAAGCCTATAGGTAAGGAGGAGTTGACCGCGGAGGCACTGACACAACTTATTGCCGGGTCTGATACTACCTCGAAGTGCGGACCTTTCCAAATCATTCCCGTTTGCCATTGACAAATGCACGAGCCTAGTTCTTCTTGCGCGATAATCTACTACTTGGCGCGCTATCGCCGCGTGCAGAAAAGGCTACAGAAAGAACTGGACGACTACCTGGGCCCTGAGGGCGAACCTGTCTCAAATTCGGAGCAGGTAAAGCGGATACCATATCTAGAAGCTGTCATAAACGAAGCACTGCGGCTCCATTCAACTTCAGCTATAGGTCTTCCGCGGGTCGTGCCAGCGGGCGGATTAACCGTCCTGGATAGACATTTTCTTGAAGGCACGGTTGTAAGCGTGCCGAGCTATTCTATCCATCGGGACAGGAAGGTGTGGGGGGAAGATGCCGACGAGTTTCGACCGGAACGCTGGTTTGAGCAAGATCAGAATGATATTCAGAAGACCTTCAATCCGTTTTCCTTCGGCCCAAGGTAGTTAATAAGCTTGTTTTTTCTTTCTTTCTTGGTGCTCATTGGTTGAAAAGGGCTTGTATTGGCCGCAACCTTGCCATCATAGAGCTGCAAATTGTAGTTTCGACCATTATCCGCAGATATGACCTTGTGCTCCAGGAAGATAAACCGGTAGGTGTCCAATGATCGTCGTTTATGAAGTCAGTCCCAATGAACGCAAAATGGCAGCTCGAAACACGCGAAGGCTTTCTGAGGAAGCCGGTCTGCTGCCAAGTGGGCATTAAGCGGAGGAATTTGTGATACCTCATGTTCCTGATAGATATCAAAGCGGGCAGTTTTCATACTTTTGAGTAATCCTGGCAAACGCAATCATCAGATAACGCAAGCAAGATGTATTTTTAGTACCACCTTCTCACGAGGCTTTTTTGCTCTCCAGGATTCAGCCCGAATCCTGCACTCGCGTGCAAAGGCATGCAGTGAGAGGTATGACAACTATGGAATCTCTCACTAGTTCGGTCGCATCTACTTCCACAACCTCTTCGACCCCCGCCCCGACAAGCACCGACAATGTCGCCAACGCGAACCAAACTAATTCTTTTTTCACCCCGTCGGGATCACCCCCGCTCATCCTTGCGTTTCTCGCCATCGGGCTGTTCACCGCTGCGATGATTGCGGTGTTCGGATACAGGAGAATCCACTGGGGACGACCATGGGCGGCCGGCGAGGTAAACGTGACAACCCGGAGGGACGATATTGGGGAAAAGCCCAAGCTGTGGGATGTACGCGCGACGCGGAGGGTGACCGACGTCGAGGGAGGATGGGCCGATATTTTGGTGCTTATCCTCAAACTTCCCTGTTAACCCCGAATGGGCCTGACGTAACTCTTCCTTTCCTTCATACTGATTGCCTACGACCCCAATGGCCTATGTACCAGCCATTTTCGGCCAGCACGATCAGCGACGCAGACTTCTCCCGAATGAACCATATACGGAAGATGGAGAGAATGAATGGTTACATAGTCCATCATTTGCCTCGCTCCTTCAAACGCTTTTTACGCACAACGGAGTCTAACGATACCACGGACAGACCGGAAACTCGTCTGCGGGTTGCCATACCCATTGCGATGCCCTCGCCGCGATGCGACGGCACCGTTGCTGGACCCTCCCAGGTTGCCGACGGTGTCTCGAGTATGGAAGAGAGAGTGGAGTATTCGATCGGATTGCTGGAGGTTCCCTGGCATAATATGGAAGAAGGGTGATATCTTTACGCATTAATTTTCTTATTCTTGCAGGTGTACGATCTATGGACAGACCATCGAGGACTCTTTAATTCTTAGGCTTATCTTATGTCGTCACGTGAAATAAATGTGACCAGAACCTTTAGACGCTTGGAATTGGAAACAGAAGATTGATGTGCAATAAAAATGTCTAAATGGATCATGAAGCTACACGTACACCATCGTCCCGGAGAATGAACCATAGCTAGACGTACAGTATTTCAACATCGCGTACACCGAGAGAGGGTCAGGATGCAGGTGAACCCAAGTTCATAAGACATGGATAGACCCGCGAATCCTGTGGACTGCAGCAGACAATCAGCTCGAGTGACACCGTTCGCGCGTGTTTCCAATGGATCGCGAGACGACCTCCATCGCTCGTCAAACACCACCCCAACACGGTCCCTATGCTTCTCCGACAAATAATTCCACTCCGATGGTCTTATGCGGGTTTGTGCGACATAATAGATCTCTTCGAGAAGGTCGAGTATCGTGACCCCACGGCTGTTGCGCGCTTCTATACGCCATGGATGGGGAAACACGTCGCATTTGACGGAGAGGGAGGAGACGGGTGGCGTGGTCGCGAAGTCAGTGAGTTGGGTGGAGGCAAGTTTTTTCTTGTTTTTGGTGAGTCGAATGGAGGATGAAGGGTGGTCCCTCAAGTCCCAGAGGATTTGGGAACAGGGGGAGCCAATCGTGTCGTGATGAGAGTATTTGAGAAGAGGGTTAAGATATACGGTGGGCATGTCTGTGGCTGGGGATGCCATGACGAATGGGCAGGCTTTTATAATCTCAAGTCGGAGAGCTCGGGACGTGAACAGAACGCGATCGGCGCTCCACCACTGGTGAGGGAACCGAAATTTTATGCTTTGATCGAATACCAGTGCTGAAGGGGGTTACGCGGAGTTCAGGCGCTAAGGCTTGGAAATTGGAGTGAGAAGCGGGTGCCGTATAGAGAAGGGGAAACCCAAGATGTATTAACAATGTGTGTGATGTCTGTGGGTGCAGTGACTGCTAAGTCAGACAGGGGTCAAGATAAGACGGTACAGCATTAAATAGCTCACTGTTGATGGCACGATACCTCGCGGAGACTAGACTACAGGAGATTCGAGTTGATGAGATTGTAAGGGGGTTATGAGGAAAGGCGTCGTCGTGGAAAGGACGTGTTTGATAATTTCAGGAATTGAGGACCACGAAGCTGGCCCATACGTGTCCGTTCACATCCCATGATGGTTACCCACATATATGAAAAGCTTGCGACAGGGATTGATGGAGAAGAAGGCCGCAATCTTGCTGGATAGCAGAGATGATCTGTCGAATGACTTTCATCCTGGGTCGGGGCGACCGCCGTTCTAGGCTGCTTTCACCCCTTCGCCTTCCATCTGGGGGCAGAATCTCGCACAGTCATCATCACCAGGCATGGATGGACTGTTCCAGATGGAATGATCCTTTTTGCGTTGATGGCAGGTGGTACAAAGTGATGCGCCACCGAGCGCTTGTTCGAAAGTTGCGGAAGAATTAGTCCGCAACGTGACTGGCGTGTCCTCGACGCGTTCACTCACCATGTCAATATCTGAAGACCTCGATGTGTCTTCCCCAGAGGTCATGCTGACCTTCTATCGTCGTTTGTATCCATTCAAGTCAATTTACCATTGGTTAAACCACGAGCATACCCCCACACGACTCTTCACACATCGCGAATTTTCATTTACACTCCCAGGTGATGTCTATCTTCGATACAACTCCTTCAATTCTGTCGAAGAATTCAAGAACCAGCTCTGTTCTCTCAATCCGACCCGTTTCGAGATCGGCCCTGTCTACACTGTCAGGGTAAGTGTGACTCAACCCGTGTCCTCCCCCCAACCCAAACTTCCGACAGCCACGGGACAAGAAGACAGCCAGACCGGGCGCCTTTACTCCACTGAAACGCGAGCTCGTCTTCGATATCGATATGACCGACTACGACTCCATTCGTACCTGTTGCTCTGGAGCTGGCATCTGTCGCCGATGCTGGGCGTTTATCACCGTTGCCGTTCGCACTTTGCACGCAGCTATTCGTGATCAATTCGGTTTCCGGAACCTCTTGTGGGTGTACTCTGGCCGCCGAGGCATCCACTTGTGGATATCTGACAAGGAAGCAATGGAGTTGACTGATGAGGAGCGCAAGGCGCTCGTCGGTTGGTTGACAGTGGTGCAGGGAGGGAAGGACATGCACAAAAAAGTCAATGTCCGTGTTGGTTCGCGGTCTTTGCCTCCATCTTTAACGTGCGTCTACCTTTCGCTCGTATCTACCATCATTCATTTCGAAAAATGTAGTGTGGCCTTGGGGCTTCTAGCAGAGGAGTTTGGCCAACTTATTCTGGAAGATCAGGACTGCTTTGCTTCCGAGCAAGGCTGGCAAGCATTGTTGCTGTTGATTCCCGATAAAACCGTCGTCGCCACCCTGCGAAAAAAATGGTCCGCAGAGCCTAATCGATCTTCTGTCCAAAAATGGACGGACTTGAAGAACGAAATCAGAAAATACGAAAAGAACACCCCACCGCGAGTACGTTCTTTCTCTTCTAAAACTGTGTGTTGCTCACACATGTCTCGTAAGACGTTACTCTCGGCAGCAATGGAAGATATCATTCTGCAGTACACCTATCCTCGCCTTGATGCAGAAGTATCCAAGCACCGGAATCACTTGCTCAAAGCACCGTTCTGCGTGCATCCAAAGACGGGCCGGGTCTGTGTCCCTGTTGACCCAGAACGAATGCACGAGTTCGATCCGGAACGTGTACCAACTGTTGGACAACTTCTGCGAGAACTCGATTCCGCTGGTGTTGAATCACCCTCGCCCAACGGTGATGGTGGAGAACATCATTCTGGTATGCTGTCTTTATTTTCTGTTATTGTTTAGTGTGTTTTGAAATTTCTTCTCGAGATTGGGAGAAGACCTCGCTAAAACCATACGTCGACATGCTGGATAAACATACGATGGCAATCATGGACGAGGTCAGACAGAGTAAACGGGCGATGGGTGAGTTTGTTTATCTGTGTCTATACCTATAATTTATAGGTGTTTTCTAGATGTGACATGGTAAAGTATTCGATCGACCGTCGCCTCGTGTCTTGTTACTACCACTTGATCAGCGAGGGTGTGTCCAATCGGAAGGTTTTACCATTTA
Organism: Porpolomopsis calyptriformis; assembly: GCA_951640195.1. Lineage (NCBI taxonomy): Eukaryota > Fungi > Basidiomycota > Agaricomycetes > Agaricales > Hygrophoraceae > Porpolomopsis > Porpolomopsis calyptriformis. Next base: position 1,228,552 of record OX621173.1, read on the forward strand.
ATACCCGTTTAATACGCTGTGACCGCGCGTATTTTTAGTCTTCCAGTACAGTACATTGTACGTTGGCGAATCTATCGAACCCATTCGTAAGCCCACAATAAGCCTACGAAATAAAAATCTGTCCTATGCTACTGACACCACAATCCGACATGACATCCCCTTTCAAATATCGCAATCCCATACTCAAACGTTGGAATACGACTCTCGAGCTGTTCAAGTGGCCAAATACACAGAATAATAGTATTCCTATCACGTGATCAAAATCTTGGACAAGTACGCCCGTTTTCCGCGTAGCATCGACCTCTTCACGACTTTGAAAGTACTCCAAGTGCTTGCGAACGTGTCAGAGGCATGCCTCGGTTCCAGCTTGAAGTGGCCATTGTTTTAGCCATCGGTGCCATCTTCAGCTCTCTCATTTTCTACCTTTCCCAACCGGAGGAAGGAAAGATAGCACTCCCAACAGAACTGGACTTGGAAGAAGAGACCGAGCCTGATCCATTTGATGTCATAACACCCGAAGATGTCATAGAGGGATATCCCATCGACGAAGATATCTTTTGGGATAACGTATTTCCGATCATCAGCGAGCTCGCACAAAATGCTTACATGTTATCGGACAGGTACGGTTCAGAAAGTTGGCCCTATCGTTTATCTTTGTGGTTACAGCTGCGATCGAAGCAGTTTGCATTGGATGGTCCGCCGCGAACGATGACACCAGGAATCTGATCATTTTTACTCTCCGCCTCGCGTTCTCGCTCTACCTTCTCCTCTTAGCCGTCCGTTCCACCAGCCAGGTATCGACAGAACCCCATTCCAGATCGGTCGTGCACCTGTCCGTGCTAACCATCTTGGCCGCGGCGCTCTTGGGAGAGACAGCCATCTTTCCGTCTACTCCCTCTCCCGTCGCGTCTACTCTCGAGTCGAGTCCATTCCCCAGTGGCCTCTGGCATACTTCATTGGTTCTGTACGCTCTAGCCTGTATAATTGCAATCACGACACCGCGAGGACCTGCTTTCCACTATCCTCCTGGTCAAATTTATTCCAAGAAAACTGTCTCTTTAATCACGAATACCGATGAAGATAACGTGTGCGGGATGTCCAGTATGTTGTTTACATGTTGACGTGCCTGGTCTTGTTCAGACTGTTGTTGTTAGGTGCTTCTACATGGGGCTCATTGCTTTTCTCATATACTACCAAGGTTGTCTGGTTGGGAAATACATCCGCCAGCCTGGAGATCGGCGACCTGCCCATCACGCCTGCCTCTATGCGTGCCACTTTCAACTTTAGGAAAATTACGATGACTATGAAGACTGTCAAACTTCGAATCAGAGAATGGAGTCCTAAGTCAGGGTCCGGATGGGAACTGATTTACCATCTCGCACGTACGAATTGGGTTGTTCTTACAGCACAGATCACCCTTGCTGCCTTTAATGCTGTGATCTATTACGTACCAGCCTTGTTCTTACGGTGGATCATCCAGTACTTGGAGGTAGACCCGCAAAGGAAGGAGACAGGCTGGGGGTGGGTTTACGCTGCCGGGTTGTTTTCCTCGAATGCCATATTGTATCTCAGTATGGCTTGATCTGCCTCATCTAGATTCTCACTCACCCAATTTCAGGTACTGGACAACTTTGGTCGCTAGCCGTTTCCACGCTGCAACCCCGTTTGAAAATGCAAATGAACTCTGTGCTCTTTGCGAAGACCCTCGTCAGAAAGGACGTGGCCTCCTCTTCCGGATCGTCTTCAGGTTCCGTGGACGAAGCAAATCAACCTAACGGGCTAAACGGAGAAGCGCCAGATAAGAAGGGCGACGAGGAAGAATTCTCAAGCAAAGCTCAAGTTATGACATTGATGACAACAGACGTAGATCGAGTTAGCGAAATTTCATGGCACCTGTTTTCTCTTATTGGTGAGTCATCTAATGCAAGATTGTCGAGGAATCAGGCTAAATATACGGCGCAGATTCACCTATCGAAGTTATTATCGGCACTGTGTTCCTTTACAACCTACTAGGTAGCCTTTATGTCGCCACAACTCGTGATGGTGTGCTGAATATCTTTGTAAAGGAATTTCCTGTTTCTACGGCCTGGCGATCACATGTCTCTTCCTCCCGATGAATCATTACGCAGGTAAAGTTGTGATAGTTGCACAGGACAACCTTATGAAAGCGCGAGACGAGCGAGTGGGGCTCATGAACGAGGTTGGCTGTCTCCGAGGAATGTCTACTTCAGCCTACCACTGACATGTTCGAATTTACAGATTCTTGGTGGGATTCGCATGCTCAAGGTTAGTCCTGATCTGCTTATGTGCATGTCTCAATATTGACTGGATGACAGTTCATGGCTTGGGAGCGGAACTTTGAAGCCAAAGTTATGAAAGTTCGAGACAAAGAACTGAAATATCAGAGGCTCAATTATATGATCGCGGTACCTTCTTCCAATTCCTTGACGAACCTTCTTTGCCCTGACTTCAATTTCTATAGATTGCCTTCAACACTATTTGGTAAATGATTCTTTATTCTGACACTGAAGCATAACCAAACTTCCCGTAGGAGCGCTACGCCCATTCTAGTCCAGCTCATCTCATTTTGGCATTATACGGTCATCCGACGTCAAATTTTAACTCCCTCTACCGCGTTTACTGCGGTATGTTGTTGGCTATTGTAATGGTACCTGACATCAATCTTATTATTTTTTTCATAGATCTCAGGTAGGTCTCCAGCTGCATTCTGCACACAAGATTAACGCCCGAACACCCCGTCCCAGTATTTGCTGAAATGAAATTTGCCCTCAACGCGCTTCCAGAGACATTCATCAATATGTTCCAGGTAAGCCGCCTGAGGTCTTCCTTACCTCATCTCACTTTTTTGGACTTCAATTAGAGTCTGGTTTCCTTACGTCGCATCGAAAAGTACCTGCATTCTGCTGAGGTGTCCGCTGTTCCCCCATTGGGCCTTCATCCTCAAACGATCGCGCTCCAGTCAGCGACTGTGACTTGGCCACAGGAGCGGCGACAAGCTAGTTCCACCCCTAGCAGGCCTTCATCCGCTATATCAACACCAAAGCATAAATTCATACTCATGGATCTCACACTCAATTTCCCAATGGGGAAGCTTTCATTAGTGTGTGGAAAATTGGGATCCGGAAAAACACTTCTCTTGTTAGGTGAATATACATCTTGAATGCCACCATTCGGCTCTTGATTAATCTGTCCGTGCAGCACTTTTGGGTGAAGCAGATTTGTTAACGGGCCAGGTCATCTGCCCTCGCTCACCACCGGACTCGCTTGCTTCATTCGCGGGTGTTCATGTTCCTGAGGAGAGATGGATTGTTGATGGGATTTGTGCTTACGTGCCTCAGGTTCGTGTTCGTCTATCTAATCTTACGTCTTTGTTCATCATTCAATAGGCGGCTTGGCTTCGCAACGCATCGATTAAAGGTGTGCAGGGTTGTCAGATGCGAGAAATAATCTGATCTAATTTTTTTTTTTCAAGAGAACATCCTATTCAGTTTGCCACTTGACGAGAAACGTTACCAGCGAACATTGGAGGTAAACTTGACACTGTTCCCCGCTCGTGATGGTCCAGTGACCATGCTTACAGGTATGCGCGCTTGTCAGCGATTTGAAAATTCTCGAGGATGGGGATGAATCGGAAATCGGAGAACGTGGCGTAAGGTTTAATTTGGTTCCTACTTACGAAGCTGTTCACAGTTTATTTTGTCCTAGGTCAATTTATCCGGAGGGCAAAAGGCCCGAGGTGATAACATATTCCCTTGACTTCTGCTCGCAACTTGACAAAAATTTCGTTCTAGTCTCACTTGCGCGTGCCGTGTACTCTCGAGCATCCCTTCTAATCTTAGATGATGTTCTATCCGCAGGCCAGTACTAAACTTGATAGATTTTCACTGATACTAAGACATCTGAATGTCTGCAGTCGACGCGCATACAGCCCATCATCTATATTATGAATGCCTCCAAGGAGACTTGATGCGTGGCCGGACTGTGATATTGGTCTCCCACCATGTCCAATTGTGTGCACCGGGGGCCGAGTATATCGTGGCTCTTGATAATGGCCGAGTTCAATTCCAAGGTGACCGCGAAGATTTCCGGAGCTCAGGCCTTATGAGCAGGCTTGTTCAGTCATCTGGAGAGGGTGACCCTTCAGACGACAAGGAGGACGCTGCCCCAGCAGTAGTCTCTGAATTGTCTTCAGAAAAGAATTCGGACCCAGGTTCCCAGGCCAGTTCCTTTCCGGGGACTCCTCTCTCGGGGGTCAAGACCGAATACAAAGCGCCCCGAAAGCTCGTAGAAGAAGAAAAACGCGCCGTTGGCCGCATTGGACGTGAGATCTGGGAAACATATGTTGAAGCTTGTGGGAATGTTTGGTATTGGGCGATTTTCTCATCCCTCTTGTTTGTTGGAGCTTTTATTCCTGTTCTGGAGTATGGATGGCTGAAGTGAGGCAAAGAATATCTTTTCGAGTCCCCAATCCGCTGACTCTAACTTTTAGACACTGGTCAGGATCCCTCCAAAGAGGTGATGATGAGAAGGGGCCCTTATACTACATCACTATTTACACCATCGTGAGGCTTCTTCCGTTGTTATCCATCTTTATCTTTGCTCACGATCATGCTCGCGTCAAAGATCACTGGTATCGGTGAGCGAACAACCTCTTCGGCTTTGAATGTTGCGAGACGATAATACATAGGTCTATTGATCATGAGTATGAGGTGGTTGGCACTTTGTGAGTATACGAGGGCTTCTTCTGCATTACTCCCTGAAACATTCCTATTCCAAGATACCGGCTCCCTTCATGCATCAGAAGTGCTTTACAAAAGTATGCGTTACGATGCCCTTCTATGCACTCCCCTTCTAACGCTTTAGATTCAAGGACTTCTCGAAGGTGTTCTTTTCGCTAACATCCGATTTCATGATACCACATCTCGCGGACGGCTCCTCAACAGGTTTGGAAAAGACATCGAAGGTCATCCATATCCTACCTCCAACTGTCACCCACTTGACTCTTGCGTCCAGGCATTGACAGTAGCTTGTCGGATAACTTCGGTCGCAGCTTGATGTATGGTATCTCTGCTCTCACAACCTTTATTACGATTAGTATTGTTGGTGGCCTTCCCTTCGTTCTGGCAGCCTTTCTTGTTGGGATACTGTATTACAACGGTAAGCAGGCTATTTCTTCCGGTTGTGATGGCTAGTCCTACATACTGATCATTCGATAGTTGCGAAGGTACGGATGAAGATGCGTTGGTTGACCTGAGACTTATCTATTTTACGAAAGATTTATGGCCAAACCTCGCGTGACATGCGACGCCTAGGTAAGTCAAATAACCGTTTTTGCTAGGCGCTCGCTGATGGCACTTAACCCAGACTCTGTTACGCGCTCTCCTCTGTACTCCATATATGGGGAAACAATATCTGGGGTTGCTCTCCTCCGTGCCTTCGGAGCATCTTCCAAGTTCCTACGAGATATGCTTCGATGCGTTGACACCAATATATGCCCATACTTTTGGATGTGGGGAGGTATGTTACTTGTATCTCTTTACGACACATATTTAGCTCTTCTCAGTCAACCGATGGCTCTCGATTCGCTTCAACCTTCTGTCTTGTGTGGTTATTGGAGTCACCGCTTCCATCATCGTCTTGTCATCCGGTATCGATGCGTCTCTCGCCGGATTTATGTTAGCTTTCGCGTCGACCGTCACTAGTGATGTATGTTAATTTCTTTTCATGTCGGATTGGTTGACTGATTTATGAATGGTTACGCAGCTCTTGTTCTTGGTAAAACTTTACCTGTTATCTTTGCATAGGTCCCCCCTTCTTAAATCTATCCGCAGGTGCGGCGTTTCGTCAGTCTCGAACAATCGATGGTAAGTTGCATACCTGAGCGTTGCCTCCTTGAAAATCTATATTTTCCGTAGGTTGCATTGGAACGCGTCAAAGAATATTCTGAGATAGCCCGAGAACCCCCTGAATTTATTGAACCACGCCCTCCCGCGTCCTGGCCTTCGTGCGGATCTATTTGTTGCGAAGGACTAGTGGTCCGTTACGCTGTGAGTTAGCACTCCTCTGGTTATATTATGAAAGTTCATCGAGCTCTCTCAGCCGGACCTACCAGATGTGTTACACAGCCTAAATTTCACGATCCAACCTGGCGAAAAGGTAATGAAAAACATATTCAGTGCGATCGAATTGATCTTACGTGGCTGTCTGCAGGTGGGAATCCTCGGAAGAACGGGTTCTGGCAAGAGCACCCTTGCCCTTTCTCTCTTCCGGTTCGTGGAGCCAACAGAAGGGCGGATTCTCGTAGACGATGTCGACATTGCCACTATTGGTCTCAGTGACTTGCGCAACAGATTAACGATTATCCCTCGTTCGTCCGTTGTTATTCGTTTCAAGATCAGGGCGTTGACTTGAGCTTGCAGAGGATCCCACAATTTTGAGTGGATCGGTGCGATCTACTCTGGATGTATTCGACGAGTATCAAGACGTCGAAATTGTGCGCCGATTGCTTTGCATCCTTTCAGAGGCTAGTTACTAACTTGGTGTTAGTTCGAGGCCCTCCGCCGTGTCCACTTGATCCCTTCCGAGGAGCCCTCCGAAGAGGCAGTTGGGGAAATAAATGAAAACCCATTTCGCAATTTGGACTCGCCAGTATCTGAAGGCGGCGAAAACTTCTCCACTGGGTAAGTTGTTATCGATCTATGTTCGACGCTCGTTTTGACGGTTTGGTAGTGAAAAACAGTTGTTGTGCATGGCTCGCGCCATCTTGAAAAGATCAAAAGTTTTGGTAATGGATGAGGTTCGTTTTCTACGATTTTCCTACTGCTCGACTTCTATACCTAGTTTTGACTATGATAGGCTACGGCAAGGTGAGATCAAACTAAACGATTATCGGCATATTGCCCTTGACACTTCATCCCAGTGTCGACTACGCAACGGACGAACTGATTAGCAAGACAATTCGACAGTAAGTTATATTTGACCACGTTTTTTTGGCCCAGTCACTCAGCCATTCATTTGCAGAGAATTTGCGGAAAGCACAATCTTGACCATCGCCCATCGCTTACGAACTATCATTGACTATGATAGAGTACGTAATTTACAACTGTATCGTCTGTTCTATTATGACGAGGAATCGTATTTAGGTCATGTTGCTCGAAGAAGGGCACATTGTCGAGCTTGATAGGTTCGTAGCTGCTCAAGCAAAAAAAAACATGCATCCACGAAAGACTGACTAAATGTTTTCAGACCTGGCGTGTTACTCAGCAACTCCAGGTCTAAATTTTACGCACTTTGCAAAGCAACGGGAAAGGCCGAGTTCTCGACGCTCAAAAAATTGGCTGGCGTTTAGATGACTATCCAGCTGTGTGTTAGACGGGATAGCAGAAGGATCATATCGTACACTCATTTTCTTGTAAATAAACGCTTGTCCTGACGTCTTGAGCTGGAACGGCACGAACATATATTTGACTGCATCCTTGATATGGTCAATCATTGAATCATATGTCATTTTCCGGCATAATTTTACATATTTCTGGAGTTAATAATCATTCTACTTTCAGCAAACCATCCATTCTAATTGGGCGACAGCCTTTTTGGGGGGGGCCGAGCGAAGAGGCAAGATGAAGGAGAAATTTATCACGGTTTCCACATCTTGCTTTCCACAAACTTCAAGAGATCTGCATCGCTCATAGATCTGAGTTCTATGTGCCGATCGACGTCCTGGAAGAGTATTAAATTAGACAAAGCCAGCATAGATGGGGCAGAGAACACGTACGGCAGCTTGTGCGGCGCGAACGACTTTCACGACGATGAGTGCGCTGATTTCACGAATACGTTCGATGCGAGGGTAAAGAAGGGTATCGGCGCGTTCCTCGGGCGTGAGAGAATCTGCAAGCCCGAGGGAAGACGCTTCTATCATGCTGTCCGTAACAGAGACTGCCTTGGAGAGGATAGATCCCAACCCCAGTCCTGTAAAAGAAATGCGTTGAGCAAAGTTCAGATGATAGATAGGGGAGAGACTGAGGGCTAACCGGGGAAGATGTACATGTTGTTTCCTTGACCTGGGTAGAGCATCTTGCCCTTGAAGACCATCTCGGGGAAGGGCGATCCAGACGCAAAGAGAACCCTGCCCTGGGTGTGCTCTACGGCTTCTGCAAACGTGCACTCGGACAATTTAACCGGATTTGACAGCGGGAAAATGATCGGTCTGGAGTTGAGATCACCCATCGCTTTAATGACTTCGGGAGTGAAAGCACCCTGAGAATTGCGTGTGAGATTTGGGATTCCATGGGTTTTGAGTCTTTTTTTTTTTTTTTGAGATGTCTCACCTTTGTCGTCGATAGACCGAGCAAAGCCGTTGGCTTGACATGGGCAATGACGTCGAGGAGATTGGTCAAACGAGGTCCATTGTAGTCGCGCCGGGAAAAGTCTTGGGGTTGTTGTCAGTTTTTCAAGATGGAGCGAAAAACCAAGAGTTGGGGCTAACATTTTTTGTGTTCTGCCATCGGGCCACGGGAGTTGTAGATCAAGCCCTGAGAGTCAACAAGCCAGATTCGTTCGCGGGCCTCGTCTTCGGAAAGCCCGTTGAGAGTGAAGAAACTGAGGAGCTGCATGCCAACTCCTACTCCAGCTGAACCCGCGCCGAGGAAAAGGATACGATGAGCGGTCAATGGCTTTCCAGAGGCAGCAGACGAAATTTTGGCAGCATTGAGAAAGCCCTGGTGATGGAATGATTAGAAGGGGTAAGGCGAACAGTGGGGAAAGCCGTACGCTGAGTACAACAGCCCCGGTGCCGCTAATATCGTCGTTCAATGCGGGGTAAGCATTCCTATACCTCTTAAGGTAGAAGAATGCATGATCGGTTGAGAAATCCTAAAAGCGAGAAATTAGATCGCAAGGAATGCGCGGTACGTGACCGGTCAAACCTCGAATTGGATGACAAGCTTGGGGAAGACATCGGAAATCGCTGCCATGAACTCGTCCATGAACTCGGTCATCTCGTCGTCAGACACTCTCTTCTGGCGCAGGCCGAGATAAAATGGGTCATCCAGGTACGTCTGGTTGTTGGTTCCAAAGTCGAGACAGATGGGGACCGTCGAGGAGGGCCGAATGCTTCGTCGTTCGATAAGTATGGAGTAAACGAGTGAAAGATGGAAGATGTTTTCTTACCCGGCGCCAGCCACGTACAAGGAAAGCTTGCCTATCGAAATGGGCATGCCATTGACACCGAGATCGCCCAATCCGAGGATACGGGAGCCTGCGGATGTATATCAGAATTTGTTGCGGGTGATTGAGCGAGTGGATTTCTCACCGTCAGTAACGACGCTGATCCGAGCTTCGTTGATATGCGGCCAGTTGCGGAGGACGTCGTGAATTTTTCCCTTTTCTTTTACGGAAATGAACTGAGGGAACAGGTTAGGGGAGAAAGACAACTCGAAAAGAAAGACTCACCAGACCCTCTGGCTTCCTATAAATATGAGAAAATTGAAGGCATGCATCTCCAACGGTGGGTGTATATATAATGGGGGTAAATTCCTAAGATTTTACGTCAAATCTGGAATGTTGTCCAGGGAGATGTACTTACCGACATATGATCCAGACATAACTTGTAGAACAAGTGGGGGTCAGTCTCCTTGAGATTCGAGAGGTAGATGTATTTCTCGATGTCCTTGTCCTTCGATCGTAGCTGGGCGAGGGTGCGATCTGCGTGCACTGACGGATCGAAAACGGGCGGTGTTAGACCACGGGGAGGCGGAGAGGGGGCTGTGCATGGAGGATGGGTGAGATGAGCTGAAATGATCATAAATGGGCGCTCTTTGACTGACGCTGAGGAACGACTTTGAGCTTTTGGACACCATCGGCCCAATACGGGGTGAGAATGACGGTCATGGTCGGTTGTGAATATTAGAAAAAAGCAAACGGAGAGTTATATCTATGGCAGAGGAGATGAGAAGATAAAGAAAGGAGGTCAAAGTGGTGTTTACCCCATGGGACGTCGTTTTATATGGCTGATCGGACGATTTCGGGTTGTGGTGAGCATGACACGAGCCAAACTGTAGGGCAACGTGTTCCTCAATTGGACAGGCCGATGAAACGCATCTGCTGTCCGCAACACTGCTGATCTTTTTCCGGATTGCGACGGCTCCGTCTCGTATCGCCCGTCCTCACTACGAGCGTACAGAAACGTTGTTTGTCTGTATTGATGCTGCATGGCGTTGGTCAACAAGGACAAATATAGCTGCCCTTTCGACCCAGGAGGACGAGGAGACGAGTGCGTTCGCCGAATTGGGAGCTATTTTAGCTCGCTCACACGGTTACAGATTGGCTTGCGGAAAAAAGATCATGACATTCACTCGGCCTCTGTTGTCCGATGCGCCAACATGGATCGCAGAGTGGGAGCCGAAGGTGGCCAGAAAGATTTCCCCAAAGCCTTGCTGGTCGCGACAAGTTTGGTATGAATTTTTTCTCTGGAATGGCTCTCGTAGCTCTCCGTACGGATTTTCGTTTGACATCTGTGTTGCCCAGATACCAATGCTGTGTTGAAAATCCTTTTGGCACCCGAGCCGAAAAGGCGCAAGGTCGATACATCTCAAGAGGACTCTTGATATTCCGGAAGCTCACCACAAAAAAGACGGGCAGAGCCCATTATCATAATGGAGGCAGTACATCGATGGACAGCCTTGCCGAAATCACCGATCTTGGTTAGCAAGATGTGTCGAGATCGAGCTAGACAATCTCTCAATTCAGCTCAACGGTCTTTTCGACTTTTCCATTTAGCCAACCAAGTTCACGTCACAGTGCGGACAACTCGGCTGGAGTATGGCTCGCTCCGAACACGCTACTCTCTTTCCTCCGTTCCGAACTAGTCTGCGCCGAGTCCATCCCGGGACGGAACCTGGCGAGGACGGCGGGCAAAATCTGAACAATACAGTAAATCTTGAGAAATACATCATCCATGACGTTAGACCGCGCAGAGACCTAGGCCAAGATGTGTTCGCTGCACAAGCGGTGAGTTAACGAAGATCGTCCGGACCGTATACCTGAGCGCCCTATCACCTCGTTCATAATATCTCACAAAACCTGCCCTCCCCCTAATACTGTGCTCCCTGGTGGCGAGGTAAACATGTACAATGCCCCCCGTTCTATGAGAATGCATATGACTTTAGGCGCCGTTTCATATTTCCCCGTCATTTCCGCTCGGGCCGGCAATATACGGTCCCCCCCTCCGCGATTGGGTGCCTAATCCTTTTCCATTTCATTACGAGACGATTTTGTAATTGTATATTGGAGGGAGCCATTTCTTCGGAGGATCATGCATGGACGTTGTCTTGGAGAAAGAGTCGCTGTCATTGAAAAATGCTCGGCACAAGCATAACGATTACCTTTTCTAGAAAACTCATATGCTGGGACCAGTTGCCGAGATTGAGGGCATCTAACCGTTCAATCCATTTTCAATGATCTGCGAGAGATTGAAGTGAAAACAGCATAACTCGTACTCTAAATGGAGATCGCGACGCTAACGACCCATCCAGCCCTAAGAAAGAAAGATGAATCGGTCAATGGCATTGGGTGGAAATGACGTGAAGCGTACACCGTCAACGACGAGGAGCTCTCCGCAGACGTATTGGCTAGCCTGGCTGGCAAGAAAGACGACGGGGCCTGCCAAGTCCTTGGGTGTGCCCCAACGACCTGCCGGGATGCGTTCAGAGATTTGACGGAGACGGTCGGGGTCTGCAAGAAGCTTTTCGTTCCTGTGGAACAGCAAAGTTGAGTCGTGTGATAACAAAGAGTACAGCATGAAAATCTAGCCCCGGAATCTGTTTTGGTTTTATTTCGGTAATGACCGTTGAGGCTAAATGAAGATGAACGAAAGAAATTGAAAAAAGGCACGAACATTTCCGTTGCGATATAGCCTGGACAGATGCCGTTTACCTGGATGTTGTGCTGGCTCCACTCGTTGCTGAGGGCCTTGGTGAGCTGTCCGAGCGCGCCCTTGGCGGCGGCGTAGGCGGGAACGGTGAGTCCGCCCTGGAAGGTGAGGACCGAGCAAAAGTTGATTATCTTTCCACGACGGCGGGGGACCATATGCCGACCGGCTTCTTGAGAGAGCAGCCAGACAGATTTGAGATTGACGTCGATGACCTGGTAGGCGCCCGGCCGGATTGGGAAACATCCGATCATGAAGAGCATTCAGAAACATACCTCGTCCCAGTCGCTCTCTGAAAATTGGAGACACGGTGATCTCCGTTGAATACCAGCACAGTTGACTAAGATGGTGATGTCTCCGCCCATGGCGATCAACGCCCTCTGGAAGAGGCCCTTGACGGCAGGGAGGTCGCTGAGGTCGCAGTAGACGACTGCGGCGGTGGCCCCGGATGCACGGATGGCGTTCAACGTGTCCAGGTTGGGGGGTGTACCATTGCAGGGCTCGCGTTGGACGAGACAGACTTTGGCGCCGGCGTGTGCCAAGGCTATGGCACACTCCGCGCCGATACCTGCAAACATATTCAGTACGTTGACCAGCCCAAAAGTGAGCACACCCACCTCTCGACGCCCCAGTGACGAGCGCAGTCTGTCCAGTGAGCGAAAAAAGCTGAGAAGTCATTAATAATTATTAATTCGATTCGAACCGGTTCAATTTATATCGGATATCGGCCCGATTTAGATCTAACCTTTCCTCGACCAAATTCGTCTCCAAAACTGATCATGTTTATTAAGTATAAAACCCTGAATTTAAATCTCAAGCCTTTCTCTTCTCTTCAATCATGTCCCCCATCGCTCTTCCATCTCATCACGCCGCCGTCCTTCATGGTCCGAGAGACCTTCGTCTCGAGGATCGCACTCTTTGGCCTCCACTCCAAAACCATGCCCAGGTCGCCGTTCTCTCCACCGGTCTCTGTGGCAGCGATCGTCAGTCCACCCCCTCTCTCCTGTCCGCCCACATACTCACCCTTCCCCATAGTCCACTATTATTTGGAAGGCAAGAACGGCGACTTTGCCCTTCAAGCCCCCATGGTCCTTGGCCACGAGTCAGCCGGCATCGTCACCGCCGTCGGTCCCGGTGTCAAGCATCTCGTCCCTGGTCAGCGCGTCGCCATCGAGGCCGGTATCATGTGTGGTCATTGCAACTGGTGTCTAAAAGGCCGCTATAATCTCTGCAAGAAAATGCAGTTCTGCAGCAGCGCAAAGGTATTTCCCCATCTTGATGGCACCCTCCAGGACCGGGTCAACCACCCCGCTAACGTCCTGCACCCGTACGTTCACCGCCTGTTCCTCTTCATCAATGAAATCCTCATGTTTCACTCCGATCGCCGGATCTTAGGCTTCCAGATAACTGCAGTTTTGAACAAGCCGCACTCGCGGAACCTCTCTCCGTCGTTCTTCACGCCTCCAAAAGGGCCGATCTCTCCGCCGGCCAAACCGTACTCGTCTTTGGCGTCGGCCCCATCGGCATCCTAGCTTGCGCACTCGCAAAAGCCCAAGGCGCCACTCGAGTCGCCGCTATCGACATAAACCAGACCCGTCTGGACTTTGCAAAAGCCAACGGCTTCGCTTCACATATTTACTGTCTGCCCACGCCCGCAATAGCGAAAACATCGGAAGAGCAACTCCGCCGCGCCAAAGAAGGCATCCAGATCGCTCTCCTCGAATTTTGCGAGCCAGACGGGTTCGATCTCGTCTTTGAGTGCACTGGAGCAGAACAGTGTATTCAGATGTCCGTTCACGTAAGTTCCGCCCGCGTCAAGAGGGTGGAGAAGGGAGGGGCTACTCCATACTCCTCCCCCCCCTTTTTTTTCATTATCCCCTTTTTGACATTTATTTTTTTTGCCCCCCACAATTTAGGCCGCTCTCGCCGGCGGCAAGGTCATGCTCGTCGGGATGGGTTCTCCCAACGTGATGCTACCCCTGTCCGCCGCCGCACTTCGCGAGGTGGACATTCACGGCTCCTTCCGCTACGCGAACGCGTACCCGACTGCCATCGCCCTCCTTGCCTCCGGCAAACTCAAGAATGTCGAAAAGCTGATCACTCATCGGTTCCCCCTCGCCGACACCGCGCACGCGTTCGAGCTCCTCGCTCAGGGAAAAGACGAGGACGGCAACATGGTCCTCAAGGTTATGATCGAGGCACTGTAAAAAATATCCCCCCCCATCGCACTCCTCTCCTTTTTCAGCTATCGTAATAAGTATAGACTCAGGACTTCTCAAGCGTGCTGTACCGCTCTGGCATTGATCGTTCCAGGTCACTTTGTATACAAAAGCAACTGCATTTCTTTGTTTCTTTCTTTTCCCCTTACCTTACTATCCAACCTATCCTCCCTATCATGCCATCGAGGATCAGGGGCAGAATTAGTTTACTCCTCCCACTTAGCACATACAAGGGCGTCAATAAAATCAATTTATTATACGCAGCTGGGGGGGCAGGGGGAGAAGGGGGGGGGAACATTTTATGCTCCACAACGTGCCCTAGCAAAGCCCGTGACCTCCAACGCCCTCCATTTGAATAAATCAAAATCAGCGAGCTGTGTGTCAGGGGACGATCGAGATTTTCCCCCAGACCCCATGCTACCCTCTCATCTCGGCAAGGCTGAATCGACAGATCTTCAAAAAAAAAAAAAAACAGAGCCCATGCGAATTGTCACCCGGTGTTTTCGAACACGGACCAACACGTGCATGCAATGCTGTTCATCCCCCTCCCCTGGTAAGCGCCGAATCTCGAGGCAGACATCTCGGCGGCGTGAGAGTGCTGCCAAGAGTGCTATATATAGCATTATCATCCTCGATAAGGTGGGGAGAAGACACTTTTGCTGCTCTATACACCCACACACCGCCGCTCCCGGTTATCAATTGGAGAAGAAGCGCATCTGCCACACGCACACGGCTCCGTAAAGTTTCACATGAGTGAAGAGAGAAGCACCAGTGTGAAAAAAAAAACAGGTCAGATGGATGGACAAGAATCCTCGAGCGTTTTGCTTCCCCGGTCATGAACCCCGGTAATATAGTAAAAAGATCCGCGTACCTCGCTCCTCGTACGTCCCAGAGCATCATGACAGCGAGAATGGTCGTCCTCCGATACCAATACCCGTAAACAGTGGAGATAACGAGCGAATCGACGCTGGGAGCTCAAATAACAAGATAAGCCGTTAGCAGTAGCGCTATTGCCATTGACGCTCGGAGGCCCTAAGCGAGAGAGGATTTCCAACAGCGTCCGTTATCATCGGAAGGACAAAACTCGTGATCGTCACCGGCAGATTCAAACGACGTGGGTATGTGTGGGCTTGCGAAAGAATGACGTCAGCTCAAATCACTATTCCATGACGAAACGCTCAGAGGGATATGCCTTGGCACGTTGCCGTTATCGCTGTTATCCAACAAGGAAGTTGGGTGGGAAAAAGTGCCTGCCATGTCTTGGGAGTGCACTAAGACTTCTAGGTCAGGTGGTATCAAGGAGTTGATTTAGACTACCGCACCTGTCAAAAGTAAAAGGTCATTTTACATAAAAATGACACTTTCCCTCGCAACCTGTGGAGTAAGCGTGGATTGACTACCGGCAAGCTCATGGTCTTGCTCAACGACGTTCTCTCTTCGATTGACATCTTCCTATAGCTGAACCTGGTTCATCCGCTCACTTACGAAATTGAAGTTACGGAAACTTACCAAGGATGAGCCATTGCCCTTGTTCTCTCGCTTTCAAATAGCCAAGAAACTTGCCTGGGAAATCGTTTGCCAAGGACTGAATTCACTACGTCGAACGCAAGATTTCCATAAGCCTTCAGGGACACAGATACGAGCCATTCCTTTTGCGTTCGTATTTCAACACAAGAAACAGCGGTTTGACCCAATGGGTATGTTAGCTTCCAAGATACCTTATAGAATGAGAAGTACGAACCAACACGGAACTATTATTTTGGGACTTGGCAGTTGAACAAGCGGCCTTAGCATCCTACTTGATGGGCTTAACTCCACCGTCGACCCGGTACTAGATACGGGCTATTGAATGAGGCGGCCAGTCCTAGACGGAGTGGGGTAATTATATTATTCGAGTGTTGAATGGAGAAGACAGACGGTGTGATTTGGTCTCACACAAAGAGAATCTGTTCCTGTTGCAAAAACATCAGTCAGTCGAGTTATTGGTGATGCGTAAGCACATACGTCATTCCCATGAAGTTCATGCATTGCGAAAACGCGCACAGTGCACACCACAATGGCTGCGTATTGGAATTAAAAGATGCCTATCATTTTCTTTCGCGAGCGAGGTCGGTAAGGGGTGACTGAATGGAACTAAGACCCGATACATTGCGGAGGGGGGCACGATTCCGCGTTCTTTCGTTACCACAAGGGCAGATGAGAGCTCAGTTTATTCGGGGAGAAACTCGGCAGATGTCCGTACCAGAGGTTCATGAGATTCTAGTGTTCATCTCTGCAGTTGAATCACGGCTGCTGTTGAGCGGATCGGATTGTTGACATGGTGCACGACGTGGTCATCCCAGCCGTGAGCACACGACACGTTAGCGAGATCAGGGAAAGCGGAAATGAAGGACGTTAAACTGACTGCCACGAGTCGGCCGTGATGGCCTTCCCACGTTTAATGTTTGAAACGTTGGAACCGTCGACGAGAAGGGATTGTTGAAGATTCCACGTGCTCGGTACCCTTTGTCCAATAGACGCGGGGCGATAAACCGAAAAAAATTTGGAGATATCAAGTCCAGGGGTAAAAGCTTAGCTATGCGAAATGAAAGGGCTGTACCCAGTGACACGGAGGTACACCTTTTGACGTGTTCGGAGCGTTGGGCGAGTACACCGCTGTTACAGGACATTACCCAGTGATTTGGCCCATTCATTAATGGAACTTTGGGCTGCGGAGGGCTAGATGCAGGTCCGAGGAGCCGATCAACTGAATTGATCACGCGGATCCATGCAAACACAAAAAAGTTACTCACAGAGATGAAAGAACCACCGGAGGAAAACCTCAATTTGAACCGCGGAATCAAATGAGCCAGCCGTAGATCCGTCTGGGCAGTGTATGCGCCATGCTTTGTGGCTCATTTGCTTTGGTCAAAACCTATCAGATGTTGACTGATAAGTGGGGCGAATACAAATTCAAAAGGACGGCACTTGAAGATTTCGTTTGTTCACCGAAACGAACGGGCCAACATTTATGGTTATGGTTGACCGAAACACCGTGACGGATTTTTTTTTTCGGTATGTATTGATCAGCTAGCTCCGAGGGAGGGCTGCTTGCAAAGCCATAGTTCCCGAGTGTTACAACAAACGCCGTTCCGCCCCTTTATCGAGCCAAACTTGCGGAGATGAGGGTGAAAAACAAAAAGCTAGGAACAGGGCAGTTTGCTCACGCTTAATGCTGATACATGTTTATAACGTCCGCCCGCTGAGGTGGGAACCGCGCGATGGGGACGGTGTCGATTACTTGTGTGTGAAGAGAGCAGCCATTTCGTGAGAGCGCAGTGTGTACTTCATAGAGCAAGACGGCGACTGAACGACGAGAATCAATTCGCGCGCGGATACTCGAAAGAGCTACGACGCGAAGTTCGGTTTTTGTCACGTGAGTTAGCAGGATGGAATCCCTCTCGCTCATCGCTGCGCCGATGGTGAACCAAAGTGACCTCCCATTCCGCATCCTGGTCCGTAGATACGGTGCAACCATGGCCTACACGCAGATGCTCATCCCAGACAAACTTTTAAACGACCAAAATTATCTTGAAATGCACCAACGCGATCTCGGTACCCCCACCGCCGACGGACTCGAGCGACCTGTGGTAGTCCAGCTATGTGGGAACGACCCAGAAGTCATCGTTCGTGCTGGGAAAAAACTGCAGACGTACTGCGATGGGATAGGTGCCGCAGCTTTGATAGCATCTTGACCACCACTAACGGGCCGCCCACACCAAGTGAACTAGATTTGAATCTCGGGTGCCCACAAGATTCAGCGCGAGAGGGACACTACGGAGGCTACCTTCTTGGTCAGAAAGACTGGCCATTGGTGGAAGATATCGGCAAGCCTATATTTCATACGCAAGGAGATAATAATAAAAATAAGATTGCAGTCTCTGCCATGTCTCATTCGTTCGCTGTCCCCGTATCGACCAAACTCCGTCTCTGCCAACCCACACCAAAAACACTCGACCTGGCATCGCGACTTGAGGCCGCCGGCGCCTCTTGGATCACTCTCCACGCCAGAACGGTCTCGGCCCGTCGGAGAAGACGAGGCGCGGCTGATTTGGCTCAAGTCAAGCAGCTCAAGGAACATTTGCGCGTGCCGGTCGTGAGCAACGGGAACGTCCGTGTTTGGAGCGACCTGGAAAACAATCGGTCGTACACTGGCGCGGATGGCCTCATGGTCGGGGAGACGTTGCTAGGAAATCCCTGGTACGCTTTGGCACCCACCTTCACCCTCTCAGATGTAGACTTTGATTATACAGCCTCTTTGCCAATATTGTTCCCGATCCGGTGAAGATCTCTCTAGAGTATCTGGACCTGTGTGATAAGTACCCCGGGCTGGCCCCGATGGCCACCGTGCAAACGCATGTCAGACACTTTATTGAATATCAATGGTAAGACATTGTGTGCTCTGAGATGTTTTCTCAAATCTGCACTTAGCAATCGATCCACCTGGTTGCGCAAGTTCCGCACTGCCCTGAGTTCTTGCCGAACACTCGACGACATTGACGTCCTTCTACGATCAAAGGTGTCACGATGGCGGGGCAGGGTTGAAGATGATGAATCCAAGAGTGATGGCTTGGATGAACAAATGATAGAGTTGACTCTCCTCGGGTAGTATGAGACGAACTTTGACGTTCAGGTTTATGCTCTATCCAAGGAATATGTCGTGTTCTACTATCTCGCTTAATCAATGAGATATTTTCGTTTGAAATAAGCTCGTAAGTGCAGTATCTGCCACGCTCCGAGGGCCGTTAGCGCAATGATGGTAAACCAGGCAAATTTCTGGACACGCTGGTTTGTTGACACTGATGAGGGCATAAGTATGAGGAAGAGAGATCGAACGGAGCCTCTGGACTCACAATTTGTGTCTGAAAACCGCTGTTCTCGCGACTTGAGGTAACCCATCTCGTCGACAATCTCCTTAACGAGCCCTTCCAACTTGCGCATCTCGACTTCAAGCCCTGATAAAGATTCTTGATTTGCGATGGCGCTAGAGCCGGAATGGAGGTATTAGACAGACGTTGGCCGGTATTTAAAGACGCACTTATAGTCGACGGCATCTGCACCAATGTCGACGTCTAAATCGACGACTCGGGATAGTTTTTTTGCCACCTCATAAGAAATATCTGGTCCGACGGATGGAAAATGGATAGATACAACGTTGGGGCTTTCCCTCGGAAGAAAAGCACGCACCGCTCGCCATATAATTCCTAAAACAAACACCCACCTCTCCTTCGACGTGGGTGGTCACAGCCAACCTCGTCTCTCCATTAATATCTCGCTTGCTCAGATAAACGTTCTTCTGCGGACTCGAATCTAGTATCTCGATGTCCACCCGCTGTGACTCTCCGGGACCGACGTTGGCGGTGACGACGACGAGCGTGTTGGGGTGTGCAGAGTTCCAAATACATTTTGGTGGAGGAAACCGGTAGGATTGTAGATTAAACTTGATCGCGAACGCGGGCAGAGGTTGGAGTAGCAAACAGGAGAGTACGGCGAGAATGAAGAGCCGCGATATTGAAGGTGTTGGTGGAGTAGATGAAGAGAGCATGGGTTCTCCAAGCGCTTGGATGGTGTGGTTGTCGAGGAGGGTATCGAGGTGAGGGTGGAACAACAGCCAGCGCAGACACAGTGCTTGGTCGTGTTTTCCCACGGGTGACCTCCCTTCCTCAAGCTTCAACGAACGGACGAGAGCATGGCAGACGCTGGTGAGAGCGGGCGAATGACCATGGTATCATCTCGGTTTGACAACACGTCTTCTGCTTACCTCTATCAGGCTTCTTCAAAGGCACTTCAGCCGACCAGGACCGCAGATTTTCTGACAAAGAGCTCAAGCTGCTTAAAACAACCAAGTTCCCTCCCGAGTTTGACAAAAAAGTGGTTGATCATAGCTCTCATCTCGACCGATGTCTTATTGTATATCTAGGTCGACATGCGTAAGGTAAACTTGACTGTCATCCGGCCGTGGATCGCCAAAAAGGTCGTCGAACTCGCCGGACTCGAGGATGAGGTCGTAGTCGAGTACGCGATGGGTCTGCTGGAAGACAAACAGCAACCGGTTCGTGCTTTTCCTCGTCTTCATTCAATCCAACCTGATTTTATGTATAGAACCCAGACCCGAAAAAAATGCAAATTAACTTGACAGGTTTTATGACAAAAGAGACTCCTTCCTTTATGAACTCTCTCTGGACTCTTTTACTCGAAGCACAGGATTCACCGGGCGGAATTCCCCGCACGTTTGTGGAAGAGAAGAAACAAGAGATGAGGCTGGCAAACAAGGTCGACAGCAAAGTTCTTGACGAGAAGGACCGGAGGGCTCGCCTGGATGATAACAGGGAGAGTGATCGTGGCGGCAGAGGGGGTGGGAGGGGAAGGGGTCGCGGCAGAGGACGCGGTAGGGGGGGATATGATGATGACCGGAATGGTAGAGGTCGTGACAATGGCTGGGGTGCCCGAGGTCGCGGCGGCGTAAGTGGGCCGTCAAATCCCTCACAGCTGATCTCACCACCGTTTACAGGGCACACACCGCCGCACGCCGCCTCACCGTCGGCCCTCGTCTGTCTCTTCGTCTGTAGATGGAACCCCGAGACGCAGATACCGTTCCCCGCCTTCGCGTCAACGCTCGCCATCGTGGGGGATCCGCAGCTCCGCGTCCCCTCCCCCTCCGAGGAGGCGGACACCTCCGCGATCACCTTCGCGCTCCATGTCGCGTTCCCCGCCTGTACGCCGTAGACCGCGTTCTCCTTCGCCCTCGCCTCCACCTCGTGACCGGCGCAGGCGCAGCCCCCCGTTGCGCCGACGCCGCATCTCTCCCATCCCACGCTCTCGCTCTCGCTCGTCCGGTCGGTCTCGGTCTCGTACTCGTGGTTATGTAAGGAGGAGAAGCTCGAGTCCTCCGCGAAGACGTAGGAGAAGCTCGAGTCCTCCACGGAGACGTAGGAGCTATTCAAGGTCGAGATCGAGGACTAGGACCCCTTCCCCGCCGAGACGACGAGACCGCGGACCGAGAAGCGTGAGCGAGGAGCGACATCGAGACAGGCTCGGAAAGCGGCCGAACCGCCCGAGCCATAGCCGCAGCCCTTCCCCGGAGAGACGACCGAAGCGGCATGTTCCGGACACGAAAGTCAATGAGGATGTAAATACAGGCGGCGAGCTGAAGATCAAAGGACAGGCTGAGGTGGAGCGACGAAAAAGTAGGTGGGAGAACGAGGATCAAGAAGTATGCTGCATTCACGCTTGAAACTACTTATAGCTGACGAATTTCAGGATCGGAGGGGTTCACAGAATGAAAGACTGGAACTGGAGAAGAGAGAGAACGAACTGAAAGAAAAAGCGTTGCGAAACAAGGTGGTAAGGACATTGAAGAGCAGCAACGGTGCTACGAGTCGAATTACTGGATAGTAATAAATTACATAATATATGCTTTATGCCAAATAAAACCAAATAAAAATACACCACTTTCCTGATTAAGTAATTCACCTTTTTCGAAATTATCCTTTTTGTCATGAACCACATCCGTGAACCGCCCTCGTCCTCCCTCCCATCGTTCCTATCCCCCCCCTCATCCACTCTCTCCACCCAAACTGTCCTCCCCACATCCCCCAGTGCCGTCTCGAGCACCCCCACATCACAGGGGGCCAACTACTTCTTTGGCTTCCTCATCACATTCGTCGTCCTCTTGCTCATGTTCATCGCATGCGGAATCGGCTCTCGCCGCTGGCTTTCCCTCTCAAGACGCTCGTTGTTCTTGGGAGAATGGGACCACCATATGACGCAACCCACGTTTTGGGAGGCGTGGTTAGCGGAAGGAGGTCCGAAGTGGAGCACAATGGCGGTAAGAACATCCCCCCCCCTTTTCGTTTTACTATACATTTCTAAATTCCCTTTGCCAGCCATTGTCGGCCTCGGTCATACGAGAGAAGGAGTGTTACGAGGTCCCAAGCACTGACTACCTCGGTGGCCACTCGTTCTACCTGGCCTTACCCCGATTTTCACCACGTCGCCGCCCGCCGCCCGAGGCCCTCCAGTTAGCGGTGATGATCAGCATGCCGTCCTCTCCGCAGTCCAGCCCCGAGCAAAAGGACGGTCAGTCGAAGGAGTACCAGATCGGCGTCACCTGCGTCCCTTTTCGAGAACATGTAGAACCCAAGTCCACGAACTGAACATCGTAGCATAGTACCTTACTTGCATTGCATCCATACTCTACCATCAGAACTCGATTGTATCCGTTATTGTCTGTAACCGCGCGAATGTAACCGACGGCAGTTTTGATCGAAATAACAATAAAGAAAACACAATAAGCTTGATTTACATCATTCGACCCTGACTATTCCCAATCCTTCCCTACCTCTCTCCCCGCTCGCACACAGTCGCCCACGCTCACTCCGCCAACACCGGCGCCGATGACCGCCAGTCGCCCGCCCCACGGCGCACCTGCCAGCGCCGCCGACAACTCTTTCATCCGGGCGAGATGGCCAACTGTGGGCGTCGGGATGCACTCCTTGTGGTGGTGCACACGGCAGAAGACGGGTTCGGGCAACGAATTGGCGGACAGGTGGGAGGCGACATGTTTCAGGACGGAGGGTATGGCCGTGTGCGCGGCCATGGTGTCGTGCGGGCCTCCGAGCATGACGGTGAGCTTGGCGAGTCTGTTGTGGGCGTGGGTGTCTTGGCCTGATGTGGTGCAGGAGTCGAACACGGCGCCCAATATCCCGGATGCCTGCGCGCTGCCGTAGCCGGCTGCGGGTCGTGGGATGAGGTACCCAAAGCCGGGGGGGTGGATTGGCTTGGAGGGCGGTGAGGGAAAGACGAGATTGAGGACTGTGACCGAGGACGTCGGGTTCGCGGTCAGATGGGGCAAGGACAGCGAGGGATGAAGAACGGAGTGGAGCTGAGGAAGGGGGAGGGCGGATACGACATGCGTGGGGTTGAAAATGTCTCCACGGGATGTTCTCACCTGGCCAAAGTGGAATTCAATATAATGCGGAGCGGCAGGATAAAGAATTGTACTTGAAAATTATCATCCATCCCAAGGGAATCAACACCAACGCCAGCAAGGAGACGGACGTTAGGCCTGGCTTTCAAGTCGAGTCTCAACTTTTCGGTGATCGTTTCCATCCCATCCTGGAACGTATACACCGACACGTCTTTCATCCTCGAGACAAGCTCTTCGGGTGCGGAACATTCCTCCTCCGCCCCGGGCCGCGTCAAAAAGCCTCGCACGACACTCCCCTGCCCCCGCTCCTCCGCCTGCCATAGCATGGGAAATGCGGCCTGGACACTGAGTTTCCGTGCATCCGCAGCGTATATCCCGTGCACCAGCGCACTCCCGAACGTCCTCGCGACGGGCTCTCCAAATCGGCGAGTCAAAAACGCGTCGAGCGACTCGTCCACGACGTCCGGCGGTCTGTTTCCACGCCGAAATGGCTCGCGGAGGAGGGCTTTGAGCAGGAGGGGGCCAAGGGGGGACGAGAGACAGGATTTGATCGAGGCAGGAATGGGGGTCAGACCTGGGTAGTGGCCGTCTGGGATGTGAAGAAACCGGTTTTTGGCTGCCGGGGAGGTTTTCGGGGTGGTGATCAGAGAATCTTCGAGACCGAGTAGGCTGATCTGGTCTTGTTACTCGTTACTGAAATCTACGAATGATACCGACTCACCAGTTCCAACACAGACCTCGCGCTCGGTCTGAGCGTGCGAGGACCTGACTCGAGCAAAACGGTAGCAATGATCGCTTCATGCTCGATTTCTACCCGCTCACTGCGAACCCACCCGCCCAGCCTGGGCTCCCTTTCAAAGAGAGTGATCAACGAGTGAGGGAATCTGCGAGAGAGGTAGAACGATGAGGACAGTCCGCTCAGTCCGCCGCCGAGCACGACGATGTGCTTTGGAGCCATATAAACCCAAAAAGGTAATTTACTCCCACGTTACAAACCCGCCCTTTTTCAGTCACACACACTCTCCACACTCTGTTCAAAACAGCCATCAGAGCTGGCATGGCGCGCAGCAGAAAGCAAGCAAACGGCGCCGTGAGATCAACACCGAGCCCCTCCAGAGACCGGGGCCGCCGCGAGTCCTCACACTCTTCCCCAGACCGACCGACGGGCCCTCTCAGCATCTCCATCGCGCCCGAGGACCGCGAGACGGTGAGGGTGAACAACGCCAACCTGACGGAGCTCAAGCATGCCTGCGACGATGCCGTCAAGCGCGTGCGTATCCTCGCCCGTATCCTCGCCCGTACAGCGGGGCCCTGCTCACCTCCTCTTTCGCAGTTCTTATCCCGCCCGGAATTGTTCAAGCAGATCCACCTCCACACCGATGTCCGACTCGGGCTGGGCTGGGCTAGCGTGTTCGTCGCGGCTGGGACGGCGTTGTACGGTTACAAGGTCGAATTCGAGCAGTCGAAGCAGGTCGTGTGGACAGGCTTGATCTTGTGAGTTCATCTCTCGCTCGTTCCGTCCCGCTCCCATTCACTACTGGCGACAACAGGTACATCGTCCTCTCCGTCCTCCAAGCGCTATACTCCTATTTCATCGAAGGAAACATCGTCTTTGTCGGCAAGCGCAAGACATTTTCTAAACGGGTGCCGTATCTCGTTATCACCCATCAGCCCCTCCTGACTTCTTCTCCAGATCGTCACCGAGCGAATCACGCTCTCGTCTACCACCGAGCCTGCCAACCGTCCAAAGGCCCCAGCATACTCGCTCTCATTGTCATACGTGCGCTCAACGAACGGCGGCAAGTCCTTGCTGGCACGCGGCCGGACGGCAGACAAACGAGAGTACAATGCCTTTTTTGACAGATCCGGAACGATGCACCAAGAAAAGTTTGAGGCCTGGGTGGGAGAGTTGGTCGAGGAGGCGATGGAGGGGAAGTCGACATGAGGTTTTTCATTTCATTCTTGTTTCGCGGCTGGATATTTTCTTCAGTGTTAGTTTAGTGTACACAGTCGTCTGCTTAAAATCATCCAATTCACAGAATAAATAGGAGATACATTGAATAAACTACTTCGCCCCTGCGCTGGAGAACTGCAGACAAAACTGGTCAGTAAACGAACATCAAGACAACTCGAAACGCACCTTCGTGACGGATTTGGTACCTTCAGAGATGGCGTGCTTGGCCAACTCGCCCGGGAGAATCAGTCGTACCGATGTCTGGATTTCGCGTGAGGAAATAGTCGACTTCTTGGAATACGCAGCAAGTTCTACAGTAACGGTCAATAAGCACAAGTTGACCGATAACAAAACGACTCACTCGACGCTTCCGAGGCGATACGTTCAAAGATATCGTTCACAAACGAGTTGAGAATCGCCATAGCCTTGTTCGATATGCCAGTGTCAGGGTGGACCTGCTTCAACACTGAAGGTAATATGAGCACACGAGTCGTTTAGGAGATATGAATCACAAACCCTTGTAAATATACGAAGAATAAGTCTCCTTCCTGGTCTTGCGCCTCTTCTTCTTGGGTTCATCGCCTTCCTTTGCAGACGGTTTCGCAGCGACTGTCTTCTTCGTCCCCTTCTGAGTCGTCGTCTTGGCGGGAACTTTGGAGGCAGTCGCAGTGCTCGCGGGAGCCTTGGAGGCAGTGGAAGCGGGTTTGGGTGGCATTGATGGTTGAGATAAGATGAGCGTGTGAGTTGGCTTGGAGTTGAGAGGCAGTAGAGGTGATGAGCAGAGGCAAAGAGTGGATTGGGGCAAACGCGATGGTTGTTGGATTATATACTGTCGCGTAGATTTGTTGATGTTTGGTACATGTGAAAGATCACATGACTCGCGTCGCTTCCGCAACTCGTTGATCGGTGTGATTTAAAGGATACTTCAACCTACAGGCAGTCAGACTGCAACTGTCGAGTGCTCCTTATCCTCGTCGTCTAGCTAGCAAGTTACTAAATACATATATACCCTTTAGAGGTCCTCCATAGCTTCGGCTTCCCTGGACTGAAGTTAAGAGGTGGATGATGGGGAAGGATTATAGGGTACGGACCTGAGACAATCATAAAGGAGAAATTATGTCCGAGCATGCATCATGATCTGCATAGTGTGTCCATTTGAGCATCATGCCGGATAAGCAGCAGCTTTACAATGGAATCATGCCCATTTTTAGCTGCATACCAAACAGGCGTTCGACCATGGAAGTCACGCGAGTTGACTTGAATGTCATCCCGAGTAAGCAGCAGTTGTATGATAGCATCATACCCATTCTCAGCTGCATATGAAAGGAGCGTTCGACCCCACGAGTCCTTCCAGTCCGCTCGAACGTCATGCCGAGCAAGCAGCAGTGTTGCAATGGCATTACGCCCTTTCTTAACTGCATATGAAAGGGGGGTTTGACCATACCAGTCCCTCGAATCCACCTGAACATCATCCCGAGCAAGCAGCTGTTTTACGATGGCGTGAAACCCATTCTCAGCTGCATAAGAAAGGGGTGTCCGACTTCCCGAGTCCTTCGGGTCTACTTGAATGTCATCTCGACCAAGTAGCAGTTGTATGATGGCACCATGCCGATACTCAGCTGCATACGAAAGGGGCGTTCGGCCATCTGAGTCCTTCAAGTTCAGTTGAATATCCCGCCGAGCAAGCAACAGCTTTACAACGCCATTGCGTCCTCTCCTAGCTGCATAGCAGAGGGGTGTTCGACCATGGGAGTCACGCGAGTTGACTTGAATGTCATCCCGAGTAACCAGCAGTTCGACGATGGTACCATTCCCATTCCCAGCTGCATATGAAAGGAGAGTTCGACCATACGAGTCCTTCGAGTCCACTTGGACGTCATCTCGAGTAAGCAATAGTTGCACGATGGAATCACGCCGATACCCAATTGCATACGAAAGGGGCGTTTCACCATCCAAGTCCTTCGCGTCCGCTTGAACTTCCTGCTGAGCAAGCAACAGCTTCACAACGCCATCGCATCCTCTCATCGCTGCATACAAGAGGGGTGTTCGACCATATGAGTCTCTCGAATCTGCTTGAACATCATCCCGAGCAAGGAGCAGTTTTACCCTGACATCATTCCCATCCTCAGCTGCATACGAAAGGAGCGTTCGACCCCACGAATCCTTCCGGTCCGCTTGAACGTCATGCCGAGCAAGCAGCAGTGTTACAATGACATAGCGCCGTTTCCTAACTGCATATGAAAGGGGGGTTTGACCATATAAGTCCATTGAGTCTGCTTGAACGTCGTTCCGAGCAAGCAGCTGTTTTACGATGACATCATGCCCATCCTCAGCTGCATGTGAAAGGGGCGTTCGACCATCCGAGTCCTTCCAGTCTGCTTGAACGTCATTCCGAGTAAACAGCGTCTTTACGATAGCATTCACGTATGGTGAGCTGAGGCGAGACAATAATGGCGAAACCTGATTGGTGGAGATATATAGCATATCAACTGACGACTTATCCAGGCTGATTGAACGAAGATTGGGGTTGTACGCAAGATTAATGTAATTTTCGTGAACAGCTATGAGACCAAGTCAGTCAGATAAACTGCAAGGATGACATACTAACCTTCTGCGTCGATGATGGAATACGGACCATACAGTTCCAGATGCTCAAGATGCGTATCTAGTGTCTTGAGAAGTTCACCCACTGCTTGTGTATTTCCTGGATACAACCTTCGGAAGGAGAGGACGGATACATGGGGATGTGACTCAAGACACAGAAGCCGATTGAAGAAATTTGATTGGGAGGAGGACAGAGCGATGGATTTTAAACTGCGGGGTAGAGGGATTACTGGTTCATTGTAAAATCTACAATGCATCCCCCAGCATTGAAGGCTTGTCAAGGATGGGAATGATGCCATGAATTCGTTTGCCTGCTGCGCTGTCCCAAAGAAGGCGTCCACCCAGAGTTCCTGGACATTTTGGAAGCCCGATAATATTATTGCCCGAGCGGCATCATCGAGGACTCCCCAGTCTAAACCACCAAGATCAAGTGTGGTGACGTTTGGTAGGCATGTCGCAACGAGGGACCAAGTTTCGGTCGCAAATGCCCCGAACATGGACAGGTGGCGTACGTATGTGCGTGGGTTGGTTAGCGAACTTGTGAGACCTATCATATCAAGGAAACGTCTGTCCTTCCATCCGCCTGCGAGGTGAATCCTATAAAAGATGTGATACCTGCTGGGATGTAGAAAGGCTTTGCAAGTCAAGCTGCAAGCACGTAGGGTAATCTGATCATTGTGGAGGTTATCAATGATAAGATAGTACAACTCCATGGGAAGACGGGAATGGGTTTTGGATTGCGCTTCCCTCGACAAGGTGACGAGCATTGGATGATGTGAAGGCGGCAACACAGACTGGGGGTTTTTCCAAAAGGGTGAGTGTATATACTGAACGGGCATTCTGACAACGCTGACCGACTTCCCTGTAAGTTGCCGTTGCAGCTTCAAGTCGGGAAAATGTTTCGAAGGGGTGCGGACGAGGTGGCGAAGCGCCAATTGGCTAAGTTGCACTGTAAATGGCTTTTGCGAACTCTTACCTTCATCCCCCACTCCAATGGCGACCACCCTCTGAAGGACTTCCTCTTGCCTTCATTCCCTCTCCACCATAACCTTCAGTTTCAATACAACTCACCAGTGTCTTCCTCCGGTTGTCTCCCAGAGAAATAATCATTCCAAAAAACAGGATACCTTGTTGCAAGTGTTGTCATCTAGCCTTCACTATCCTGATCCTTTCCATATTGATAGAACGTGATCTTCATCCTCGATGACTGGTTTACGGATCTCTTCAAGTATACCTTTCATGACAATGTATTCGCGACATCCTCTCTGCGAATCCGTTCCACTGGTTAAGTGAGTCATCCTTACCGCTTTCTCGTCATCGTGACTCCGCCCCCATTGCCTCTCCGCCCTTGCCATTGTGCTAACTTTCATCTCCCCACCGTGCCTCTCGCCATAGACTAATCTCTTCCCAAACTACAAATGTTCGGAAGGAAGGAAGGTGGACTGAGATGGACCGAAACTCTCATTGGTTGGATCCTTTTCCTGACATCTTGGCTGGCTTCGCAGCTTGCGAAGGCAACCAAGATGTCAGGGGAAAGGTCTTCACCAAAATGGCCAGTCGAGACTCGCCGAAATGCTGTATTTTCCACCATATCCCTCGATCAACGAATTTCATTCCTCAATATTTAACGGTCATAGGACCGCCCTTACATTTCTTGAGTTCCAGCACTCCGTTTCATTCGATCAATTCTGAAAGCGACATTACCCCACCGTTTAACCTTCTGACACGCTAGCCACCACAACCGGCATGCGTAACATGAATCGCTCGCATCATTCAATATATGGACTTGATCGTCCTCATTTCAAACAATCGTGATGTTCATTTGACCATAACGGTACCGCAATGGTGATGCAGATTCACCCTCACCGATCAACTGAGAATCGGCTCGGCAGAGTATCCCCTTCTAAGCAAACATTATGGCATATTCCGGGTGATTATGAGGTGAGGTGTAGGCTAGACAGTATATGAGCTATCATCAGGTATCGTGACCCGTTTCATGCGGAGATAGATGTCATTCCGTGGAGCATATTCCTCCAAGAAGCCATCCCGACTGCCGACTAGACGATGTCATCAGTGTATCATCTCTGGCTAGGAATCGCTGGGTACTCACAGTATTCATAGAAGCATGGCTAACGAGGTCCGAAAATAAGTGACCGATCCCTAAGCCTTCACACTCACTCCCGTCATGCCTACCAGAGGGGATCACGGGATCGCCGTCCCTCTTGAAATGGAAGCCGAGAGCCGCGGCGTCCTAGAAAAAACCCACACACCAGATTTCAGACACGAAAGGGAAAAGGTGCTGAGCCAAGAAGACGCACGCAGTTATTTTCTGCCCGCATCGACCGCATGTCACAAATACTGGCCGTCTGACAGCTGCCATCACAAGGGACAACATCCACACCTCTTGTTAAGAACGTGTTGTACAGCTGGAAGGCGATATTGTTGCTTGCAAAGACTTCCGTCAGGTTGTGCCAGAATGCAGGCGTCAGTGCTTGTGATGAGTCATTGAGACCGACAAGGGGTCCGTAGGTTTGACGAGCACTATAATAAAGCTCCCAAGGGGCTGGAAAGAAATGAAACGTTCGTCAGGTTGAAGTACTTTGAATTGGATGATTCTCACGGTTCGTTTGGAAGCTAGGATCGGCCATATTGCCTATGAGTCACGATGAGTGACTTATATAGATAATGTTTTTGGGCGCATACTAATATAAACCCTGGAATCCATGACTTCGTAGGTGTCCGGGTCGATATCGTAAACCTTGAATGCAGGATTCCCGCCTGCGGAGCATATAAATCCTGGGGAGAGAGAATAGCTGACGGATACACACTTCTTGGGGTAAGCGATGGTGCAATATAGGCAACGCTGACGGCATTAGCGGCAGTTTGTTCATTGTAATTCGAATACGCGATTTCAAATTGGTCCTGATCAAATTTGTCAGAGGAAAGCAAGGTGAGGTAGAGTAGGACATACGAAATGACTGTGTCCGAAGAACTGAGCAGCGATAGTGTTTCTGTAACGCTGAACGACTTGATCATAGTAATTTGACTATCAGATCCTATGTTAATCGAAATCGCTATAAATAATGTCGAATTGTTGATTACCTGGTCGTGAAGGGTATCCCGTCCGCCTGGTGGCATGTGACCAATGATCCATGCACGTTGGCCAGCATCTTCGGCCGCTTGCAGCTCTTGTATCAAGAACCCAAGAATACCATTAGGATCAGGTCTGTGCCGGTGAGCTGAGTTCTGTTTTCCGATGTTGCAATAAATAGACATACTGAAAAATATCACTGTCGTACAGCCAAAAACTTGTGTTGCGGGTAACTGGTGAGTGCCGAGTGAATGTGGAAAATTTATCACCCGACTCACTTGTCTTTGTACCAGTATACAGTATTCAGGGATATGATACTGGTCAGAGAACTTATTATCCAATCTTGCGTGTAGACATCAGAAAGGGTCGTACCGCAAATTGGTCCCAATAGCGATGGTAGAGTAACATCCTGATATATGATCGACTTGGGAGGCAGCCGCAGAACCAATCCATTCCTTGAGGAAGATAATCAACAGAAACACAATGGGAGAGGGAAACGAGATAGATACAGTCCAACCCCCGCTTTGAACATCAAAGACCCATTGACTAGTTGATGTGGTCGAGGTGGTGTTGCGAGGAAAGCTGTTGAGGGGAGCTGCATCACTGCATGCGTGGTATTAGCGTCTTGATATGGGCGGAAGGAAGAAAGCTTACTGATTGCCTGAGTTGTAAACGGTCGCGTTAGCAAGGGTTTCTCGGGCTGTCAGAGATCACTGACCAATCACAGGGTACACTGTTGAACCGAGCTGAGATAACAAATCATTATTGAAGTCCTGCAGGTCGGTAGTAGCCTCGCTACATCAAAAGTCATTCAGAAATGAGTTCATTGGGTGGAGGATTGGAATCTCACGTCTGATCTATGAGCCATACAGCAGCTAATGCCGTGGTTAATGGTGTAGACAATAATGAATGGTGTTGTCTTACCCTCCACAACATCTCCCGTAAAAATGGAGAACGCGTTATTGGGGCTAAATTGTTTTATAGCGGACAGCATCGAATCGGACAATGAGACGGGGGTGTCGCAATGGCCGCTGCCGTTCGGGCCAGCAGGCACAGTAATAGGACTCGTTTGGTCTGCAAAGTCTCTGCAGCATATAGGCTTTGTGCAGTTTGCCTCTGAACCAGCCTGCAACGCTGAATCAATAGCAAGAGATGGGAGAGGGTGATGTATAATCACAGTGTAATCCCGATCAATGTGGACGTCGCTGATATGAGTTACCTGGATGGGAGGTCTTCGGGAAGATATAAACGACTTGGGATTTGTGGGGGCGGGTTTGGGGAAGATAACAGTGTATGGATTGACAGGAGGTGGTTGGCAGAGGCCTAGAAGCGCGGTGCAAAGCTTTGTGGCTTGCTGACCGAGCGGGTTGATTAACCTCAGGTCGTGTGAGATTATCGGTCCTTGTTGACTGACTAAACCGGCGCAGACATCTGCATCTTGAACCTGCATTGAATAGTGAGGAGGCAAGTCGCGTGGAAAAGGGCGACGACTTACATGGAGGTCTTGGCAGACTGTCGTGAAGACGCTCACAAAGGCGGTGTCGCCGAGGTTGGCGAGACCAGCGAGGGCGGTTAGCAGAACATGGCAGGACGCACAGTCGACCGCATTTTGGAAAGCAGATGAGATGCTATCCACCAAACTAGCAGAAACAAACGAATGTAGGAGGAAAAGATAGAGGGCGGGACGTGCACTAAACATGTCTAACAGAAACAGAGTTCCCTGGTTACTAGCGGGCAGCAGGCTAAAATAACACTGCGAGACCATCATCGATGATCATGCATGGTCCCAAGTGAGTCCCGCATGATGCCTTCCGGAGATAGCGTCAGTATGAAGACAACAAAGGGCGGAATGGAACGAGCACGCACCATGCGGCTCAGAATGTCGCCTTTGGGCCAATCAGTATGGGCGGCTGTTGTCCCGCATTTTGCAGTCGCCTTGGTTTCAGTGATATGAGATGACGTCAGTGCACTGCGCAGAAAGGCATCGGCACTTGGACGTTGGGGCGGACGATGAGGAAGGGTGTAGCCCCATTGGCCATCGTGTTGTCAACGGTGGTTGGAGACAATCGTCTACTGAGCTATCCTGGCAGTTGTGGAGTCAGTTGGTGTAAGGTTGACGTTACGGTAAATGCTCGTACACTCGAACATCCACGCTATCAAGTCATCGCCTCCAGACTTTGTTCTTTCCCATTGAGAGTCAGAACGGTCGCATCCACCACCCCGGGAAATGGAATCCTTTCAACAGGTGGATGGAGTTCAAAGTTGCGTATTTCTTTCACCGGTGCTTAATACATCTCAATAGGATTTGTCCTTGGTGTCGGGATCGTCAAATGCTCCCACAAACGAGGACATCGAAGCCGTCATTCAGATGGCCACTTCCGCTCGTCCTTCACCAGACGGTAGGTCTGGCCTGGGCAGAGATACTAGGACGCAGCTGTTCGTTGGCAATGTGCATACTCTTCCTTACTTCACATTTGTCGCTACCCAACTGACCCTTGTTCCAGCTTCCGTATCGCGTCCGTTGGCAAGACCTCAAAGACTTCTTTCGCAAAGCTGGAACAGTCCTGCGTGCTGATGTCTCGTTGGGATCTGATAACCGGTCCCGCGGCTACGGCACCGTTCTACTCGCCACCGCTGAAGACGCTGCCCGAGCGGTGGAGATGTTCAACGGTCAACCGTGGCAAAATCGAATATTGGAAGTTCGCCTCGATCGTCTGCCCTCTGAATTCGACAGTCATCCACAAGCCAGCGGTTATATAAGCTCAGCCCTTTCATCCTCGCCGACGGCCGTAGGGTATGCGGGTGTTCCAATCATTGGAATGGGTCCTGCACCTGCGTTCCCGAACACCGACTACAATTCTTTCATAGGCCTTGAGAGGGCAACGTCCACAAGCAATGCCGGCCGGATTCTTTTTGTCGGTAATGTGAGCCATCCAGCTCATTTGTCTCCATCGTCTTGAACGTGTCCATAGCTTCCGTTCCATTGTCAATGGCAAGACCTGAAGGATCTTTTTCGGCAAGCGGGGTCGATCGTTCGTGCTGATGTTGCCTTAGGCTTAGACGGTCGCTCTCGGGGATTCGGTACGGTGGTTCTTGCGAATGAAGTTGACGCTGAGCGTGCAGTCAAGATGTTCAACGGGTAGGTCGTTCCCTTCAAGCGTATCCACTTGACTCAATCAAGATTCGATTAATTAGCTACGAATACAACGGCCGTCTTCTCAAAGTTCACTACGACAAGTATTCTTCGTCCAATCAAACAAGCACGTCGGCCTCACTGTCCTCGCATTATAACGATGTGACCTCGTCTTTCTACTCCGACCCATCTTTGTTGATGACGTTCTCCCATATCGACCCTTTCACAAACCACCCCGTGAGTGACTTCCGAGCAGTCTCGGGACCCAGCTTCCCATTTGAAATATACCAATCCCATCACAATCCGACCCAAGCATCCATCTCGCAAATACATTCATCGAGCGATAGTCTTGCTGCCGCCATGCTGGGCTCAAGTATGGACGTGACAAACCCGAACTCTGCCACACCTCCTCATTCTCCCCATTCTCAGACGCGTTCTGCACAAAATAGGCCACGGCCATACAGTCAACACCACGCACATCCGGGCCCCATTTCTATCCCCCCACTTCCTCCCGTGACAGCGTTCCCCCCTGCCCACACGATTTCACCCCATGGGATGCCTCAGTCACCAATGCAGTCACCAATGCCTGCATCTCCTTTGCACCATCTCTCCAACCACATCCCCATGACACCACATGGACTTCCTCCGATCACACCCTCCATGCCGCCATTCAGTTTCCTTTCACAGCCCTCACATCCCCACGATCCCCACCACGTCAATCACTCTACGGCCTCTCCAACAAGTGCATCAAGCCCGAATGGCTTACACTGCCTCCTTAGCCCGTTCTCGCCAGGAGCGACAATGAGCCCAGGTGCTCTCTACGGCCGCCCAGGAGCAGGCACGAATCCATTCATAAATCCCGCCGTGGGTGCCCCAGTGCATAGTGCGCCTCCCTCCTTCGAGGCAGACATGGGGGGGTCGAGCGTGAGTTCTGGAATGGGACGTGCAAGTCCAAGGGACGACCCAATAGGATATTTCCCACCGGTTCCGGTTGAAACGCCCTTCCAAGATATGGGCTACTTTCCACCGATGTCTTCATCGTCTAGAGTTACAGATGAAAGTCTGATGGAGGGGAAGGAACGTGAGAGTCGGCTTGCGGACAGCTTGAAAGGCGATGTACTGGTGCCAAGCCCACTGGAGACAGAAGCCGGGGCACCAAGTGGACCCTGGAATACGGACGAAACGAGGGGTTGGGCTGTAGGTAAAAACGAGGAGCCAACTAATGGGACAGCGGGCAAAGCCAGTAAAAACGAGGAACTGCCGAGAAGAGATGTGAGGGGAAAGATTACGAATGATGCTCAAGGGCATTCACGGACATATTCTCTCTCTTCCCCTTCCTCGAACGCTCTTGCATCGGTATCGGCTCAGCGTTCGGATTCGGACCCCGTCACTTTGCAAGCTCTGGGCATGGTCGACCCGGAGAAAAAAAGGGAAGAGCAGGTGGTTGACGGACAATCACTGAATGGATTTGGTCTCGGGCTTGGGCTTGGTATATAATGATTCGAGTTTGGGTTATGTCTTTTAAATCGCTTGTCCTGTTTTTTTTTTTTTTTTTTTTTCCAGCGGAATTTTTGAATCTCATTGATCAGTCACGTGTTCTTCACCCCTTTCTTTTTGACATTCAACTCGCTATGCGATTCTCATTCTTCAACGTTGTCCTCCTCATGGCGGTGCCGGTCACTGTCTTGGCTTGCGAAGGAGAATGTATCACAGCAGTCACTGATGCATGGCTCCATAACTACACTGCCCCCATCAACGCCGTCTGGGGGAACATCGTAATTAGTATCTCAACCATCCAAACGTAACCTTGAT
Organism: Porpolomopsis calyptriformis; assembly: GCA_951640195.1. Classification (NCBI taxonomy): domain Eukaryota; kingdom Fungi; phylum Basidiomycota; class Agaricomycetes; order Agaricales; family Hygrophoraceae; genus Porpolomopsis; species Porpolomopsis calyptriformis. Next base: position 1,264,280 of record OX621173.1, read on the forward strand.
TTTTCGTGAATTACTAGGCTCAGCAAATCGCCGACAAGTATTCTCTGAAAAGCGCCCAAGCAATGGCCTGCCTCGAACCCATTTTCGACGCGTACCACAATCAATCCTACAACAGACTGGAAGCCGCCATCTTTCCTGGCTACTTCCACGGAAAGTGTCTAGTCAACGGCACCGAGCCCGCTGGATGTCCCAACCCAGACTGCCCCGTCGTTTGCGGTACCCCAGGATCGCTCGTCCACTTCTTCTCAAAGCTGGTGCAAATCGTGTTCGACGAAATCGAGAAGATCCTCGTATCTCTGACAACCCCTGGCTCTGACACGTACGAGAAAGTGCAAAAGGCTGTGGATGCTCACACCGCTGGCTCGGGACACACTGTTCATTCTCGCGCTCTCTGGCTCGCTCGACGGAACACTTCTCCGGAGAAAAATCCGCAACCAGAAAACGGGCTGAAAAAAATCTTCATGGAACTTTCAGATCTACTCCAAACGGAGTGCGGGGCCAACCACACCAAATGCAGCTGGGAGGAGTCAATGAAGGCCCTGATCCTAAGTTTTCCGTGATACGATGTGACTTTTACATACCTACAATGTCATTCTTTTTTGACTGAGAGTTCGTCACAATGCCAAAACTCAACGTCGCCATCGTTGGCGTCGGCCTTGTTGGTCGTGAATTCATCTCTCAATTGCTCGCAGTCTCCCATCCGAGTCCTCAACTCGTCTCCATTTCCTCTTCGAGCAAAACACTCGTTCCTTCCGCCAGTTTCGACCCATTGGAGTGGAAATCCGAGTTAGCACAATCCACACGCACAACTGACCTCAGGCTACTCATCAGTTTTCTCAAAACACGTCTGGCAGTGGATGGCGATAAAGCCGTGCTCGTGGACAATACCGCTTCGGACGAGGTGGCCAATTTGTATCCCGACTTTTTAAATGCCGGAATCGCCATCGTCACGCCGAACAAGAAGGCGTTTTCTGGTGATTTGGATCTATATGAACGCATTCTCGCTGCCAGTGCGGGGAGCGGTGCCAAGTTTTTGAACGAGGCTACGGTCGGAGCTGGTTTGCCGATCGTGTCGACGTTGAAAGACCTGGTCATTACTGGAGATAAGGTATTCTATTCCACCTTTCCTCAATCCCGTATTGAGAATATCTTGCTTGCCCGGCAGGTCCGCAAAATTGAAGGCGTCTTCTCCGGAACGATGAGCTACATCTTCAACCAGTTTTCGAACGGGAAGTCTGCAGGGCCGAGTTTCTCCTCTGTGGTCAGAACAGCGCGCGAGAAAGGGTACACGGCAAGTTGCTCCTTCCACACACCCCCTTCTTCGATCCAAGCCATTTACTCAACAATACCAGGAGCCCCACCCTGCAGACGACTTAAACGGCGCAGACGTCGCCCGAAAACTAACTATCCTCTCCCGCATCATCCCCTCTCTCCGGACGCACCTCCCAGCCGGCTACCGCTCCGTTCACACCACCTCCCTCGTCCCATCAGAGCTAAACGACATCCCCACCGGCGACGCCTTCCTCGCGCGTCTGCCCGAGTTCGATGGGCACTTCGATCGCATGCGCAGCGAGGCAGCTAAAGAAGGCATGGTGCTGCGATATGTCGGTGTCGTCGATGCCGAGCTTGGCGAGGTCAAAGCCTCACTCGAACGGTACGTCCAGTATCAGAACTAGGTGTGGTGTATGAGACTCATTTTGGTTGCTTATAGATATCCGACAACCCACCCATTCGCGACATCACTTGGGGGATCAGACAATATCATTATGTTTCACACTGAGCGATACGGCGCGCGACCGCTGATCGTGCAAGGTGCTGGAGCGGGCGCCGCCGTCACTGCGATGGGCGTCATGAGTGACCTGCTCAAACTCATCTAAGAGGATATGTAAAATTCGTTTCACAATACCGCGCTAATCGCTCTCTCCACACTCGCAAGGCTGCGGCGAATATGGAAAGATCGATAAGTGCATATTGTGTAGAATCACATCTTGCTTAACACCCAGACAATACAACAACAGCCTTGCAATCTGACTTCTGCTTCAACCCTGTTCTCCACGCCCCCGGTAAGATGATCTATCGCGTCCTCCAAGCTGAAACATGTCCCGATTTCGAACGCCAACGTCTCTGCGCCTGGGAATGTGGATGTCTAGACACCCCCTGAAGGCGAACCATCCCCTGCTAGTCCTACCTCGAATATTGGCCCTTTGTTCACAAAGAGTGTTGTGCACAAGCCATATGCGGGGGCGGCGACAGAGAAAAAAGAGCTGACGATATGCATACAACATCAACCCGAAAGAGCATTGAATATGAAAGCCAAAACGAACCGGAAGACTGAACGGGCATCACTGCTTATTGTTATCCTAGACGCCATTTTTGCAGACTTTGCCCCAGTATACAAGTTGCAGTATTATTATCGATTCCCTTCGCATCCACCTTGATTCGATGTTGCAAAAGAACCTCCGTGCACTCCCAAATATTGGCTCGCATTGTTATTTGTAGCCGCCTTCGTCCTGCAGAGTTTCGAATATTGACGTTTGCGCCATGGGAGATTAAGATCTTGACATATTCTGTGGAAGGCCATTCGCCATCCAAAGAGCTGGCGATGTGCAGCGCGGTGTCCCCGTCCCCTGCCTGGTGTATAGCGTGCACATCATGATGACGGAGGTTTACATTTGCCCCGTGTTCGCAGAGTACTTTGACCACATCCGGTAGATGTCCAAACTGGAGGTTTCCAATATCGCTTACAGTAAAAGCATAGGAAAGAAGACTCTGATTATCAGGAGTGAGATAGTTCACATCCGCGCCAGCCTTGAGAAGAACCGCCAGTGTCGCTATGTTTGCATCGTGAACAATGAATCCGCTTGGGTGAGTCCAGAGGGCGTAGAATAAATCTAGGCCAGGGAAAGTAGGACTCCATCGGCCAGCGCTTGGACCATATTAGGACACCTCCACCAAACTGCGGTAGCTAGTGGTGTCCTAGTATCAAATCGCTCGTCTGTCTGCGCCGGCGTTGAGAAGTGTGTTGACTGATGGTACATTTGCATTGTGCTCTGCGGCGCCTGACTGAGCGAGGATTCAACAACACCTCAACGATCCTAAATCGTGCTTCGGGGGCGCAAGATATTCATGATCATAAGTGGCGTTCAAACGTTCACATCTGCGCCATGCGAGATCGGGCCTGATATCGCATGGTGCAAATATAAAGGTTTGACGCACTTTGAGGACAATTTATCATCCAAAGGGCTGGCAATGTGCAACGGAGTGTCCCCGTTTAGTACCTCATATACCGCTTGTTCGCAGAGCATTTTGACCACATCGAACAGATGCTTCTTACAATGGCTGTTTCCAATACGGCATGCAGTAAGCGCATAGGAAAGAAGACTATGATTATCAGAAGCAAGCTGGCTCACATGTGCACCAGCTTCGAGGAGAACAGATAACATCACGACAGTTGAATCCCCAACGACCTATCCAGCTAAGTGAAGTTTGAGCACATACAACAAATCTAGGCTAGTCCATTGGCACCTGCGTCAACTAGAGCTCGGACCACATCGAAACTTAGGTGATAAGCTGCTGCTTCGAGCGGCGTCTTGTCAAGAAACTTCTCTTGTATGTCTGCGCCAGCCTCGAGAAGTATTTGAACAAATGGTGCATTCGCATTGTGCTCAGCGGCACCGTGCAACGCCTGACTGAGCGAGGCACCATGTCTCAAAAACAGTTTAAGGACGCGAACTCGGTCTTCGACAGTAAAATCCATATGTGGGCACTTCGTGATCCACTGACGGAGAAAATGGACATCCCTACCAGCAAACGCGTAATTGAGGTCAGCCCCAAGTTCACAAAGAGTCTTTAGCACTAGGAGTTTTGGGTGCGTGGTAGGGACAAGGGTATAGTGACGCCGACGGTCCACGCGAACGGCAATATCGAAGAGTGCGGTATTTCCAAGAGTAGAGAGAGTATTGATATTGTATCCGAGATGAACAAGGCGGCGGATGAGTGGAAAGTCGCCTGCCATTGCTGCAACATGGAAGACAGTCCACCCTTGATATATTTGACCTTCATACGTGGAGTGCGTTTCGCCCGGGTCTGGGATACGTAAACCAAAATCAAGCTAAATCGACCAGAAATTGGTAAAAATGGATTATTGAAACGACGATAGAACGTACCAGTGTCACTAACCAACAATGCATTTCAGGGATACATGGCCTAGTGGCCGCAACAAAGCTGCAGACGCGTATGGCCATTTGTTCCATATCATGGGTATGAAAGGCGTCTCGCATTTGTAGAAGGAAGGCGAGTCTCATTATTTCACGCTTCAATTCAGCTGGCAAGTTATGCCATAACGGTGGGGAGAGGTCATAAATGATCGTTCTGCGGCGTCGAAACCGATTAGCGCTACCATAGCCGTGCCAAGGATAAAGTTGATAGCGAATCAGTGGGGACTGGGAGCGGGAATAGATGGTCAGTTGTCGTATAGTGAGAGTGGGATCAAAGAGAGCATACCATCAATTGAGCTGAGGAGCTGAAACGTTGAAGACTCGTGGTGAACGAAGTAGCGCTGGATATAGAAGTCATCTTCCAACCACAACCCCTGATGAGCGCAAACCTCGACATACTCTCCAGACGTATCTTTCAGAAATGGGGTCTAAAGCGTGCGAAGGAGGTTTCAATGGATACACCAGAACAGGAACACCCAATGACTTCCCCTCCCCTTCCTGCCCAGTTGTACAATCCAAGCGTCAATGACTTCAACCACCCCTGGGCTTCACTACAAGTGGAATCCAAACCAGAAGACTGTCTAGCAACCACCACGATATCCCATTCTCCTCTGCCTGTTGAGTTATACCAGCTTATCATTGATAACCTCGGCGATGATCAGGTTGCTCTACGCGCTTGCAGCTTGACTTGCAAAGCTTTTCTACATGCCAGCAGGTATCACCTCTTTTACAGTGTTCACCTAGCTGGTGGACGGAAGGCTAGACGTTTCCTTGAAAAGATATGTCTCTCGAGTTCCCCAACCAGTCCGCGCAAATATGTCCGCCATCTGTCCATGTTCGAGGGGGGAGGCTGCATCCGGTCATCACCCTTTGTGAATGAAACATTGCCTCTCATTGCGACAAACCTACGAAACGTCACCACACTTGATATCGGTGATTTGGATTGGGTGGTCCTTGATGATGCTGCACGGGCGATGATATTATCAGGCTTCCAAAATGTCCAGCAACTCCGGATGCATGCCTTCTTCGGGACGTCGCAGCAGGCGAACGAATTCATGGCATCATTCCCATCCCTGACGACCCTTACATGCTGGGAGATGTGTTGGGGATCATACATCGAACCAGTAATCCCTCTACCCCGCCGATTAAAATCCATCGTTCTGTCCTCCTCCCAATCAAACTTCTTCAATCGGCTTCTGTGTCTTGAGTCACATCCCCATGTATCCACCGTTTCCTTCCGAAGTGTGTATCCAGGGGATACACGAGCAGTGGGTGAACTTCTGAAGACATTAGGTTCACACCTGGAGCATCTCGAACTCAATGGTCCGAATTCCATCATCAATGCAGAAGGTCAGCCTATCGCCCTTGCAATTTATCTGAGACTGACTTGATTACTCTCGTAGCTGTGCGCGAAAGTCATATCAATCTTGCTCACAACACCAATCTTCATTCAATCAGCCTGGATAACTCGTCAGTGGATATGCAGCATATCTCTCCCACCGTGGATTCTGTCTCTACATTATTTTCTCACCTCACCTCACCGCACGTGGAGTGTGTATCACTCATACTTGCCATACCTTGTGTCTTCGCGTTATATGACATGGATTTGGCCGCGATAGAACGCGTTTTCACTCGGCCCCACTGGGCTAATCTTCGGCTGCTTGAAATAGTGACGATTGGTGCCATGGATGTCAAGCTGGCGGCTCCACCATCCATCAAGGCTCGCCTGCCCGTACTTAACAGTCGCGGAATTGTCCACGTTACAGATTCTCGGAACAGAAACTTCAATGATTCCGACATTCTTTTGGACAAATTTCCTTTTGTTATTGGTGATATCGATTCCTCTCTTGGCCATACGTAATTTCATGGGACTTGCAATTGGCCTTCTCCATCCCACTGAATTTTACCCTCACTCCCCAACCCTCTGCCCTCCCCACCGGGACTAGAATACAGCAATGGGCGGCATTCTACTCCCTGGTACGCGTTTACTATCCTGTCTTCATTCTGTAATGCTGCAGACTCATTCATGCTCAGTTTTGATGACAGGAAATCGCTCGTTCACTTGCAGCAAATAAATTTATGGAACGGCGTACTGCACTCGGCAACGCATGTATATGTTTCATCGGAATAGAGTCTGTGGTGGGAGATGTGAGGGATCAACACAATGTTGTAAAAGTCCGGTCAAGGCAGAGTGCCAGCGATGATCTTTCTGAGGAAACTTTACGAGATTGCGTATTATTTCCCCAGACATGATTCAGCTAATCCTTCCGTTTGCACCGGTAAACCTTGGTTGGAGAGTCGTCAGTCTCCCGATCTTTGGAATGATACCTACGACAGATCAGGCAAAGTTGTATCTCTGGAGACGACAGGAAGACACTGAAATGAGAAATCCTTCGGTGTGAACGACGGAAACTTCCATGATCTCATGATCACCCGATGTTTCCACAAATCAAGAAACACAGCTTTGCTGTTCAATATATATGTCGAGCCCTTATCGTCTTCACACCATCCAAATCCTTCAATGCGTGCCAACCTCATCACTTTCCCCAAACGTATCTATCGGAAATGGGGTCTTCCAAAACCTGCGATGTATACCCAACGAGAGCAACCCGAATCGGAAGATACCACGATAACCCATTCCCGTCTTCCCATGGAGTTGTACTATCTTATCATCGATAACCTCCATGGTGATCAGATTACCCTACATGCCTGCAGCTTGACTTGCAAAGCCTTTCTACATGCTTGCAGGTATCACCTCTTCTACAGTATTCACCTCCCGGACAATGGACGTTTCCTTGCGATGATAAGTCTCTCAAGTTCGCCGACCAGTCCATGCACATACGTACGCCGCCTGTCCATGTTCAATAGGGCATTTGCGGCCGACACGTTGTCTCTCGTTATGACACACCTACCAAACCTCACCACACTTGACCTTGCTGGTTTCAACTGGGGAGTCCTCGATGACACCGCTCGGGCAATAATATTATCCGGCTTCCAAAATGTCCAGCAACTCCGGATAGCCGCCTTCTTTGGCACGTCACAGCAGGCAAACGAATTCGTGGCATCATTCCCATCCCTGAGCGCCCTAACGTGCTGGGAGATGGTTTGGGAATCATACATCGAACCCGTAATTCCTCTACCCCGCCGATTAAAATCCATCGTTCTGTCCTCCTCCCAATCAAACTTCTTCAATCGGCTTCTGTGTCTTGAGTCACATCCCCATGTATCCGCCCTCTCCTTCCAAAAGTTGTATTCCGCGGATACCCCAGCAGTGGGCGAACTGCTCAAGACATTAGATTCGCATCGTGGGCATCTCAAACTCGATGGTCCGAATTCCAAAGAAGGTTCGAAAGGTTCATACGATACATCGCTCCTTTCAGATGCAGTATCGAATGGGTATGATACCATTGTAAAACTGCTCCTTGCTCGAGACGACATTCAAACAAACTCGAAGGACTCAGAGGGTCGAACGCCCCTTTCGTATGCGGCCGAGCGTGGATATGATGCCATCGTAAAACTACTGCTTGCTCGAGATGACATTCAAGCAAACTCGAAAGACTGGGAGGGTCGAACGCCCCTTTGGTATGCAGTTAATAATAGGCATGCTGCCATTGTAAAACTGTTGCTCGCTCGGGATGACGTTCAACCAGACTTGAAAGACTCGGATAGTCAACAGCCCCTTTGGTATGCGGTTAAGAATAGGCAGGATGCCATCGTAGAACTGCTGCTCGCTCGGGATGACCTTCAACCGAACTTGAAAGACTCGGATGGTCAAACCCCCCTTTCGTATGCAGCTGACCATGGATATGATCACATCGTAAAACTGCTGCTTTCTCGAGATGATATTCAAGCAAACTCGAAAGACTCAAAGGGTCGAACGCCCCTTTCGCATGCAGCTCATCATGGATATGACGACATCGTAAAACTGCTGCTCGCTCGGGATGACATTCAACCAGACTCGAAGGACTCGGATAGTCAAACACCCCTTTGGTATGCAGTTAAGATTAACCATGATGCCATCGTAAAACTGCTGCTCGCTCGAGATGACGTTCAACCAAACTCGAAAGACTCGGATGGTCAAACGCCCCTTTGGTATGCAGTTAAGAATAGGCACGATGCCATCGTAGAACTGCTGCTTGCTCGGGGTGACGTTCAACCAGACTTGAAGAACTTGGTTGGTCAAACCCTCCTTTCGTATACGGCTGAGAAGGGGTATGATGCCATCGTACAGCTCCTGCTTGCTCGGGATATTGTTCAAGCAGACTCGAGGGATGTGTATGGTCGAACGGCCCTTTCGTATGCAGCTGAGAAAGGGTATGGTGTCATCGTACGGCTGCTGCTTGCTCGGGATGATGGTGAAGCGAACTCGAAGGACTTGGAGGGCCGAACGCCCCTTTCGTATGCCGTTAAGGGTTGGCATGAGACCATCATACAGCTGCTGATCACTCGGGATGACGTTCAAGCAGACTTGAAGGACCCAGAGGGTCGAACGGTCCTTTCGTATGCAGCTGAGACTGGGCATGATACCATCGTCCAACTACTGCTTTCTCGGGATGACGTTCAAGCAGACTCGAGGGACAATAATTGTCGAACGCCCCTTTCATATTCGGCTCAGTATGGGCATGAAGCCATAGTAAAACTGCTGCTCGCTCTGGATGACGTCCAACCAGACTCAAAAGACTTGGATGGTCAGACGCCCCTTTGGTACGCAGTTAGTAATAGGCACGATGCCATCATAAAGCTGCTACTTGCTCGGGATGACGTTCAAGTGGACTCGATAGACATGCGTGGTCGAACGCTCTTTTTGTATGCAACTAAGATTGGGTATGATCGCGTCGTAAAGCTTCTCCTTGCTCGGGATGAGGTTCAAGCAGACTCAAGGGACTCATATGGTCAAACACCCTTTTCGTATGCGGCTCAGAATGGGTACGGTGCCATCGTAAAGCTCCTGCTTGCTCGGGATGACGTTCAAGTGGACTTGATAGACATGCGCGGTCGAACACCCCTTTCGTATGCAGCTGAGAATGGGTATGATGCCATCATTAAACTGCTGCTTGCTCGGGAAGATGTTCAAGCGGACTTGAAAGACTGGCGTGGTCGAACACCCCTTTCATATGCAGCTGAGAATGGGTATGATGCCGTCACAAAACTGCTGCTTGCTCGGGATGACGTTCGAGCAGACTCGAGGGACAGGCATGGTCGAACGCCCCTTTCCCGTGCAGCTCAGCATGGGTATGATACCATCGCAAAGCTCCTGCTTGCCCGGGATGACGTTCAACCAGACTCGAGGGAGTCGTATGATCGAACGCCCCTTTCGTATGCAGCTGAGAATGGGCATTGTGCCACTGTGGAACTGTTTCTTGCTCGGGATGATGTTCGAGTGGACTTGATGGACCAGGATGGTCGAGCACCCCTTTCATATGCAGCTGAGAATGGGTATCATGCCATCGTGAAATTGTTTCTTGATCGGGTTGACGTTGATGTCGACTTGATGGACCGGAATGGTCAAACACCCCTTTCATATGCGGCTAAGTATGGGCATCATGCCATCGTAGAGCTCCTGCTCGATCAACATGGTGTTCGAAGGCACCCCCCGACTGCCGTTCGAGCAGACTCGAAGGACTTGTGTGGTCGAACGCCCCTCTCATACGCAGCTGAGAATGGGCATCATGCTGTTGTACGGCTGCTCCTGGCTCGGGATGACGTTCAAACAGACTCGAAGGACCCCGAGGGTCAAACGCCCTTTTCATATGCAGTTAAGAATAGGCATCTTGCCGTCATGCGACTGTTCCCTGATCATAGCATTCCACGTACTTGGAGGCAACGTGCTTGGAGGCAACGGCTTACTCCGTGTGTTACGAGATATTCTGGTATGTTCCCAAATACCACCTGTTTAATCGCATCCAATCCTTGATGGTAGTTGTGTTCACGCCACACAAAACAGCGGCCCCGCGGCTTGGTCCTGCAATGTATTTGATATCGACAGACTCTAACGACCACCATGGTCAAACGCCCCTTTGTATGTAGCTGAGAATAGGGATTGTTTTATCTTAAAGCTGATTTCTCGGTGTGATGTTGAAGCGGACTCAAAGGATTCGCTTGGTCGAACCCCGCTTTTGCAGCTGGGAATGGTGTATATGCTATTATAAAATTGGTTGCTTGCTCAGGACAATGTCCAAGGACTCGAAGTAGATATAAGGGATTGATCACGTGTCTGTCTCCATCTCACCACCGAAAGAATGTCCAACACTCGTCCGATGCTTAACGCACAAAATATTAGCTTTGACAACAATCAAGAAGTCAACGTCGTTGCCCGGGATCAAATTGTCAATAACTTCAACTCAAATTACAATATCGATGGTAAGTAATTATTAATAAGCTTTATTTCACAAACCGATGAATTGAATGATAAGACTCAGAGCGCCGAGACATCACATTCTGGCTATCTCCTCTCAACTTCAAGGCCTCACAGAGCCAATTTTTACAGATCCGTGAAAAGGGGACGGGAAACTGGCTGCTCGAATCCCCCACATTCATGAATTGGCGTGATGGAACGTCGCAAGTATTGTGGTGTCCCGGAGATCGTAAGATTTATCTACCTCTGTGACTCCGATCTGATCAATTGTTTTTCGTCCAGCTGGGGCCGGAAAGACGATCCTTGCGTAATAGCATCGTCTACGTCGCTCATCGGTTCAAGGCTAATCGCTGCTGCCCTCTAGATCGGTCGTTGTAAACGATCTCCAAACATTCTTCAAAGACCGCAATGTTGGCATAGGATGCATATACTGCAACTACAAAGAGCAGACCATTCAAACAGTCACCAACCTTATTGCGAGTCTACTCAAGCAGTTGATCCAAGATCGTCCTTGCTTATCCGACAATGTCAAGCCATTTTATGATCGTCACAAGGTCCAGGGTACCTTTCCCACGCTTGATGAACTTATCGAATTGTTGGAGCTGGAAATCAAGACATACACCAAAGTATTCTTTGTCGTGGATGCCCTGGATGAATGTTCCGACAGCAACAGATCTCGGATTAAGCTGTTAAAGGCTCTTCGGTCATTATCCGGATCCATTAACCTGCTAGTGACGTCGCGCGATCTCCCTTCCATCAAACAGCACTTTCCCGATGCACAGCAGCTCCGTATTCGTGCGACTGACGAAGACGTAGCGAAATACGTCCAAAGCCAACTTACCGATTGCCCGGGTCTGGTTAATCTGCAAGACTTTGCTACAAAACGAATTGTTGGCAGTGCCAGAGGCATGTGAGCATCTCTAACACATTTAATAACCTTTCGAATCTGACCATGTCGCAAGGTTTTTACTAGCACGTTTGCATATAAACGCACTTCTAGAACAGGATAGCGAAGAAGCTGTGCTTCATACCCTGGACAGTCTTCCAGACGAAATAGATAAAATTTACGACGAAGCTATGAAACGAATTGAACGACAAGCGAACACAAGAGAGTTAGCGATGCAGGTTCTTTCGTGGGTTGTATACGCGTCTCGACCTTTGTCTATCGAGGAACTTCAACATGCTCTTGCTGTTTCACCCAAGATGATGGAGATGAACCGTCGTTCTCTCGTCTTCGAGTGGAAACTCACTTCTGTTTGCGCTGGACTGGTAGTGATCGATGAGGAACGTCGTATTGTTCGCCTTGCTCGTGAGTAGAACAACCTTCGATACGATGATGTCTTCATTGTGGATTCAATACAGACTACACAACTCAACAATATTTTGAAAATCAACGGGAATCTCGATTTCCCGACGCTGAGGCTTCAATTTCGGCGACATGTCTTACTTATCTTTCATTCGACGTATTTTCGCGCGGCTACTGCAATGACGATGCCGAGTTCGAATCCCTCTTGAAAGAGAACCCTCTTCTTGATTATGCGGCACGGAACTGGGGCCATCACGCACGCCGACGCCCAAAAAGTATCATAAACTTGGCGATCGATTTCCTTAGGGATGGATCTAAAGTTGCATGTGCAAGTCAAGTTATGTTGGTGTCTGTCAATCAGTGGCTTGGTCGCAGTCAATACTTTCCGAGAAATTTTTCTGGAGTCCATATTGCTGCGTACTGGGGCTTGGATGAGATTGTGGGCGCCGAGCTTGACGGCGAAGCATATCCAGATGGGGCTGACAGCGATGGCCGAACCCCGCTTTCATATGGAGCCGAAAGAGGGCATGATGCCGTCGTGAAGCTGCTGCTTGCTCGGAACGACGTTCAAGCTGACTCGAAAGACTGGAATGGTCGAACACCACTTTCATATGCAGCTTTGAATGGCCACGATTCCATCGTAAAGCTACTTCTTGCTCGGGATGACGTTCAAGCGGACTCGAAGAACTCGTCTGGTCAGACGCCCCTTTCGTATGCAGCCAGGAATGGGCATGATGCCATCGTAAAGCTGCTGCTTGATCGGAATGACGTCCAAGCGGACTCGAAGGACTCATATAGTCGAACGCCCCTTTCGTATGCAGCTCAAAATGGGCACGATGCTATCGTAAAGCTGCTACTCGCCCGGGACAACGTTCAAGCCGACTCGAACTCGGATGGTCGAACGCCCCTTTTCTACGCAGCTTGGAGTGGGCATGATGCGATCGTAAAGCTGTTGCTTGCTCGGGACGACGTTCAAGCGGACTTCAAGAACTCATATAATTGAAAGCCTCTTTGGTATGCAGCTGACAATGGGCATGGTGCCATCTTAACGCATCCTCTTAACGATGCTGCTTGCTGACGTTCAACCAGGCTCAAAAGACTGGTGCTGTCGAACGCCCATTTTGTATGCTTTGTAAGTCATCGCGGATTACTTACTTCTTGGCGCTACTGTAGCATATCCCTGTACCCTCCTGTGTATATTTTTGTACGACTTTTGTATGACCACAATCAGACTTCAGTGCAACTATTATTTGATTACCATCTGACTTTTGAACGACTTTTACACGACTAAACTGACATTTCTATCAAATCTAAACATGCAATGAACATTCCAAAGCTCTAACCGGATCGCAGTTGGGTTGTCGCCAATCTTTTGCAACCCATCCCTCTGCAATCTCATTCTTTCTCCAATTTTGTGAGTCGTGAGTTATTCACGTACCTAACACTCATGGATATTTTCATTTTTCATTTGTCGGTATGACGAGGTGGATCACGTGTCTGCCTTACCGGAAACAACACCATGATTAACGCGCAAAATCTTAGCTTTGACAATAGCCAAGGAGTCAACATTGTTGCCCGGGATCAGTTTATCAACAATTTCAACTCAAGTTACAATGATGGTAAGTTATCAGGCTTCAATTCACAAATCTATGAATCAAATCGTGACTCAGATCGTTGCAACGTTGCACTCTGGCTATCTCCTCTCAACTTCAAGGCCTCACAGAGCCAATTCCTACAGGTCCATGAAATGGGGACCGGAAACTGGCTGCTCGAATCCCCAACATTCGTGAATTGGCGTGACGGAATGTTGCAAACATTGTGGTGTCCTGGAGATCGTAAGGTTTATCTACCTCTGTGACACCGACTTGATTGATTGTTTTTGTACAGCTGGCGCTGGAAAAACAATCCTTGCGTAATAGCATCGTCTACGTTGCTCGCCGATTCAAGGCTAACCGCGCTTACCCTCTAGGTCGGTCGTTGTAAACCATCTCCAAACTTTCTTCAAAGACAGTAATGTTGGGATAGCATGCATATACTGCAACTACAAAGAACAGACCACACAAACAGTCTCCAACCTTATTGCAAGTCTACTCAAGCAGTTCGTCCAAGATCGCCCATTCCTATCTGACAACATCAAGGCGTTTCATGACCGTCACAAAGTCCAAAGTACACTGCCCACGCTTGACGAACTTATTGAACTGTTGAAAATGGAAGTCAAGACATACGCAAAAGTATTCATTGTGGTGGATGCCCTGGATGAATGCTCTGATAGCAACGGAACCAGGATAAAATTGTTAAAGGCTCTTCGGTCATTCTCTGGATCCATTAGCCTGATGATAACATCGCGCGACCTTCCTTCGATCCAACAGTACCTTCGTGATGCACAGCGAATCCATATTCGCGCGACCGACGAAGATATAACCAAATACGTCCAAACCCAGCTTTTTGATTTCCCAGATCTAGTTAATCTGCAAGCCATTGCAACGAAACGAATTGTTGACAGTGCAAGAGGCATGTGAGCATCTCATATACATTTAATAATGTTGTGGATTTGACCTTCTGGCAAGGTTTTTACTAGCGCACTTGCATATAAACGCACTCCCAAAACAGAATAGCGAGGAGGCTGTGCTTCAGGCCCTGTATAATCTTCCAGACAAGATAGATCAAATTTACGACGAGGCTATGGAACGAATTGAACGGCAAACGGACACAAAAGATTTAGCGATGCAGGTTCTATCATGGTTGTATATGCGTCCCGACCATTGTCTGTTGAAGAGCTTCGACATGCACTCGCTGTTTCGCCCAAAACGACGAACATCAACGATCGAGCTCTCGTCTTCAAAGCGAAGCTGACTTCTGTGTGTGCGGGACTCGTTGTGATTGACGAGCAACGGAACATTGTACGCCTCGCTCGTGAGTAAAAAACCATTGGTCTGAACATATATTCAATATACATTCTATCCAGACTACACAACTCAACAATATTTTGAGAAACAACGGGAATCGAGATTCCCGAACGCTGAGGTTTCAATTTCGGAAACCTGTCTGACCTACCTTTTGTTCAACGTATTCTCCCGTGGCTACTGCAATGACAATGCCGAGTTCGAATCCCTTCTAAAAGACAACCCTCTTCTTGACTACGCGGCACGGAACTGGGGCCATCACGCACGTCGACACCAAAAGAGTATCATAAACTTGGCAATGGATTTCCTCGTGGATGGATCTAAAGTTGCATGTGTTAGTCAAATCATGTTGGTGGCTGTCCAACGTTGGTATCCTTACAGTCAATGCTTTCCGAGGAATTTTTCAAGCGTCCATATTCCCGCTTATTGGGGCTTGGAGGAGATTGTCCAAGGCCAGCTTGATGATGAGGCATATCCAGACTACGCCGACGGCGACGGTCGAACCCCACTTTCATATGCAGTTGAAAGAGGGCATAATGCAGTTGTGAAGCTGCTGCTCATTCGGGATGATGTTCAAGCGGACTCAAAGGACTCGTGTGGTCGAACGCCCCTTTCGTATGCGGCTGAGAATGGGCATGATGCCATCGTGAAGCTACTCCTTGCTCGAGATGACGTCCAAGCGGATTCGAAGCCCTCGGATGGTCGTACCCCTCTTTTGTATGCAGCTCAGAACGGGCATGATGCAATCGTAAAGGTGCTACTTGCTCGGGATGATGTTCGAACAGACTCGAACGACTCCAATGGTCGAATGCCCCTTTCATACGCAGCTTGGCATGGGCACGATGCCATCGTTAAACTTCTACTTGCTCGGGATGATGTTCAAGCTGACTCAAAAGGTTGGAATGGTCAAACGCCCCTTTCTTATGCAGCTGAGAATGGGCATGATGCCATCGTGAAGCTGCTTCTGGCTCGGGATGACATTCAAGCAGACTCGAGCGACTTGTACGGTCGAACGCCCCTTTCGTACACAACGGAGAATGGGCATGATGCCATCGTGAAGCTGCTGCTTGATCGAAATGATGTGCAAGTGGACTCGAAAAGCTGGAACGGTCGAACACCCCTTTCGTATGCAGCTGCGAGTGGGTATGATACGATTGTAAAGCTGCTGCTGGCTCGCGGTGACGTTCAACCCGCCTTCAAGGACTCATATGGTCAAACCCCCCTTTCACATGCCGCTGACAATGGGCATAATGTCGTCGTAAAGCTGCTGCTTGATCGGGTTGATGTTCAAGTGGACTCGAAAGGCTCGAATGGCCGAACTCCCCTTTCGTATGCAGCTGAGCGTGGGCATGAGACCATCGTGAGTCTGCTGCTTGCCCGGGATGACGTTCAAGCGGACTCGAAAGACTCGTATGGTCACAGCCCCCTTTCGTATGCAGCTGAGAATGGGCACGATCGCGTCGTAAAGCTGCTCCTTGCTCGGGATGACGTTCGAGCTAACTCGCAAAGCTGGAATGGTCGAACACCCCTTTCGTATGCAGCTGTGAGTGGCCATGATGCCATCGTGAGGCTGTTGCTTGCTCGAGACGACGTTCAAGCAGACCCGAAAGACCGGCATGGTCGAACGCCCCTTTGGTATGCAGCGCAGAAGGGGTATGATGCCATTGTGAACTTGCTGATTGCTCGGGATGACGTTCAAGCAGACTCGAAGGACTCGGATGGCCGAACCCTTCTTTCGTATGCAGCTGAGAATGGGCATGGTGCCATCGTGAACCTGCTATTTGCCCAAGGTGACGTTCAAGCAGACTCGAAGGACTCGTATGGTCGAATGCCCCTTTGGTATGCAGCTCACAATGGGCATGATGTTGTCGTGCGCATACTACTTGCTCGGGATGACGTTCAAGCGGACTCGAGGGACCCGAATAGTCGAACGCCCCTTTCGTATGCAGCTGAGAATGGACATTATACCATCGTGAACCTGCTGCTTGCCCGGGATGATGTTCAAGTTGATTCGAAGGACGCCAATGGTCGAACGCCCCTTTCATACGCCGCTGAGAGTGGACATAGTGCCATCGTGGACCTGCTGATTGCCCGCGATGGCGTTCAAGTGGACTCGAAGGACTCCAATCATCGCACGCCCCTTGGGTATTCGGCTTGGAATGGGCATGATGCCATCGTGAAACTGCTGCTAACTCGGGACGACGTTCAGGCGGATTCCAACGACTCGTGTGGTCGAACGCCCCTTTCATATGCAGCTAAGAACGGGCACGACACCATCGTGAAGCTGCTGCTTGCCCGGGATGACGTTCACGCAGACTCGAAAGACTTGTACGGTCGAACACCCCTTTGGTGTGCGGCTCAGAGGGGGCATGATGCCATTGTAAAGCTACTTCTTAGTCGTGATGACGTTCACGCAGACTCGATGCCCTCAGATGGTCCAACGCCCCTTTGGTATGCCGCTGAGAATGGGGATGATGCCATCGCGAAGCTGCTGCTTGCCCGAGATGACGTTCAAGCGGATTTGAAGGACTTCAATGGTCGAACGCCCCTTTCGTATGCAGCTTGGATTGGGCATGATGCCATTGTGTACCTGTTGCTTGATCGTGATGACGTTCAAGCCGACTCAAAGGACTCGGATGGTCGAACACCACTTCTATACGCAGCGGAGAACGGGCATGATGTTATCGTAAGGCAGCTTCTTGCTCGGGACGACGTTCGAGCGGACTCGAAGGACTTGTACGGTCGAACGCCCCTTTTGTGCGCTACTGAGAAAGGGCATGATACCATTGTGAGCCTGCTACTTGCTCAAGACGAGGTTCAAGCCGACTCGAGGGATTCCAATGGTCGAACGCCCCTCTCATATGCAACTGAGAATGGGCATGATATCATCGTGGGCCTGCTGATTGCTCAGGATGACGTTCAAACTCACTCAAAGGACTCATGTGGTCGAACACCCCTTTCGTATGCAGCTGAGAATGGGTATGATGCCATTGTGAACATGCTGCTCGCCCAAGATGAGGTTCAAGCAGAATTGAAAGACTTGTACGGTCGAACGCCCCTTTCGTATGCAGCTCACAATGGGCATGATGTCATCCTTCGCCTGCTGCTTGCTCAGAATGATGTTCAAGCGAACTCGAAGGACTCGCACGGTCGGCCACCGCTGTCGTATGCAGCTGAGAATGGGCATTATGCCATCGTGAACCTGCTGCTTGCTCGGGATGACGTTCAAGTTGATTCGAAGGATGCCAATGGTCGAACGCCCCTTTCATATGCAGCTGGGAATGGGTATGATGCGGTCGTGAATCTGCTGCTAGATCGGGATGACGTTCAAGTCAACTCGAACGACTCGTATCGCCGAACCCCCCTTTCATATGCGGCTCAGAACGAGCATGATACCACCGTAGAGCTACTACTGGCTCGGGATGACGTTCAAGCGGACTCGATGGACTTATACGGTCGAACTCCCCTTTCATATGTGGCTCAGACGGGGAATGATGCCATCGCAGAGCTGCTTCTTTATCGGGATAACGTTCAAGCGAACCCAAAAGACTCGTATGGTCGGACACCCCTTTCGTATACAGCTGAGAATGGGCATGATACCATCGTGAACCTGCTGCTCGCTTGGGACGAGGACATCCAAGCAGATTTGAAAGACTTCAATGGTCGTACGCCCCTTTCGTATGCGGCTGGGAATGGGCATGATGTTGTTGCGAAGTTGCTTCTTGCTCGGGATGATGTTCAAGCAGACGCAAAGGACTTGTATGGCCGAACGCCTCTTTCGTATGCAGCTGAGAATGGGCATGATGCCATCGTTAAGCTGCTGGTCGCTCGGAATGACGTTCAAGCAGACTTAAAAGACTTGGATGATCGAACACCCCTTTTGTATGCAGCCGATGGAGGGTATGATGCTGTCGTAAGGTTGCTGCTTGCTCAGGTTGACATTTAAACATGGTCAACGGACGATGATTGTCAAACGCCGTTCTTCTATGCAACCCTGAATACACATTTTGCCGCATTAACTTTCTATCGCCTCCGCCCAGATCAACGGCTACGTTAAAATATAGACGCACTGCCCTGAAAGAAATCCTCACCATTACATGCAAACCTGTAACAAGTACACTTATCAGATGGCAGAATAGATCTGTGCAACCCCGTCATCTTCCTAATGCTCCTGAACTTGTGAACATCGTGGATTCAACCAATTCATCCATTATTCAAATCTGACTGCATTACATTGGATGGAAACAGTGGTAATACAACTATTTGATATCTTAGATCCCACTCTTATGACTTTTGATGCAGCATACAAGCTGCAGTACCGCTCAAAAACCTCTACACATTTGTAATTATTATTGGCCTTCGCTACATCTATCGGCATTTGCCCCGCGCTATTCTGAATGTTCATATTCGCGCCATGTAGCATCAGGATCTTGACACACTTCGAAGACGAGTCATCCAGATTAGAGCTGGCGATGTGCAATGGAGTGTCACCACTGGCTACCTTGTCTTTAGCCGGCACACAATAGTGAGTGAGGTTCGGATCGGCTCCATGTTCACATAACACGTTGATTACATCTGGCAAGTGGTTCGTTCCAATACTAGATCGGCATGCGGTAAGCGCGAAGGAAAGAAGGCTGTGATTATCGGCATTCAGTCGTTTGACATCCGCACCCGCCTTGAGGAGGACGGATAAGGTTGCCAGAGTTGCATCCCCAACGATCTGCCCGGTTGGGTGGGGCTGGAGGGCGTAGAACAAATCTAGGCCGGTGAACTTGGCGCCTGCCTCGATCAGGGCTTGGACCACGTCAGGACTTTTGTAGTAAGCCGCAGTGCTGAGTGGTGTCCTGAGACTGAATGTCTCTTCGATATCCGCGCCAGCGTCGAGGAGAATCCTAACAAACGGTGCGTTTGTATTGTGCCGCGCGACACTATGCATCACCTGACTGGGCGAGGCACCATGTCTCAAAAACAGCTTGAGGACGTGAACTTGTTCCTCGGGGGTGAAACCCATAAGTGGGCATCTTGTGATCCACTCCTGGAGAAGGTGGGCATCCAGATCAGAATGCGTGTGATTGAGGTCGGCCCCTAGTTTACAAAGAGTGTTTAGGACGAGGAGTCTCGGGTGTGAGATGGAGGTAAGGGCGTAGTGACGCCGACGGTCCATGCAAACTGCAACATCGAAGACTGCAGTTCTTCCAGCAGTGGACAGAGCGTTGATATTGTATCCGAGACGAACGAGTCGATGGATGAGCAGAATGTCACCAGCCATGGCCGCAATGTGGAAGACGGTCCACCCTTCACACATTGGGAAAAAACGGTTGCTGTCTGTTTCGCCTAAGTCTGGGATGTGTAAACCAAAATCAAGCTAGATAAATTGGGGAAAAATGAGTTGAAAAAGCATAATGGGCTGTTGAAATAATGACAGAAACTTACAAGCGCGACCAACCAGCAATGCCTACGAGGGATACATGACCTGGTGGTTATAAGATTGTCGCACACGCATTTGGCCATGCGTTTCAGATTATTGGTATGAAAGTAGCTTTGCATTTGGAGAAGGAAGGCAAGGTTCATTATTTCACGTTTCAGTTCGGCTGGCAGTTTCTGCCATAGCATTGGGGAGGGGGTGAAATACTTATTTCAACATCAATGCGATTAGGCGCCACCACACCAGAGAAAAAGTTGAGAGCGAACCTGTAAGGACTGAGATCATGGTCAGCACGTCATTTGGCAAAACGGAGAGTGCAGTTGAATACCATAGAAAAACTTTGGATAAAATCTTAAATGTCAGGGTGATGATGGGAAATGACAATGAAAGCTCCCCATACCATATGAGTTGTCAAACTTACCAGCACAGCCATGGAGGAGTCATTCTTACTCCAAGTCATGAAGCTAGCTCTTAGAGGAGTCCGAATCCCACAATCCCATCCCAGCATCCATTGACTGAAACTCGTAGAAACTTCACTTTGTGCTGTGTGTGAATTGTCGTCGTGTTGAAGAAACGACTATGAAGAAAAAAACACGGTTTATTCACATCTTGATACAACATCAAATCAAGCCAGCGCCAAACCAAACTAACTATTCGTCTTCCTTCCCTCCAACCCTTCCTCCCTTCCTCCAAAGACAACGTACTAATTAATACACCGAAGGGACATTACGAGAACAGCGTGAATGTAGCTGGGGAGGGGGGTAGGGGTGGAGGGAGAAGGAAGAAAAATGAATATGTGACAAGCCAATGGGTGGATATTTGGCAACAGTGCAACTGAGACGCAAGGAAGTCGTGGGAGAGGGGGGAAAAAAGAGGGGTGATCAACTAAGAGTGAGCCCTACAAGAGGGCGGTGACGGGGAAAAAAACGACGACGGGAGGTCTACTATTTATACGCGGGGGTAGGCGAGAGTGTAGTAATCGTTGGGTGGAAGGAGCGTGTGATATTGGTCCATCGATCGAGCAAGAGAGTGGATGCATGGTCCTCCGAACGAATCGGAGAACCATGTTCAATGTGATGTACACATGTCTATGCAAGGGCCGCGAGGCCCAAGCAACGATAAGAGGGTGGGGTGGGACAGAAAGAAACTTGACTGTGGGGTGCGTGCGGAATCTATTAGACGGGTCAACAACATGGTTGACAAGGATCGAAACAAAACACTTACGAAACAAACGGAAGTGAACTGATAGCGTCAAGAATATGTCCAAGAACGGGAGGAAAAAAAAAAAGAAGAAAATGTTTACCCACAACCCCCAAAAGAAAATCACTATAGCAAACGAGGGGGGGAGATGCGGAGGTGTCATAGGATTCGTGACATAGGACAATGGGATGGATAGTGATGAACTGAAGGGGAGGTAGGGTAATTGCAGTGCTGTACGAGAAATTCTGAGCCGAGCGATACTTGATACAGTTGAGGGGTCGAGGAGATATAGCGAAATGGAATGGGGGGGAGGAGGAGCGAGCGAGTGAGAGAGATATAGAGAAAGTGACGTTAATCCGACACGTAAAATAAGAGCCAGGCTGGATCTGAGAGTATGTTAACACCGAAAGGAGTGGTCGCGGTGGATGATGTGACAAGGGGGGGGGGTGATTCAGAATAATACTAGAGTTCCAAGATCCAAGAACGGTGCAACCTACCCACAGGACGTGAGAGGCGGAAACCGTGCGCCAAGAGTTTAAGGTAAATAAATAAGTCGTCGGCCAACGATCGATAAGGTAGGCGCCAGCAATCGTGGGACGCCAATGTACATGTTGGCAAAGCGAAAGACGACAGACGAGATCGGGTGGCGCGGAACCGGTCACGCTTCTTCGTCCATGAGCATGTTTTGTACAAATCCTGCCAGAAGGCGGAGCAAGAGGTAATAGATACGTAAAAAGAAAATGCCAGTGCGGAGTATGCGAGAGCATGCAGTGCGTTTGAGGCGGTGATGAGACGATGAGGAAGAGAGGGCATTCGGGTCGTCGAGGTGGATTTAGTACCAAGAATACTTGGTACGTAGTGAGTGTAGAGATCGTGTGTGAGAGGGTGTCCTGATCGAGTAGCCATGACCGTTAAGCAAAAACCGTGGATGATATCGAAACGATAAAGCGCAGAGCCCAAATCTAGCCAGATATGAAGAGGGAAGAGCAGAATGAGGAAATCGAGCAGCCCAAGGAGACACCATAAGATGACCACAAAGCCAAAAAAAAAGTAACGCCAAGGAATTGATAGCCAGAAAGGAAATTTGAAGGGACATTACCCATGTTGGCAACCAGTGGGGTGGTCAATATTTTGTTGGCGGTTGAGTGAGGTGAATAGGGAATTAGTTGGGTAGTCTATGGGCGGGCCGTCAACCTGATTAAATCTAGTCTGTTTGCCATGGGGTAAGCAAAATGTGAATGGAAAAGTAGAAAATATCAGACTTGCCTCTACACTTTTACCAAAACGAAAATGGGGAGTGGAAGGGCGTCTAAGCCAAGGCACCAAACCTTGGCGGTGGTAGCTCCTCAGGGTTTGGCGAGTTCTGGAAGTTGGAACTCGCAAAATACCCCGCTTTATCTTTGATAGCCCTTGAGGGGCTGTCCTTAGAGATACCAAAGAATGCTCGGAGCTCTTCGGGCGAGCGGGATGATGGCGTGTCGTCATCAAACGACATGCTAAACACGCCCTCGCTCGGGGTGCGCTGGTGATGGCGGGTGCGAGAAGAAAAATTTGGGGTGGTTAACTTCCCGAAGGGAAATCCAGAGGTGCTAGACAAGGGTGCGGTACGCGGCCCATCGTCAAATGTGGAGGACAATGTGTCGAGATTGATGAGTTGACGGGGGCGTATGGGGGTAGAGGGGGGAGTGACATCGTCGCTGTCATCACAAATGGGAAACGATTCCCATTCAACGGAGGATTTGCGAGGGCGAGGGGGCATGTGAGAGGAGAGCGGCTCGGAACGAGAGATGTTGGGAGCGTGAGACTTGGAAACGGGACGGGCGACGGGAACCGCTTTGGAAGGCGGGGTGGGTGAGGCGAAGGGTTCGGGAATGGGATGACGGCGGCGGGCAAGCTTGCCTGAAGGGAGAGAGGCTAGTTTGGGAGCGGAGCGTGAAGCCCTCGAGGGTTTGGGACGGCGAGCGGTATCCGAGCCGGAGTCGGAGTCGGAAGTAGAGTTGACTAGGAAGGGATCGAAAGGGTTGGAATGGGGTTTTCGGATCCTGTGGGAAAAGGACTGGGACAAGGAGTTGGGGGCAGTGTGAATGGAGCCCTCTGCCTGCGAGGTTGGTTGAAGGGGGGGAGAAGGTTGGCGGTTATTATTGCGTCGAGGCCCGCGGGGAGAGGAATGGGAAGCACTTCTAAGAGAAAGATGAAGGTTGATAAGGAAAAAGGGGGTGGGTTAGTACCTTCTATTAGACAGGTCTTTGGGGGGTTTGGCATGTGATCGTCCTCGCAGATTCCGGTCGGGAGAAGGGTTTTGTGAAGTAGGAGCGGATGTGTGTGCGAGGGTAGGTTTTTTGTCTAAAGAGAGGACCGGTGGGTGGGGTGATGTGTTGTGATGATCTGGGGGTGATGGATGACGGAGGTGAAGGGGGACCGGTTTAGACTTTGATGTGCGAATTTGGCGGGGCTGCTGATGCTGCTGGTGACGGTTTGGAGAGGGCCTGGATGGTTTGGAGAGAGAGAGAAGACCTGGAGTGCGGGTTGCTTGTACGACGACGGTTTGGGGAGGAGCTGAGGGATGACGACGATGAGAATAGGGGGGATTTGAAGGGAGCTGAGGTGGTTTCTGAACCAACATCATTAGTGTAGGATAGCGAGGGGGGGTGGGGGGGGGGGGGGGGAAAGGGAGAAAAACTGAGAGACTGAGAGGTGTGATGAAGAAGGTGTGAGGATGAGAGTATGAGCGTGAGAGAGAATCGGGTTGGAACGGTTTTTAGCGTTATTTAATTGAAACTCCGATTGACTTGTGAGTGGCACATGATGATGATGATGATGATGATGAGATTATTGAGGACGACGGTGAGGACGACGGTGAGGACGACGAGGACGAGAGCATTTCACTTTAGTCGTCAATTTAATGGTATGATTTATTCAATTTTTTTTTAAATTTTATTCTCATTATCGTAGCTCTTACTGTCAAGGTACCTCAGATGGCCGAGTCCATCACCGAAGGCACACTCAAAACTTGGTCAAAAAAAGTGGGTGATGTCGTTCAAGCAGACGAGGAAGTGGCCACGATAGAAACCGACAAGATCGACGTTACAGTCAACTCGACTCATCCTGGTAAAATTATCGAACTGCTCGCACAGGAAGAGCAGACCGTCACCGTCGGTCAGGACCTTTTCAGAATCGAACCGGGAACATCCGCAGAGCCAAAACAAAACGACATCCCACCACCACCACCGCCTGCGGTCAAAGACACCAAACCAGAACCAGAGCCAGAACCAGAACCAGCCGACAAGCCAAAAGAAAAAAGCGTCACCGCCACAACCCAGCCACCACCGCCACTCGGTACCAACAGGAACGAGACACGGGTCCGTCTCTTTCATCCTCCACCCTTCCCTACTAATAAATAAAATACTGCCCCCAGGTCAAAATGAGCCGCATGCGTCTGCGCATAGCCGAGCGGCTCAAGGACGCCCAGAACACTGCCGCCTCCCTCACCACCTTCAACGAGATCGACATGTCCTCGCTGATCGAGATGCGCAACCGCTACAAGGACGCCGTGCTCAAGGAGCGCGACATCAAACTCGGCTTCATGAGCGCCTTCGCCCGCGCCTGCACCCTCGCGCTCAAGGACATCCCCGCCGCGAACGCGTCCATCGAAGCCGACGAGATCGTCTATAGAGACTACGTCGATCTCAGCGTGGCAGTCGCCACCCCAAAGGGACTCGTCACCCCCGTTGTGAGGAACGCAGAAAGCATGGGGTTCCTCGAGATCGAAAAGGAGATCGCCGCTTTGGGAAAGAAGGTCCGTTGGCCGTGCTCATGTGGCGTGGCTCCCTCTCAACTTTCTTCTTCTTCTTAGGCTAGGGACGGCAAGTTGGCATTGGAAGATATGGCCGGAGGCACTTTCACCATGTAAGCCTCCCCAACCAGATTTAACATTTTACTTCCCTCTCCCCCTAGTTCGAACGGAGGTGTCTTCGGCTCATTGTACGGCACCCCCATTATCAACTTACCTCAGGCGGCTGTCCTAGGCACGTGCTAACCATCCTTGCCTTTCTCCAAATCTCATCCTTCCCCCATGCAGGCATGCACGCGATCAAAGATAGACCTGTCGTCGTCAACGGCCAAATCGTTATTCGCCCCATCATGGTCGTCGCTCTCACCTACGACCATCGGTTATTAGACGGCCGGGAGGCTGTCACCTTTTTGGGTATGTTTGTTCTTTTATCCTCTAGAACAAGTTCTATAACCTCTCTCTTCTCTAGTCAAAGTTCGTGATTATATCGAAGACCCAAGGAAGATGCTCCTCGGGTAAGGACCCGTCCGTATTGTACCAGGCCGATCGCGGGCTGCCTATATATATTCTGTCGCTCAATGTTCATAGAGTGTGTCAATATAATTATCGGAGAACGCAAAACTCGTTTATATTCAGTGGTAATCCAGACCACGCTTGTAGTGATTGTGTTAAAATAATACATTGATTCGGGAAAATATTTCCTTGAGTTCAGGGAGTGCTTTGAGCAAAAATCGAGGTACCACTGTGATCCAAAAAGCGTGCGCCTTCACCCTACGATCGCGGACGGTGTGCCGATCATTCTGAACCCCCAAGACTTCCACCGTCTGGCCGTCCTCGGTAGCCTTCAAGTGTCGAAGCGTTGGGCGAATGTAATCGGAGGCCATCAGGCGGATACTGGCAGGGACAATCAGGTTATCGTAAAAATGAGATTTGACAAAGGGGGACGACCCACTGATCGACTCCAAGAAAAGTTCCAAGGAATTCTCCGTCAGGGCATCGAGCACTCTCGACTGAAACAACCCCATCATGATTTCGTCCACATAAGGAAACGATCAGATAGATAGGACTAAAAGCTTTCTTGTTGAGCGACAGAGCATATAAGGAACATCTTGTTTACCTGAACGGGGAAATCATAAGCGGTCCGAGTTGTCCTGCCAACTAAAGTACTTGATTCCGGCATGCGCGTGCGGGCTGTTCTTTATTTTCTCGATCAGTCGGTTCGCTCCCTTGGGGGTCATGGACTCGAGTGCACCCAAGTCCGAGCCTAACCAACTGCCGATCTTGCTGTTCCTTGCGACTGATGACAGATAGGTAAGCGGCAAGGGGGAGATAATAACAGTTCATGTTTACATACCCGCCAGACCTTTGTTGGTAAGAGGGGCAACTATATCATTGAACAACAGCCCGAGGTACGCAACGCCGCGGTGAGGTGTTCCCTTTGAACGGCCGTCGTCAATTTACTATGAATAATGCAAGAGAATGGAACTGACATAGGTGGTTATAGTTGAAATCTTGAATTCTAACAAGCTCGAAGATCCGAGCTTGTTAGAATTCAAGATTTCAACTATAACCACCTATGTCAGTTTTATCTCGAGCGTTTAAACCACCCTGAGGCATAAATGAATTGTCAGATCCAAGGCCAAGGTTGGATTTGGTAGACAAACCATGGAGTGTGCGATTATATGCACCGTCTGGTGTGGGTACACCTTGCGGATCTGATCGATAAGTTTCTCCGATCGATCCTCAAGGCTTCCGTAGGGAGGTAGCTTGACCAGGAGGCAGGGTATGCCGAGCTCGCGGAACAGTTCCGTAACATCATCCCAGTGAGGAGACCACTTCGGATTGTCCGAAAAACCGTGGATAAGAATGACAGGGTATTCTAAAGCAGGGGATGCGGTTCGAGCCATGTTCACAAGATCAACTTGAGGACCGATGGGATAAAAGCAAGCAAGGGGAAGAAAAAAAGGTGGAGGGGTTCTGAAGGACGAAGGTACATCCCAGTGAATTTATCTTGAACCGCGAACAAAAGCTTCGCGCTTGGAGACAGTTTCTAAGGGCGAGGATGTCGCAGCTGCCTTCACCATCCCATCTCGCATCATAAACGCTTTGAAGCGTTTGAAATAAGCTGCGTCCAGAACAACAGGAAACTTGTCTTGAACAGCAAACAAAGTCGCCACAGTTTCTAGGGAGGAGGGATCATAGCCCCCCCCCTTCCTCCTCCGCATTGGGTTACTGTGCCCTGCACCCCATAAACGATAACTTGGGCTAAGGTACTGTCAGAAACAAGGAAGGAAAAACGTAACAGAAAAGATCAGATGATACCCACGGAGAACTCTTGGAGCGAGCCATGGTCAGCCTCTTCTTGCACCTGCAAGAAATGGGTGCAGATCTGGTTATTCAAGTGTGTTCGGTGCACGTTCAGCGCGAGTTGGTTGCACTATTAGATGGCCGCGGTGTTCAAATTTCCAGGAGTTTATTTGGGCATGTCTTGAACCACGACACGATCACTGATTCAATCTGGTAGTTAGTATGGAATTGTAACCTTTTTGGAAGTTCGGTTGTATTCCCCTCTGTCCTCAAATGTGAGGGCATTTGTTCTCTACGGCCAAGAAGGGATGAAAAGTGGGGTATTTGTACCCGTGGCAGGGGCGCAAGTCCACCCCGCACTTCGGTGGCTTTTGATGAACAGTGGAGAAGGCAGTGGGGGATTTCCTGCTGCCTACGTATCCAACTGGGTTAGTTCCAGATCATCCTATGAAAGCGAGCGCGTCTCACTTCATTGGAGCTCCGAGAATTTCCCAATCCAAGTGCAAGGTAGTATTTTTTCAGTGGCTAGAACTTCCGTGTCTCGTAGTGGTGGGTTTCGACGTCGCAAGGCTATTCGTTCATCTTACGACTCTGTGAGAAACATCGTGAGTGAAATGGGACAAGTACTCGATGAGAATTCATGACAGCTCGCGCCGGATGATCAAGTTTCCTGAGGCCGTTGAGGGTTAGCAAAAGTATGCGTCGTTTGTGCTTACTTACCGTGATCTTCATCGCTGATTGAACGAATTGTATCTCAACGTTCATGCGTATTACTGGCGAACCAGGATAAATTACTATTACAAATGAAAATACAATCGAAAATAGTAATCAAGGCATCTAGACTTCCTGGCTGTCCTTCTTTCCTTTGCCTGTCTTCGTGGGTAGAAGCTGCAATAAATGTATTAGAGAAGAACGAGGAAAGATGGTCAAGATTGCGTACCTCGGGCTGGATAAATGGGACAACGCCTCCCTGCGAGATAACGACATCACCTAGTAACTTTCCGAGTCTGGTCGCAAAAGATGAGAAACGAACAAAGATGGATAGAAGAAAACTGACTCTTCGTCGTTTCGGATGGCGAGCTGTAAATGACGGGGGACGATACGATGTTTCTTATTATCCCGCGCGGCATTCCCAGCGAGTTCGAGAATTTCGGCTGCGAGATATTCAAGCACGGCGGCGAGATAGACTAGGAGACGAGTGAGAATCGAATAAGAATGACTCGAGAAACAAATACCTGGTGCACCGGCACCGACACGTTGAGCATAATTGCCCTTCTTGAGAAGACGATGGATACGACCGACTGGGAATTGGAGGCCAGCTTTGGCAGAGCGAGATTGAGATTTTCCACCAGTGTCACCACCGGCAGCTTTTCCAGACTTGGACTTTCCGCTGACTTTTCCAGACATGATTTTTGATACGAGTTGGTAAGGGGAGATGGTGGTGGTAGCTGAAAGAGAAGGGCTAAAGTGACAAGCAACTACAGTTGACTCGTATTTATACCAATCAGCAATCAACAAACACGCGTATCGCGACTTGGACCAAATAAATACAAAGTCACGTGTTGATATAAATACCACCCTCATTTCCTCCAACTTATCCATCGCCGTCTTTCTACTCGACCACCACCATCACCACCACTGCTACTAGCCATGCCTCCCAAGCCCGCCTCTACCGCCTCCAAGGCGCCTGCCACCGCCGCCAAAGCGCCAGCCAAAACAACTGAAGGTGCAAAGGCAGTCAAGAAGACTGCCAAACCAACATCATCAGGCGCCGAAGGGGAAACCAAGAAGAAGAGACGAAAGGTCCGAAAGGAAACCTACTCGTCTTACATCTACAAAGGTCAGCTTGACTCGTGCTCTCTGCGTGCCATACTCACTCGATGTCCAGTCCTTAAGCAGGTTCATCCTGACACTGGTATCTCCAACAAAGCCATGGCCATCTTGAACTCGTTTGTCAACGACATCTTTGAACGCATCGCCTCTGAAGCATCAAGTAAGTCTTTTCGATGCCACCCTTTGGGCTGTTCTCATCCGCTCGTAGAACTAGCTGCATACTCGAAAAAGTCAACAATCTCTTCGCGTGAGATCCAGACATCGGTCCGTCTCATTCTCCCAGGTGAACTCGCCAAGCATGCCATCTCAGAGGGCACCAAGTCGGTCACCAAAGTATGTTCTCATCACTCTCTTTCCCGTTCCTTGCTCAACGTTCCCTCAGTTCTCGAGTGCGGGCGCCAAGTAGATTACTTTTTTGATATCTTTTTTTTCCGTTTGTATCATCAGTTGTATTACGCTCGTAGGTATTTTAATCCATTACCCTTTCCTCTACACCATCAGAATCTTGATATCGCAAAGTTCTCCGGTCTCTGATCTCTGTTTCCCTTCTCAGTTCTCGTCAGAGATTCCGCTGTCTGTCATACTCACCTTCATCAGCAACACCCTGCTGTCGTCCATCATCACGTCCGTTACGTCGTATGTGTCCTCGCTCACCACTTCTGTATACGGCAACGATGAAATCACATCAATTGCAAACGCTCCGTTCGTGCATGTCATCGACCTTCCTTCCACAGTCCTACATTTCCATCCCTTCTCTTTCCGCCCTTTTCTCGTACATCTCTTCACAGCTCGCGGGTTGAAGTCCCGCACTCTCAACCTCCTCTTCCTCGGACTCAAAAAATGCTCCTCGCTCTCCTCCTCATCCTCCGACCCACAAACCACCAAGGTGTCCACTGTCCGGCACCCGTACAACGCATGCTCCCAGTCCTTGCTCAATCGCTCCGTGAACCACCGCGTGTTGGCCGGTCCCCAACCTTCCCACGGGACCGTAACCGGTGGCGCGGAGGACGACACCCGGGGCGCTTTCAGGAATATGCTCACGTTGAAGAAGAGGACGAAGCCGTGTATGACCCCGACCTGATCGGGATTGAATAGGTACACCGTACACGCTGTAAAATACACCGTCGAATGAAGAGAAACAACGCGATAAGCGAGCACAAACCGTGAATACGATCGTCCACGCGGGGCTTGTAGAACGGCGTCGTAGACCTCGCTGCCGTCATCGGGCCAGACTCTTTCGTGTCCCCGGCAGGCACATAATCCGGAACAGGGTTCCCGCTCATCGAAATGCACCAGTATATGAACCCCTCCGCCAACGGAGGGAGCTCGTACACCGCCTTCGAGACTGGTATGCTGGATGTCACCGCGGGGTCCTCGAACGTGCAGACTTCAAACTCGCCCGGCTTGACGATCAGAAAGCTGTCCCGGGTGAGGAAGCAAAAGTCGTCTATCCCTGTCATCCGGCTCATCGTACACTAGCGGTGTTATTAAGGGGGGGATAGTGGTCGCGCAAGAAAAGTTTTTGCTTACAATATGGCGTGGGGGCACACGCCAGTTCCAGATCTCGACGTGTGCACCAAAGTCTTGGAGGATCTCCTTGCAGAGAAGGGCTAGCAGGTTCCCTGCGATCTGCACTCGCACGGGTACACCCGAGTGGGAGATATCAACACTTTGGGAGAGGCCCTTGGACACTGAGAAAAGGGTCGAAACTGGCGCCTTCGGATGCGGCTCGTTGGTCGATAACGTCCGCAGATGGACTCCAAGAGCATGTTTTGAGCTATAAAACACGTATGTCCATTTCAGTCGTTCGTTACGCAAAAAGAAAAAAATGGGAAGGTTGCCTTACTTTGGGGGACAGAGGGTTACTAGCACCAATAGATCCTGCATTGGATCCATCGTAAAATCGATGATCGACAGATCTCCCATAGTGTGTACCCACGTCCGCACCGCCTCTTTCGACCACACCGGCTCGGTGGGGAGCTGGAAAAAGGCGATGGAACCGGCGACCATGCGTTCGTCCTCCTTCCCGTTGCCGTATATCCCGCCCGCGAACTCGTACACCGAGCCGGTCTTGGGGAGGTCGAGTGTGAGGTTGCCCTTCCACTCGAGGCGCTTCCACGCGTGCTCGCGCTCGCGAAGGGTCTTAAGGCGCGTAGCGAGGGGCGGGCTGCAGAAGGAGGGCAATACGGAGACCATGTTGTGCATGGCAAGCTCGATGGCGTACTGGAGACGAGAGGAATGGATGATGACTTTTCGGAGCCGTTTGTTTACCTGGGCGAGAGGGGAGGGTGAGGTGAGGGGCGAACGTGATCGAGGGGCTTACTTGAGTGCAGTGAACGAGATCGAGGGTGTCTAAATCAGCCAGGATATGGCATATGAGCTCCACGGGGAGATTAAGAAAGTTGACGAGATTCATGGTGAGCGGTATGACTCGTTTCTGCAAAGTGAGGTTCGTTGTTAGCAGTGCTGAGTGAATGCGAGGTCGACGTCAAGGATATGAAATGAAAGGGAAAGACGTTGCCGATATCAGAAAAGTTTGGGAAAGAGAAAGCGAAAGGCGGAGGAAAGCATTCGAAAGCTGAAAGTCACGGTACTTTGCAAGGTCTTTATCGGGCATTTGTCATTCCCAACACTCGCGATGTCGACGAATGGACCAGCCTCTCAGGGGGGGGTAGACAGTCGCTCGTCATTTGATAGCGACAGAAGTAACGCATCTTCGTCTCCAGTAATCACCAACGGTGTCCTCAACGGACGGAACCATGCTGCAGAGGATGATTCCGACCCCATCTCGCAGCTACAACACCAGCTGGAACGGACGATGGAAGAGAAGGAGACACTGGCAGCTCAATACCGGAATCTCCTCGCCAAATTGACTACCATGAAGACATCTTTGGGGAACAAGCTAAAACAGGACGCTGTAGGATCTATCTGCTCTTTATGCCTTTTTCCCTCTTATCCTCGTGCAACGTAGGAAGAACTCGACAGACGGGAACAGTTGTTGCAGCAGCTGACCGCGCAGAACGAAGATTTGTCCTCAACGGTAGAAACACTCAGACAGGAGCTCATCGCATCACACGAGGACGCCGAACGCACCTCAAACGAGCTCGCCGTCGTGCGCACCCGTGCAGTCCAAGAGACCGCCCAGGAGAATCTCCTGCGAGAGCGCGAGCTCCGTGAGGCCCAGAGCGAGCTTGAGCGTTCCCGACTGGAACGCGCCGAGTGGGAGCGCATGGCGATGCAGGAGCGGGTCATCGCCGACGAGGCAAAGTCCGCCGCGGAGGCGTTCAAGCGTGACGTGGAGCTCGAGCGAGAGGCGCGGGCGTGTGAGGCGGCTGAACTCGAGCTCGAGCGTGAAAAGTCACACAATCTGCAGTCCGTCCTGGAAGACTTTCAAGCTGGTCTGTCCCCCTTTTTGTCCATTTTTTTTTTGGTCTCTGACGCGTGCACCCAGCCAAGGATCACGAACTGCGGCAGGCAGTCAAAGATTATGAATCTCGTTTAACAACGGTCACGCAGTCATTGGCGGAATATAAACATCGGGCATTGACCGCCGAGGTTAACTTCTTTCTTCGGTGTTGCGCATTGATGTCTGATATTCCTCCATAGCTTAAATTGGAAGAATCTCATGTAGACACCTCAAGGACCCAAGAACTAGAAAAAGAAACCAAGGAGAAAAACCTCATCATTGGAAAACTACGACACGAAGGTACTCTTTCTTTCCGCCGCACCACCAACATGCATAAAATAACCATTCTCATCCCCAGTCGTCATTATCAACGAACACCTAATGGAAGCCCTCCGCCGCCTCCGCCGAAACTCATCTGATACCAACGTCGACCGCCGCCTCGTCACCAACGTCCTCCTCTCCTTCCTCACAACACCACGCGAGGACGCGAAGCGGTTCGAGATGCTCGGCCTCCTAGCCACCATTCTCTCGTGGACAGACCCCGAACGCGAAAGGGCCGGCCTGCAACGCGCTCAAGCGCCACCCCCTCGATCGTCCTCCTCCTTCTGGGGCCGCTCTCCCTCCGTGGCCTCGCCCAGCAAAACTAACACCGAACTAGAGAAGACGGACGAAACGGAGGTGGGTTTATTCCTTCAAACCTTTCTCATCACTTATTAATCTCCTTGGAATATCAGTCATTCTCTCGGCTATGGGTCGAGTTCCTTCTCACAGAAGCCGCTGCCGGGAGTGGTTCGCCCCCTCCCCCACGCACACACGGCTCGGCGCCGGGCAGCCCCTTATCTATCACGCACAGTCAGTCCTTCTCCGCCCTTTCCGCTGCCTCGGCCCCGGGGAGCGATGGACCATCTAAAAAGGAACCGAGACGCCTCAGCACAGCCGCAACCACAAGCTCGCCAAATCTGATGCTGGGATCGCCACCGCCAAGGAAAGGAAAGGAGAAGGAGACGGATTCGTGACCTTGAAACTCCTCATTCTGAAGCCCTCGTCCTTTTCTTTTGTTTTCGCCCCATACCGGACAACTTTGTATCACTTTCATCTTTCCCCTACCCCCTGCAATGTTTAATAGCCTTTCGACACTTGACTGTGGAAAATTTGCAATCGAGAGATATATGCTAGTCACTCTGCCAAGGTTGTGAGGAGGTGCCGATGATCAACGAGTTTGTCAACGGCATCCTGGGGTGCAATAACAGCCCTCAAGGATTTTCTATCCGAATTACACAACAAAAACCATCGGCGTTGGCATGCTACTCAGCCCAAGAAATAAACACCATATGCATGAAGAATACCAAAGAGATGACAGGTCCGAAACAGTAGCCATTTAAGCGCGCTGTAACCAGCCGACTTCCAAGCCCGTCATCGTGCGCATGCTCTCGGGATAAGCAGAGTTGCTCTCCTTGAGCAACCTGGCCAGACGCCTGCAAATGTCGAGGGGGTAATACAGATATTCAGCCTGGGGGAAACCAGGATACTGGTTCAAGATGCTACAAGATGATGGGGGAAAACGTTAGAAAAACTTTTTGGCCGCAGCAGAAAATAAAAAAGTTTCGTTTACCTCTTCAACTGCTCCGGAGCAGCCCATGGGCCTACGATCTTATACAAGACTTTGGCAGCACGCAGAGATCCGCTTTTCGGAATGGCGTACTGTACGGGCACCGTGTATGCGATCTTGAGGTTCGGCTTGAAGAGCCAGATCTAAACGAGGGACAACCAGACGGATGAATGAAGTAGCATATAAAACGAGATGAAGTAGGTGTATGCACCAGTATTCTCGGTCGCTCTTCTTCTTCATCGAATATGACAAACCGATGCGTGGCGTGTGCTTGAACGAATTCGTTCATATCTTCTACAATGAATGCTGATAGCGGTATCTTTAGAGGCCTAAAGAGTATCGATGTCAGCCTAAAAGTCGGTATAAAATCCAAGAACCACCACCACCCACTCGGATGTCGTGCTCACGGGCCGGATTGCATATTTGACAAGTCTGTACACCATCGCCTGCGTGACATCCCCCGATTGTTGTTGTTCCTGACAGCGGCCGACAATGGCTCCGCATAAACACCGGACGGATCGCCAACCTTCGCCAAGCTGAAGGGTATCACCATGTTAGCTATAATATCCCAAACAAAAAAAAAGAAAAAGAAAATCGCGACAGGCAAGAGAGAAATGTGTTCCCGAGTGTAGCCCCCAAGAGATGAACCTTCATAACAAGAGGGTTGTTAACTAAGGAACCCGACGCAACATGTCGTTGATTTAGGACGTTTTGTATCAACCGCTGGAATCTGTTTCTTCAACCGGCCGTATTTCGTGCCGCAGAGGTAACAAAACCAGCTGGGGGCTTCGTCTCGCGGCACAGCCGGTTGTCGAAACAAATAATCGTTGGTGGGAGCCCAACGCCGGTCTTCTTAGTCGTCCGGGACTAGACTGCATGCATACCGCCGGATACAAAAAGAGCACTGACCTTGGTTTGATCCGACCGCCACAGATTATTGAGGACTATCGAAGACTCCTCGAATAAAATATAACTTCCGCCGACCAAAGCTTGTCCTTGCTCAGGCCAAAACCCGCGACTGCCTTTGGCGATCTGCTCGTGCAAGTGTTGGTCACTGTGACACATCCATGCATCCACAAGTTCTTCCCAGTGCTCCGAAGGCAAATCGCGATAGGTTCCTATGGTTTGTGAGCGCACGAGAGGTAGGGAACATGAAGAGCAGGTGAAGTTGATAGGATTCAAGGTCGACAGCTGCGAGGCGTCGAGTAATGGAAGGGTTTCTGCAGGTGTCACAGCAACGAATGGGTTTGTTGACAATTTAATTTCATAGTGGCTGTTTTGGGTTTTGACCTCTTTTTTACCGGGAGAAGTGCGAGAAGGCAGACTGAGGGGAGGAGACGTGTTCGGGCCGCATCTAATAATTAAACGATCGCCATCGTCAGGATCGGAAAATGATGGAAGGACCTCGGCCTCGGGTTCGGAACCCGGTGCTGCACCAGTGATCGTCAAGAAAACCAAGACATGATTCAAGTTTTCATGATTTTCCGCAACGTAGTGAACGTCGAAGCCGACTGCGAAGGCGACTTTCAGACTCCATAAAATAGCAACATCCAAGGGACACACCTTTGGGAGTAAGTTCTGTTTCAAAGGTGGAAAGAGGCCTTGCCTCTGCGGTCGAACCGACAGATCTAGAGGTCGAATGTCGAAGCCATGACTTCGGCGGTGCAGATACACTCCGACGATAGGACTTTTTGGTCTTCAACTCGGTGGTAGATTGGGGTTGGAGGACATGGTCCGGTACAGGCTCGCGGAAAAATTCGGGAAGAGTCAGAAGAGCATTTGGGTCAGCCAGGCGTACAGAGTCCGGTATTGACTGCCGTAGAAACTCGGGTAGTGTGAGCAATGCGTTTGGATCTTTGGTTTTGGGTATCGGTGACAGAACTGCATCTTGAGAGTGCAGTCGACCAGCACCCGAGTGGTGCAACAATTGTTCGACAAAGGCATCACGCTATGAAATAGGATCAGTTGAAATACCCTGTGAGACACACATCAGTATGTATACCTTCTCCATGTCCCGCAACCGAGATTTTTCTAGGCGGGCTTTCATATCCCCGTCGAGGAGGACGGACTGGGCTGAGAGTTTTCGGTTGCTCGCTTTACTGAGCAAGTCGAGAATACCATCCAACTCTTTGGCCTCGGAGTCCTTTCGTGTTCCTTTCCGCGTTCCTGCTACACCAGATTGGGGGATATCAGATGAAGGCTCGCCTGCGCGCCTTGCATTTTCCATTTGTTCGACTTTGGTGCTTTTCAGCTCGACACGTTGATTATGGAGTTGCGGAGCGACAAGATAGAGCCGATCGATGGCCATGGTCACGGACTCGAGGTCTAGCCTCATTTTCTCGTTCGGTGCGGTGGTACTCGATAGGGATGTGGTACGGCTTTTTGAGTCCTGGGCATGATGAGAGTCAGGTGATGGCTGGATCCCGGAATGATACGCTGGAAGGGGATCGAAGTCACATTCAGCGGAGTCGTACTCTGGCGGAAGAAAATCGGCGGAGAAGAACCGCGGAAGAGTGTCCGTGCGCTCCTTGCAGATGAGTAAGACGGTTTCGAGTTCTTCGTCTATTTTCTGCCACAGCAACGCCTTTTCAACCACAAGGACGGGGGTATCATGATCAGACTTGTCTTGATGAGACAGACGTTCGATTTGGAGGTCACTGAGTTGGCGCCTGAGGGTATCGAATATGTCGTTCGGTCCGCTGGTGGGCTCAAATGAACCGAGGGAATCAACGCCTGAGATGGTACTGGATGATGAAGAGGTGGCATAGATGACGGAAAGACGATCAAAGTGGGAGAGTAAAGAGATGAGTGCCCGACCGAGGTGGGCATCACGGGGATGGAGAGTGGGCGAAAGAGATTCTACGCGGGTGCGGAGTTCACGAATCATATCTGTGTCGGATTGGAATGGATGAGACTCTATCATGAGCTCCTCCCTATTTCGTAGATTAGAGACTAAGGTGTGTAATGCTGATGAGGGGGACTGGACAGTGTCGGGATGAGTGGATGGAGTGGATTGGGGGTTGGATGGCATTGAATGGCGGCGATCAGGCACAATGGGGGCCCAATTGGTAGGGACGGAGAGCAAGTTGTTCAAAGTCATTATACATGACTTTTGGACGAGGGCTATGGATGGGAGGAGTTCATGCTTCAAAGGATGAGTGTAGGCCCAACTTCCGAGGGGGGAAAGCACCTACTTTGGTCGAGGATGCCCGCTGCTGCTCGTTTACGACGTTTTGTCGGTCGACATCTGTTTCTGCAACGAGCTCTTCGAGTTCTTCTAGAAGAAACCGCTGCCTTTCTGGAGCTGGGAACGGTGTAGGGATGGTGGAGGTCAAGAAAGAGTGGGATGGTTGTGAAGCTGAAATTCTGGGACGAGTGAGGGTTGCCATTCGAGTTCCCTGCCAAGTGGATCAGCCAGCTATTTTGACCGGAGTGTGATCAGGGTGTGATCAACATCCTCAACGGGCAGTCGTTCAATAAAAGGGAATATCTATCGACGTGTACATAAATTACATTAATCGTAGGTACCACCTGTGTTCGTGAGGTCAGTCAAGGGTATTGAGGGTAGGGAGAGGACTGACCACCCTCGTCCATGCCAGCACCGCCGCCAAGATCGTCAATGTCGTCGTTCTCGCCGTTGTCAAAATAGTTATCGGCATAATCGTTGTCGTACTCTTCAGCCACATCATAGTCTGATGCGTCTCCTTGCGATCCAAGGTCGGAGGGTTCGTCTGAGGATTTTGCCTTGAAGTCAAAGGTGAGGGTTTATTGAGTAACGAGAAAAAAAAAAAAGTACCTGTTCATCAACATCTTCATCCATCTCGTCGAGGTTCACGCGTCGTTTGACAGGCGCTGTCCTTCCTTCTGTGATTGTCAGTGGGTGCGGTGTGTAATCG
The DNA here is from genome assembly GCA_951640195.1 of Porpolomopsis calyptriformis. Classification (NCBI taxonomy): domain Eukaryota; kingdom Fungi; phylum Basidiomycota; class Agaricomycetes; order Agaricales; family Hygrophoraceae; genus Porpolomopsis; species Porpolomopsis calyptriformis. The sequence continues at coordinate 1,302,527 of OX621173.1, forward strand.
AATGGGGTTTACCCTTGCGCATTTTCTTGGGATTAAAGTATGCATCAAATATTTGAGGAGGGAAGAACGGTTGATGCAACTGCTTTCGCTTGAGTGTCTGTGACGACGATGAGGGTCGGTACTTGTCAGAGTAACGGGGAAGCTCTGCCGGATTGCATTGGCTAGATGCGTGAGACGTGAAGAGAACACACACCTGTCGATCTACTAGCTTCGACCACATAGTACGGTGACTTGCGCAGCCGTGAAACAAAGCCGGTTTGAAGCTCGGCAATTCGTTTCTCATCCTTTGAATACTCAGTGAGTATCGGCAGTGGCTCCAAGGGCTAAAACACGAACTCGTGAGATGAATGAGCCACGTACAAGGACGTTCAGCGCCGTACAGGATACAAGTCCGTCGATTCTCTCGCCAATGATTGGATATCTGCATAAGTAAACCCAATCGGAAGCAGATTACTGAAACCACCTCTGCCCCCAAACCCTCCCCTCCCCCCTCCACGTCCTCGGCCACCTCGACCACCATGAATGGACATGTTCGCTGAGGTGTGTCGGAGTTTCTAAATTATTTAAAACTCCGATTTTCTAATAAATACTTTCAAAGCTGTGCAACACCCACATATCCTCTTTCTCTCTCGACCAAAACATAGCCGTCTCCTTTCCAACTCGTCACACTCAAAGAACGCATTCAAACACCAAAATGGATCCGTCACTGACCAAAATGAACCAATCTCTTGATCAGGTCGGTTAAATCCCCATTTTCAATCCCCCCCTCAATCTCATTCATTCCTCAGATCATCGCCGCAAAACCCAGAAATGGCCGTCGCGGTGGCACTCGCCGCCATTCTGGACGAGTCCAAATCCTTGGCGCTCCTGTCACCAGCCCGACCACACGCGCCCGTCAAGCGGCAGCAGCAGCCGCCATCGTCGCCAAAGCATCCCCAGCACTCAACCAACCCGCCGATAAAATCATCGTCTCCAACCTTCCGCAAGACGTCAATGAAATCCAAATCAAGGTAACCCTTTATTCAATCTTTTTCTCACGCACCCTGCTCACAACTCGATTCCCTTTTTCCAGGAACTATTCCACTCCACCGTCGGCCCTCTCCGTGAAGTCACGCTTCATTATGACAGCGCGGGCCGATCGAAGGGCGTTGCCTCCGTGCATTTCCAGAGGAAAGGGGATGGTACCAAGGCTTATCAAGAATACAACAACCGCCTCATCGATGGGAGTTAGTATCGCCTGCTTTCACCTGTTTGGTCTCTTCTTGTAGCTCGTCTACTCATTCCGGGCCTCTTCGTCCCCTTTACCTTCCGGGGGGCGGATCGTTGCTCCCTATCTCTGCTCGGCACCTCGTGGCCAAACGACAAGATGTGCGGTCTGTCACTTCCGCAGTAGGCTTGGCATTCGTCCCTGGGACGCTAATGTCTCGGCGCCAACACAAGCGGACTCGGTTCGCAGGCCTGATCAGCCTCGCGGATCGAATCGAGTGATGTGTCCACCTGTAGCGATGACATGTGCCAGCGGTCTGTTTGTATACAGTCGAGGTGGTGTGCGAGTGCGAGTGCGATGAACGCAGATTTTGAGTGGGATGTTCGGGAGGTGTTGTATTGCTGCCTAACCGCTCCCAGGACTGTGCTTCGTCACCTCAATGGGAATCGCCCTACCAAGATTTATGGGCTCATGTGATACGACGGCCGACGAACAGAGATAAAGCAACGGTAACTTGGCCACGAATGGGTTTTCTTGCCCGTCCAATTCTGTTTTGCTGGGTGTCTTTCCCTCCGCTGTACAGTCAGCTGATGATTCCCTCTGCTTTCCTTATTTCTCCATCTCCCAAACACGATCTGTCTTTTTCGCCTTCTCAGAACGCCCGATGAAGATTGAAATCGTCGTCGACCCGGCTCGCCCTGCTCCCACTCAGTCTCTCGTCTCTCGCGTTGCACCGCCACCTGCGGCAGCAGCTGCAGCTGAAGCCCAAGTTACCAGGTCAGTCTCGGCGCGGTTTGCGCATTCAAGCTAGCTTATCGTCTTCAAGGAACGGAGGACCTCGAGGACGACGTGGAGGAAGAGGTGGTGGTAGGCGTAAGACGGAGAGGCCGACCAAAACCGCCGCTGATCTCGATGCAGAGATGGAGGTTGGTTTCCCCGCTGTCTTTACCCATTCCCTTTTCGCTGACTTTGGGTGCTGACAGGATTACACCGCTAGCAATACGCCTGCGACAGCTTGAAAGGTTGCATTTATGTCTGGCGCCCGTTGTTTCTCACTGCCATTGGTTATGAAGTATTACCCCCAGCGTTTGGCGTCTATTTCCTTGTAGATCTGCCGTATTGTATTGTTCTGTTGTCGTAACCCCGTCCCCGAATCCAGGGAACTTTTTGCGTCTAATCGATCCATTCCAGCGCTGAGCATGAAACTAACCTTGATTTGATGAAATCCGCCACCGAGCCCGCCTTCATGCTCTATGCTGAGCAGGAAAACTGGTCGGATATCACACCTCAACCACAATACGAGAATGTCAACCCTTTGGCACCGATATTCTACTCCACCGAATGTTGGTCAAACCGTTCGAACTGATAACTACTTCTAATCTGTCTTGCACCGGCAGACAAGGATGCTACCGACTATTTTCGTGGAATCGTCAAGACCGGCGAGATGAGCCCCAGAGTGCTCGAGTTAACTGAGCACATTATTCGTCTAAATCCCGCTCATTATTCTGCTTGGTGAGCATGCTTGATGTCAATTCATCCTACACCCCGTTTATTCCAGATCAAGGCAATATCGATACAAGACACTCATGGCGTTGAAGGCCCCGCTGGATGGTGAACTCCGGTTGATGGACGCGCTCGCGATCCAGCATATGAAAACGTACCAGGTATGGCATCACCGCCGGTTGCTCCTCATCGAAACCCGCCATCCCGCGCCCGAGCTCGAGCTGATCGCGCAGTCGCTCGACGTCGACTCTAAGAACTACCACACCTGGTCTCACCGGCAGTGGCTCCTGGCTTATTTCAACCAGGACGGCCTGTGGGAGGGCGAGCTCGGGTTCGTGGAGAAGATGCTCGATAGGGATGTGCGAAACAACTCGGCTTGGCACCACCGCTTCTTTGTCGTGTTCCAATCCGGTGTCAGAAAGGGGGATGAGGACAGGAGTATGGTCGTTAAGAGGGAGTTGGCGTGCGCAAGGAATCTAAAAAAGGTGTTCTTTTCATTCACTAATTCTTTTTCTGTCAGATTCGTGAAGGACAAGATCGCTCTCGCACCCAACAATGCGTCGGCTTGGAACTATCTACGTGGCATGCTCGATTACAACCATGCTCCTTATTCGACCGTGCAGGCCTTCGTCCAGCCGTACTCGATACCATACGACGATCGTGAGGTGGACGTAGTGGATCTCGACAATCCACGACCACAGAAGGGCGCGCAGTTGCCGTGCGCTGCAGCAATCGAATTCCTTGCCGACATTCACGAGCACGAAGGCGATGAGAGTCTCCCAAAGGCACTCGAAGTCGGTGTTTTTACTTCCCGGTCTGTCTCTGCTGATTTTTTTTTTCATATCCTAGCTTTGGAAATCACTGGCGGACGAACACGATACTATACGAAAGAAGTATGCGGCGGTTTCTTCTTACTGTTTTGCAACTGACGTTGGCGACTCAGATATTGGGAATTTCGCATTGATGAGGCATTACAAAAAGTTAAGACGTGATTGTCCCGATAGTATATACTCCAAACGTCGGGATTGTTTCTTGATATAAATCCAACTCGCACCTGGACCCCACGTTGGGTCTGTCGGAAGGCTTCGCGGGTGCCCCCCCACTTCGTTCTTTGACACGGATCTTGTGGAAGGCATCATAAGTTCGGTAAGGGTGCCTGCCCAGATCCTTGCAAATCCAACACGAGTATATACCCAAGAGAAACAAGGGTTACTCTCCCATAGGTTTTTCAGACTTGATAGTTTTTTCACCCACTGCTCCGGCATCTCTGAGGAGTGGGACGGAAACCATTCGTCTTTTATCAGATTTTGGGCTTGAAGGTACAAGGTACCCGTTCAGACAACTTGCCAGGCGGAGTCGCTGGGCCAGCCGGCCCGGTGGAGAAGGAATGACTTGCACGAGGGATTGTGTCTCAATGTTGTGCACTTCGATGGTGTTGTTTTTAAGAAGGGTGGCAATATACGGGTAATCAAGGCCTTTTTGAAGTCAGAGATGATGACACGTTAATGACTCGGACTTACAAGAGTCCTCTGGGTGGCTCGGCCACTCCAGCGTGCCTCTCACTGGATCTCCCTGATCGGTGATGAAGACGCCTATTGAGCCGCTTCCGGTGAACGATAGGATCAAGAATTCGTGGTCGCTGATGACTGTTATGATGGGTTTTATGGGTTCTGGTGAAGGTTCGAGGGATTGTGAGAGGGGAATGACGGGAAAGAGAGATGCTTTTTCCAGATCGATCAGATTGTAGTGCTCCTTGTCTGCGACACAGAGGTGATGACCTGTGCGACGAGCGAGGGTCGTCCCTTGTGGAAGGGGTATTTCCTGATTAAATGGCATGTAAGCCACGCATTCGGACCAAGTCTCTCGATGGAAGAACAAACCTTCTGGAAAAGGAGCCTCTCGCGAAGAGTATACATCGACATGGCAGTTCGCTTGATCACACAGAATTCGACTGGCTGAGTGTCGACGGAGGAATTGCCGAACGAGGAGGGTGGCGGCCGTTTGAGATGTTGATGATCAACGGCAAATGTCACGACATTTCGAATGGGTTTCATGATGTTCTGTGACACAGGGTCTAGTGAGGGCAGCACATAGAAGTGTATCTGGCGGTCTAGACGGAGAGAGGAGCCCGTTAACTGACGAAAAGAAAGCTTTGCGTAGAATTACCAGATAGGATAAGGGCGCGAGAAATACATGGCACGAGGACAATGTCATCGATAGGTTTGTGGTTCGGAACGGATTGGCGCGAGAGGAGACGATAAGATTCCAACTGTTCGATATTAGGCGGGAAGGGAGAAAGAGAGGACTATACCCACCTGATTTGGATCGTCCGCTTGCAATGTATAGCGTAAAAGCTCGCCATTCAAACATCCTACATATATTTCAGAGCCTAGATAAAATTTACTAGGGTGAGCACTTGTTGATAGGATGAATTAGAGACTGGGAAACAGATTATTACAACTCAAATTCTGTTACGTATGGAAATTAAAACGGAAACGTATGCGACACACCTAACGCTTGGGCACAGACAACCGCGCCATTCGCTGAACAGAAATGAAAGTATAAGCCGAGGCGAAACAGGACAGGAAATCTCAAACCTGAACAGCTGATACTGGGTATTATACCCTGTACTTCATACGGGGGAACTTCTAACGGGCTGGTTGGGGCATAAGTCATTTCTATCGAGTGTGAGTGAGCGATCAGCACTCTCTAGGGCTGTTACGTAACCGATTATGTTCCAAGCCCGATCCTCGATTTGCCACATGCAGCTCGCCGGAGCCTGACCTCTCCTTCATCGAATACCACGCATTAATTTTTCAGCTCACTATGGCTCATAGCAAGAGAATGTCCGAGACTTTCGTTGTTATCAATGATGAGTCTCCCCTGTCGATCAGTCTGCCATCCGAAGTCGATTCAGAAGAGTTGTTACGGAATTGGAGAGAGATTTATACGCGAGGTATGGACCCAGTCGACTCGGTGATGGTTGCGTGAGATGAAGATCTATACGAAGATCTCGTTGATTCTCCCATCGTTTCTGTCGATGCGGAGACCAGCGTCGAAGATGCTTGCGTGAGTCGTGCTCTCAATGTAACGCATGATGGGTCATTGAGACAAGACCAACGGACCAATAGATCCTTCTTTCAGAGCACACCTTGTGCTTGGTTGTGCAATCAGAAACCCCTGACTCTGGTGGCGATCCTTTCACCGGACTCTTCGATGTGCGTAGGTTGTCAAATATTCCGCTTTTTTTTTTTTTTTTCACGCCGTGGCATGGATGCAACCCGCTTTGTAGTTTTCCGACGTTAACGCGTTTCTTACGCTCGCCGCTACAAGGCACACATTCCACCCCGACTATTTACATGAACACGTTCGCATAAATGAAATAGTGACGGCCGCAAAAGCTGGTCGGGTCCCCGTGAGACTCGTCAGCAGTGAGTCCCAATTGGATCTCCCAGATCGATGGCAGCTGAAATGATTTTTCGTAATAAAAGATTTGTCAGAGAAGAATCCCCTGCATGTTTTATCTCACGATGCGACCATCATTTCCGTTTTGGAAGTGTTCGCTCACGGGGCTCATAGAGGTGATTGGATATATTTTTTCGTGATCCGTTTTGGTAATAAAGTTGTTTTCAAGTCCTTGTGAGATCACCCCCGCCATCCACAGATTATCTCGGAATGGTTTCAGACCGTGGCGTCCTTTCCTGGCTCTATTCATACGCCAAGGAAACCCCTGCTTTGACCCAGTTTCTTTCAAACACGCTCCATCAGTTGGCGATGCCTTCCCTCAATATATATGCTTCGGTTATCGCATCTACTTCGAATTCATGTGTCTTGGATGCTATGAGGTTAATGAGCGAGCAAGGCGTGAGCACTATAGCCGTTCTCGATGAAGAAACCGGGAACCTGTTGAGCGCCGTCAGTGTGACTGATATAGGAAAGGTTCGTCGCTCATCTCCGGCTGTCAAGCTTTTACTTCATCTTTTTATCTTAGCTTGTTGTGCCCGCCGAAAGCAACCAAATTTTATCAACACCATTACATCAGTTTATATCGTACATTAAAGTACGAGTTGCCCTCTCTTCTTATAGCAACACCGTTCACTGGATATGTTGCAGGCCCCTGAGGGTTCAACAGATGGGGTCGACAGATACCCTGGTAACACAAAAAACTCATCGCAGTATTATTATACTTACCCACCTACTCCCATCCAGTATATTCCGTCCTTCCAACGAACGTTCTCTCGTATACTATTGAAAAGCTCCTTGCTAGTGGGTACACTCCTACCTAGGGTACACTGCTCTTACTGATGATTGGCAGCCAACGCACATAGACTGTTCGTCGTAAGGGATTCCTCAGGATCCTCATCCCCCATTTTGGCTGCAAAAATTCCTTGCAACCTCTCCGGTATCGTTTCGGTCGTAGACAGTCCGTCATTCCTATTCTCCCATTGCAGAAACAAAATAATCGATTAAAAAAATACAGTTCTCTCGTTATTCGCCCAACTGGCAAAGATCCCCAACATCGACCCTAGGCACATGCAGCGCCACCGGCGGGCATCCTCGACCTCGTCAAGCGAATTGTCACGATCCAGATCAAGTAGTGGGTCTAGGATTCCCCAATCGAGGAGACGGGCGTCCGCACGAAATTCGACGTCAAGCTTGGACTGGACTTGGGCCTAGGGAGCGTCACTGCTGGCCATCCCTGTTTATTGGACGCTATATGATATTTTTCTTGCAGTTGTAGTATTAGAAGTACTACCAAGGGACTGAGTAGCTACCGGCCATGCATTCAATCACGATCTGAATCAGGTACAACAATTATTAAATAACCCCTTTAAATTCGGGATTAGGCAATAATAATTGGATAGGTGCATTTCAGCCATTTATCGGCCGAACGTAACGAATGACTCGACCGCACTCGCCGTGCTGCTCGTTGATAGACCACCACCTTCACTGACCTTTTATGCCAGATTCTACGTCTCTAGGGTCAGCCATCCCAGCTCTGACGCCACATGCGATCTCTGTCTCGCTACCGACCTGGCGAGACAATGTCGGGTACGAGGAGGGTGAGCGGCGCGTGATAGACGCCATGGCTGCCGGGTATCCTCGGTTTTTCATCCACCGTAGCGTACAAAAGGTAATGTGCACCGACTCTAGGTATTCTTAAGTATACGAAACCAACCCCACACACACACAGCTCGCCCGGATCTGTGAGCGTAAATTCGGCACCCCTAATGAACTCTGCCTGCTCTTCCCGTCCAAAAAGATCGCAGAGCACTGCCGGTCGTTCATGCAAGAGCGGTCGTCGCAGGCGGGATCGACGGTCGACGTCCGCCTCGTCCATTCTCTCTTCTCTCCGGAGGATAAGTCTAGTAGGGACGGCTCTCCCGTAGGCGCCGTCGAGGGCAGAAGCAATGACGGCAACACATCGCCCGTCTCGCCGTCGTCCCCAGCTTGCCTTGATCTCCACATTGCATTGTTCCCCGCGGACGCATTTCCACTCGCGAAGCAGTTTTGGCAGCACACCGGCCTGGGAATTTCCAGCCGTTTGGCAGAACGTTATCTGTCCATGCTCCCGGATGCTCTCTCTCAGAGTCAACCATCATCACCGCACTCCCCACCCAGAAAGTGTATGAACAGGCACTACTCAGCCAAGAGTTGGAGTCTGACCATGTCCTCCCCCCAAAACGAGCACTTCCCGAAATTTCCTCAAGCTGGTCAACAGGATGTCGACCAAGACGAGTGTTTGAGAGACGACCAGAACGTGTACCTCGAAGAGCGATACGGCCGCAACCTTTCGCTCACCTTTGCATCGTCTGCAAAGAAAGCCCTCCGAAGGCGGATCGCTGGCGTGTTGGTTCACGACGGTGTCGATCATCATGCGGGAGAGCCATTTGCTGGGCGACGGGACGTCGAACTTGGACCGAGCTCGAGGGGAGTGGCGACCGTGTCAGAGGATGACGTCTTTTTATTTCCAAGCGGGATGGCAGCCATCTGGAATGCGCACCATTTGATCTTGTCGGTCCGTCCACCGGCCAAAAGTGTTTGCTTCGGGTTTGTTTTTGCCCCCCTTAGTTGGTAGACCGTTTTTTCATTTCATTTACAGATTTCCGTACACGGACACGCTAAAAGTACTTCAGAAATGGGGCCCGGGTTGCCATTTCTTCGGGCATGGGCTTGAGACGGATATCGACGAGCTGGAAACCCTTCTGGAAGGGGAGGATTCATCCACGCCACCCATTCTGTCACTGTTCACCGAGTTCCCTTCAAATCCCCTGCTTCGTTCGGCCAATCTCCCCCGCCTGCGGGCATTAGCAGACAAGTACGACTTTTTGATTGTGATTGATGAAACGATTGGCAATTTTGCCAACGTGGAAGTCCTTTCGTACGCGGATATTGTTGTCAGCAGTCTTTCGAAGATATTCAGCGGGGATGCGAATGTGATGGGAGGCAGGTGAGGAGTCGGTGTCAACAGTTTTGCTGCCCGACTAATTTTGATCTTCAGCCTGGTGTTGAATCCGGCTGGACGACATTACCAGGCCCTGAAGTCAGGCATGTTGTCGTCGTTCGAAGACGTGTATTTCGATGAAGATGCGATCTATATGGAACGGAATTCCCGCGAGTTTCGGAAACGGATCCGGGTGATCGATATGAACGCCGAAGCTGTGTGCAAGTTTCTGCGATCGAGATCGGTGGCCGGAGGGGGCCCCGCTGAGTGTGTGATAAAGGAAGTACTGTACCCGAAATGGACGACACGGGATAATTACGAGGTGTGCCGGACAAAAGGGGAAGAAGAGGGTGGATTTGGAGGCCTCTTCTCGCTCACGTTCACATCGACGGCGGCCTCCCATGCGTTCTTTGACGCGTTGCAGTGTCACAAGGGACCGAGTTTGGGAACGAATTTTACGCTGGCGTGTCCCTACACGGTGCTTGGACACTATGCTGAAATGGAGTGGGCCGAGCAGTATGGTGTTGAGGGGGGACTCGTTCGAGTGAGCGTTGGAATGGAAGACAAGGAGAAATTATTGAAGGATTTTGATTTTGCACTTGAATTAGCAGAAAAGTAACTAGATATCACGTGATCGCGTTTAAAAATAATTTAAAAATAAATTTTTTTATCGTCGTCGACGCTTTCAACGTTCACGACGAACACGCTCGACGCGCTCGTTCGTAGATTTCGACCTCGCCGTTGTCCTCGTTCCCAACATTATCAATGCTCGCTACGTTCTTACCTTCTTTATCTAGCGACACCTCTGATTCAGATTTTGACACCGAATGCGACATTACCGACGACGTCCACATCCATGAAATGCCACCTCGTCCAGACAGCCGCTTATGGCACAACCCAGTCCCTCCACAAAGCCACAATCGTAGTGGCGTACAGAACGTTTGGCCCCGAAAGCCATCTCTCCGCTGGACACACTCTATCTTCCAACCTGTAAATCTCACATCTCTCTCAAACTCTGACGAAGACCAAGACCAAGACCAACACGAACACGAACACCACTCGCTCGTCATTCCCACACACAAATCCGAAGCAGTTCAAGACCTCGACATGGACATCGACATGGACATCGACGACTTGTCGTCCTCTTCCTCCGATTCATCCGACCTGGACGACTTGGACTCCAAGTCCCTCTCTTCATCCTCGTCCACACGCGAATGGACCCCGGAACCGGAAACCCTCCCAAAGTCTCCTCCCGAACCCTTCCCCATCCTCTCCGACCCAGACTCAGACACCTCACCCACCCTCGTCGATGCCACCAGCCCACCCCCCTCGTCATTCTTCCACCGCCTGCCGTTTGCCTCCACACCGTCCCCACTTTCCCCACACTACCGAGCACTGCCGCCCCCAACGCCCCCGCCGTCACCAACAGACGACTATGGCTTCGACTACGCGAGCTCTCCTCCTTCGTTCAAAAACCCCTTGCGTCACTTGTACACAAATCATGGTTACTCACGGAGTGGGTTGTATCACGTTCGGTCCTTCTGGGCAGACCGCCACGACGAGTGGATAGAATTCACCGCGTCGGTCAAGATCCACGGCGGGCTGCATACCTCCAGGCTCCGCCGCACACGTCGTTCCGCCTCCGCTATGCAGGAACCCAAGCGGGCGGCGCCCAGGCCACCTCCACTCACGATCTTCCCCCGCATCGGGGATTTGTCAACGTTGAGGGACAGCACGTATGCCCAAGCTGACATGTATTTCGCCCGGACGCCTATTTGGACGATATCGAAGATGTTCTGGATGTTCGCTGTGCATACGGTCATGATAAGGCTGGGGCTGGTGAAGGATATGGATGTAGATGTCGTCGCACGACTGGCGCGCAGTGGTGTGCATAAAGGTGTGATGGGAGATGCCTCTGACGATCGAGACGTGGCGATGATCGAAGGCGAAACACCCTGTGGCGGCGGCAGTGATGATGATGCTGCTCCAGCCGTTAACAGCTCGAGCCCGTATCCGGGGAGCTTTCCAACGACTTGGGCAGTGACGACGAACGAGCGTCTGGAGATGCTTTGGCGTTACGTCCATCATGAATTCTTGCCACCAATATTGTCCTCGCCTCTGCCATCGTCGTCGTCTTCATCGCCCTCCCCGTCACGTCCACCACTGGTAAAAACGCCACGATTTTTCTTGGGTGATGGTGAGGATGACACGGATGATTGGCTGGATGATCAGGATGGGGCTGACATGGAAGTAGACGAGGAAGATCTTGTGTTGGTGATTCGGGCTTAGAAGCATGAACGGACAACCGAAGCCAGACATAGATTTGGGCTATGTGGAGGATGACCGATTATTCAGTGACGATTTCTGCCATCATTGACTATCTGCCTACATTTACATTTACACACAACACCATTCTACTCAAGTACTATACATTTGTATATTATATTGATCTAATAAATACATCACTAGTATTAATCAACCGTTATCATTATCCTGGCGGTTCTCTAGATTGAGAGGCTTCTCCCAGCATGTTTCAAAAATGCGGTGCCGTTAACAATGTAAACTTAAACGAGGGTAGCTCTGTAGAACGCAGGGGTTTTGCTTGGAAAGGACGCGGCGGTGGAGGTATTGGTGTGGTTGAAAACGTAGGGCGGGCGGTGAGTTGTTCGTATGCACGGCACCATTACATTGGTCGGAATCAGGAGAGGCAGTGGTGATTTTTGCGGTCGCCGACGGATTGTCATGCTGAGAATGTCTTCCTCCAGTGGTGTATAAGGGTGCACCAGGAAGAAGGACGAGAGGGTCACAGACTACCACACAAATGAAAGCAATTTGAGGCAAGTGAGTGGGCGCGAACACAAGACAGGACCTGCGGGATCATGTTTGGCTGAATGAACGTCGTCTCGAGAAAGCAGCAACTTTACGAATGGGAGGTTTGATCATACAAGTCCCTTCAGTCCGGTTGAACGTCACCTCGAGCAAGCAGCTGCCGCACAACGACATCATGCTCCTTTGCAGTTGCATACCTAAGGGGTGTTAGACCATACGAGTCCCTCGAGTCCGATCGAACGTCTTCCCGAGCAAGCAGCAGTTTTACGATAGAATCATGCCCTTTCCCAGCTGCATATGAAAGGGGCGTTCGACCAAACGAGTCCTTCAAGTCCGGTTGAATGTCACCCGAAGCAAGTAGCAGCTGCACGATGGCATCATATCCCGAGTCGGCCGCGTACGAAAGGGGCGTTCGACCATACAAGTCCCTCGAGTCCGGTTGAATGTCATCCAAAACAAGTAGCAGTTGCACGATGACATCATACCCCAACTCGGCCGCGAGCGAAAGGGGCATTCGACCGCACAAGTCCCTCGAGTTCGGTTGAACGTCATCCCCAGCAAGCAGCAGGTATATGATGGGGCCACCCGCTTTCTCAGCTGCATACCAAAGGGGCATTCGACCCCTGGAGTCCTTCGAGTCCGATTGAACATCATCCCAAGCAAGCATCATCTTGACGATGGCATCGTGCCATTTTGCGGCTGCATAGGAAAAGGGTGTTCGACCATCTGAGTCCTTTGAATCTGCTTGAACATCATCGCGAGTAAGGAGAAGTTTTATGGTGGCATCGTGCCTGTTCTGAGCAGCATATGAAATGGGTGTCCAACCATTAGAGTCCATCGAGCCTGCTTGGATGTCATCCCGTGGGGAGCAGCATCCCGACAATGGCATCATGGCCATTGTGAGCTGCATGCGAAAGGGGGGTTTGACCATCTGAGTCTTTCAAATCCACTTGAATGTCATCCCGAGCAAGCAGTATCTCAACGATGGCATCATGGCCAGTCTGAGCTGCATGCGAAAGGGGTGTTTGACCATGAGAGTCCATTGAGTCTGCTTGGACGTCATCCCGGTCAAGCAGCATCTTGATGATAACATCACGGCCATTCTGAGCTGCATGCGAAAGGGGTGTTCGACCATGAGAGTCCATCAAGTCTGCTTGGACATCATCCTGATCAAGCAGCATCTTGACGATGGCATCACAGCCAATCTGAGCAGCATGTGAAAGGGGTGTTCGACCATGAGAGTCCATCGAGTCTGCTTGGACGTCATCCCGGTCAAGCAGCATCTCAACGATGGCATCGTGGCCATTCTGAGCTGCATGTGAAAGGAGTGTCTAGCCATTACAGTCCTTCAAGTCTGCTTGGACGTCATCCCGAGGAAGAAACATCTCGATGATAGTACCGTGCCCATTGTGAGCTGCATGCCAAAGGGGGGTTCGAGAATCACAGTCTCTCGAGTCCGCTTGAACGTCATCTCGATCAAGTAGCAGCTTTACGATGGTACCATGCCTATTACATGCTGCATGCGAAAGGGGTGTTCGTCCATTCGAGTCCTTTGAGTCTGCTCGAATGTCACCCTGAGCAAGCAGCAGCTTGATGATGGCAAGATGCCCATTTCCAGCTGCATGTGACAGGGATGTTCGACTATTCCATCCTTTCGAGTCAGCTTGAACGTCATCTCGATCAAGGAGCATCTTGACGATGGCATCATGCCTATTCTGAGCTGCATGCAAAAGGGGGGTTCGACCATCTGAGTCTTTCAAATCCACTTGAACGTCATCCCAAGCAAGCAGCATCTCAACGATGGCATCATGGCCAGTCTGAGCTGCATGCGAAAGGGGTGTTTGACCATGAGAGTCCATCGAGTCTGCTTAGATGCCATCCTGAGCAAGCAACAGATGTACAATAGCACCATTCCCATTCGAAGCTGCATATGAAAGGGGCGTTCGTCTTCTTGATGTCACGGACGTAATTTTTCATTCCTTCTCTATGTTAGTCATCATTGCTTAGTCGGATCAGTCTTATCTTTGCTTGGGATTCCCCATAGTCTCGTATCTTTTCATATATCCTAGATAGGACACTTTTCATTTCCGACGATTATGTTTCATCTCTTCACATGCTCCGAGTCTCTTATCATGTTTATCTTTACTCGTTGCATGTATTCCTCGTGTTAACACTGACTCATCCACAGTAGCATAGTTAGTATATAAACCCCTAGTTAGTTGTACTCAGACTTTAAGTCTGATTCCTCATTAACAACCCAATAACTAGGACTTGAGACATTATCATCATCTTGGGACAGAGCTCTCTGAAGTAAAACCATCTCATCGACAACCAGTTTATAACAAGAATCAGACTTCCTTCTTGCTCTCTCCCCTCTATTTGATCCACCCTTGCTTTCACACTGGACGACAACAACGAAGATCTTTACGATCCCTCTGAGCAGAATAATCCTCTTTCTCAGTCACTCTACTCACAAACTCGAATCCTCCCAGACCCTAACAAGGAAGCTAGCCAAGCTTCTCCTTTACCAGGTATCTCACAAGCTCTAGGAAGAACTCGAAGCGAAACAACTCGCTTACTCGCCGCCACCCAGTCACAACGTCCCATCACTCCCCCTACTGTTAGGTATCAACCCTTCCCATTCCAACAACCTACTCGACCCTCTTCACCCTTAACTACACCTTCACCTTCACCATCACCTGATCCGATGGGTTCTCGTGCTAACCCCCCTGTTCCCAACCTCAATGAGATCCTCGCAGTCATGAACGACTTGCAGAGGGAAATGGCCAATCTTCAGAATTCAAACGCAAACCAAGCGGCAGAGATCCTAGATCTCCAACAACAACTTGCGGCCCAAGCTCAGCCTCAGCCCCCACCGCAACCTCAACCGCAACCTCCTGCCGCTCCCACCATCGAGATAAAGATGGCCAAGCCAGACGAATTCACTGGTCGACAGCAGGATGTCGACAAATTTATTAACAGCTGCGAGTTGTATTTCATGGGAAAACCATATCGTAATGAACACAAGATCCCCTTTGCCCTCTCTTTCATGAAGGGGACAAATGCTCAAACCTGGTCCGAGAAGGAGACCAATGACATGAGAGCCGTCAATTGGACTGGCCCAACTGCTACCTGGGCTGCATTTGTGACTCGATTCCGGACAACGTTCGAAGGAATCGACAGATAGTCTCGTGCCTGCAACGACATCAAGAATCTCCGCCAGGGAAGGAAGAAGATAGAAGACTATAACCTACACTTCGGTGCTTTACAGGTTGATACCGGTTTCAACGATGCTGCCCTCATCGATCTCTACCAAGCTGGACTCGACGCTGAGTTCATTGAATTTGTTTACCGACTCCCCGCCATCCCAACCACACTTCAAGAGTGGAAGGACGCCACGACACGATACCAACACCAAAAGGACATTCTGGCCTCACAGAAACAGTCCTCCACGTCCTGACCCCAATACTCCAACCCCTTTCCTACCTGAGGATCGTCTGTGGCTGCAACGACGACCCGTCAAACAACAGCAGCCCCCACCGTCAAAAGAGAAGAGTCTTCCTCTTCTGCCCTTACAATCCCATATGGAAACTGCTATTCCTGTAGCCAACCAGGGCACTTCGCAAATGCCTGCCCAAACCGTGTCGCCGGTGATGTGAAGAATCTACCCAATACCTCTTCCTCATGTCGAGGAGGATACTTTCGAGGCAGAGGCGGTTACTGAGGACGAGGACGAGGACGAGGTCACAACATATGTGTCGTTACTGCTGAGCCCAATGTGGAGAACGTCAACTCGCCCCCTACACTGGGAACAAGCGAAACTCCATCGGATATGGCGAAATCTGGTATATGCAATTGGTCGGATGATCGAAAGAAGAGGCTGGCAGCGGACTTGAAGTCCCAGGGTTTTTGAAAGGTTCGGACGATTTGCCCAATGTTACGGACCATACTACTCGATGTACCATTATCCCATGCAATCTATTTCGAATTCTTGGTGCTATCGAAAAGGGCGATTCAGGACTTACAATGGACATTTGGATCAAAGCTTCAGACAATGGCCGACGTGTCCCCGCCATGTGTCTTATTGATAGTGGAGCTTCTGGAAACTTTATGGATGAGAACTTTGCAACTCGTCACGAATTTACTTTTCAGGATTTGGAAACCCCAATCCCCGTACGGAATGCCGATGGGTCAGAGAACCGAGGAGGCCCGATCATTTTTGACACAGATGTCTGGATAGAAGCTCCAGGTGGACACACTGAAAGGATCTGTTTGGAAGTGACCGACCTCAGATCCAAGTTTGATATTATCCTCGGCTACCCATGGCTCAGAGCTCAAAACCCTAGTATTGATTGGGAGAAGTCAACACTGGCTCTTGGAGGCAAAGAGGCTTCTCATCAGTATTGTAGCGGCAAAGCAGAGCCCTCTGTGGTAGAATCGGTCTCGCTGGCGATAACAAGTATTTCAAAATCAGACGAATCTCGAGCCAGCACGGTGGAGGAAGATATGCGAAAGTTTGTACCAGAGGTCTATTGGAAAGACTATGCTAGTGTCTTTGCCAAGGAGTCCTTTGATTGCCTTCCACCTCATTCCGAGTTTGATCACGTCATTGATCTCAAAGATAACTTCGTACCCCAAAATGACGTGACTTATCCGATGTCCCCTCGAGAGATAGACTTCCTAGTGAAGTTCTTGGAAGAAAACGTGGCCACTGGACGAATATTCAAGGGATCTTCGCCTCAAGCTGCTCCCTTCTTCCTGAGCAAGAAAGCTGAAGAAATCAATGCGAAAGGACAAGACGCTGGATATAGACCAATCGAAGACTATCGTTACCTGAATCACTTTACCATTCCTGACCAATACCCCCTACTGCTCCTCCATCAGATCGTACAACAACTAAAATTGCGATCTGCTGCATTATTCACAGTTGTGGATATCCGATGGGGATTCATCAATATTCGTATCAGAGAAGGCGATGAATGGAAAGCCGCTTTCAACACAGTCAAAGGACTCTATGTTCCAAGAGTGATGTTCTTTGGTCTACGAAACTCTCCAGCTACGTTCCAACGGATGATCGATACGTGATTTGCTGAAGTACTGAAATCAGGTTGTGTTTTTATCTATATCGACGACATTCTCATCTGCGGAGATGATCTAGAAGAATTGCGTTACTGGACGTTCAAAACCCTTGATATTATGAAGAAAAACAAACTCTCCTGCAAACCCGTCAAATGCCAATTTGAGAAAGAAGAGGTAATCTATCTAGGGATGACCTTAACGAAAGGTCATATCAGAACCAATCCCAAGAAGATCAAAGCCATAGTTGAATGGCCTGAACCTCGAACTGTAAAACAACTCCAATCCTTTCTCGGAAGCGTGAATTCCTGGAGAAAATACATCAAGGACTTTTCAAAGATTGCCTAACCACTTAACCAGTTACTCCGCAAAGATACCGTATGGGAATGGACTCCCGAACGACAACGCGCCTTTGATCAATTGAAACACTCCCTCACGAATGCCCCTGTCCTCGAAGTACTGGACCAAGACCTACCATACTGCTTGGAGACTGACGCCTCTGGTTTTGCCTTAGGAGGAATACTGTCTCAGTTGCATGGAAACGATTGGAAACCCGTAGGCTTTCATTCAAGATCCTTAACCCCTGCTGAAAAGAAGTATCCAACCCACGACGCTGAGCTTCTAGCGATAATAGACTGTCTTAAAGCGTGGCGACATCTTTTAGAAGGTTCACAACATGACCTTCTGATCCGTACCGACAGTCTCGCCCTCAAATATTTCAGTATCGCTCATGTGTTATTTGGACGACGTGCTCGTTGGTCAGAAATTCTGTTGAGATATGAATACAAAATCGAGTACATCCCAGGGAGAAAGAACAAGGCCGATGGATTATCTAGACGCCTGGATTATTTCGACGAGGGTAAAGGCGAGGTGGAAGATGAAATTTTAATTGCGGATGAACATTGGATCAATTTGATCGTCAAACTTTCAAAACTGGACTTTTTCACAAGATTACGCTTCAAGCTGCCAATACCAAACAAGATCTCACAAAAAATCGAGGATGCCTCATTGTTTTGGGACCAAGCTGATGGGTTGGTTCGCGATGTTGAAGGTCGGATTGTGGTGCCAGAGGAAGTATCTCTGCGCACAGACATAATACGACTGTCCCATGCCTACCCCCATGCTGGACACCCTGGCATTGAGAAGATGAAGGAGCTGGTGCTCCGAAATTTTGTTTGGGATGGCGTCTCTCAAGACATTATCAACTACGTACAATCTTGTCCTGCTTGTCAACAAAACAAGAATTACCCTTCGAAGCCGACAGGACTCCTACAACCTATACCCCCCGCTACCGAACCATGGACTGAAATAACTGTCGATCTCATTGTTCAACTACCTGACTCGCTTGGATACAATGCTGTAATGGTAGTCATCGATCGCTTCACAAAACGTGCTCATTTTATTCCGACGACTTCCAATCTCTCATCAGAAGGCGCTGCCCGACTCTTCCATGATCACATCTGGAAACATCATGGATGGCCAAAGAAGATCATTTCTGATCATGGAGTTCAATTTGCATCAAAATTCACTGAAGCCCTTAATAAACTTCTAGGAACCATTTCTGGACTGTCTACTGCTTATCATCCCGAGACCGATGGCCAGACCGAACGAATGAACCAAGAACTCGAGGTCTACTTATGGTTTTACACTAACTTCATGCAAGATGACTGGTCCGAATGGCTGGCTTCTGCCGAATTCGCTTACAATAATCGACAACACTCTGCCACATCACAATCACCCTTCTATTTAGAATATGGCCATCACCCTCATTTGCCGATCACAATCGAATCCCCAAGTAACATCCCCGCAGCAAACACCTTCCATGAACGTCTCACGCATGCTCAGAAGAATGCTGGTGAATCACTATCACATGCCGCAGAATCAATGAAGAAATATGCCGATCAAAAATGGAAACTCTCTCCCTCCTTTGAAATAGGAGATTTGGTTTGGTTAGATACCAAGAACATCAAGACGACTCAACCTGCCAAGAAGCTGGATAACCGAAGGACTGGACCATTCAAGATCCTGAAACAAGTATCGGATCTTGCGTATCTTATCAATATCCCTGGAACTTGGAAACTCCACCCAGTCTTTCACGTATCACTCCTGAGACCTAATGTCGAAGATAAGTTGCTCCACCCTGATATCACTGACACGTCTCGACCTCCCCCAGATCTGATCGAGAACGAAGAAGAATATGAAGTTGAATCTATTCTTCAACACTCCGGAGCTAAATGCCAACGAAAGTATTTGGTCAAATAGAAAGGTTATCCGATCGAAGAAGCTACTTGGGAAGAATGATCAAATGTCTTACGACACGCCAAGGAAATTGTGAAGACTTACGAAGACTCAATTCAAATGGCGACTTAACTCGTTTGTCATCATTCCGGCTGTCCATTTTTTGAATTCTATTCTTAGACTTGAGTTGGCGCTTATAAACCCAGAGTCGTTGATACGACTCCATCCAATCTTTCCCCACTTTCGACGAATAAGACCACTTGACTAAAACGTCATAGAATCATCATTCGAAATGCCCGCCACTTGATCTCCATCCCCTCAAGTCGCCATCCGACACGCTGGACGAATTCCTTCATCCGCCATTATCCATTCCCCAACCCCCGGTCCCTCTACCACTGCTTCCTCTACTTGACAACTACGTCGACAAGCTCGCACCCGTGCAGAAGACTTCTTCGATATGCGAACTCCTCCCCCCGAAGATCCCGCTGTCACCATCTCTCACCTCACAGCCAGTAACAATAGCATCAGCAGCTGGAACCGAGAACTTCATCAAGAACGGGACGTCCTACAAGCTGAGCTCAAAGCATCGGAGAGAAGCGCCTTGTATTGGAAAGACTGTTGGGATAAAAGCAAGCTCAAGTATTGGGAGCTCCAATGGGAAAAGAAGCGTACGTGGGTTAACTGTTACGATGTCACTACCCGCGCCGTCATCGTCAAGCTTGTGGAAGAGAGTCGTCAAGCTGAATGGCTCTCCTGAGAAGATTTTCTCTGGGCCCAATGAGACCTCACAACGACAGAGACTCTAATCGAGTACGGGAAATCAGTCGAATACCCAATCAACCTTGACTTGGAGTACCCAGATGACAACGACGACGTCACGACAGTCCGAGCCCCTTCCCCCATCGAAGCAGCCTCGGAAGTTACCCCCATCGCTTCCCTCTCAGTGGTCATTGAGGCCCCCGCCACTGAGGAAATCCAGACCCAGGCCTCAGAGAACGAAACAACCGATGTCACCCAGGTTTGAAATTCAGGTCGAATTTCCCAAAAAACGAGGTGTATGTCACGGACGTAATTTTTCATTCCTTCTCTATGTTAGTCATCATTGCTTAGTCGGATCAGTCTTATCTTTGCTTGGGATTCCCCATAGTCTCGTATCTTTTCATATATCCTAGATAGGACACTTTTCATTTCCAATGATTATGTTTCATCTCTTCACATGCTCTGAGTCTCTTATCATGTTTATCTTTACTCGTCGCATGTATTCCTCATGTTAACACTGACTCATCCGCAGTAGCGTAGTCAGTATATAAACCCCTAGTTAGTCGTACTCAGACTTTAAGTCTGATTCCTCGTTAACAACCCAATAACTAGGACTTGAGACATTATCACTGTCTTGGGACAGAGCTCTCCGAAGTAAAACCATCTCATCGACAACCAGTTTATAACACTTGAGTCCTTTGAGTCTGCTTGAACGTCATCCCGAGCAAGCAGTAGCTGTACAATGGCACCATTCCCATTCGAAGCTGCATACGAAAGGGGCATTCATCTGCTTGAGTCCTTCGAGTCCACTTGAACATCATCTCGAGCAAGCAGTAGCTGTACAATGGCACCATTCCCATTAGAAGCTGCATGCGAAAGGGGCGTTTGACCATCCTGGTCCTTCGAATCCACTTGAACATCATCCCGATCAAGCAGCAGTTCTACGATGGCACTATATCCATTGCAAGCTGCATGTGAAAGGGGCGTTCAACCATCCCAGTCCTTCGAATCCACTTGAACATCATCCTGATCAAGCAGCAGTTCTACGATGGCACTATGTCCATTGCAAGCTGCATGTGAAAGGGGCGTTCGACCACCCTGGTCCTTGGAGTCTGGTTGAATGTCATCCTGGGCAAGCAGTAGCTGTACAATGGTATCATTCCCATTCAAAGCTGCATATGAAAGGGGCATTCGTCCACTCAAGTCCTTCGAGTGCGCTTGAACGTCATCCCGAGCAAGCAGTAGCTGTACAATGGCATCATTCTCATTCAAGATAAGTTGGGTTCGACCCTTGGAATCCATCGAGTCCACTTGAATGTCATCTTGAGCAAGCTGCTGCCGCACAATAGCATCGTGCCCTCTTTGATGCCGTTTTGCAGCTGCATAGGAAAGGGGTGTTCGATTATCTGAGTCCTTCGAATCTGCTTGAACATCATCCCGAGGAAGCAGCAGTTTTACAATCGAATCATGCCCATTCTGGGCTGCGTATGAAAAGGGTGTTCGACCATTAGAGTCCTTCAAGTCTGCTTGAACATCCTCATGAGCAAGCAGCAGCTTTACGATCACATCATGCCCATTTCCAGCTGCACGCGAAAGGGGTGTTTGACCCTTGGAGTCCTTTGGGTCTGGTTGAATGTCATCCCAAGCAAGCAGGAGCTGTACAATGGCATCATGCCCTTGCCAAGCTGCCAATAAAAGGGGTGTTCGACCATTAGAGTCCTTCAAGTCTGCTTGGACGTCAGCCTGAGCAAGTAGCAGCCTTACGACGACATCATGCCCATTCTCAACTGCATAAGCAAATAGCGTTCGGCAATACAAGTCCATCGAGTTGGTTCGAACGTCATCCCGAGCAAGCAGCATCTCGACGATGGCATCATGCCCATTCCAAGCTGCATATGAAAGGGGTGTTTGGCCCTCCGGGTTCTCTGAATCTGCTTGGACGTCATTCCGAGCAAGCAGCAGTTTTACGATGGCATCGTGCCCATTCTGAGCAGCATATGAAAAGGGTGTTCGTCTGTTCGAGTCCTTGTCAGAATTGCACTGGAAACATGCGCTTCAAAGGATGGTCAAGACCACTTGACCAAAAGGTCCTAGTTCTGGACTTACCCAGAACAGTTGTTTCCAGTATATATACCAGATTACACGTGATCAGCTAGAATCTGCTCGACGTTCATGAGAGACGGCCTCAGCGCGCTCGATCTCATGTCTCAAATTTCAGATTCGTAACAGTCCTTTGAGTCTGGATGGACATCACCCCGAGCTAGCAGCATCTCGACGATGACATGATGCCCATTCCAAGCTGCATACAAAAAGGGGGTTCGATTAAATGAGTCCTTAGAGTCAGCTTGAACATCATCTCGATCAAGCAGCATCTTGATGACAGCGAGATGGCCATTCTGAACTGCATACCAAAGGGGCGTTCAACTATCCTGGTCCTTCGAGTTGGCTTGAACGTCATCCAGAGCAAGAAGCAGCTTTACGATGGCATCATGCCCATTCTGAGCTGCATACACAAGGGGTGTTTGACCCCTGGAGTCCTTCAAGTCAGGTTGAACATCATCCTGAGTAAGCAGCATCTTGACAATGACATGATGCCCATTCTGAGCTGCATACCAAAGGGGTGTTCAACCATCCTGATCCTTCGAATCAGCTTCAACGTCATCCCGATCAAGTAGCAGCTTTATGATGGTATCATGCCCATTGCAGGCTGCATGCCAAAGGGGAGTGCAAGCATTACGGTCTCTTGAATCTGCTTCAACATCATCCCAAATGAGCAGCAGTTTTACAATGGCAGCATGCCCATTCCAAGCTGCATACAAAAGGGGTGTTCAACCATCTGAGTCCTTCAAGTCCACAAGAACATCATTTCGAGCAAGCAGCAGTTTTACGATCGAATCACCCGCTTGCCTAGCTGCGTATGAAAAGGGTGTTCGACAAACCGAGTCCTCCGAGTCTGCTTGAACGTCGTCTCGAGCAAGAACCAGCCATACAATGGACTCATGCCCATTCTTAGCTGCATACGAAAGGGGGGTTCGGCTCTTGGAATCCATCGAGTCTGGTTGAACGTCACGCCGAGCAAGCAGGAGCTGTACGATGGCATCATGCCCTCTTTCAGCTGCATATGAAAGCGGGGTTCTACTATCGCTATCAAACTTGTCTGGAGCCGCCTCACTGTCAAGCTGCCCGCGGACAATCTCATCCAACCCCCAGTAAGCAGCAACATGGATTCCGGAAAAATTCGGATGAAAATATTGACTGTAATCTGGCCAACGATGGACCGACACCAACATAACTTGACTAGCACATGCAACCTTGGATCCATCGCCAAGGAAATCCATTGCCAAGTTTATAATATTCTTTTGGTGTCGACGTGTATGATGGCCCCAGTTTTGGGCTGCATATTCAAGAAGAGGGTTGTCTTCCAAGAGGGAATCGAACTCGGCATCGTCCTTGCAGTATCCATGTGCGAATACGTCAAATGAAAGATAGGTGAGACATTTCTCCGCAATTGAAGCTTCGGCGTTTGGAAATCGAGATTCCCGTTGACGTTCAAAATATTGCTGAGCTGTGTAGTCTGTATAGAATCCATATTGAACATATTTCGGGCCAGTAGTTGTTCTACTCACGAGTGAGGCGCACAACATTCTCCTCTTCGTCAATCACGACCAGTCCCGCACATGCAGAAATGAGCTTCATTTTGAATACGAGAGCTTGAGTGTTCAATTCTGTCATCTTGGGTACAACAGCAAGAGCATGTCGAAGTTCTTTAACAGACAATGGTCGGGACACATATACGATCCATGACAGAACCCGCATCGCTAAGTTTCTTGTGTTCATTTGCTGTTCGATTCATTCCATGGCTTCATCATAAAATTTATCTATCTCATCCAGAAGATGATCCAGGGAACGAAGCACAGCTTCTTCGCTATCCTGTTCTAGGAGTGTATTTATATGTAAGCGAGCTAATAAAAACCTTGTCGGAAGGTCAAATGAGAAGCATTATTACATTCATTAGAGAGGCTTACATGCCCTTGGCGCTTTCAACAACTTGTTTTGTTGCAAGGTCCTGCAGATTCACCAGATCCGGGTAAAAAACAAGCCGGTTTTGGACGTATTTTGCTATATCTTCATCAGTTGCACGAATATACAGCCGCCGTGCGCAATGAAAGTGCTGTTCGATCGAAAGAAGGTCACGAGACGTCACCATCAGGTTGATGAACCCGGAGAAAGACCAAAGAGCCTCTAATAATTTGATCCGAGTTTTGTGGCTGTTGGGACATTCATCCAGGGCATCCACCACAATGAATACTTTGGAATATATCTTAACTTCCAGGTTGAATGCTTCAATAAGTTCATCAAGTGTAGGTGAAGTACTTGAGACTTTGTGATGACGATGAAGTAACTTGACGTTCTTGGATAGGAAATGACGATCTTGGACAAACTGCCTCAGTAGACTTGCGATAAGGTTGGTGACTGTCTGCATTGTCTGTGTCAGAGATATATTTTTTCTTTTTCCTTTGCTCGTCTATCTCTATTTACATCAGACAGTTTACATCAATAACCGCTTAGCCACCCAAGCTCTGCTTAGTAATAGAAGGTGACCAAGCCATATCTATATTTAGTCTACCATCACTCTCCTTATCTACATGACTCATCCATAGTCGTTACGACTCACACGTAGTCAGCATGACTCATACTTGGCTAGTATATAAAGCTAGCAGTAGATAGACTTAGGATAAGTCTGTTTCTTTCGTTAACACCCCAATCAGTAGTCTTCCAACCCTTTAAAAACCCTACACCCAGAGCCTGAAGTAAAACCTTGCAATCAACCCTAGACTGCCGTCTAACAGTCTGTTCTTTATAATTGCAGTATATGCATGCTACCCCAACATTGGAGTCTTTGAAGAACGTTTGGAGATAGTTTACTACCACCGATCTAAAGCAGCGGCAATTAGTCTTCAATCAATGAGCAACATAGACAATTTTATTACGCAAGGATCATTTTTCCTGCACCAGCTGGACAAAAACAATCAAATCAGAGTCACAGAGGTAGATAGGTCTTACAATTTCTAGGACACCACAATGTCTGCGATGTTCCATCACGCCAATCCAGGAATGTTGGGGATTCAAGCAGCCAATTTCCTGTCCCCCTTTCGTGGATCTCTTGAAATCGGCTCTGTGATGCCTTGAAGTTCAGAGGGGATAGCCAGAGGGCAATTTCGCGACGCTCTGGGTCGTATTTAAGCCCCAGTTTGTGAATTGAAGCCTGATAACATACCATCCTCGTCACTGGTGTTGGAATTAGACTGATTACCAGCAACAACATTGACCACTTTGTTGTTGTTGAAGCTAAGATTTTGTGCTTCAATTATCGAACAAGTGCTGGCCATTGTTTCGGAAGAGATATCGATGGCACTCTGAGGGTCGGTTGAGAACAATTTGTTTTGAATCCAGTTGAACATGGTAAACTGCGGTGAAGCTATAATGTGGGGATGTATCACCAGGTAAGATAAGACTTACGTCAACTAGCGTCATCCTTTTCTAGGCCAAGTCAAATCACGGCAATAACCAAGATGAAGAGTTGAGAGAGAACGAAATTGGAAACAGATTCATGCCCTCTTATGTTCATCCTCTACCCTCAACCGCTAGAAGGATTCCTTCTCAATAGTCAACCACCGAGGCAGAAGGATGAGAAGATCACAGACCCCCACAACTGAAGAAAGTTCAGCCAAGGGTGCTAACGGAAGATATTGGCGGTATCATGTTTGGTCAGAAGGATCATTGCCGACGCTTTACCTTATTTCTCCTGACTGGAATACCACCTTCTACAACATCTGTGTCATTTCCTCCACTGCCCCCAACCACCCAGCCTACGCTTATGTTTGCCCTTGATCGCCTCCCCTTTCAACTCACTCACAGCAACTCTACCAACTTCACCTGCACGCTTCCTCCTTCGTGCGATCACTTCGGCATCTGTGGGCCACAACTCCATCTTCTTCTCAAGGACGCCTGCGCTGTGTAAGCCCCACATCATACTGCGTGATGATGTCCCATTTATCTTGGCTAGAATATCAATTCTTTTTCTGGTAAAGACTGCAGTCTTTCAGTTGATGTGCGCCACTGGTCATCAGCAAAACCTGATTTTAAGGATTCTACAACAATCTACAGAAAGCTACACAGTACTCTGTAGAACTCTGTAGATTGACAGATCTACACAGACACATAACCTTTTCTACAACCATCTACAGTCCAACTACAAGTAACTATGTAGTTTCCTGTAGACATATCGGGTTTTGCTGATGGTATCACCACACCAATCACGTACCTGAAACTTCTGGTACAAAACACTCCTTGTGAGCTTGGGGCTGACCTTGATTACAAGTACTATGGAGGGCATGCCTACTTTCTCTGCGAATGGTTTATGACATGACCAGGTATGGATTTCATCTTGAGGGCTCAATTTGCGTCCTTTGATTTGTTTTTGAGGCACAGCCCCTTGTCGGGATATAAAAGGCCAATACGAATGCACCACTTGTTAAAATACTTCTCGAGGCTGGTGCAATCATAGAAGAGGAATTAGATGGTAAGACTTCTCTTACCACTCTGGATTGGTACCGAAGTGCTGGTGTAGTTCTAGGTGCTGATCGACGTAGATGCCAAGTTCACTGGCCTAGATTTCTTCCGTGCCCTTTAGCCTCATCTAACTGGGCAGCGGCAATGTGATTTATTTTCTTCAATCCTGGTGCGGACATCAAACAGCTCGATCCCGATTATCACAGCCCTTCTTTGCGCTGACCTCATGCCATTTTAGGAACCTCGGGTTTCGAACGAACCACTTCCTAGATGTGGTCAATGTCGCATGTGATCGCGGAGCCAATGTGAACCCCACTCACCGTGTGTGGGCTGCAGATAAGGTGCCAATTGCCATTGGACACCTCCAGTTCTAAATTGGATGATGGGTCGTCTTAGAAGCGCCAAGATCCTGATGTTACATGGCGAAATTATGAACGTTCAAAATAATGCGGGACAAATGCCGATGGATATAGTGAGTGCAACTAATGATGTGAAGGTTCTTGAGCGGTACCGCGACTTCAGGTCAAAGGTTAAAGTGGGGTCTAAATGGTCGACCTTGTGCTATCACTCTTTATGTCTAATGGAGTCAAGTTTGCATAATGGATCTCTCGCTACGGACACTCATGCACAGTGAGCAACACAGGAAGCTTGGTATCCCTCCGTTACCCAAAGGCAGGTGTTACGGGGAAGCTATTTTGTCGATGAACCTCGCCACGGTGGAGGGAGATGCTTGGATTGTTTATGTTCACAGAATGAGTATTAGGAGAGACGATTGAGCTATACAAATCTATCCTACAGCTGAGCAATAATAGTTCGATAAGGGTGCTTGTCACAGGTTTGCGTACAATACTGTCAATTTCTTTGAGCGCACGTCTCTCTAAATATATCTCTTGTCTATGCCACTTCTCTTCTGAGATTTATGACGGAGGCGATAGCGAGTTCATGCGGCAACATGTTTAATCCGAGCTGCATGGGAAAGCGGCGGTTAACCATCACTATTCGTCGGCTATGTGTGAATGTCATCCTGAGCAAGCAGTAGGCCTCACGATGGGATCATGGCCTACATCAGCTGCTTGTGCAAGGGGCGTTCGACCATCTTAGCTATTCAAGTCCGCTTGAACATCTTCCCGGGCAAGCAGCAGCTGCGCGATGGCACCATGCCCTTGTGCAGCGGCATACCAAAGGGGGGTTCGATCATCCAAGTCCTTCGAGTCCGCTTGGACATCGTCCCGAGCAAGCAGCAGTTTTACGATGGCATCATGGCCATTCCGAGCTGCATGGGAAAGGGGCGTTCGGCCATCCGAGTCCTTCATGTCAGGTTTAATGTCATCCCGATCAAGCAGCAGTTTTACGGTGGAATCACGCCCATTCCAAGCTGCATAGAAAAGAGGCGTTCGACTCCCGGAGTCCATCGAGTTTGGTTGGACGTCATCCCGAGCAAGCAGCAGTTTTGCGATGGCATCTTGCCCATCCCAAGCTGCATACGAAAGGACCGTTCGACCATACGAGTCATTCGAGTGTGGTTGAACGTCATCCCGAGCAAGCAGCAGTTTTACGATGGTATCATGCTCTGCGTAGAAAAGGGGCGTTCGGCCATCCGAGTCCTTCGAGTTGGGTTTAATGTCATCCCGATCAAGCAGCAGTTGTACGGTGGGATCGCGCCCGTTCCGGGCTGCATAGAAAAGGGGCGTTCGACTTTCAGAGTCCATGGTGTTTGGTTGAACGTCATCCCGAGCAAGCAGCAGTTTTACGATGGCATCATGCTCATTCTCAACAGCATATGAAAGGGGGGTTCGACCATCCGAGTCCTCCGAGTCTGCTTGAACATCACCCCGAGCAAGCAGCTGCTGCACGATGGCATCATGCCCATACTCAGCTGCATATGAAAAGGGCGTTTGACCATCCGAGTTCTTCGAGTCCACTTGGACGTCATCGCGAGCAAGCAGCAGTTTTACGATGGCATCATGGCCATTCCGAGCTGCATGGGAAAGGGGCGTTCGGCCATCCGAGTCCTTCGAATCTGCTTGAACGTCATCCCGAGCAAGCAACTGTTGCACGATGGCATCATGCCCATACTCAGCTGCGTACGAAAGGGGCGTTCGACGAAAGGAGTCCTTCGAGTCTGCCTGAACGTCCTCCCGAGCAAGCAGCAGGTTTGTGATGGTATCCCTCCCGTTCCAAGTCGCATATGAAAGGGGCGTTCGACCATATAAGTCCTGCGCGTCTGCTTGAACGTCCTCCCGAGCAAGCAGCAATTTTACATTGATGTCGTGGCCACCCAAAGCTGCAGTTGAAAGGGGCGTTCGACAAAAGGAGTCCTTCGAGTTTACCTGAACGTCGTCCCGAGCAAGCAGCAGGTTTATGATGGCATCACTCCCATTCCAAGCTGCAAACGAAAGAGGGGTTCGACCATCCCAGCGTCTCGATCCCGCTTGAACATCATGCCGAGCAAGTAGCAGTTTTACGATATCAACATGCCCATACTCAGCTGCATATGAAAGGGGTGTTCCACCCTCCGAATCCTTCAAGTCTGCTTGAACGTCATCCCGAGCCAGCAGCAGGTTTACGATGGCCTCATGCCCATTCTGAGCTGCAAGCGACAGGGGTGTTCGACCGCACGAGTCCTTCGAGTCTGGTTGAACGTCATCACGAGCAAGGAGCTGTTGCACGATGGCATCATGCTCATACTCAACTGCATGCGAAAGGGGTGTTCGACCATCCGAGTCCTTCGAGTCCGGTTGAACGTCATCCTGAGCCAGTAGCAGGTTTACGATGGCATCATGCCCATTCTGAGCTGCATATGAAAAGGGCGTTCGACCATGTCGGTCCTTCGAGTCTGCTTGAACGTCATCACGAGCAAGCAGCAGTTTTACGATGGCACCATGCCCATGCGTGGCTCCATATGAAAGGGGTGTTCGGCCATCCGAGTCCTTCGAATCTGCTTGAACGTCATCCCGAGCAAGCAACTGTTGCACGATGGCATCATGCCCATACTCAACTGCATGCGAAAGGGGTGTTCGACCACCCGAGTCCTTCGAGTCCGGTTGAACGTCATCCCGAGCCAGCAGCAGGTTTACGATGGCCTCATGCCCATTCTGAGCTGCAAACGACAGGGGCGTTCGACAGTACGAGTCCTTCGAGTCTGGTTGAACGTCGTCCCGGGCAAGCAGCAGTTTTATGATGGCATCATGCCCGTTCTGAGCTGCAAACGAAAGGGGGGTCCGACCAGTCCAGTCTCTCGATTCCGCTTGAACGTCGTGCCGAGCAAGCAGCAGTTTTACGATGGCATCATGCCCATACTCAGCTGCATATGAAAGGGGTGTTCCACCTTCCTGGTCCTTGGAGTCCGCTTGAACGTCCTCCCGAGCAAGCAGTTGCTGTGCGATGGCATCACGGCCATACTCAGCTGCATATGAAAAGGGCGTTCGACCACCCGAGTCCTTCGAGTCCGTTTGGACATCATCGCGAGCAAGCAGCAGTTTCACGATGGCATCACGTCCATTCTGAGCTGAATACGAAAGGGGCGTTCGACCACGTAGGTCCTTCGAGTCCGCTTGAACGTCATCCCGAGTAAGTAGCAGCTTCACGACGGCATCGTGCCCTTCTTCAGCTCCATATGAAAGAGGGGTTCTACCATCGCTGTCAGCCTTGTCTGGATCTTCCCCATTGATTAGCTGGCGGCGGACAACCTCATCCAAACCCCAGAAAACAGCAACATGGACTCCTGAAAAATTCCGCGGAAAACTTTGACTGTCGTCAGCCCAACGAGAGACATCGACGAACATAATCTGACTAGTACATGCAACTTTAGATTCATCGCCAAGGAAATCCATCGCCATGTTTACGATACTGTTTTGGTGTCGATATGCATGATACCCCCAGTTCCGAGCCGCATAATCAAGAAGAGGGTTCTCTTTCAAGAGGTTTTCAAACTCGGCATCGCTAGAGCAGTGGCCACGTGCAAATACGTTGAATGAAACATAGCTGAGACACGTTGCCGCAATTGAAGCCTCAGCATTCGGAAATCGAAGTTCCCGTTGTTTTTCAAAATATTGTTGAGTTGTGTAATCTGTACACAATCCATATTGAACATGTTATCGGACCAATGGTTGTTCTACTCACGAGCGAGGCGCACAACATTCTCTTCCTCGTCAATCACAACTAGTCCCGCACACACAGAAATCAGTTTCGTTTTGAACACAAGAGCTCGATCGTTCATTTCGGTCATGTTGGGTGAAATAGCAAGAGCATGTCGAAGTTCTTCAACAGACAAAGGAACCGTCGCATATATGATCCATGACAGAACCCGCATCGCTAAGTCTCTTGTATTCGTTTGCTGTTCAATTCGTTCCATGGCTTCGTCGTAAATTTTATCTATCTCGTCTGGAAGATTATCCAGGGCATGGAGCACAGCTTCTTCACTATCCTGTTCCAGAAGTGCGTTCACATGCAAGCGAGCTAGTAAAAACCTTGCCAGAAGGTCAAATGAGAAACTTTATCGAACGTGTCAGAGATGCTCACATGCCCCCGGCACTCTCGACAACTCTTTTTGTGGCAACGTCTTGCAGGGAACCCAAATCCAAAAAATCAGCGAGCTGGTTTTGGACGAATTTCTTTATATCTTCATCAGTCGCACGAATATCGACCCGCTGTGCATCACGAAAGTATTGTTCGATCGAAGGAAGGTAGCGCGACGTCACCATCAGGTTTACGGATCCGAAAAAAGACCGAAGCGCCTTTAGCAGTTTTGTCCGACTTCCGTTGGAATCCGAACATTCATCCAGGGCATCTACAACAATGAATACTTTGATGTATGTCTTGACTTCCAGATTCAACACTTCAATAAGTTCATCAAGTGTGGGCGAGGTACTTCGGACTTTGTGACGATCATGGAATGACTTGATGTTGTCAGATATGGAAGGACGATCTTGGACGAACTGCTTGAGTAGACTTGCGATAAGGTTGTTGACCGTCTGCGTGGTCTGTTCTTTGTAATTGCAGTATATGCATGCTATCCCCACATTTCTGTCTTTGAAGAAAGTTTGAAGATGGTTTACAACGACCGATCTAGAGAGCGGCCGCGATTAGTCTTGAATTGACGAGTGATGTAGACAAATTTATTACGCAAGGATCGTTTTTCCTGCGCCGGCTGGACGAAAGCAACTAATCAAGACGGAGTCACAGAGATAGATAAACCTTACGATTTCCGGGACACCACAATGTCTGCGACGTTCCATCACGCCAATCCAGGAATGTTGGGGATTCGAGCAGCCAATTTCCCGTCCCCTTTTCATGGATCTCTTGAAACTGGCTCTGTGATGCCTTGAAGTTGAGAGGGGATAGCCAGAGGGCAATTTCGCGACACTCTGGGTCGTATTTAAGCCCCAGTTTGTAAATTGAAGCTTGATGACTTACCATCATCACTAGAGTTGACATTGTTGATAATCTGATCCCCAGCAACGATGTGCACTTGGCTCTTATCAAAGCTAATTGTTTCTGCGCTAAGCATCGAACGAGTACTAGCCATTCTTTCCGACGAGGCATCGCTGGCAGTCTGAGGGACGGGTGAGAACAATTTCCTCCGAATCCGTTTGAACATGATGGAAGTAAGGATTGTATGATTGAACACGTGATCAACATTGAATGAAGTTCACATCCTGGAATTGGAACGTTCGTTCTTTCCTAGGCCAAGACAAAATAAGCGTTGAAGTTTATGCAGAAACAACTCATAGTCCACAAAACTTTGAGAAAGGCAATGACGGTGTTTAGATTGCTTTAGAATGAGGGCGAGGGCGAAGGGTCAATCTTCGCTTCATCCCCCACCCCCGGCAAAAGCCAGAAGGATTCCCTCTTGACGATACCCTCAGTTTTGTTAACTCACAATTCCTTCTAGAAAAACGGCATAGGTCTGAGTCTTCCCTCTAGATTTTCAAGCAAAGAGATGAGACATGGAGATATATACATACTTTCCGAGAAGTTGAGCCAAGCTGGTGATTTGCACTCTTTTATGAACAGAGGTAGCATGCCGCCACCGCAAGCGGTCTGGGCGAGCGGAGGGTCGTGTCGGGGCTAAGAAAGTTTTGAGGCGGAGAAATGAAAAAGTTGAGTGGGAAATGGCTCGACGGCAAACGATTGAATACGAACGGGTGTTGTGGGTGTGTTCGATTGTCGTGGTGGACGTTGAGGACGTTGAGGACGGCGAAGATGATGATGAGGAAGAGGTGAGCGCACGGGCCAGGCAGTTGTTTCACACGCGGTTTTTTTATTATTTTTTTATTATTATCAACCGACCACACCGAGAGCAACATTTCCCAGAACATCGTCACCATCGTCGTCCACCGTGCTCAGTGTTGTTTTTGTCAAAGGATTCAAGTATTCGTTCATTATCATCGTCGAGATCATCGTCGTAGAGCCAATAATCTGAGCGCCGATTCTCGTTCGCCAGTTTTTTGAGTCGGAGTGAGCGCCTTTCCACACTTCCGCTCATTCCTCTCTCACTCATTCACCGACATTATGCCAGTCCTACTCCATCAGAATATCTCCTTTCCTCGCCCCTCGACATCATGTCAACCGAAACCCCTAAACCATCATCCGCAGTCCAGGACCATCCCTTCCCTCAAATCGCCTACCCTCCTCCCCAGTCTTTCAACGGCCCCCCGCCAGGCCCATATCCTCAATATTTCCCCTTTCCGCCCCCCCACGAGGCCGCTCATGCCGACTCCAATGCCCCAAACGGCGGACCCCCCGGCCCCCAATTCATGATGTCCTATCCCCCGCCTCCTCATGGCATGGTTTATGCCTTTCCTCACCCCCACCCGGGACAAGGTATTACCCTATAAACAGCACCCAACTTATCGCTGACGTGTTCCCCAGCGTTCCCCCCATACTCACCACCCCCCGCGGCTACGGCAGCCACAAGACCCAAGCGAAGACAAGTAAAGATGGCGGTAAGTGGAGATGCCCTATGTACAACAATCCATTGACACCTGGTGCAGTGCACGAACTGCGCGGCTGCTTGCAAACGATGCGACGAGCACCGTCCTTGCGAGCGCTGTATCAAACACCAACTCACTGACACGTGTGTCGATGGACAGAGAAAGGAGCGAAAGAAAGGCGTCAAGCGCGGGCCGTACAAGAGAAAAAACAAAGCCAGCTCTGTCGAGTCTTACGGAGGTTGGTTATCTATCGCTCTTCTTCTTTCTTTCTCATTGCTAAGATCTCTCCGGCGATTCCCAGCTTACTCCCGGCAAGCTGGCGATGGAGAGTGGCAACAACATGGTAGCTCCCCTCAGCCGGCGACCACCACGTCAACGACGACCGCCGCGATTCATGCCGTTGCCCAATTTTCACCCGAGGGATATCCTTGCTATTATGCTCCCCCGGGCTTCATTCCAGCGATGCATGACGGGCAGCCCAACTCGGAGGCGGCGACGACTAGTAACGGCCAACCACCGCCTATGGTGCCGTACTATATCCACCCGAGTAGTTTCCCGCCATTTTCGTACTTTCCCCATCCTGGTCCTGGCGCCTACCCGCCTCCAAACGGTCCGCCACCGCCCTCTCTCCCACACACTTTGGACCCGACCGAGGCATCGAAAAAAGTCGATGACCAGAGGCGAGGAGGGAACGGACCGTCGACGGCCGTTGATGTTGATGTTGCTTCTTCCAACACCAACGCCACTCCCGCCGCTGGAGTGAGTAAGAAACGGTCCAAGACATCGAAGAATGGAGAGTCGAAGACCAAGAAGGCCAAGACCTCCTCGAGTCGTTCACAGAAGGAGGTCAAGAACGACAATGAAGGTGGTGGGGAAAGTCACGAACATGACAGCAATGCCGAGGATCGACAGAATCAGAGTGGCACGTAACTTGAAAGGATGGAACTCGTGAGTGATTTGACGGCACAATTTGTATATATCTGAACTATTTGTGACTGATAGCGCCCCTCGACGCCATTTGTACTATAATTTGAAAAAGCATTTCTTGCACGATTGCTCTCTCGTTTATTTATTTTTCCTTTGTCCAATCCCATCAGTTGGAGTTGTTCTTCTGCTGCTCGTTTTGTTTTCACATCTCAATGCAATGTCTGTCTAAATACCAAAAGCCCGGTTGTTTGTCTCAGAGGCTACAGCCAAACAACGACCGTAGATTTTCTTTTTTCGACATGTCTGCGCTCAGAATTCTTCGTCAGCTTACCGGAATCTCTTCTCGTGCAATTGAATCGCGCTCGTCCATAACACGATGTCGTCTGCCTGCGTTTTCTGCTAGAGCGTTCCTCGCTCCCTCTTCACGCGCCGCTTTCTCTGTCTCTGCTCGCAGATTTGGCGAGGGTACGAGTGCGTTTACTCTTCTCTTTGGTGTCGTTCCGACTAAGGGTATTTCAGCCGACGTTGCACTCTCGTTGAAAATATCGGACGAGCTTCAGTTTGAGAAGGGCGTGAGTCTGGAGGAGTCTGAGCCCGAGTTTTTGAAGAACTTTAAGGCTCTGGGAATCTGGAAGGTACTTGGTCACTTCCTTCCCTCTTTTTCCTCCCCTGTGGGTTTGTTGACACGATTTTTTCGATGGTGGCTGATTCAGATCGAAGACACGCTTGGCCATGACGAAGTGTCTTTTACTCGTAAATTTGGGAACGAGAAGTATGTCGTTTGCCGGGTTTCAAATGGATCAGTTGATTTTTTTTTTTTTTTTGATTTTAGTATTCGTATGATGTTCTCTATATCGGATGTCCAGTCGTTGGATGAGGAGGACGAGTTTGAGGAAGGGGCGGGGGCGACTGCCGGCGCGGGTGCGAGTGAAGGTGAGGGAGAGAATGCAGAGGCGGAAGAAAACGCCATGAGTTCGTATCCTATCCGCGTGTCATTCTCCCTCTCAAAGGTGTGTACCATTCCTTCATATCAAAGAAAATATTAGCTTACACCTTTGTTTGTAGACTACTGGTCCCGGAGTCCTCAATGTGGATACAGCATGTCAGCAGGGTGCCTTTGTAATCGACAACTTGTCCTACTACGCCGACGCGAAGATGGGGACGGAATTGACGGCTGAGGCTGATTGGTTACGACGGGGGCTGTACATCGGTCCTCAGGTGGGTCCCAGTGATGATAATAATAATAAATTCTCATTTGATCCTCCACAGTTTGATACGCTTGATGTTGGCCTGCAGGAGGTGTTTGAAAAGTTCCTCCACGAACGTGGTATCAACGAGAGTCTTGCCTTGTTTGTGTCGGATTACGCTGAATACAAGGAACAAAAGGTTTGGGATAATGTTACCGTGCTCGAGTGGCGCTTACGCCCTTTTTTTCGGGTAGGAATACGTGAACTGGTTGAAGAACGTCAAGGGATTCGTCGACCTTTAGATTCTGATTCCCCTCGCAAACAAAAAAAACTAGCTAGACAGCTGATGCCGTCTCCCCCGCTCACCATTCCCTCGATCTTTATTTATCCCATAGCTATTACGTCATCTACAGTATCCACACTCATGTCGAAACCAGTGCAATACACACCTTTGAGCGTGCTCGAGCAAGTATGCTTTACTCACGTATAGTGTAGCACTCAAACTTCTAACATCCTCGCTCCAGATTCACTCCGAACTCCGTGACGGCTTCAATTCTGGGAAATTGAAGTCTGTACCGTACCGCAAGTACCAGCTCCTCCAGCTCGCGTATCTCCTCAAGGACAACGAGAGTCGGTTTGAGGAAGCGCTCGCTTCAGATCTTGGCCGCCCCCATATCGAAACTGCATTGTCAGTGTCCATCCCCTCTTCCTTCAGTCAAATTTAGTCATTATCGCAGTCTCGAGGTTGGGGCATCGCTCTCGGAGATCGAGAATGCCTATTCTAGTGTGGAAAAGTGGGCCAAACCCGAGCGGCCGCCGTTCTCGCTCACATGGACGCCTATGAGGCCGGTGATGAGGAAAGAGGCCAAGGGGGTGGTCCTCATCATAAGCCCGTTCAATTACCCTGTCTGGTTGTCACTTGGACCGATGGTATGTGTGCGCGCTTTTTTTCTTTCTTGCTCTCCAAGTTGTATTTCTTTGTCTTTAGGCGGGTGCATTGGCAGCCGGGAATGGTGTGGTGTTGAAGCCGTCGGAACATTCGCCGGCTGTTTCGACCTTGTTTGCTGAACTTGTGCCGAAATACCTTGATTCCGATCTCGTTCGCGTCGTCAATGGTGGCCCCTCGGAGACGACCAGGGTTAGTCCTTCTTTCGATTTCGATTTATTCTTGAGCTGATGACCGCTCTCGATTGTAGTTGCTCGAGCTTAAATGGGATCATAGTAAGCTCTTCCGTTTTGCTGTTCTTTTTTGAGTTCAAGTTTCTCAACCTACTGCGCGTAATTTTAGTCTTGTATACTGGTAAGTTCTTCTCGTCATCTACAAAAAAAAAACCAACTCTCTGTTGGTTCAATAAGGCAGCAGTCGTGTGGGTAAGATTATTTCAGCCGCAGCTGCCAAGCATCTTACTCCCATAACCCTGGAGGTGTGTGTTTCTCTCGCAAACTTGAGTCCCTGCTCGCACTCAACTGTTGCATCAATAATTATAGCTCGGAGGTCCGTCTTGACACTTCATTATCTCATCATTCATTCTTGACCAATATCCTTAGGTAAAAGTCCTGTGTTTGTCGACCCAAATTGCGACCTTGAAACTTGCGCCCGTCGTCTCCTACTCGGTAAATGCTCCAACGCTGGCCAGACATGCGTCGCCCCCGATTATGTGCTCGTACATGAAGATTTTCAAGAAAAGCTAGTTGATGCGTTGAAGGATGTGTACGCCTTTCGCCTTCCTTTCCTCGTTCGGAACTCACATTGACCTGTCGGTGCGTTGCCACGCACAGACACTCCAAGTTCTATCCTCCTTCTCAGCCACCCTCTGCGCCGGGTGCCTTTTCTCGCCTAGTCTCGACACAAGCCTTTAATCGCGTGTCGAATTTGTTAAAGAATACGAAAGGAAAGATTGCGTTTGGAGGAGAGATGGACGAGAAGGACAAGTACATCGCACCGACCGTTGTCAAGGACGTTCAATTGGACGATTCTCTTATGAGCGAGTGAGTAAGGCTGAAAGAAGGCGCATTTGTTTGGTTGCCTATGATTGACGGAAACAATATCTTTTCAGAGAGATCTTTGGTCCTGTGTTGCCAATCGTACCCGTGCAAAGTCTGGATCAAGGTATTGCGTTTGTCAACGCACAGTGTGTACCTCGTCTTTCTCGTCTTTATCTCATCATCCATTAATTCTATGATATAGTGACCACCCACTTGCACTCTATGTATTCTCTCAAGACCCTGAATTCAAAGCTAAAGGTATGTTCACGCACGACAGTGGGAACATTGGGGTTGAATATTTATTGTCTATCGTAGTATTCGATAACACGCAAAGTGGAGCGTGTGTCGCTAATGAAGTTGGTATCCATCCAGGGGGTACGAACTCGCGCTTTATTTTTCCAGATTTTCTCATTATTGAAATCCATTGTAGCTAAAGGTCTTCCGTTTGGTGGCATAGGTCAAAGTGGATGTGAGTTCTTTGTTGTTTCTTCTCTCTACTGTGACCTATTCTTATTATATCACGTTTAAGCTGGCTATCACACCGGCAAGTTCGGATTTGATCTGTTTACTCATTTCCGGGCGTCGCTGGACTCCCCGTCCTGGTGCGTTTGTTATTTTTATTTTTGAACGGGCATTCGGCTAACTGCCGAGTGCAATCCAATAAAACAATGATAGGATCGACCGTGTTTTGGGCGCCAGGTACCCGCCTTATACAGTACGTCGAACGTTTTTCCCCATCTGGTACTGCTTTGTGCACTCGCACGCTACAAGGAGGCGGTACCGTGTGGGAATCATGCTCACACAGTCACTCGTTGTGTAGGAACAAAACAAGGCGAAACTTCGCAAGCTCTTTCCCAGCATCCCTGCCCGCCCGAGAGGCCCACCGGGCGAGGTACGATCGTGCCATGGGTGGAGGAAGTGGTTCCTGCTCGGACTGGCTCTTTCCGTGGCTGGGTTGGTAGCGAAGCAGGGGGGGATCCAGAAACTCCTCGTTGGCTGGACGCCGAAGTAATGCTGGGGAGAACTGACACTTGATCAGCGAGACTCTGTAGGCGAGGCCGATTTTCTTTGAACAAGCACGTTGTCTATTCTAGCTTCTGTTATTGTTTATCGTAAGTCAACTGTAGAGTATGATTTAACTTGGCTCGTTCAATGTCCAGATGGTGGCTACAATTGGTTGGCAAGGTACACATGAAGTACAATTAAATTGTTTATGCGTCCGTAACGGTCGTTAGGTCATTAGCTCGATGATCACCGACGTCGAACGCGTTACCTAGAAGTCCGTATCTCGCCTATGATAGACTGCAGGTCTTTTGGCTATCAAGCGGTCTGTCACATATGGCGAGGGTATGGAAGAGTATATCCTTCCATTTTCTCAGAAAAGAACATGGTGGAGAGTGTGTTTGAGCACATCTTGAGTGTTTGCGTTATTTTATCTGTGTCCGAGGATGGGGAGAGTAGGATAGATTCTGCCAAGTTGAGCAAGCTGACGAGTGTCCTGGAGTGGGTTGGTATCAGGTTTAGAACATTTTAGGAGGTGTGTGGAAGGGGTTTACCTGCGGAGAGAGGAAATGGTATCGGTGAGAGTGGGAGAGCAAGAAGAGATGAGGGGTTTGTGAGAGCGGATTGTTGTGGGTGGGGTTATTGTATGAGTTCGGTCATCGATGGCGTGTAGTGATGTATGGATCAGCCTGTGGTATGCCTGGACGTGAGCCTGGAGCTCGTAAAGGGGGGGAGGTCCGGGTAGGTCGGCGTAAAACAGCTGAACAAAAAGAGTCGTCGAGATAAAGATCGACCCAAGCGGTAGGGCAGGGGGAATGAGGACTTACATATGAGATACTCTCGGTTGTGTTTATACAGGTTCTGATCAGCGGGAGGAACGAGTTGAGGAAGTCTGCATCGTGAGGATCGTCATACTGTTGTTGTTCTTGTTCAAACTCTAAGGTGTACACTTCTTCTGCAAGCGGGATCGGGGGGAGTGGCGCGAGCCTCCTCCCGGGCGTCGGCGGAGGGGTGGTGTCGGGGTGGAGTGGAGCGGAGAGGTCGTCGAACGGGTAGGTGGAATCGTTGAGGAAAGAGCAGTGATCGGGGGGTGATTCCTGGGTGCGCCGGTGTGGGATGTACTTGCTGTGCTCAACCCACCCTGTTGTCAGACGAGGTTGGGGTTTGGGAGGATCAGTGCTAGAAAGAAACAGATCGAGAGAATGGTGGTAGGTCGTGATTGGGGGGACTACCAGTAGCCCGAGAGCGTTTGAGATGTCTGGCATCAAGGAATCTGACATCAAGTCATGATAAATCAGAGGACAAGTGGGGATGGATTAAATATGCGGAAGAAAACAATGAAGACCGTATCTAGGAGACTTCCCAAATATGGAAATGTGTAAATCTGGTTAGTCTTCCTCATCGTTGTCACCAGCGCCCGTCCTGTGAAGAGAGATCAGCACGAGGTGATTTGGTAGAGAGGGATGGACGTACGCAAGATTATAGAATCGCAGCTCATACATGGTTTTCGATGAAGCGACAACCCTAAGAGCGTGGGATGTTGGATATCGAATGTGGAGGTTCTTGTTGGTTTACTCACCGTATCCAGTCGCGAAGAGTATTCTTCTTCAAGAATTTCTTCGTTAGGTATTTCAGATATCGCTTGGAGAAGGGGATCTGCGATGTCACTGTGATTTTATTGCCGCCTACAAGAACACTGTTAGAGGGAGAACACCGTAGATTGAACGCCACTTGCCTCGGGTGACAGCTACATTTTCGCCTAGTTGCCCAGCCTTTCCGTCGACCTTGATGCGGTCGTGTAG
Organism: Porpolomopsis calyptriformis; assembly: GCA_951640195.1. Lineage (NCBI taxonomy): Eukaryota > Fungi > Basidiomycota > Agaricomycetes > Agaricales > Hygrophoraceae > Porpolomopsis > Porpolomopsis calyptriformis. The sequence continues at coordinate 1,342,996 of OX621173.1, forward strand.
GAACTTTTCAAAGTCGGCGCCATCGAAGACACCGTCGTTCGCGGGGCGCGAGTAGTCGATAACAAATTTATGCTTAGCAGTAGATCCTTTTCCGGTGGCGGCTTTGGGCTGATACGAAGAGAAAATATGGTGTGAGCCTACTGAGAAGGTAACTCAGCAAAGCGGTACCACAACGGACTGACCATCGTTGACGAGCTTGACTTGTACTGAAGAAATTTAATTTAATTCCCAATTTATCGGAGGGGCTTTCAACTGTACAGTTATAGAAATAGGGTTTTTATTCGGCATTCACCGAGTGACTGTCACTTCCCCCGCTCCCCGAGCGTGTTTCCTTCCAGGGGTTCAAGCCGCCATGACTCGCGCCGTATTAACTCGCGAACAGGTCGCCACATCCCAACGCGAAGGTGACTTTTCAATAAAGCCGGAACGTGCGGAACCAAAACTTGATACATCCCAATGGCCATTACTTCTCAAAAATTACGACAAACTCCTCATTAGATCGAGTCACTTCACCCCTATTCCCTCAGGATGCAGCCCTTTGAAGCGTGATATCACAAACTACATCAAGTATGCACGCGCCAATATACTCTTTCCTTCCTGCTTTGCTCATAAAATACACTTGTGCTTATCAAGGTCAGGCGTTATCAACCTGGACAAACCATCAAACCCGTCCTCTCACGAGGTCGTCGCCTGGCTGAGACGGATCCTTCGAGTTGAAAAAACGGGTCATAGTGGTACACTTGACCCCAAAGTGACTGGATGCCTCATTGTATGCATTGATCGCGCAACGCGGCTCGTAAAGTCGCAACAGGGTGCAGGTGCGTTCAAATAATCCTCGGAACAACTTGAGTTTCCCTTGATGAAAAGAATTGACCAGGAAAGGAATATGTCTGCGTACTCCGAATGCACGCAAAACCCCAAAATCCCACAGCCCTTCCAGCAGCCCTTCAAACTCTCACAGGAGCCTTGTTCCAGCGTCCCCCACTGATATCAGCCGTCAAACGGCAATTGCGCATCCGAACCATTTACGAATCCAAACTGTATGAATATGATGAGAAACGCAACCTCGCCGTATTCTGGGTTTCATGCGAAGCGGGAACATATATTCGAACGCTTTGTGTGCATCTGGGTTTAATTTTGGGTGTGGGGGCGCATATGCAAGAACTACGGAGGGTGCGAAGCGGTGCAATGTCAGAAAATGATGATATTGTGACTATGCACGACGTTATGGATGCGCAATGGATGTACGACAACACAAGGGATGGTACTAAATTTTATCATCAGCGTTGATCTTCGGCAGGTTGACAGCTCGTCATTCACAGAATCATATCTGCGTCGCGCCATCCGGCCACTAGAGTCCTTGCTTGTCGGCTACAAGCGCATAGTCGTGAAGGATAGTGCAGTTAATGCAGTTTGCTACGGCGCAAAACTCATGATTCCAGGGCTTCTGCGATACGAGGCTGACATCTCTGTACATGAAGAAGTCGTTCTCATGACAACTAAGGGTTTGTACCTTCCCTGTTCGTTCTTGGCTTTGTCACCGAAACTTTAGCACACAGGTGAAGGTATTGCCCTAGCGATCGCTCAGATGTCTACCGTCGAGCTAGCTACATGTGACCATGGCGTGGTCGCCAAAGTGAAGCGATGTATCATGGAGCGTGACACTTATCCTCGACGGTGGGGGCTCGGCCCCATGGCTTTGCAAAAGAAAAAGATGGTGAAAGACGGCAAGCTTGGAAAATACGGTGAGAAGATCGAAGGTGTGACTCCCACAGAGTGGAGTCGGGACTATGTCGACTACAGTCGCGAAGTAAGTGTGGGATGCTTATTCTAGGTTTGTCATTTAAAACCTCTCCCCTAGCACGCTCCTGCTCCTACAGCAGGGCCATCCCTCTCAGCATCAGTCGCTCCTGTAGCCACGGAGAGCTCGCACGTACAAGAAGAAGCGCGGGAGAAAAAACGGAAGCGGAAATCAGACGCCTCAGTCTTGATGGGCAAAACAGAATCCGATGAGGAGAGGAGCAGGCATGCAGAACGCAAGCGGCCCAAAAAGGAAAAGGATACGGTTGAGGCTGCGGCAGGGCCGGACGAAGGGGGCACCGAGCAGGTGGAACGCAAGCACCGTAAAAAAAAGAAAGCAGCTGGAGAAGATGTTGCAGCTCCATCAGTGGAGAAACCCGAGTCCGATGGTGATGATGCGGAGCGGGCGGAACACAAGCGACGCAAAAAAGAAAAGAGGGCAGCTAGAGAAGCTGCTGCTGCCGCTGCCGCAGCCACAGCAACGCATTCGGACGCTGAAGCGATTGATAAGGACGAGGAAGCACGGCAAGAGAGGAAGCGGTTGAAGAAGGAAAAAAGGTCGAAAGAATGAATATATTGGCAAGTGACACTTTATTTTTGTATTTCCCGCCTTGGGCTGATGGTCGACATTGGTGCAGGTCAGAGCCATGATTTATTGATTTCTACAAATGACATTCCTGGTGGTAAACAAGTTAAAGTGTTCAGTATGCTACGGGAATCGGTGCATTTACAGAGATTTCCGTGCTATGAATTCTACCTGGGACTACCAACCAACCACAGTTAAGTGACTGGGTGAAGGGATTATTATAAGTGTCGTTTGCGAGGTTATAACGAAAGAAAATAGAGAAACCCTAAGGATTCGCGATTAAACAAAGCATTAAATATGAGAGCAAGACAAACCAGAACACCCAGCGAGCGAGGTTACCACTCCCATCATACCTTTATTGATGCCTTAGACACCACTTTAGCAGTCATTGAGCCAGAAGATAAATGGCGGTGTCGCTCAAAAACCCTCAGACATCGGTGATCATTAGTCAACTTTGCCAGATCCATCGAGGTTCGCAGTGCGTCATTTCGAATGTTCACATTTGCGCCATGCGATATTAGGACCTTGACACATTTCGAAGAGGAGTCACCACCCAAAGAGACGGCGATGTGCAAGGGAGTGTCCCCATTCGCCACTTTATATAGAGCCGGCACATTATAATGACGGAGGTTGACATTTGCTCCTTGTTCACAGAGCACTTTAACTACATCCGACAGGTTGTTCCTTCCAAAGCTGAGGTTACCACGGCGGGACACAGTAAGTGCGTAGGAAAGAAGGCTGTGATTATCAGAATCGAGGTAGTTCACGTCTGCACCAGCCTTGAGAAGAACAGATAATGTTGCGGCAATTGTATCGTCAGCGACCCGTCCAGCTGGGTGAGGGTCGAGGGCACGGAACAAATCCTGACCAGTGAACTGGGCACCTGCATCGACGAGCGCCTGGACCACCATATGACTTTTGCGGTATACCGCGGTGGTGAGTGGTGTCTTGCCTTCGAATTTTTCTTCTATGTCGGCACCAGCCTCGAGAAGTGCTTTAACGAACAGGGCATTCGCATTGTGCTGTGCGGCACCATGTAATCCCTGACTCAGGAGAGCACCGTGCTTCAAAAACAGCTTTAGGACCTGGATTCGCTCTTCAGATGTGAAACCCATACGCGGACATCTTGTGATCCATTCACGAATAATGTTGGAATCCTCGCCATCATTCCGGTAATTGAGATCAGCACCCAGTTGACAAAGAGTGTTTAACACTAGGATTTTCAGGTAGTTCGATGCGGGGCCACGGGAGACACGAACTGCGGCAGAGAAGACGGCCGTCCTTCCGGCACCGCAAACAGCATTGATGTTGTAGCCAAGGTGAACGAGACGGCGGATGAGCCGAATGTCACCGACCATTGCGGCAACGTGGAAGACAGACCAAGCTCTGCCTGGGTACCGGTGGTTATAAACAATTTTGGATGATTCGATCGGGTCCGAGATACGTAGACCAAAGTCAAGCTAAACAGAGGGAATGTGTCGAAAAATAGTCTGTTGAAATAGTAACACAAACTTACAAGTGCGACTACCCAACAATGTCGTTGAAGGAGAACCGAACCAGTAGTTATAACATGGCGGCAAACACCTTTAGCTATCCGGTCGAGATCATTCGTCAGGCAGGCCTCTCGCATTTGCAGAATGGAGGTGAAATTCAGTATTTCACGTATCAACTCGCCTGGCAATGTCTGCCATAACTTTGGCGAGAGGGGGGGAGGCTTATGGCGAATCCGTGAAGACTGAGAGGATGGTCAACCTCTCGTTCAGCAATCAAGAATGGAATTAAATACCATAGTTGCTGAAGTGTTTAAATATCAAAGTCGCATTGAATGAGGGGACCGTCTGGGGTATCAGCGTTCCACGGTGCCTTTTATAGACAGCCGCAAGTCATCCCGAGTCAAAACGTGATAAATGGTCTGACATCACGTGAGTCCAAGTCGAGAGCAGCATGAAGAGGACTCTCACCTAAAGCAACCCACAAATGTAAAACTAGTCACCACACCTGTTTGCTTGTTGCGCAAAAAAAAAAAAGACCACGTGAAACTTCCAATCCCCTCTTAATTTCAAGGAATCATAGAGCCAATCTAGAGATCAATGAAAAGGGGACCAGAAACTGGCTGCTCGAATCCCCAACATCCCTGCTGCTTGCTCGACACGACGTTCAAGCGGACTCGAATTTGGGTGGCCGGACTTCCCTTCCGTATGCAGCCTGGAATGGATATGACACCATCGTACAGTAGCAGCTTGCTCGGGACGATGTTCAAGCAAACTCGAAGGACTTGTATTGTCGAACCCCCTTTTGTATGCAACTGACGGAGGGCATGATGCCATCGTGTGGCTGTTGCTTGCTCGGGATGCCATTCAATCGCACTCGCAAGACTCACGCCCCTTTCATACGCAATTGATGGAATGTCCCATTGTGAAGCTGCTGCTTGATCGGTATGACGTTCGATGCGGCCTCTAGTCGAACCTCCCTCTTGTATCCAGCCAAACGAAATCCCATTGTATACTCGCTGCTTCGACATTCAAGTATAGTCAATTGAGGGTGATAGTCAAACCCCGCTTTTCTTGCCGCGCGAACACGCTGTCGACTCCTTAATCATTTGTCATTGAGGTCAGCTTGACGGTAACAAACTTCTATTATATTATACAACTACAGTATATTAATTGCGATTTTTTTCAAACGCTGAAGCGTACGGTTTATCGCTTTGACATCCGAATCCAGAAGGTGCCCAACCGAGGATATTCACTTTGGGAACCAATTAAGTAACAAAATTCAGTCTTATCTATTCGTGTGTTGAAAGCGCCAACTTTAGGTGTCGACATGACCTATCTGGAGTAAGCGTTCTTTCACACGGAACCCAAAATCCTGTGCCCTAATGAATTGAAGTACCTGATTACGGAATCTTCCAATTGAGCGCTTCGTCAGTCCTCAAAAATTGAATGCACCGCATACAATCAACACAGCAATATTCCAAGCCATATAACTCACGTACAGGCCTCAAGCGTTCACCTGGCCCTGGATAACCGCATTCCCATCCTTCTCCCTGCACCATGTCTACACTTAACATGCAACTTTGCACTCCCGAGCAGCAGAAAATATCTGCAAGTCTTAATCCCCCTTTACACTGCCTCACTCGTAATGAAAGCATTGGCCTGGCTGTATGTACTGCATCCCCTGTGGAAGATGTCACATTTTAACTGCCTAGGCAAGTTCCTTGTAGAAACCAGTCTTGTGTCGCTGCTTGCCTGCCTTATTATTTATGCCCTAATCATCGTAAGTACAGATTTCACTTCTATTATGGAGCGTGTGTCAAATGTAAGCCAGAGAAATATTCTTTATCATGCTCAGCGAACACCAGGAAGATGGCGCTTGATTAAGGTGCCAATGGATGTTTACCTGGTGCGCTTTTATTCACTTCTTTCGCCATACTTAATAGTTTACCTCCAGCTAGCTTTCTTTGTTTGCTGGGGATATATTTCTAGCCCTTGGTGGTCTCACAGCAGCTAAATGGGTACAAGATGGCAAATCTCAGATAGGGAGTTGGTGTTCGGCACAAGGTTGAGCAGGTCTTCGCACGATTATTCTGTAAATTCAAATTTATCATCCCCGCAGCTGTCTTAATCACCATAGGCTCAACAACTATTGGTTTGAATATTCTTGTAAGTATCTCAATTGGGCGATTTTATTCTTGCATGTCATTAAGAATTGGTCTTTGGCATCAGGCAATTGCCATCCATACATTCGTCATATTGTGGTGCAACAGAGGCTTGCACGCTACTCTTATCGCCTGGGTTTTTGTTACAGCCTCTTGGCTATTCAGTATCTTGTATGTTTCGGTTGTAGGCTCGATTCATTCTCATGAACCCAACTCAATTTTTCGTCCAGCACCGGTAAGCATTGCTTTCTCATTATTGCTACTCTGACTCCAACACCGTTATGACTAGATATGGTGTTGGATAGGGCCAAAATATCTGGTCCACCGAATCATGGGAGCATACGTTTGGTTATGGCTAGCACTCTTGGCCTCCCTTCTCTCATACATCCCCTTATTCTTATTGAGTCGGGGAAACATTACTGTGGGTAATAGGTTCTGGAATTTCCAAATCCATCGACGAAGGAATACAAGTTCCAGGCGTCATTCCATGAAGATCATAGCGTAGGTATTGACCTTATTTGTCAAGAATTATGGCGTTGACTTTGACTCTGTATCCAGCTATCCACTCGTCTACTCAGTCCTTGTTCTCCCCCTCAGCGTGGTCCGCTGGCTAGGTTTCGCGCTGGAAGACAATGGCAACAGAATAAGCCCCATCTCATCGGAATTAACAGCCACTGTTGAAGTTATCTACTGCCTAAGTGGGATCTGCAATGTCCTGCTCTTCCTTTTGACACGCCCAAATCTACTCCTTTTCAAGAGAAGTGCCATCAACCCCTCCGATGGGAATTCAATTGCCCTGCCTGGCGGTATCACCCCCACTGACAGAGGTGCAGGTAAAAGTGACTTGGAGGAAGATTAGTCATTAGCGGAGACTCTGGGTAATGTCCATCCATTACTTTGGATTACCCATTGTGCAGATGTCGGAACAGAGTCCTTACCTATGGACTTTGAGCTCGGTTTAGCAGGCAGTGATCTATGGCAGTTATTTACGTACCAAATGAAGTTGAGCGCACTTGGAGCTTGGGTCGAATAGGACATCTCTCACAAAAGTTTAAGGCTCACATTTTCTCGACTATGGAGATGATGCTAGCTGCAGACACTGGCAAAAATCAATTCAATTGTTCATATTTGCGCCATGCGATATTAAGATCTTGACACATTCCCAAGACGAGTCACAATTCAAAGAGAGGGCAATATTCAACGGACTATCCCCATTCGCCACTTTATATAGAGCCGGCACATTATAATGACGGAGGTTGACATTTGCTCCTTGTTCACAGAGCTCTTTGACCACACCCGTCAGGTAGTTCCTTCTAAAGTTGTGATCACCAAGGCGGGATGCAGTAAGGGCGTATGAAAGAGGGCTGTGATTGTCATGGAGGCAGTTCACTTCTGCACCAGCCTTGAGAAGAACAGACAGTGTTGCGGCAATCGTGTCGTCAGTGTCCTGTCCATCCATGTGGGGATCAAGGACACGGAACAAATCCAGCCCTGTGAACCGAGCACCTGCATTATTGAGCGCTTGGACCACCATATGACTTTTGCAACCAGCTGCAGTGGCAAGCGGTGTCATGCCACGGAATTGCTCTTCTGTGTCCGCGCCAGCCTCGAGAAGTATATTAGCGAATGGAGCATTGGCATTGTGGCGTGTGACACCATGCAATGCCTGACTGAGGGAGGCACCGTGTTTCAACAACAATTTTAGGATGCGAACTCGTTTTCCGGGTGTAAAACCCATACGCGGACATTTCGTAATCCATTCGCGAAGAATATGGGCATCCTGGCCATCATCCTTGTAATTGAGATTAGCACCGAGTTCACAAAGAGTGTTTAACACTTGGATTATCAGGTGGTTTGTCCCGACGGGGCGACGGTAGCCACCTACAGCAGCAGCAAAGACGGCTGTCCCTCCAGCATTGCAAACAGAATTGATGTCGTAGCCAAGATGAACGAGACGGCGGATGAGTCGAATGTCACCGACCATTGCGGCAAGGTGGAAAACAGACCAAGTTTCTACAGCCGGGGCCGCATAAAACGGGGGTATCCATGGAATACGTTCACCAAAGTCAAGCTAAACAGAGAAAAAAGAAATGTGTCAAATGAATGTCAAAATAGCGACACAACCTACAAGTGCGACTACCCAATAATGTCGTTGAAGGATAGCTTGATTAGTGGCTCTAAAATGACGGAACGCGCGTGCAGCCATATTTCCCAGATCATTTGTCCGAAGGACCGCTCGCATTTGCAGAATGGAGGTGAAATTGATTATTTCGCGTTTCAACTCAGCTGGCAATGTTTGCCATAACTTGAGCGAAAGGGGGGGAGGCGTATAGGGGCTCTGTGAAAACTGAGCGCATGGTCAGCCTCTCGTTCATGGATCAAGAATGGGAATCACCATAGTTCCTGAAGAGTTTAGATATCAAAGTCTCAGTGGGGGTGACAATGTTCGTTGTCTGGTGAAAAGACACAGCGATCAGCCACCTCCTGAAAATGCCAGCCAAACAAGAATAAAACTAGCGGAGTCAATGTGTTATTATAGGTAATACATGGCCACCTTTTTTCCAGGCGCTCCAGCGTTCGTGATAGAGAAGAAAGTATTTTAAAAAACGCTGATAATTCACATGAAAACACAATCAGACAGTGTGCTAGACACAAGAGGGGAAGACGAACCACAACACTGAATGGGCAGGGTCCACCACTCTGTCCCTATCAACGTTTATATCGCACTTTCGTAGCCTTTGATCCGGAGCGACGGTGTTGCCTAAAAACCCTCACACACTCGTGATTATGGTTCGACTTGGCTATGTCCTCCGGCCTTTTTCCGGCATCATTCCGAATGCTCATATCGGCACCATGAGAGAGCAGGATCCCGACGCACTTCGAAGACAATTCAGGATCCAAAGAGCTGGCAATGTGTAACGGAGTGTCCCCGTTTACAACATCATATACAGCGGGCACATTATAGTGAGCGAGATTCACATCAGCATCGTGTTCGCAGAGTACTTTGACCACATCTGGCAGATGGTTCCTTCCGAAGCAGAAGTTACTGGAACGGCACGCGGTAAGTGCATGGGAAAGAGGGCTGTGATTATGAGGAGCAAACAGGTGCGCGTTCGCATCAGCCTCGAGGAAAACGGATAATGTCGCTGCAGCTAAATCACCAATGGGCCGTCTATGTGGGTGAGGCTGGAGGGCGTGGAATAAATATAGGCTAGTGAACTGGGCACCTGCATCGAGCAGCGCCTGAACCACATCGGGATTTTTCAAATAAGCCGCAGCGGCAAGCGGTGTCCAACAATTGAATTGCTCGGCTATGTCAGCACCAGCCTCGAGAAGTATTTTAACAAACGGCGCATTGGCATTGTGGTGTGAGACACCATGCAATGCCTGAGTCAGGGAGGCACCGTGTTCCAAAAACAGCTTAAGGACGCGAACTCGTTCTTCGGGTGTGAAGCCCATAGACGGGCATTCCATCCATCGGCGAAGAAGATTGGCATTTCCATTATGATACGTGTGATTGAGGTCAGCCCCTAGTTCGCAAAGAGTGCCAAGTACTAGGAGTCTCAGGCGTATGGCCAAGGCGGGGATCCGGTGAACCCGGCGGCGCACACAAACTGCAATATCAAAGACGGCGGTATTCCCCGCATTGGACACAGCATTAATGTTGTAGCCAAGACGGACCAGACGGCGGATAAGCCAAATGTCACCTGCCATCGCCGCAACGTGGAATACCGTCCAAGCTTTCTTTATTGGGTCGAGAGCGATCTTATATGTTTCAATCGGGTCTGGGATGCGTAAACCAATATCGAGCTGAATAGAGTGGGAAAATGTGTCAAAGGGGCGAAAACGGCCTGTCGAAACGATAATAGAACGTACAAGTGCAATAACCCAATCATGCATTTCAAGGACGTGTGGCCTACCGGTCGTAAAATGGCAACACACGCGTAAGGCCATCCGTTCCAAATCATTGGTATTAAAGGCCCGTCTCATTTGCAGGATTGAGGTTAAATTCATTATTTCACGTTTCAATTCGGCTGGCAATTTCTCCCATAACTTTTGGCAGAGGCCAGGCTACTCAAGATAAGAAGATTAGCGCAACGTTTAGCGAGAGCAGGGTTAAATACCATGGTTGCTGAAGCTGAAGCTGGTGCTGTGGTCTCGCAATGCTTGCAACGATGATGTAGCCTGCCATCATCGTTGAGACCGATGCTGAGATCAAGGTCAAATAGGCCCGGGGCACGTGACGAATTGATGCGTCTGCTATAGCGTATGTCCTGACCGTCTTTGTCGTTTAAACTATGGTTCAGTTCTATGAATTTCAGCTGATCCTATTTACGAGCCTCTGTCTTTTCTCTCTCTCTCTTGACCACTATGTCTCTAGGAAAAAACACCATCCCAAGCACAAAGAATTGACCGGTGCTCACCTGGAGAGCGGAAGAAATCCAAACGGGTTCGCGGCCCTAACCAGACAATATCTACTTGTATATGCCATCGTGATGGGCGAGTTCGAATTTATCTCATCCGTTCAGACGAAATGCTCACCCAAGTCTTGTTGGTCCCATGTTTCAACTTGACAGCTGCCGACTGGCTGCAAGGACCATACGTATACTCTCTCTATAGAGAACAATACGGATTCCCGGAGAGAGTCGTCGCTCTCCTGTTTGTTACCGGGTTTGTGTCTGCTGGTGTAACCGCACCTCTAACTGGCGTATGGGCCGATCAACAGTAAGCCATATTCTCGACCTTGCCGCTTCAGCAGCTCTGTTGACTCTAAAGCAGTGGTCGTAAAAAATTGTGTCTTGTATTTTGCGTAACGTACACGATGGCTTGCATTTGTGTCCTTTTCCCCTGGCTCCCCATTCTCCTTCTAGGCCGTGTCCTTGGCGGCATATCGACTTCCATCCTCTTTTCCGCGTTTGAATCATGGTTGATATCCTCTTCCTCTTCCCTGGCTCTCTCTCAACCCGACCTCTCCACCATCATGAGCCGCGCCACCCTCATAAATGGGTTTGTAGCGACCGGAGCTGGCGTTGTAAGCAATCAGCTGGTGTCGTTGTCGAAAACATTCGTGTCTCCATTCATTGCGAGTGGGACCTTACTCGCCATTGCTTTTATCGTCATCCGTGGAACTTGGGCTGAGAACTATGGCAGCGGAGGAGGCACCAACGATGCGGATACGTTCCAATTAAAACGACTAGCTCAGGCGTCACGGATTGTTAGTAACGGTATGGCATTTTTTCATGTTCTTGCAGCGGTTCGTTAACATTCCCAATCGTTTCGTCTTAGATTCGGTACTCCTGGTGCTAGGTCTAACCCAGACCTGTTTCGAGGGTTCCATGTATCTCTTCGTCTTCCTCTGGGTGCCCTCTCTGCAAGAAGGCGTCAAAGAAAACGCAACAGATACCCTTCCACTCGGCTATATATTCTCTTCATTCATGATATCCATGATGCTCGGATCGTTACTTTATTCCACCATTGCTTCGCGTGCTCTTTCCTCTACCTCAAGCGTATGGGCAGATTCATCGCTCGCGCTGCATGCCAAATTAAGCAGCATAGTCTGCGCAGTGAGCGCAGCCGCACTGGCAATGAGCGTCAAGTCACAGAGCGAGCATGTGCGCTTCTGGGCTTTCTGTGCGTTCGAGGCGTGCGTGGGCATGTATTACCCAGTTCAGGGTATGCTTCGGGGCTCCTTGATATCGAACGAACACCGAGCGACTGTGGGTGTCCCTCTTTGCCGTCCACTCACCCCACTGCTAACTTTTGTACACCTCTTCAGCTTTCATCCTTATTCCGGGTCCCACTCAACATTTTCGTGGTCGTTGCATTATTAACCGGTGTCTCGTCCGCACGCTATGCTGTGCTTACTGCCAGCTCCCTCATGCTTGCATTTTCGTCCCTGATGACCGGTGTATTTATCCTCAGCCGTGCGGATGAGGGTGCTCGCGAGGTTAACGGTTCGCCATACTAATATGTTATCAGGATGTCCTTTAAAGATTAGAGTAATACTCATGGCGTTGGAATAGACACCAATATAAGTATTAGACGCTTACATAAACTATATAAGGTTCAAAGGCAGATTGGAGCACCGCAGGCATGGGAAAAAAAGCAAAAAACTTCTTCGCTTGACTCTGACCGGCAAGACAGCAACTCCACTATGGATGTAGATATGAAGGTTAAGGACGACGTCGACGAAAAGGGTGCCCCTACAAACATTACCCGGGATCGCGACAGAGACCGAGATAGGGACCGTGACTACGACCGCGATAAGGACAAAGACAGAGACAGGGACCGCGACAGAGACAGAGACAGGGACGCCAGGCGAGACAGAGACAAGGATAGGGATCGCGACTATCGGCGTGATTCCGGTAAGATTTCACTCTAATGGATACTTATGTTTGGTGCCACGCCGTTATCTCGAACGCCTTTCTTTTGCAACACAGGTCGTCCCAGGAGAGGTGGAGGAGAGCGTGGTGATCATTGGGAGCCTGAGAGGCGAAACGGCGAGGTGCGTATAAAGCTAGCTAATCACCGTTGCCTATGAGAACTCAAGTTTTACCCCCCCAGCGTCGTGCGAAGCGGTCTCATTCTCGCTCGCGTTCGCGATCCCGACGACGGTCGACGTCACCTCGCCGTCGCAGTCGTCGGTCGCGCTCACGTAGCAGCCGCTCTCGTTCACGTTCCCGCAGCCCTCGTGACCGCAAGCCTGCCGAGGCTTTCGCCCGATCACTTGGAGGCCCCATGAACGCCGACCATGAAGAGGCTGTCGAGTTTGCAAAAGTTAGCAAGAGAGAGAATCGGGTCTATGTTGGGAACCTCAGTTACGACGTCAAGTACAGGGACCTGATGGAATTCATGAGGGGAGGTGGGTGGGGGAATCCCAGATTAGTTTTTCGAATCTTCCCGTTTGGAGGCCTGGTTCTGGGTGGTGTCATCAGAATTTTCTTCCCAGAGGGGAATGAACAGGCTTGTTTGTCTAGTTGGAGTGTTTTCAGGCGGATGAGCGTGTTTCCAGTTTTTTGATTGACGGAATGGTCGAGTCGAGAGGATATTGATGGGAGTTTTCTTTTGGGGTTGGCAGCTGGTGAGGTCCTATTCGCCGAAGTACTCGTCACTCCCACTGGCGTCTCCAAGGGATGCGGGTAAGTGTTATATTTTGCAGCTGGTGGCGATATTGATTTATGCCCGCCACAGTATCGTCGAGTTTACTTCACCTGAAGATGCTCAAAGAGCTATACGCGAATTATCGGAACAATCTCTACTTGGTCGACCGGTTTTCATTCGCGAGGTTCGTCCGCCCTCCAAGAATTTGCTTCAAAATAACTTGATTCTCACAGGATCGCGAGAACGAGGCTCGATTTGGTGCCACCCCAGTGCCTGGTAAGATCGGTATGGCAATGGCTGGACAAGGGTTGCATGCTGCACCACCCCCGCGTCCTCCTTCCCACAATTACTTTGGAACTCATAATAATCCCGGGAATCAACTCTACGTGGGAAATGTACGCTTTTAACTTGATTATACTTCATTCTGTTAATCGCTTTTTTGTTACACACAGTTGCCGTATCAAGCGGGCTGGCAAGACCTCAAGGACCTTTTCCGTACAGCGGGCAACATCATTCGAGCTGATATAAACATTGGAGTTGATGGCCGGCCCAAAGGTTCTGGGACGGTTGTCTTTGAAACCGCTAAAGATGCTCAGCAAGCTATCAGTGCGTCACTAAGATTCTTCGATCGTTTTCTTTCCTTGTCTCCGTAAGGGATAATGTTGACGTATGAACAGGCATGTATCACGGTTTCGATTGGTACGGTCGTACGCTCGAAGTCCGAGAGGTTCATTTGTGGTCTTTTTTTTTGCATGCCTCCCCAGTGCTGATGTAGTTGTAGGATCGCTACGCAGGTCTTTCTGGACCTGGAGGGTTCCGTGGAGGATTCCGCGGTGGCTCCCGGGGCTTCAGTGGACCACGTGGTGGATTTAGAGGAGGAATACGAGGGGGTTATCGTGGCGGTTATGCAGCACAGGCGGGTGCAGGACGCGATCTCTCTAATCAGGATCTTTACGCCGATTATTCTGGTCCGGATCAGCAGGCTGCACCCAGTGGGCTGCGAATGGATTATCCCAGCTTCTCCGCTACGGGTCCTGGCTCTTACGGTGGTGGTCCCGGCTACCAAGAACCAGAACCCAGCCAGCAGATCATGGTCCGCAACGTATGTTTATGTATTTCGAGTACTGCGTTACTGCTTACACTACACTTTGCTTTTAGCTCCCCTGGTCTACCGCCAACGAAGATTTAGTCGAGTTATTTGAGACCACTGGGCAAGTTGAGGTGGCCGAGATCTTGTTCGATGGGCCCCGCTCCAAAGGTTGCGGTGTTGTCCAATTTGCGCAAGTCGCAGAGGCTGAGACCGCTATTGGTCAGTAGCTAATTTCACTCTTTTCTCCGAAATATATGTTCATGTCTCTAAACCCCTATCCTGATAGCCAAATTTCAACAATACATGTACGGCGGCCGTCCTTTAGGTAAAGGCACCTTAACATCCTCTCTGAACTTGGCTGATCCCCCACCGATATAGATGTCCGATTCAATGACCGCTGGCATACCTTCACTCCCACCGCCGCTAAAGGTGGCCAAATCGCCCCAATTGTGGCTGATGTTGTTTGAAGGCATCAAAACTGCGAGGAAAAAATAAAATAAATCTCCTGGCTATTGCCACGCAGTATTTTCGATTTTCGAGATGTTTCCCTTCTACTAAGATGAATTTATGCACTTTGATAAAGAATACAAAGATTCTTGTCTTCACTCTATCTTTCGCCAAATCGTCCCTGTGTGCATCAAAGGTTACAAAGGAATTGCATTTCTCATCTATTTCGCAATAGTCTCCTGGACTACCCGACCGCCATTGAAAGAGACAATGTGAAGCATGTGTTCAACAATCTCTGCGGGTGTGGTGACGTGCCAGCTGGCGAGGGTCCGTTTGCTGCTATGGCCTACGGCGGTGGTGAAGACGGCGTCAGGCTTGAGGGCGAGGTCTACGGGTTGGGGTTTTTCGGTGCCCTTGGTCATACAGGTGATGGATACGGGAGGGTTCAGTGTCGCCTTGGTCACACCGACGGGGAAGAGATTGAGGGCGCGGAACATGTCCTCGTCCGTCTGTAGTAAAAAGGCTGATTAGCGAGACCGAAAAAGGACGTGACGCCAAGCGGCGAAGATAATAATCCTAATTTGACCTTGTCGTCGCCAGCACAGAACACGAACTCTGCGTCAGGATTGTTGTACAAAATGCGTTTGACGATTTCACCCTGTGGTGGATTGTTAAATGATTGTGCCTTTGTGAATGAAACAAACTGGACCTTGTTAACCGCCATCGGTCGTACTTCCAAGTTCTTTTTGCCCACGAGCACTGCGAATCTCCATCGTCGCATCAACCAGGCCGCACAGAATGGTGAGAATCCTGACCTTCGATGGGCCGTTTGTGGGCCAAATTATTTTCTAGCAGATCTTGGCACTGCCTACATTGGAACAACCTTGATAGGCCCGCCAAAATTGTCGGTAAGAACCATGCTCGCATGCGCGGGGAGGGGGGGAAATGCACACGGGAAGACACTCACCCCCATTCCGGGTCACTGGCACGATAATGCCACGTAATCGAGCTCTTCTTCAACTCGATGTGGCTTCCAGTTGTCCTCTACAAAACCGACGTGTGAATGAGCCCTGCCGGGTCCGGTCCACAACGAACACAAGGAGATCGTCACCTCGGTATAATACTTGAACACCTCATATACCTCACTCATCCAACTCATATCGATCGACTCCGTGAGGTTGTTCCACTCCTTTAGCCCACGCTCTCTGATAAACGCCCCATGCTCCGCCGAGAAACCGACCTCTTTCAGATGCCCGAGATGTTGCTCCAAAAACTCACCGTCCCGTCCCGAGATAATGTACACCAGATTCCTCGAATCAGAGGAGAGTTTCGACAGCGCTCGGAGCACGGCTGGAGACGGGACAGCCATACTGGGCGTCTTGACGATTGGAGCGAGAGTGCCCTGGAGACGGCCCACCCCAGACCAGCTTCAGCAACACTGACACTTCGGACGGCAGGGAAGAAACAAAAGCTCACGTCATAATCAAATAAAAATAATCTTTTGCCCGCGTTTCGGTACTTTTCCTCCAAAATATCTTTTGGGACGTATGGGGTCTGGCGTGCGGTATTCGGCCCACCCATCTGCCCAAGCAACATCTTTACCAGGGAAGCCGCCCAGGAGTGTGAAGTATTCGTCGTGACGACCTTGTGAAGCTTGCGGTGTCGGTCAAGCCTTTCGGATTCTGACATCAGGAGACCTTTATTGATGGCTGCTGCTACATCCTGTCAAAAGGCGCGAAATAAAAAAGTTAACATGGATGAGAGAAATCGCAAGTTGTTGAGTGCGCACCCCAAGATTCCATGGGTTGACTTGAATTGCATCCTCCATGTGTTTGCTGATGCCCATAAACTCGCTCAGCACGCTCGGACTCTTTTTGGTCCTTTCCTGCGCGATTACAAACTCCATTGAAGTGGTATTCATCCCGTCTCTCAGGGGCGTGATCACAGCCAAGTCAGCTACGCTCAGCAAAGCATAAAACTCGTCTTTTTTCAGAGTTTGGTGGCTGCAGACTTTGGTTGTATATCAACCGATGGGGGTGGGGTGGAGGTGAAGCTCACTAATGATGCACAGGAATAAAGTCCAAGCTCCCGTATTCGCCGTTGATATGGGCCACGAGCTCGCTCACTTGTCGCTCGAGCTTGGGGGAGTCTGTCAGAGCGGGCGATGTCACTTGAATCATAACGACATTGCCGATCCACTCTGGGTAATCTTGTAAGAGTGTTTCGAACGCTCGGAGCTGCCCGATACGAAGGACAAGCATTTAAGTGATGGCGCGACTGCCCGAAAACTGGAACAGACTTTTTGCAACACGCCGGTGACGACATCTAACTTATCACGCCCAACGATAATTTTCTTCCCTTCGTATAACGTACGCAACGCTTCTAATTTTGGCCGGATCCCTGGACGCAAGCTGTCGCATCACCCATGGAAGGGAGTTGGGGTATCAGCAAACCAATCCCGCCAAGGTTAAAGGCAGAGAGGACACCCACGTATCCCGAGCCACTCTTTCCGCATCGATGCCAACTGGGCAGTGCATGACGGCCGTGACATGGCCTTCCGCGTCGATACTCTGGGAGCTAGACTCGTACCCACACACGCGGATGCATGTAGACATAAAGTGTCTGGAGTAGGAATATGTCTGGGGGAAGGGGACATTAAGTAACGCGGTAAATCAGAATGGAAAGAAGAAACGTACCTGGAAGCAGATAAGATTTGCGCCCAACATCCCGTCCAGAATCTCCTTTCGTCCTACGGGCATATTCTTCAATCAATAGAACCAATGCACATCCTCCTGGAGGGGATGATTGGCGTGACTTACTTGGCAAGCACCTAAACACTTCCGAGCTTGGGAACGGAGTGTGCACAAAAAGGCCGATAGTCGCATCCGAGCCTTCTATCCCGCCGATTGCTTCTCGCAAGAGTTTAGGAACGAGCAATAAGTGGTAATCGTGCACCCAGATGAGGTCTCCAGGTTTATAGACCTCGGCAATGCGTTGAGCAAAAGCAAGGTTGGCAGCCTCGTAGGCGGGGTAGTGAGAGTCGGCTGAGACGTGCTCATTCGCAACGTCCTGCCAAAGGAGATAGTGGAAAAGAGGCCAAAGTGCTGGGGTGGATTGTTAGCGTGATGGATAATGATAATAGTGAACGAGAGAAAATGTAATTCAAGATACAACATTTGAATAATATTAGTGCGAAGCACGTGGCTGGGTGCTCTATTACCGCCCCAAAAAAAAAGCGGAGCACGTTCGCACTGAGGAATTTCTTGGGAGAATCCCCACCACCTCACCAATTTCCAAGGAAAAGCCATAGATAGCGGGTTTTGGAGCCCAGTACAAGCTTCCGCGGAGGGCCGACAACCCCTAACCGCGGAACCGAGAGTGATCTGAGTCGCATGGCCCGCACGACATCAAGGCCGCTCCCAATGACAAAAATGAAACAGATTTGGAGAGGGTGGCGAATGTTACGTATGCCACGACTGAAAAGTCTGAAGCAAGAATAAAAAATATAGAAAAATAAATAAATGAATATGATAAAGCGGAGCGGCGGAGATAATATCGGGTCATGACGACGAGAAGGATAAAAAAAAGAAAGAAAAAAAACACGAGGAAAGGCGCAAAGGGAAACAAGGGAAGGCCTTGGAGAGACTCACTTTGCTTGCAGTAGCTATCGTAGTGACCGTGGGCCACTTTATCGCCCAACCAGACGGGGACGTAGAGCATCTTCTTATCGTCGTCAGGGTCTGCCTCTCTGGGTTGGTACGACTTAAGGGCGTCTTCCAGAGCGGCTCTGTCTGCTTTAGTGATGAGATCGGCTGGAATGCGCTCTCCTGGAGTTGAAGATTGGATATCACCAGTCCAGCCGATGAGGAGTTGCTCGTGAGTAGCGGAGAGAGATCGTATGCCGGATATCATAGCAGTATGACCATATCTTGAGGAAAGTGTCCAAGTACCTTTGTCTGGAGCGGCATGAACGATAGTGTCAGACGGCTGGGAGTCGGCGGTAGAAAGGAAGAGGTCTGTAGGTTTGGTAGGAGGGGTGGCAGGTGGGCTGAGTACACCGGTGCGGTTGGCAAGGGTCGCGGCTACAGGAAGGTAGTGACAAACATGGAGGATACGACCTGAGAGAGGAACGCCGTTTTGACGGTGTTCTTGCTCGAGAGCACGAATCTCTGCGGAGACTTGAGCGAGAGACAATTCACCGAGATGGGTGGTACCAGACGGTGAGAAACTGTCCATTTGGTGAGAAGGAAGTGGGAGGTAAGAAGGAAGTGAGAGAAGTCCGCAAGGAAATCAGATGCGGAATCTTTGGCGGTGTAAGGTCGGGATGGCAGTTTTATGAAGAGATTTCCAGATTAGGAAATATAACGCGACACTGATCTTGACAAGGTCACGTGAATAAGTAAGATAGAAAAAAGGCGGTATTTCGGGATGAGAAGAGTTCAGACAAAATCTATACGGTAGAAATACGTATCACTGTGCTCCAGCATGACCGTTCACACCCCCTTTCGTAGACTTTTCTTTCGCACCCTCAGCGCGACCTCGTAAAATGTCGAAAAGTTCATTTACTCTCCGGGAAGCATTCCCCAACAGCGGTACGACACGGTCCTTGACTTCTGTGCGCACACGCGTAACCTTGTCGTTCAATGGAATCGGTTGGGCCATAATCCTGCGAAGCTCGTTTACCGCGCTAGAGAGAGCGGTAGACAACTCATTGAACGTGGCTTGCTGGTGGGCAGATGCCGATTGCAAGGTCGCGGCCAGTGAGCAGGACAGGTTCGAAGTTGACTGTTGAAGTCTTTGCAACTCCTGAATCATCGTGTCCGATAGGACGTGCACACGGGAGTGGGCGTTACTCAGCGATGAGGACGCGACAGAAGTGATGGCCTGGGCAGTTTCCGTTGCACGCCGACTGAGAGGTGTAAATTGAATCAGTACATTCGCAGCCAGAGCGGCGGATATGACATACACCAATGCGTTGTTTTCGTGAAGCTGCTTGAGATGTTCGTTGGAAAGTACATAAATATGGTTCGTCAGGCTCATGGACAGCGCATATACACGCTGATATTGATATTGGGCTTCAGAGGATGAGGACTCTGGCAATTTCCCGACTTGTTTCACTTGGTCTTCGAAAAAATTAACGAAAGGTTTGAACCGCTAATAGAAATAAAGTCAACGCGACGAATGGACGGAGAGGAAGCTGAACGCACCTGATCTATACCCTGTGCGACATTCGCAACGGGTAACTTGACATTCTTGTCGATAGCCTCACTTGCGACATTTACCGCGCTCTCGCGACGTTCTCGGACGTAACGAACAACCTCCTCTGGCTTTGCTTTGAACGGATAGGGATACCGCGACTCAACAACGTCGACAGCCTTGTTTGCAAAACCGTCTGCGCGGACGAGGATGGGTGCGAGTCTGATTTGCAAAGGTTCGGTGAGGTGCAAGGCTGTGGTGGACAAACCCTTGGCGGTGCAGTAAGGGGAGCGGGTGTAGGCGTTGGCGTTGAGTGCGTCACTGACCGTTTGGGACAATGCTGAAACCATCGGGACGGAACCGATACGAGTGAAGAAAGTGATGTGTGGGACAGGAGAGTCCGAGGGAGGGGGAGAGGGGAGAGGGACTGTGGAAGTCTGATTTGGGCTCGGCATGATAGATGTATGGAAGAGAGAGAAACAGATAGTGAGGAGTGCGAACCTGCCCAATATGTAGGTTATCGTTTGACATGTGATTTCCAGATTTAGTTTGAGTCCAGATCTTGTATCTGAAAAATAGGGTTAAAAGATAGTGATTTTTTGTTCATTTTTGTTCATTTATGGGGGGTCTTTCTTAAACCGTCAACGCAATCCTCATCCAATGACGTATTGTCCCTCCGTATCCCCCCGACGATCCAGAGTCCCTAGATCT